>OW285238.1:54761375-55465625 GCA_935421215.2 Melolontha melolontha | reverse complement strand
CTTAAGAATAATATCTATCGAATTGTGGCTTATCCCTTTTATGCCTAAACTTTTTTACAGAAGGTATGATTTTGCAAAAAAAAATAATAATTAACTAAAATTTTTTTTGCATTTTTGTTACGTTTTAAGAATACAATAGTTGCTACCTACGTGAGAAGCAGGCGCAGCAATGGCGTCTGAGGATAGTCGTAAACTAACAAAACAGTAGTCGTATCGCACAATCTCTGGGAGCTTTTATTTTCAGTGTATGCCCTTAGTCTGTGGATACGGGTGTGGGTGACTAAATAAAAGTTAGAAGATAGCGCTACTCAGTTTTGCTTACGGAAGCTAAATCTGAAAACCGAGAAAAGAGATTGCGCGATCTTCGGCGCATGCCTTAGGAACAATTAATTCGTATATTCACGATCGAGGAAAATTAATGTGTATAATTATAAAACGAAAAAAATAATATATATAGAATCAAAAGGTAGCAAAAATATATCCATACGGTAACCATAGACTAAGAAATTACGTTAAAATCAGTTTGGAGAATATTAAGCTCTTAACAAGTCAAAAGAAAATAAAACTGGTATAAAAATGAATTTAATTACATTAGTTTTAATAAATGCAGCTTTTTCTAAGGTACTCCAGAATCAACTTCACAATTTAGTACAAACAGATAGCGATAATAAATATTTTAAAATATATCACAAAATTATTTTATTTAAAATATTATATATTCAATTATATATTATGAATTCAAAATTATTATATCTCAAATTCCGTCGATATATATCGTACAACATGCAGCGGGGCATGAAAAAGAACCATTGGTTCCACATGCAGCAATAAAGAAGTTGTCCGTAAAAGAAATAAGTTATAAAAATAAATCTATGTATGAATATGACACAAAATTAGAATTAAATTTAAATTATAGGAAAAGCTAATTTGGCATTTAAATGCTAAAGAAGTATATTAAACTACAAAAATGATTTTTAATTTGGAATAAATGAGATAGATTGAATTTGCTATGATTCGAGCTCTAAAATTGCTACGTAATTTAATTACAGCAGGATAAGAAAGAGAAAAAAACAAATTATCAAATGAAATTAGATTACACAAAAAATATTTGCCATGCGAATTACTTGGTTTCCTAATTTCGTCCTGTCCTGTCTTTCGGGAATGGTAAATTATTATCGCCCTATTGAGAGGAATACTCGCTACGATTCGATCTTTTTCTTGTCTGTAGGTAATTATTCACGGGACTGATCCAGATGTTCTAGGCTGTAGCACATGCACAAAATCTTCGTCAGACAGCCTATTTCTTTCCGTAGATCGAAACGGAACGCCGTACATAAGCCCAGTTTGGTGTATTCCATTCACCCCAAGCTTTGCAAGTCGCTAACAACAAAATTGGCTGTTCCTGATAAATATATTCACTTTTTCAACGTGATCCGCATTAATCGTTAAACAAAACGATATGTCGAGAAGCCGCGACTAATGCTTTCGTTACACTGAAGATTTGCACTACTTAAGCCAGAATCGACCTAATACCACCAAGGTACGAGATACAGTTATCAAATTTTAAACACAGATAACGATATAAGTACCCGTAGACGTATTTAAATTATTCGCAGACAAATTAAGATACCGGGGCTTGACAACTAGAAATAGAAATTAAAACGTAACATAGTAAGTTAAGTATTTAGCACAAAATATTTATAATGTTTGTAACTATTACACCATGTGCCGCACTTATTCCATAATTATAGCCACAAGGCTAAGTGCCTATGAGATGGTCCGCACTTACCCCTTTTATATTATAATGGTTTTATAGACAAATATATTGTTTCTGCAGATAAAAATTCCCCGACAGTACAATAGAAATACCCAGAAAGCAAGCAACTATGTTCGAGAGAATTTACATGCGGCTTTGTAAGCAATGCGCAATGGAACAAGCAGTATTAAGAGAGCCAGCCCTCTCTATAAAATTCCAAGATCCGCATTGTGTTATCATAATAAAGGTAGAAGAGGCAATAAATTAAAAGTTTAAGTAGAATGACAGTTTTTCCACTAGAACAGGAAATGCTAATTGCAGAAATTATCAAAACGATGAAAAAATGGGGTTTTGACCTATGAAGACGAGAAATGTTTGATATCGTTGGAGAGTTTGTTAAAGCAAATGGTTTGAAAACACGGTTTAAAAATGGGATTCCGGCTGAAGACTGGTTTATAAAGTTCAAGCGAAGACACCGACTATCTATAAAAAGACTTCGGAACGTCCAAATATCAAGAAGAAAGTGCCAAGACCCACTTATTATTAACGAATATTTCGACCTGCTTCAAGCCACCGAGTTAAATATCTCAGATAAACCTGAACATCTGGAATCTTGGCGAGACTAGTTTTTGTGCAGATCCCTCGAAAACGAAAGTTGTTGGAGGTGTTGGAATTCCATCAACATGTACCACTAGCTGTCCAGGTCGAGATAATGCAAGTGTGAGATGCGCTTGCGGTGCTGCGGGAGAGAAAGCTTTTCCGTTAATTATTTTCAAAGGTAAAGACATTTACGATGAGTGAACCGCTGAAGAACGAGACCTAACTAATCCTACAGTTTCTTATATTGCAACGAAAAGAGGTTGGATGGAAAGTCCAGTTTGTTATAACTATTTAAAAATAAAATTTGGTCAAACAGTTCGGAAATCATAGACCAATTTTGCTAATATATGACGGCCTTTCTACACATGTCGGTATTGATTTAATAAAAGAAGCAATGGCAGAAGGAATTGTTATACTAAAACTGTCTCCTCACTCAAGTCGTATCCTCTAGCCGCTTGATATTGCAGTTTTCAAGTCAATAAAGGCTACTTGGGATGTAAAACTGGTTAAATGGCAGAGATGTAATCCGCGAAAGAAAGTAATTAAAAAGACCTTCTCAAAATTAGTAAAAGAAGTTTGGGATATGATAACAAGGTTATTTCCAAAGATATATTTGCTTCAGCAGCTTATAAGAGTTAGAATAATCAATTGCCTCCAAGTAGAGCTGATGACGTCACTGTCAATGGCTCTGCAAATAGTAGCGCAAATAATGTCAAGTCCAGTTCCAGTACTAGTAGTAATCATAATGTTTAGGCGAATAGGAAATATATATGTACAACCTAGTACCAGCAGTGAAAATATTCTACCTACCACCGATTCCATTGCTATTTCATTTGAAGAGATACTTTTGTCAACAATGAAAAAAAAATAAATATGAAATTCAAGCCAAACCCAAGAAACAAATTGCAAGCCGTGCAGAAGAAATAACCAGAACTGAAGTTTTAGAATAACTGCAAGAAGTAGAGGATAGGAAAGTAGGACAGAAAATAAAAATGCTAATAAGACTGTAGCCAAAAACGAAACAGAACAGCCAAAAAGTAAAATACCAAAGAAAAAATCGTATTCGTATAGATACCTATAATTTTTTTCCTTCAAATTTGTGTGGCACTGACAAGTACCGACAGATCAATATAATTCGTCGGTCAAGAGAATTACTGATGAATTAGAAGTAGAAGCCCGTATATTCAACTGCGACAGAGCCAGACTCGAATTAAGAAAAATATTTTTTTTTTATTGGTGCTATTTTTCCTTAATTAGTATTGTATAATACGGTAGGCGGCAAAATAAACAGTACTGAAATGCGCATGTGTCAAATATGTATGTGTCATGCGCAAAAACGTACCGAGTGGTTTCCGAACGTGGTTAAAACGTATGTGAATGTCTTTTTAATGTTAGTTGCTTCAGGATGGTTCTCACTGTTGCAGAAAAAGTTTTATCGCGGAGCACTATTTTCGGTCATACCGAAAAGGGCGCAAAAACGATCCAAGCTTAAAAGAAGTTGCCGACGCATTTAGGCCTAAGTTTATGAAACAGGCTCCGAGCAACGCTGTTATGTTAGCAGTTGCTGATAAGTTTCGTCGTACGGGAAGTGTGCTTTGCCAACGTAAAAGTGACGTAGGTCGCCCAATGACAGTCACAACCAATACGAATCAAGGGCATATTTTGAATCAGGTGCTGCAATCGCCGAAACGAAGCCTCCGAAGATCATAATTAAAATTGAATATCAGTGATCGATCGCTCCGTCGAATGTTCAAAAATATTGGTGGGTTTGCATACAAAGTACAGACCGGACAGCGTCTGACTGCAGTTGATAAGCGTGTTAGAGCCGAATACTGCTCACATGTGTTGGCTACGGATTATGAGGACGCGTCGTTCATGTCGAATGTTTGGTTTTCCGATGAAAGCCATATTCATTTAAAGGATACATTAACAAGCAGACAACACGGTTTCTTGGATACGAACGCCGCGACATAATCGTCGAGCAACCCCTTCAGAGTGACCGTGTTACCATTTGGCGTGCTGTATCCGCACATGGCATATTGGCCCCGTATTCCATTGAAGCAGACGATGGAGCGCCGTTAACTGTGAATCAGGAGCGCTACAGAGAACAGGTTATCTCACCATTTCTGCATGATCTTCAGCGATTTTGTCGTGCCAAGAACCTACCACGTAATCAACACTGGTTTCAACAGGACGGTCACACGGCTAGGGAGTCTCTTCGAATGCCGAAATTGCTTATTAAAATTCAAGGTTTTTTCGCGCCATGCAACAATCTGTGTTCACAGACATGTTTGTGAACCTTCGCGAACGCTACGAATACTGCTTGAAACTGAACGGAGGGCATCTTGAACATCGGTTTTATCGAGAATAGTGTTTGCAACGCTATATAATGTTAAAGTATCGCTATATAATGTAAAGTAAATACATAAATAATAAAGGTTTCATAATTTCAGTACTGTTTATTTTGCCGCATACTGTACATCTAATAGTATCATTTTGTCGATATTATCAACAAATAGAATATATTTTGCAAAGAATATCCCATATATGAACAAAAGTCAATATACAAAATTCCTAAAGGTATAAAAATACATTTATTTATAAATTAATAATGAAATAAAATTAATAAAGTGCTCGAAATCTTAAAAGATCAAAAGTGAATAACCGAATAACTCTTTTTTAAACCTTAGCCTTTAATGCATAATAATAATGGCAATAAAGAACCGCGAAGTCGTTTATAATCTTGGTAATATCAGATGAAAAGAACCGCTTATATATGCCATTGCGTAATAGTAAAGATCGTAATAATATTTTCGTGTCACAAATTAAGACTATAACCGTCACGTACTTTTTATGCAGTAATAAATGCAAACGGTCGCAAAATGGGTCAAAGACACTTAAGTAAACATGTGTCCGTAAATGAATTGTTTCTTAAATATTTTCGTTTTATTGGGCTGCTTAGCCTTTAGATACTATTATTCATAAGAATTTATTTTAGTAGCTTTTGCGCTATTCAGCGGTAACCGTGTATTGCTTTTTATCAAATCTGTAAAAAACACTGCATAATTAAGATTTAAGAACATTAAATTTTTTGAACAATTTAATCAACTTAGATAAATCAGATTAATGACCCTGGAATGAACTTATTTCCAGAACTCATTAATCCAATTGTTTAGACAATTGTTTCAAATCTGAAACTCTTCAGAAACTTATTGAAATTTTTTAACATGTACCTTCGAGATTTAAATGAAGAAATTCTATTTAGTATCATAAAAATCTAAACCTATCAAAATAATCAAGGTTCTAGTATTGCTACTAAAGGTGGCTAACAATTAAATAAACAAATTTAATTTTCTTAAAGAGAGCAACCCTCACGTTATCGCCGATTTTAGAAGTAATAGTTAACCATTGAAAGAAATTTGTTGTAATTGGAAAAATAAATCTTACTACTTAACATTGCTAGTAGTAAAGAATACTTTAAACATACGGACAGCGTATATTAATTTAAATTAAGAAATAATGGAACTTGCAGAATCGACTTTTAATTAAGTAATGCAAATGTATATAAACATATTTGTATCTGTACGCATGGATATACACCTCGCATTTAACCAGCGTTCACTGCAACCAAAGACACATGCTTTTCTGTATTACGACGTCATCAGCCTGGCTTTATGAAATAATGTTTAAAGGTTCACCTTTGGTCAAGCAGTAAATTTTCTCCTATCTCCCAGAGAATCTCATGACATCTGACAGACAAAACAGATTACTTTACAGACTTTCTCTCGACTAGCTATGCCAATACCTAAGAAGAAAAAATATGTATTTTGGTGTAGTCCATTAACTCGTAGCCAGATGGCTCTCAATATACTAAAAAATTTAGCATATGAATGCGTAAGCACGCATTAAACTTTTGTCACAAATGATACAAATGTGCATATATGTTAATTTTTTTAGTACCTACATATAATATAGAAAAAAATGTGTAAATATGTGTAATATATAAACGATATATTAAAATAATTACCGCGTTAATAACCAGACATTGTCCTTTAAGGAAGCATTTGTACATCATGGGCTTGGTTAGCGAGCCCTGGTGTAGGAGATGTGAAAAACAGGAGGGAACTAGCCTTCATGTAATATGCACGTGTGAGGAACTGAAGGAACTCAGACAGAAATATTTCGGGAGAGATCTATTGGATCCTTCGTGTGTACTCAAACTTCCCCTGAGGAGGATAGTGGCTTTTATCGAGGACACAAGACTAACAGAGTGGAATGGAGAGATCTATTGGGGATAGTACAAAGAGCAGTGCGCTCAAGTGCCTGGACGTGGTCGCGTCCAACCCAAAACAGAGAAGAAGAAGAAGATGTGTAATATATTAAACGGTATGATGGTATAAATATCGTAGAGTTATTTGCCAATACGTCTATGGAACCAATAAACAAAAAAATATTATAAGTTATAATTCCCTTCTTCCTCCTATGTACTCAAGAATTGAAATACATTGTAGTCTCACTATTCAAATTTAAATCCTTCAAGATAAATATTATACAGTATGTCCTTGAAATAAAAAGGCAACATAAGAAAAAATTAATTAGCCCCACGTTGAGGTGACAAATATATAATAAATACTATATGCTGAATGCTTATATAATAATTAAGATAATTAATGTGTATAAATTAAATTATGCTTACTTATTGTTTGGCCTCGGCTATGCTTATAAATTAATTATAATAAATAGCATGAGATCTCTTAAAAACACAGGGCTCTTTGTAAGTTCCAGATAACTTAAAAATTAATACTGTCTTATGTATTGAAATAAAAAACCAATTAATTTATAGGATTTTAATATATTTTTAAAATTAAATTCTAATTTCAACAAATTTTTATACACACTATACATTAGCTTGCGAATTTTACCGCTTTCGTTCAACATTTTTTTTTTACAATTTAAGTTGTCTAATTCAAGACTGTGATAGAATTGTTATAGTAACACATATAAAAGATATCAAGTTAATATCAACGATTTTAGTTTAATTAGATAATTGGTAGAATACTTTTTCAAGGAATAAGTGACATTAAGTAAGTATAATTTTAATATCAATCTTAGGTATTTACGATCTAATTTGAAAGAAATATTATATTTATACTTTTTAGGTTAAAGGTTAAACAAAACTACCTACCCTACTAATATTTTAGGAAAATATTCCTTGGTTAGGCCAGATATATCCCTGGACAGGCAGCAAATCTCGTTCGAACGGTGGGTTATTTTAAGTTAATTTTATTTGGCACTTTATCTTCAAATATTTCTTCTTGATTTTAGTACTTTTGTCGACTTTTTGATTGCCGAATTCAGCAATGTGCTTATGGAAGCGTCAGTAACATAATATTTCTTTTTAAAAATCGGATATATCACTGGATTATATTAAAATCCTTGGTGTGCTATTATTTCTTGTGCTAGATTCTACGTTCTCTTTATATATATTGTAAGAAGGCGTACGGTGGTGTATTAAAAATGCCACCACATTATATTTTAATAGAAATGTAAAGTATAATCAAGATTATGTAATTATTCAAATATTGAACCCGCTAGTGAAGTTCAATATTCGACCTATAGATGTAGGTAAGATTTAAGTTTAGAGATGTAGCTAGAATTAGAGACAAAAACATAAATAATACGTAAAATAAATAACTTATACTTAACTTAATCGGTCCTTTCAAGGTACATAATCTTCTTGTTATAATCTTTAAATATATAATTAAATGGGCGCCAACTAGCTCAGTTCGATGAGGTGAATTTATAGTTAATTAATAACAAAAGTGCGGGTCTGGTACTTAGTGTAATATAGATGTGAGTGTATACACAAGTTAATATATAAATAAATTCTGGATATGTAATCTAATAAAGAAAACGAGAGAGTGATGAGAATAAATAAATGATTTAATTAATAACTTTCTCTTTCAAAGGTAAGTGTTTACAATAGATATATGATACATTAACCTATATGGTCACGTGTTCATGTTATGTTTTAAAAAATTAGGTTAATTTTATTTTAATGAAATGATGATTATTATTATTATTAAACCCATTATTCCCTTTCGGGACGTAGGGTAATTATACATTACATACTCGTATAGCAAGTATGTGCACTTATAATGTCTCTATGTATTTTTTCCATTTTATTCGGTCCTGGGCAATGCTCCTCAGTTGTGGGATGGACTTGTTAGTCTCTTCCATAACTGTTCTCCTCCAGGTGGTGCGTGGTCTGCCTCTCGCTCTCTTTCCTTGTGGCTTCCAAAGTAGGACTGTGTGAGCTGGTGTATCAACTGGCTTTCTTAATGTATTACCAAGCCATTTATATTTCCTTCTCTTAATGTCTTCATTTATGTCGTTTTGTTCTGTTCTATGCCATAGTTCAGCAAAAAAAAATGAAATGATACATAACTTAATTGACTAAATTTACTTGAATTAAAACACAAGGGAACTGTATTTTTCTGATATTGAGGTATACTTATTGATAATTAAAGTGTTTTGCGTAAAATTTATAATATCAAACGATTGTGTATAAATACTAATATAAATAATTTTGATGTTGTAGAAAATATATTAAAAAGGTACTCAAGTTTGGTAGATTGAGGCTTCTGGATATTCAAACGGTTTCAGGATCCTTTTCTACGGGATAAAGGTTCTGGTTAAGGAATAAGGCAGGTAGCGTCCCTCGGGATAGGATATTCGTTTAATATCTCCTAGGTAGGAGTTGGGATTGGATCTTGCGTCTATCGAAGCTTTGAAGGTTGGTGATTCGTATGATATGACTTCGGGTAAGGAAATTGTACTTTATTTATTAAATTTTTACTTAATTCTTGGACCTCTTTAAAAATATGTCGACGCGTGCAAATTAAAATTCAACAACCCACGCTAAGTAGCGTTTGTTTTGTATCCAGGCTTCTTATTCGTTAATTCTTGTTTGTACGTTTTAATCCAATTTTAATATTTCTAAATGAGTTAATTTACAACAACAAATAGTTTAGATATCTCACATAATTAATAAATTTAATTTTGAAATACAAAAAACTAACTTAGAAACATACAAACTTTCGCTATACGCCTGTACAAAATTGGGATTTTTCCAGCCGTATACAATTCAAATAGGTAAAGTTATTTCTAAAGTATACTACTATTAAATAATCTATCAATCAAGTAAAAAATCTTCGGAATAACAACAATATTAATGAAAATGACTAAAGCAAATGAAAAATAGAATATTATAAGATACATAATTCAAATTTAAGCAATTAATACGCGGAATTAACTTCGTTGATTTGACATGTGAAATATACAGTTCCGAAAAATTCTTATGTACTAACTTATTATTACAAGATAAAAATTATCCAGTATTTTTATTCCAGGGCCTCTCATGTAAATGGGAATGCCCCACTAAAATAATTCAATCAGTCGGCGATCAAAGGTCTGGTTTACTTCAAAGTATATATATTCAAAACAACCCTACATGTTTCGGCAATGATGCCTTTATCAAGGATATAAAATATAAGGCATCATTGCCGAAACATGTAGGGTTGTTTTGAATATATATACTTTGAAGTAAACCAGACCTTTGATCGCCGACTGATTGAATTTACCATATCATACCAAGGTCACGAAAATATTATATTTATATATATATATATATATATGAAAAATTTTGTGAAAAACTTATCTGCGCGGAATGTGCATATATCGATATTTCACTGTTTTTTACAGATCATCAGTGCACCTTACCGAAGACAGACATGATATTCACTTCTATACTACGTGTATATATACGAACTGTAATGAACTTCATGTGTATGAGAATTAATAATTATTAAATCTCATTTTACATGCGATTGTCGCTATAATTTGTTGCATTTAATTCTACAATTCGGCAAATCACTTTTGCCCTAGATTGTAGACGCAACAAGCCGCGACATCAACTGTACAAGTTGTCAGTACAAATGAAAAATTTTGTGAAAAACTTATCTGCGCGGAATGTGCATATATCGATATTTCACTGTTTTTTACAGATCATCAGTGCACCTTACCGAAGACAGACATGATATTCACTTCTATACTTCTATATATAGTATAGAAGTGAATATCATGTCTGTCTTCGGTAAGGTGCACTGATGATCTGTAAAAAAACAGTGAAATATCGATATATGCACATTCCGCGCAGATAAGTTTTTCACAAAATTTTTCATTTGTACTGACAACTTGTACAGTTGATGTCGCGGCTTGTTGCGTCTACAATCTAGGGCAAAAGTGATTTGCCGAATTGTAGAATTAAATGCAACAAATTATAGCGACAATCGCATGTAAAATGAGATTTAATAATTATTAATTCTCATACACATGAAGTTCATTACAGTTCGTATATATACACGTAGTATAGAAGTGAATATCATGTCTGTCTTCGGTAAGGTGCACTGATGATCTGTAAAAAACAGTGAAATATCGATATATGCACATTCCGCGCAGATAAGTTTTTCACAAAATTTTTCATTTGTACTGACAACTTGTACAGTTGATGTCGCGGCTTGTTGCGTCTACAATCTAGGGCAAAAGTGATTTGCCGAATTGTAGAATTAAATGCAACAAATTATAGCGACAATCGCATGTAAAATGAGATTTAATAATTATTAATTCTCATACACATGAAGTTCATTACAGTTCGTATATATACACGTAGTATAGAAGTGAATATCATGTCTGTCTTCGGTAAGGTGCACTGATGATCTGTAAAAAACAGTGAAATATCGATATATGCACATTCCGCGCAGATAAGTTTTTCACAAAATTTTTCATTTGTACTGACAACTTGTACAGTTGATGTCGCGGCTTGTTGCGTCTACAATCTAGGGCAAAAGTGATTTGCCGAATTGTAGAATTAAATGCAACAAATTATAGCGACAATCGCATGTAAAATGAGATTTAATAATTATTAATTCTCATACACATGAAGTTCATATATATATATATATATATATAGATAAAATAAATTAAAATCAGGTAAGCGGTCTGTCAATTAAAAAACTCCTTTATTAAATAACCCTATATTTCGCAACAAAATTTGTTGCTTCTTCTGGGGATAAAAATGTAGAGTTGAAAAATAATAAAATTGACGTACAATAAAAATATAAATGATTCTTTTTTGAATCATAATCGCCGACTAATTAAATCTACTATAACATACAAGAGTCAAGGAATAATTATCTATATATTTATATATATATATATATATATATATATTTATTTATTTATTTTACATTAGAAAAGAAACACACAAAAGAAAAAAAAATTCCAAATTCCAAAAAAGGGAAATTAAAGAAATTATTAATATTGAACAAGAAAAAAAAATCAATTATAAACAGAAGAGAGATAAAAAATCTAAGCAGTATATACTATAACTTAATAATGTAACGATCTGCAATTTACCATCATGAATATATACAATTGTTATATAAACATCTATAATACGTTATTTAAATATCTGTACACTGGCCAATCAAGCTGGCAGTTTCGTGTTTAGATTCCTGACTAGGTTTACCGAATAAGTTTTCGTGGTTTTCCGTCTCGTTCAATGCGAATGCCGACAGTTTAACATTTTAATTTGCTCCACGGCTGCAGAGATAATAATAACTCATGGCTTGCTAATCCTCCATAATTGACGTCTTGCTGTCGAGAGTTCTGAGGCATGAATTATTATTAGTAAACTTCGATGTATCTTTGAATATTTTAATTTTTCCATGACAACTACAGATATATAAATTTGACATTAGTATTTCTTGAAATTTCGATGAAATTTCTTTGAAAAAGCCACTATGTGCCGAAACATGTAATATAATTTAAAATATATATATATTAAAATAAAGCAGACCTTAAATCGCCGACTAATTAAATCTACTATAACATACAAAATTCAAGAAATCATCATCTATATATTTATATATATAAGGTAAACTTAATAAGTCGGCGATTAAAGGTCTGGTTCATTACTTCAAAGTATATATATTTAAAACAACCCTACATGTTTCGGCAATATTCCTTTGTCAAGGGAATACAAAATATAAATGACAGAATATAAATGTCAAATAATTAAGTTGCTATGGTTTAAATTATTCAAAGATACATTCCAATAATAATAATAAATCATGCCTTAGTATTCCAAAAAATAGATAGCAAGGTGTGAACATATGTGTTGTTCGCTGCCAGAAGCTTGTGTCTCTTTCTGGGTATGAACCTGTGTGTTGGTTGCTTGCTATCTATTTTTTGAATTACTAAGGCATGATTTATTATTATTATTGGAATGTATCTTTGAATAATTTAAACCATAGCAAATTAATTATTTGACATTTATATTCTGTCATTTATATTTTGTATTCCCTTGACAAAGGCATATTGCCGAAACATGTAGGGTTGTTTTAAATATATATACTTTGAAGTTGTTGGGGCAAAATAGATTTAATTTTGTATTTTTAGTTTTATTTAGATGTAGGTATAATATATTTAATTCTAGTTTTTAAATTGTAAATATTATATATTGTATATAGAAAAGGTCTTGGAGTTCTGAGATATTTAATATTGTTAATTACTTTAGGACTGGTCAGGTATTACATTTCTTCATTGTCTTATTTTCTACAGTCATAAAAACTATTTATTTTTATTACAGGCAAAACCCTCTGCATCCATTAGGTAAATAATGTATTTGAATAAGCATAATTATAATAGAATAAGTTTTATTGTACATATTTCCTGTTATATATTATTATAATAGGTTAAATGGTTTCGGTTCGATACGATTCTGCGAACATTAGGTTTCTCTGTGCATTGTATATTTATTACTTTAAGACTATTTTCTATAATTAAGGGTTTGTTGGCGTATATTGCTTATTTTAATACATTTATGACGTCGAAAACTAGAGCATATACTTTTCTTGGAAATGTAAAAAATTGTTATATGGAAATTTCCGTATACTCCTTTTCATTGTTTTCTCCCTCTCTTTGACTGGCGGGGAGAAAACATCTTGCTGAAAAATAAGAGAATGAAGAAGTAGTTCCAAACAAGAGCTCTTAAGCTCAATACAGTTCCAAACAAGAGCTCTTAGAGCTCACTACAGTTCCAAACAAGAGCTCTTAGAGCTCACTACAGTTCCAAACAAGATCTCTTAGAGCTCACTACAGTTACAAGTACGATCTCTTCGAGTTAATGCTTAGGTCTCAGTGATCTAACAAACAGCTCCTACTAAGATCTCAGTGATCTAAATAGGAGCAAATATTATTTATTAGCCAATTTTTCTCGGTCTTTAGCATTAAGACCAGATACTGCATTTATTAACGGAACTCCAAGATTAAACTTGTAAATATATTAGTGAAATAGAAAAAATATTGTATTATTTCAACACATACTTCGGTCTACACATACCGACTTCCTTCAAACCAGGAGGACCACACATTGGTCCTTCGTAGCCGGATGATAAATTAATTCATCTGCATTAGTCCTTCGCACACGGATGTCAGTGACAGCTCACAGCTATCAAGATTATTCCAAGACCAAAAAACATTTGGTCCTTCGCAGCTGGATGATAAATTAATTCATCCACACATGGTACTTCGCAGCTAGATGATAAATTAATTCATCTACATAGCAACATTATAGCAAGCTCATCGATCCTTCGTCAACTGGTCATCACCAAAAGCATTGGTTCTTCCAGGAGCAGGATATCGACATCTGTGTCAGCAACTGCGCACTCAAATTAATGAGGTAAGTCTCCAGTTAACTTCCTTTTCTTAATTCTTTACCGATCAGTATCCGAAAAACCTTTTTTTTTGCTTCAAAATGACTACTCCCGCATTAAAACCCTTAAAAACTCAAAAAAGAAAGCTAAAAACATCCTTATCGAGAGCTGCTGAATATATTGCCTCTTTAGACGAAAACGTAATTTTAGGAGAGCTCACGGAGCGCTACGATAAATTACAACCACTTCTAAATGAATTTGAAAATATACAAACACAAATTGAAGGTACATTTGAAGAAGAAAGCGAGGATACTGAAAGTGCAGATTTCGAAAAGATGTATTTCAAAATCATAGGCCAAATTCGTGATATCAAATTATTCGAATGTTAAGGTCGAACATAAACCAGCTACAGAGTTATCGTATTCCGATACTCAATCAAACATGCGTCTACCTCGTATAACGCTACCTGATTTCTCGGGATCATATGAAGACTGGACTAGTTTTCATGACACTTTTTCGGGTTTAATCGACGCCAACACTGCTATACCAGAGATACAAAAATTTCATTATTTAAAATCAGCTTTAAAGGGCGATGCAAGTGAATTATTAAACTCGTTACATATTACTAATGACAATTATTGTATTGCTTGGAATATGTTGAAAGAGAGGTACGGTAATAAAAATCTTATAGTTCTAAATCATATTAAAGCCATTTGCAACTTGCCAATTGCTACAAAAGAAAATCATGTCATTTTAAGGCAAATAATCGACGGCAGCAATAAACATATAAGGGCACTAGATTCATTAAAGCGTCCGGTGAATAAGTCAGACGACTTATTAATACACATCTTAACCACAAAATTAGATTCAATTACAATAAAAGAATGGGAAACAAATTTGTCCAATGACAATTTGCCTACTGCTGAAGAATTAATAAAGTTTTTAAATCGCAAATGTCAAACTTTAGAAGCCATATCAAAAAATGATAAAAACGTGATTCCTAAGTTCAAGCGTACATCCACACATATTGTAACTAACAATAAAAAAATATCATGCGCATTTTGTAAACAGTCTCACATAATATATAAATGCCAAGGCTTAATTAGGTTACCTATTGAACAAAGAATTCAGGAAATAAAGTCAAAAAGGTTATGTGTTAATTGTTTAAGACCCGGACATTTTGTTAGTAACTGCACATCTAGTAATTGTATCAAGTGTGGTAAAAGGCACAATACATTATTGCATAAAACGCAAAATTTAATTGATCAACCGCAACAGGAACAAGGGCAATCCGCACCTGATGCTTGCGTTGGCACATCAATTTCAAATCATGCATTTAACATTGAAGCGTACACACAAATATTGTTGTCAACTGCCTTATTGAATATAACAGATTTCAAGGGTAACCAGCACACATGCAGGGTGTTGCTGGACACTGGATCACAGTCAAACTTAATTACAACAGACTTAGTGAACAAATTCAACCTTCAAAAGAAACCTATACAAATATCTATTGTTGGCATTAATCATGCAACGGTAAAGGCACAGAATCTTGTAAATGTTTCTATAGCATCATTGCAAACTAATTTCAAGGCGAAACTAGAATGTTTAGTATTAGATAAAATATCTGAACGTATTCCATTAATTTCGTTAGCAAGAGAATATATTAAGATTCCGAAAAATGTAAAATTAGCGGTCCCAGAATTTCATGTATCTAAAAATATAGATATGTTACTAGGAGCAGAACTATTTTATAAATTATTATGTGTAGGACAGATTAATTTGGGAAAAGATCAGCCATATTTACAAAAAACGCTGCTAGGTTGGTTGGTTTCAGGCAGAGCTCCTTCAAATTCATCCTCACAATCAACATCAATTTGTAACACATCAACTTTAAATGATTTAAACGAAAACATAAAGAAATTTTGGGGATTGGAAAACACACACAAGTCTCAGGTATATTCACCTGAAGAAAAGATGTGTGAAACTCATTTTATTAATACAACTACACGAAATGACGATAGTCGCTTTGTTGTATCATTGCCATTTCGAAATTACAACTTGTCACTAGGTAATTCACGGGATCTCTCTCTCAAACGATTTTATTCATTAGAAAGAAGATTCCCAAAAAACCCCGATCTTAAGGTAGATTACGCGAATTTTATAAAAGAATATATAGAATTAGGTTATATGAGACGTATTAATAAGTTAGATATACAAGGTCCGACGATTAACCATTTTTATATGCCACATCACGTGGTCAGAAAAGAAAATAGCGCAGCTACTAAGTTAAGAGTTGTTTTTGACGCGTCGGTGCCATCAGATAACGGAGTGTCGCTTAACGATAAACTTATGGTAGGTCCTAAGCTACAACAAGATTTATTTGACATTGTATGCAGATTTCGTATACATAGATATGTTTGTACTGCAGACATTGCAAAAATGTACAGGCAGGTTTGTTTAAAAGAAGAGTGCATGCATCGAATTTTATGGCGTGAAAATGAGGATAGTCAAATTCAAACATTTGAATTAACAACAGTTACATATGGTACGGGGCCGTCTTCTTATTTAGCAGTTAGGTGCTTACAGCAACTGGCAAACGAGGAATTTTCTAACAAACAGTTGGGTGCAGAAATAATTCTAAGAGATTTTTATATGGACGATTTGTTAACTGGGGCAGACAGTATAAAAGAACTTTTACAAATTAGGGATGAGGTTATAAGTATTTTGTCAAAAGGTAAATTTGAACTACGCAAGTGGGCATCGAACGCACCTGAAATATTAAGTAACATACCAAACAACTCTTGTGACAATATGGTTCTTGATTTCAACAAAAATGACGGCATAGGGACGCTAGGTTTGCAGTGGAAACCCAATGCGGATACTTTACAATATTCATTTCATGTATCAAATCGAAAGTTAATGACAAAAAGAACGGTATTATCGCACATTTCAAAATTATTTGATCCTTTAGGTCTTGTTAGTCCTGTTATAATAAAGGCCAAGATTTTAATGCAACAAATCTGGCAGTTAAAGTTAAATTGGGACGAATCACATCCCTTTAATTTGCAAAGCGCTTGGCACACTTATATGCATGAAGCAGAGAACATCAATTTCATAAAAAAAAATACAGCTACGGGAAAAAATAAAGGACATTCTGGAAACAAGGCGCGTTGTGAACTTGGCTAACGCAAGTGTCAATCAATTTGAATGGTTCGCAAAATATTCTAATTTAAATAGACTTCAGCGTGTAGTAGTATATGGTTTACGATTCAAAAGCAATCTTCGAGCGCGTATTCATAAAAATCACACTTCTATTTCCAGAGATCCTAATGATCTTTTATTCCTAACCCCTTCACATTTTTTAACTGGAGGCATAATAACCTCCTTAGATGAGCCAAGTGTGGAACATCTAAAGGTCAACACATTGTCTCGTTGGAAATACATTCAGCGTTTTCGCGAGCACTTTTGGAAGCGATGGCTGTACGTGGTGTGTTCCAGAGACCGACGACAAGGTTGTGCGTGCTTCCTATATCGAACGATGGTGACAATGCTTGAACGTCGTTATTATATTTTCCTTGAAAGGAGACCCTTTCAAAGTGGGCGGCATGTTCGGGCAAAATAGATTTAATTTTGTATTTTTAGTTTTATTTAGGTGTAGGTATAAAGTATTTAATTCTAGTTTTTAAATTGTAAATATTATATATTGTATATAGAAAAGGTCGTGGAGTTCTGAGATACTTAATATTGTTAATTACTTTAGGACTGGTCAGGTATTACATGTCTTCATTGTCTTATTTTCTACAGTCATAAAAACAATTTATTTTGATTAAAGGCCAAACCCTCTGCATCCATTAGGTAAATAATGTATTTGAATAAGCATAATTATAATAGAATAAGTTTTATTGTACATATTTCCTGTTATATATTATTATAATAGGTTAAATGGTTTCGGTTCGATACGATTCTGCGAACATTAGGTTATCTCTGTGCATTGTATATTTATTACTTTAAGACTATTTTCTATAATTAAGGGTTTCCGACGTATATTGTTTACTTTAATACATTTATGACGTCGGAAACTACAGCATGTACTTTTCTTGGAAATGTAAATAATTGTTATATGGAAATTTCCGTATACTCCTTTTCATTGTTTTCTCCCTCTCTTTGACTGGCGGGGAGAAAACTTCTTGCTGAAAAATAAGAGAATGAAGAAGTAGTTCCAAACAAGAGCTCTTAGAGCTCACTACAGTTCCAAACAAGAGCTCTTAGAGCTCACTACAGTTCCAAACAAGAGCTCTTAGAGCTCACTACAGTTCCAAACAAGATCTCTTAGAGCTCACTACAGTTACAAGTACGATCTCTTCGAGTTAAAGCTTAGGTCTCAGTGATCTAACAAACAGCTCCTACTAAGATCTCAGTGATCTAAATAGGAGCAAATATTATTTATTAGCCAGTTTTTCTCGGTCTTTAGCATTAAGACCAGATACTGCATTTATTAACGGAACTCCAAGATTAAACTTGTAAATATATTAGTGAAATAGAAAAAATATTGTATTATTTCAACACATACTTCGGTCTACACATACCGACTTCCTTCAAACCTGGAGGAAGAAACAGAAGTAATGAACCAGACCTTTAATCGCCGACTTATTAAGTTTACCTTTGCATACCAAGGTCACGAAGATATTATATATATATATATATATATATATATATATATACATATATATATATATATATATTTACTTTACATTACAAGAAAAAAGGATTCCAAATAGTACAATACATAATACAAAATAAAACGTGCACAAGTTTGTAAATTGTAATTATAAATGTTATAAATAAAGAAAAATCAAGGAAACCGCAAATTTTTTAGGAAATGAAGAAAGGCGTGGTTGGAAATATTATGCAAGTCGACAATCGACAAAAGATTCAGTTCTAATAAAACTCGTTCCATGGGATTATGCTTACCATATTCAGTTCGATGGAAACGAATATGAAACGTGTCACCTCAGCGAGCACGAAACGGCGGAACATGGAAAAGCAACAGAGAAAGAAGGGCAGAACAGTCTATGTTATTGTGTAACAGCTGATATTCAAGCTTAATAAATGCTTTACCCCTTCTATTCTCCAGAGATTCAATACCCAGTAATTGTAATCTCTCCGCGTAATTATATATTATTATTATTATATATTATTATTATAAAGTTAGCCATTTTACGCTGAATTCGCTCAATCCGATCTATATGAACCCCATGATAAGGAGACCATAGTATAGACCTAACCAGGGCGTTATAAATATGTATAATATAGATGATGTTCGTGAAGTCACTGCATACACGTTTAATGGAACCGCATAACTGCAAGGATTTATTTATAATACGATCTTACGATCTATATATAAAATAAACGATAAATTACCATCAAAAACAACACCCAAGTCGGCAACGTGGTCAACTCTTTTCAGGGCAGTACCTTGCAACATGTTATTAAAGACAAGTATTATTGTTCCTTGAAAAAGTGATAATACAACTTTTACCAAGATTAAGAGACATATTGTTGCTTATACATCATGCCGCTAGCAAATCAATATCATCCTGAAGCGCTCTACCGCCACTGCAAGAATCTACACATTTAAATATTTTCAAATCGTCTGCGTAGGCCAAGAAGTTGGAAGAAGTGAAGTATTTATATAAAACATTTATAAAAAGCAGAAAGAGTATTGGTGCTATTCAAATGTACGACATTAATATACTGTCATTTATATTTTATATTCATTGATAAAGCATCATTTGCCAAAACATGTAGGGTTGTTTTAAATATATATATCTTAAAGTAAAACCAGACCTTAAATCGCCAACAAATTGAATTTACCATAATAATTATCTATATATAAATATATATATATATATATATATATATATAAGGTAAACTTAATAAGTCGGCGATTAAAGGTCTGGTTCATTACTGAACCAGACCTTTAATCGCCGACTTAATAAGTTTACCTTATATATATATATATATATATATATATATATATATATATATATATATATATATATTTATATATAGATAATTATTATGGTAAATTCAATTTGTTGGCGATTTAAGGTCTGGTTTTACTTTAAGAGGTCTGGTTCATTACTGAACCAGACCTTTAATCGCCGACTTATTAAGTTTACCTTATCATACCAAGGTCACGAAGATATTGTATATATATATATATATATATATATATATATATATATATACATATATATATATATATATGGTAAATTCAATTTGTTGGCGATTTAAGGTCTGGTTTTACTTCAAAATGTATATATTTATAACAATCCTACATGTTTCGACAAATAATGCCTTTTTCAACGAATATAAAATATAAATGACAGTATATCAATGTCATACATTTGTAGTTGCTATGTATGACATTGATATACTGTCATTTATATTTTATATTCCTTGAAAAAGGCATCATTTGCCGAAACATGTAGGATTGTTTTAGATATATACATTTTGAAGTAAAACCAGACCTTAAATCGCCAACATATTGAATTTACCTTAACATACAAAGGTCACGAAATAATTATCTATATATATATATATATAATTCGATAAATTCTTGGTGTTTTTCGGCTTTTATATGAATCATTAACATTGTCACCTTATAATGCGTTTCTAATTAGCTCAAACCAAGGTATATCGTGACTTAAGTGGTTAAAGCGACGGTCCGGCAAACCATAGACTTGGGTTCAACTCCCAACGTACACAAAATTTTTCAATTAAACTTCGTATGACTTGCGTTGTAATTTGTAGACCGCAATGCTTACATTCACATTTACATCACAATTACATACTAGTTTAATAATATTTATAAGTATTTCATATAAAAGCCGAGAAACTCCAAGAATTTATCAATTGATATATTAAAATGAACGGCTAAGAAATTATCTAAATATAAATATATATATATATATATATATATATATATATATATATATATATATATATATTAAAAATAATAGACATTTTATTGGTTTAGCGACCTTTTATTGTCCCCGATGACACATGTTGCACAGAATGCGTGTTTTTGAAACCCAAAAAAAACGTTACTTGAAAAAGACTGAATAATAATAAAAGTCGAAACGTCGTAGAATAAAACATCAAAATTCAATATAAGGTCGCTAAACCAATAAAAAGTCTATTATTTTTAATATTAAGACACGGCCAATAAAATAAATAAGAAAAATAAAATTCTTATAAACACTAAATATATATATATATATAGTAAATTCAATCAGTCGGCGATTAAAGGTCTGGTTTACTCAAAGTATATATATTTAAAACAACCCTACATGTTTCGGCAATGATGCCTTTATCAAGGATATAAAATATAAAATTTTATATTTTATATCCTTGATAAAGGCATGATAGGGTTGTTTTAAATATATATAATTTGGAGTAAACCAGAGCTTTAATCGCCGACTGATTGAATTTACCATATCATACCAAGGTCACGAAAATATTATATATATATATATATATATATATATATATATATATATATATATATATATATATATATATATATATAACATTTGATAAATTATTGGAGGTTTTCGGCTTTTATATGAAATATTTACAAATATCAAGTTAGAATGTATGTAATTGCAAAGTAAGAGGGGATGTAAACATTGCTGTCTACAAATTACAAAGCAAATCATACGAAATTTTTAATTGAAAAAATGTCTATGCTGGGACTCGAACCCAAGCCTACAGCTTGCCGGGCTGTCGTCATTACCAGTAGTAATGACGACAGCCCGGCAAGCTGTAGGCTTGGGTTCGAGTCCCAACATAGACATTTTTTCAATTAAAAATTTCGTATGATTTGCTTTGTAATTTGTAGACAGCAATGTTTACATCCCCCCTTACTTTGCAATTACATACATTCTAACTTGATATTTGTAAATATTTCATATAAAAGCCGAAAACCTCCAATAATTTATCAAATGTTATATTTAATGAACGGCTAAGAAATTATCCTATCACTCATATACCTAGCTTTGGAGTAATAATTAGCATTTTCAAACATTCAAATCTGACATCTACACTGACATATACTTTCAATAACTCACATCTAATTTCAAAATAGGCTTCTGCTTTCTAATCTGACGTTTGCTTTCATAAGTGACACCTGCTTTCAAAACAGACATCTGCTTCCAGTAACTGACATTTGCTTTCATTAACTGACATCTGCTATCAAGACTGACATGAGCTTTCAAAACTGACTTCTGCCTTCAACTTGACATCTACATTCAATAACTGACATCTGATTCATCAACACTGTTACTTTATAATGCATTTCTGAATAACTTGAACCTGGGTCTATTGTGGTCTAGTGGTAATGACGACAGCCCGGCAAGCTGTAGGCTTGGATTCGAGTCCCAACATAGACATTTTTTCAATTAAAAATTTCGTATGATTTGCTTTGTAATTTGTAGACAGCAATGTTTACATCCCCCCTTACTTTGCAATTACATACATTCTAACTTGATATTTGTAAATATTTCATATAAAAGCCGAAAACCTCCAATAATTTATCAAATGTTATATTTAATGAACGGCTAAGAAATTATCCTATCACTTATAAATATATATATATATATATATATATATATATATATATATATATATATATATATATATATAAGTGATTAGATAATTTCTTAGCCGTTCATTAAATATAACATTTGATAAATTATTGGAGGTTTTCGGCTTTTATATGAAATATTTACAAATATCAAGTTAGTATGTATGTAATTGCAAAGTAAGGGGGGATGTAAACATTGCTGTCTAGAAATTACAAAGCAATGTTTACATCCCCCCTTACTTTGCAATTACATACATACTAACTTGATATTTGTAAATATTTCATATAAAAGCCGAACACCTCCAATAATTTATCAAATGTTATATATATATATATATATATATATATATATATATATATATATAGTAAATAATTATATATATATATATATATATATATATATATATATGTATAAGATAATTATTTCGTGATCTTTGTATGTTATGGCAGATTCAATTAGTTGGCCATTTAAGGTCTGGTTTTACTCAAAAATGCATATATTTAAAACAATCTAGCATGTTTGTGCATGAGATATGTAAGAGACAATCCACAAAATGAAGCTACCACCAATTCTATAAAGACCAAGTTTGTGGAGAAACAGCTTGTGATTAACACGATCAAAAGCCTTAGAAAAATACATACACGGTATCAACTTGAGATAATCGCTCCAGTGCGTCATTAATATATTAGCAAAACTGTAATAAGTTCGTTTGAGTGCTACGGCCAAACAAAAAACCATGTTGAGTAACGTGAATTACTTCACGGAAGGTGTCATAGATAGAACTAGATACAATATGATCAAAAACTTTTGATATACTGTACACAGTTCTTCAAGTTTATCGGATTCAATCCCATTATAACTGAAACGTTGGCGTAGACTTGATTTTTTCCTTCGCAAATCAACAAAGTTCCAGAAAGCGCGAACATCTCCAGGCGTCGATTGCTGGGAGAAGAAAAGAAAGTTTTTATAGTCCTTGTCGTTAGATTGCTAGCATGTAATCTTAGTTCCTTGTATTTGAGATAGTTATTATTGTCCATGCCTTCTCTAGATTTGTTACAGAATTTATTTTTTTTCTTTATCAATTTCTTTGTTGAAGGCAAAAACCATTTAAGGTAATTATCGGAATGTACTAGATATTTAGGGACAAATCTGTCGATAGCGAAATGTAAAGTTTGATAGAAATAGGAGAGACCATGTTCTAAATCAGCGGTTCTCAACCTGTGGTACATGTATCACTGGTGGTACATTAAAGAACACCAGGTGGTACGCAAAATATAACAAAATATAAGGTCCCTTCCATTTCCTACCCACCGCGGCACCAGAGAAAAACGTCTCGCTGCGCGAACGTGGATGCGCGTACGAGATTTATTTACCATGCACGGATGAACAAGGCAGTGTAGAAGTGTAGTCTGCGTTTGCAATCAGTTATATACGAACGCGTGTGTTTGCATGTTACATTTACGACGCTCGCCTAAATTTAATGGAGTAATGTAAGTTTAAAAAGCGAATGTATAATATAACGGGTGTCCGTAAATGATTGAAGTTGACAGCATGTGTCAAATATTGGTCAAATTGGTATCGCTACACTTGATTTCGGTTGCAACAATAAACATTAGTGTCCCAAGCGGTAATCACCTTTGATGCAATTCTAAAAATTGTTTGTTAAAATCAAACAGAATAACCCATACTTTTTGGAATGTTTATTGCCAATAATAATTACAATCGTTTAATAAAATAATATTTAAAATCCTTGTAATGACAGAAATACATTCTTTACAATAACAGACACGCACGACTATGGCAGACGAGGTAATAATTCTCAGTGTGGCAAATGCAAAGCACATAGATTTCCTAGACTCGACCAAACGTCAACTTCAATCACTTACGTTAAGTTTACATATTATAAGAAAAATTTTAAATTTAGAAAATGGATATGTGGCTAGGACTGGAATCGGAAGTGGCTCGGAAACCTGATAATGCACAGGAAATAGATTTACAGAAACAAACTACTACTACTACTAGTAGTAGTAATTCTGAAAAGAAACGAAAAGTTACCAGAAAGTATGATTCAAGTTATTTAGCATTTGGCTTCACTTGGAATGAAAATGAAATGGACCCTCAACCTCAGTGCGTTATTTGTTGCGACTTGTTCTCGAATCAAAGTATGAAACCATCTTTACTTAAGAGACATTTTGAATCCAAGCATGTGAATTTAAAAAATAAATCTGTTGACTATTTTAAGGCGAAATTAGTTGAACTAAAATATCGTAAACAGTTAATGAAAGGTTTTGTTAGTGCTAATGACAAGTGCTTGCATGCAAGTTATCTTGTAAGTTTAAGAATTGCCAAAACTGGTAGTGCTCATACTATTGGAGAAAATTTAATATTACCAGCTGCTAAAGATATTGTTTTAACATTATTTGATGAAAAGACAGCTAGTAAACTTGATAATATTCCTTTATCAAATGTTTCTGTAAGAAGACGTATTGACGAAATGGCGGATAATATAAAACAGATTCTTATTTGTAAGGTAAACCAAAGTCCTTATTTTGCACTACAGTTAGATGAAAGTACAGACATAACCAACTTTGCTCAATTGTTAGTGTACATTCGATTCGAGGCGGAAGAAAAAATAAATGAGGATATTTTATTTTGCGAACCTCTTTCTGGGAGAACTACTGCGAAAGAAATATTCAGGCTAATTGATAACTTCATGTCAGAAAATAATATTCCTTGGAAAAAATGCATTGGTGTGTGTACTGATGGAGCTCGATCTTTAACTGGCAAAAATTCTGGTGTATTATCTCAATTAAAAGTAGTTGCCCCTGAAGCTAAATTTACTCATTGCAGTATTCATCGTGAAGCTTTAGTAACAAAAGAAATCTCCGAAAAATTGAAGACTGTTTTGGATCAATCTGTTAAGGTTGTAAATTTTATTAAGAGTCGAGCTTTAAACTCCACAATGTTTGCAATTTTGTGCCAAGACATGGGAAGTGATCATGAAACCCTATTATTACATTCTGAAATTAGATGGCTGTCCAGAGGCAAGGTTTCAAATCGTCTTTTCGAACTTCGATTAGAAGTGCAAGCTTTCCTATTGACTTCAAAATTTGAATTGGGAAAGTGTTTTTTTGATGAAATGTGGTTGAACCGTTTATCATATTTAGCTGATATATTTGGAAGGTTGAACGGTTTAAATTTAGGCTTACAAGGACCAAACGTGAATTTCTTTACTGTTAATTATAAAATAACTGCAACAGTAAAAAAACTCGAACTAATTATCAGTGAAATAGGTAAAAATAATTTCCGCCTTTTACCAACCCTAGAAAATTTTCTTACACAAAACAATATGAACAATAATGACGAATTGGCATCAGATATAAAACATCATTGCTCCTTATTGATAAATAAATTTTATTTTCAAGAAGGTTTGGAAAATCAAAATTGGATCAATCTTCAAATATTCCAGAATATTTTTCACGTGAACAAAAAGAACAAATAATATATATGTCAAGTGATTCCACTGTACTGGAAAACTTAAACAAAAAAACATTGATTGAATTTTGGCTTCAACAAAGAACAGATTTTAAGGACATAGCAAACATTGCTATTCAGTTTTTAATGCCCTTCTGTTATTTATGTGAAAAAGGTATTTCACAAATGTTAGAACAAAATTAAAAATTGAACCAAACTTAAGATTAAAATTAACTGACATAGAACCAGAAATAGAAAAAATTGTATCTGCAAAACAAGTGCAAGGATGGCATTGAATATTTTATTTTTACTGTTTTTCCTTTTTTTTTTTTTGCTGTAAGCTTTTAAACATATTTTATTTTAAATTTTAAGAATATATGTTTTGTTTAATAAATATATGAATAAAAAGTAAAAATCTTTTTTTTCAAATGCTGGTGGTAATATAGTTTATGTCATGTGATTTCCTTATGGTGGTACGCGATAAACAAAAGGTTGAGAACCGCTGTTCTAAATCATCTGAGTAAAATAGACCAATCGACAGAAGAAAGGATATCATTAATCTGGTCATAGGAAGCCTTCCTGAAATTGTATTTCCCAGAGCTATCCATAGTCACTTCTGCAATATAATCATATTTGAGACCGAAACTCAAACATAGATTATGATAGTCAGGGCCCACCAGACAATAAGATTCTTAAAAAACTTTAACAGGTTCGGAATTAAGTAATACTAAATCTAAGATCACACTATTAGCGTTTGTTATAAAGTTACATTCACGCAAACCATTAAAAACTAAATTATCAATAAAAATAGCTTCACAGTCACTGGAAGGCATTTCTATGGGTTCATTATAAATAAGTGACCATCTTAAATGTATATATATATATATATATATATATATATATATATATATATATATAATTAATTGAAAAGAAATTATCGACTGTGATATATTATCAAAAATTAATTAAAATTCGGGTAAGCGGTCAATTAAAAAACTCCTTTATTAAATTACCCTATATTTCGCAACACTTTGTCGCTTCCTCTGGGGTAAAAAATGTAGAGTTAAAAAATAATAAAATTGTCAATTTTATTATTTTTTAACTCTACATTTTTTACCCCAGAAGAAGCGACAAAGTGTTGCGAAATATAGGGTAATTTAATAAAGGAGTTTTTTAATTGACCGCTTACCCGAATTTTAATTAATTTTTGATATATATATATATATATATATATATATATATATATATATATATATATATATAAATAGCACCGTCGGCCGAATTTTTACCTGACGCACGACCGTGGGCCAGCAAAATAAACCATCTTTAAAAGCGATGGTTTACAAATTGAAAAAAAATTCTCTACTCTAGATGCCACTCTATTTTTCTTATAAGCTTTAGCTAGCTAAACTCGAAAATCGTAGCAATTTTTTTGATTGGTTTTCGATATATCAACTTTTCATTGTTTTTCCTCGGAGGTAGTTTTAATATTTTAGGCCATATATTGAGTTAAGTACTGAATTGATTGGAAAACAATGTGAATAATATTTGTTGCCGATTCGATTATCCTCAATTTGATGTCTTCTACGACCAAATTGGTCAGTCCTTACTCGAGATGTGGTCTAAATAGTTAAACTATCTTCGAAAAAAAAATCGAAAATTCTAATCTCTAAAACCTCTCCATAAAAAAAAGCGATTTTCAAGTTAGCAGACGAATATATACAAAAAAAACATAGTGGCATACAGTGCACAAAATGACTAAACTTTTGTAATCAAATGCTCAAGTGGTTCAACGGTTAATGCTGAGTATTTTCATGGTGTACTGAGGCGTTCGATAGGCCGCATTCGTCGTGTTCGCCCTGAATATCGAGAATCAGGCAGTTGGCGGTTGTACATGATAACGTATTCTCTCATTTGTCAATAGTCACTAATTTTTTAATAAAGAAACAATTTTCTTGCTTCCACATTGCTCGCGTCGGCCAGATTTGGCCCCATGCTATTATTTTCGATTTCCTAAACTGCATTTGGCAATCAAAAGAAACAGTTTTTCAACTGAACACATTCAATAGTTAACGACGAGCAATCATATCAGCATTACAGTCAATCACAAAATAGTCATTTGATACACTTGCAAATCGTTATCTGTGCTGAATAAAAATATTATGACTAAATAAAGAAGTCTGATTTGTAGGGGGTGGCAGTCTTTGTTCGTAATTGATTCTGAGATTCTGGGCTGGAACCGCATTCTTGAAACTGCTTTTTACTGGTCCGACGTTTTGTTTACTGTTGCAAGGAACCTTTCAGCAATTGCAGGGTGCTGAAGGGTTCCTGTGACCTCAGGCATACAGTTAGCACGTTTGCTGGGAACGGACACGCTGATTGAGCGTATCTCAATCCAACTGTTATTGGTGGTTGTGGTGAATAACCCCTTTCCGGCAGGTGAAAGATACTAGTTGTTACAAGCGACTCTAGCCCTGAAGATGTTCCTTGCAAGAGTGGACGAAACGTTGATCAAGAAAGAAGCAGTACCGAAGACGCTCTTCCAGTCCGGAATCCCAGAAACGTCCATAAATAAAATAACTTTTGTTAAAATTTTGTCAATAATTATTCTTTTAAGCCATTGCTGTTATTTTTGAGATAAGGGATGGAGTATACTTTATTATTAATTTTTATTAAAAATGGAATATTTTTTAAAACATTCAAAATTAAGTTTAGTCTGTAACTGTACAGGAAATAACAAATTCCCTCTATATGTAGAAATGGGAAGAAAATTGTAGATTATATAAAAAAAACAAAATGCTATGTAACTGCTAAATTTTTGTAGATGTTTACAGAGAACTAAACTTGGCTAAACATATCGTCAGTTTTCTCGAACACACGGGCGACATAAAAATTTAATATTTGAAGTGGAAAACTTAGTTGGTGTTGTTTCGACTTGTCCTGAATATTGTTGTGTATAACCGATGTCAGTGTTTGTGCTGCTGAATACAAGATTACTTTCGAGAAAGTTTGACGCTTAATTTTTAAAAAGCTCATATAAAGAGCAACGCGTCACCGGTAAATAAAAATGAAATATTAAGGAACATAAATTACCTGTGTTAGTTCGAAAATTTGTCGACATTTCCTAAAAAAGTTGCAGTTATATTTCATATTTGTTACATATACGAGGGCAGTTTAAAGTAATTTATTTTATTTAATCCTTTCAATTAGTAATTCATCAATATACAAAATTTGAATATACCACAATATTTATAAGGCTGTGTAAAATAGTTGGTCGCTGCTGCTTCTCAAACAAACATATGACCATAATGTAGTATTCTTAAAAATGGCTAATATGGCATGAAATTAAAACAACATAATTCATTCGTATAGAAAATATAATACTAATATATAATACTAATTTGTTGCACTTTTTTAGTGTTGTTGTTTGACTTGTTGCCGTTGCAAAGATTTTAAGCGTAACACATTACTGCTATTTATTTTAACAAATAAAACTTTTGCAATAATCATCCACATGATAAACTTGTCTATGCTTTTATATGTAAATAGAATATGTCAATTTTAGAGGTCAAGTTTAAGACAGAAATTCATATTATATACTGGTTATGAAACATATTTGTCATTATACCGATCAAATATAAATAATAAGTCGCGTTTATTATTAGAACACCACGTTGTTTCATTTGTCTGAATAGCACTTGCACTTTCACTATTTTGATAAGCATAATTCAACAGTTAAGCTTTGAATTCACTTACATTTATCAATAATAAGCAGCATCAGTGATGCATTCTATGAATCGACTACCCTCTATCGAGAATAGATCGATCGAGTTGTAAATTCATAATTTACAAAAAACAGAGGACCCTGACTTTAAGATCTCATGAATTAGTATGTACAATTTTACATATTATATCATTTATTGTATGTTTTTTCTTTGTGTTTACAATCAACCATTCATATAAAGATTTATGTTCTCATGCTCAAAATATTTTAGTATTTGTTTCATTGGCCCTACAACATTGAAAATACAATATTTGCAATAAATTACCTTCCGAATCATTTATCATCTATAAACAGTTATTAATAAATATTTTTATTATTAGTTATAATTATTATATCTACAATTGGTAGTATAACATTTATGGCATCTTAAAGGTGGGACAATCATATTATTGTTCTATCCAATAGGTAGTGTAACAATATATACGGGGTGCTCCCTGGGGTAACCGTCAAACTTACACAATGCTTTCTAGATGTGATTCTGAAGAAAAAAGTTTATATGCACTTTAGCTTAATACCTTTTGTTCTTTAGATTTCAATAAAAGGAGGAAACTGTATTTAATCATGAAATTGCATAGCAAACTAAGAAACCTATTATAAAAGTTGCTCGAAATGTTCGCCTGTTCTTTCTAAACATGTTGCAACACATTTTATAAAATGACAAATATGTATCATGAGCGTAGGCATGTTTTACCAACATGACGGCGCTCCATCGAATTTTAGTAGGCAAGTTATTGACTTTCTAAATAAAAATTTTCCTGGAGGGTGGATAGGCACAGGGGTCCTATATTATGGCCTGCGCGTTCTCTTGACCTTTCGTCATTAGACTCTTTCTTTTCGAGTTGTCTAAAATATCGTGTTTACTTTAACGGTAAGCCAAGCACTTGAGAAGAATTGATCGAAATAATAGTTGCAGTTGTAGATTCCTTACGAAATGAACTTACAGATATTAACTGGAAACAGAATATAGCCCAAAGACTAGCTAGCAACGTGTTTAGAAAAAAGAGGCGGACATTTCGAGCAACTGTTTTAATATTAGTATATTAGTTTGTTATGTAATTTCATGACTAAATACAATACTGAAACAGTTTTAATAATAATAACAATAATAATAATAATAGTAATAATATACTTTAATACCCAACAGGCTAGGCTCAATTACAAGGTATATTATAATTATAAATACATGACATGACGAACGTAGACAATATTTTTCAATTAAAAATTTCGTATGACTTGCTTTATAATTTGTAGACAGCAATGTTTATATCCCCACTTACTTTGCAATTACATACATACTAATTTGATATTTGTAAATATTTCATATAAAAGCTAAAAAACTCCAATAATTTATCAATTGTTGTATTTAATAAACGGCTAAGAAATTATCTAAACACTTTTATATATATATATATATATATATATATATATAAATACATATATATATATATATATATATATATATATATATATATATAATATATATATATATATATATATATAAATATAATATTTTCGTGACCTTGGTATGACAAGGTAAACTTAATAAGTCGGCGATTAAAGGTCTGGTTCATTACTTCAAAGTATATATATTTAAAACAGCCCTACATGTTTCGGCAATGATGCCTTTGTCAAGGGAATAAAAAATATAAATGTCAAATAATTGAGTTGCTATGGTTTAAATTATTCAATAATTTAAACGTATTTAAAAGTATTTCTGCCATGCGCGAAATTTTAAGTTGTTTGACAGGCTTACTGACGCTACCCGTGGAGGAAAATTGAAGCTTCAAATGAGGAGATAAGGTTGCATATACATCCGGGGACATCTGTTTTACGATAATTAATTATCATTGATTTGATTGTGATTAATTAATTGATTTAATTATCACCCCGAGGGACATCGTTACAATGTAACTCACCTTTAAGGTGAATCGGTATCTCACTGCCCCTAACAGCTAGAGCCCTTTCGACATTGGATTATTTGAAAAATAATCTCTCAGATTATAATAGATAGCAGAATAGTTAAGAGAGTACTGATAATGCGAATCATATACGTATGTGGGAGTTATGGTGAATGTATCTCTTAATCGGATTTTATTTATTTACATTGATTCTAACGAAAAATAGATCTGCAATTACAAATATTGCAGTAGTATATAAATACCATACTATAGAAAATAATAACAGCTACTTTTCTTGTTGCTTGGTCTATGATAAAATTATGAAACACATTTATTTATAATTTCTCAAAGTAACAAGAAGAAATCATCACGGACTATAGTACGAATGTCAATGTTTTAGGCATTCAGATACTCAAGCATTCGCGTAACAATGTGAGTCCGAGCGTTATCGTGATGAAGGATGATCCTCTCTTTTAGACGATTTTACCAGATACTTTAGAGAACTTGAGGTAAACACGTCGTAGTGTACAATTCTGCGACAGTCACCCATCGCTACAGTGGAAGAATATCCATTAATCCCCAGAAAAGTTGGAGATCATTTTGTTTCTCGAATAACTTCTGTTAGGAGACGAATATTTTCAAACATCCAAAACTCCGATTGTGACTTTTTCGGGTTCATACCAGTACAGACACTTTTATCACATGTACTTTTGAATTTACTGTAAATATACACTGCTCAACTTTTGAACTGGTACACTTACAAGAACATATATAAATAACAATTTACTACTTTTTGAGCAACACTTTCTTGCTTAGTTAATAGTATATGGTTCTGAGAAACACTTTTAAGACGAAGAGTTAAAAGAATAAAACTTAAATAGCGAATTTCAAATGTTTTAATAGAAAAATAGCAAAATCTTCATTTTAGGTATTACAGAAAAGTTTGCTTTGGAAAGAAAAGATAACCAAACACTTAAAGATTAATAATACGTTGGACCTCCTCTAGCTCTTATGACCTCCTGACAACGTCTTGGCATGCTCGAAATCAAATTGCGAATGTAATGGTGAGGAATATTTTGCCATTCTTCCAAAACGGCAGTTCGGAGCTGATGGTGATTGTTTGGATCCACTCCTCGTGATCTTATCAACCTCTTCAGGTAATCCCATACGTCCTCTATGGGATTAAGATCTGGAGAGTTCGCTGGCCAATCCATGTGCGTAATATTGTTCTCTTCAAAAAATGCATTGATTTGTCTTGTTCTAGGAGGACGCGTGTTATCATCAACAAACACAAAACCATCGCCTATTTCATTAGCAAATGGCAACACTACAGGTTGTAATACCTCATAAAGATACCTGAAACTATTCATTGTAGCATTTCCAAGCATAACCAATTCAGTACGACGAGTCGCAAAAATACCTCCCTAAACAGTAATTAAACCACCTCCATAAGCTTGATGGTAAGTCACGTTGTTCTCAATATAGCGTTCTCCTCTGTTTGTCCAAACTCTAACCCTTTCATCTAAGCTATGGAGATGCACTCTGGTCTCGTCACTGAATAAAAAACGACCCCAATCTTCAACATTCCAATTTGCATGTTGATGTGCCCACCCTAGCCTTCTTCTGTTGTGGGCCCTGGTCAACAATGTGCATTTTTTAGAAGATCTGGACCTTAAATTTACCCCATGGAGCCTTCTTCTTACTGTTTGAATGGATACTTGAGTACCTGTTGCATTCAATAACTGAATTTGGAGTGTTCTTGCAGTATAAAATCTATTCCTTCGACACTGAACCGTAATAAAACGGTCCTCCCTGACTGTTGTACTGCGATTTCGCCCTCCGCCGGGTCTATGTTGGACAGATCCAGTATCATTAAAACGCATTCGAACTCTACTGATCACATTGTGGCTCACATTGAAATGGGCTGCAACAGTTCTTAGCGATGCACCAGTCATAAACATTCCCATAGCTTGGCTCATCTCTTCAATACTCAAACGCCTTAATGGCATCTCTAAAATGCAATCAACCACTCTGCATTAGAACTTATTCGAGAAATTCGCAAAAATTCTCTTAAAACTTGATAAAAGTATAAGCGTCCGCGAGCTCAGTAACTGCACTTATGACAGATAATAACAATAAACAACAATGGAGTCGCAAATGTCATTCGATAGACATTTGTTTGCATTCCGAAAGACAGCCCTGATTATATAGGAGGTCATGCCTAACGCCTACGAAGGGTTGTTTACTTTTACTGCAGTGTACCAGTTCAAAAGTTGAGCATGTATATACTAGCCTGTATTAAAATTATATACTTAAAATTTATTAAGTGAAATTCTTTCATATCGGCTGCGCCCTCTGTATAGTTTGTGTGAATCTTCGACAAGGCCGCCCTTCACTCGGGTATCTTACTAGCACTCCAGTTTGTTCGACCAGTGTGTAAGGTTAAAATTTCTTGGTGTGGTGGTATTTTGAAGAATTTTGATCAAATTTAAAAAGAAAGCTCATTACCGTATCGAGTAATGGACGTCTTTAGTTGTGAAGCAAAAAGACGTATGTAGGCTTAAAGCTTTTCTTTTGCCGGTCCATTCACTGGGAATTTATAATATTTCGCATTCGAGGAGAAATGCCAGATAATCAAACATTCAACGTAGCTAGAAAGTCAAGGCCACCTCTTGCATGCTTGAACACCTGTGTCAAAACCTAGACGTATTTTTTTGCGAACTTTTTGTTTAATGCAGTGAACTTGAAAATTCTCGCCGATATTTTATTTGCTATAATTACGATTTCGAATTTTAATGCTAGTTTAAACGGCTTTTATTCTTAGTTTAATTCATATATGTATTTGGAGACTCCCTTATGCGATTTACGTAAGGTGTAAAGGAATTTATTTAATTATTGAACATTTATCTAAATAAATAACGCTCATATAGTTGATATTTAAACATTCATAAAATTAATTCACGTTCATAACTTTCGTTATAAATATTCTAATCCTAAAATAATTTTGAATTTGTCATTGATTGTTAATTAGTTGATTTCACACATTTAAGTTGTTCATTTTTTTTATTTTGCAACAACTTTGTGAGATACTAGATTTGTGTGAATTACAATGATTTTTTTCTGTCATCGCGTTATCATAGTCATGCAATCAGATCTCGATAAATTGTAATTTCTATTAAATTTTATTACTATACTTGTAAAATACTGTGTGTATAATACCAAATGTAAGGTTCAACAAAAGATCTGCGGTCGAACTACGAATTTTGATCCTAGGTTAAGGCAAATTGAAATTGATTAAATAATTTTTGTACTTTTTCTAAGATTAATTTAATTTATCTAATCTTTGAATTTTAAGTTGATTTAGTACAAAGTCATGTAAATTTTTGTAATATGTTCAACAATTTAATGACCTGATATTTCATAACCCAGTGTCAATTTTCTTCATAACTTAAATTTCATTTCACTAATTGCGGAGTGTGAGCCATTTGCTGATTATCTGTTAACGGCTTGTTAGTTACTTGTCAATTACTTGTGTTTTTTTATTATTACAATATACGAATTGACTATTTCCGATTTATTTTTTTATGTATTTAGGTAACCCTTTGCTACGACCCTGGACGTCGAGCTTATTAACCTAATAAAAAAGGTACTGGGTACAAAAAAAAAATAAACACAGATGGAGCAGACCCGGTCTCGGGCGACTAAAATTGCCCACCCTCCCGTTTCTGCCAACGTCCAACGGCCCACTCGGCTTCTGAGGCTGCCTCAGCCCAGGGGGTGGGAAGACCCAGAGGTAAGAACAATGAAATACTAAATAGGTGGTCAAGGGCGCCACCGAATTTTATGCCGCTGGACGTCGTAAATTCGGAAACAAGGTATTGGAAAGAAAAAAAAATTTCAATTTAAAAAAAAAGAAACAGGCAAGTCGCACGGGCCGACCCCGTCGACCGAAACCAGTTCTACTCCTGAGAATCAACAACAAACTCCGTGGTTTCAAAGATAACCTATTTATTGATATGACCAATATAATAATTAAATAAGAGATTATATAGTATAAAGAGAGAATTTTTATGAGATACAATTATAATTTCAACCTTTATAAGGTAGCAGATGGCCTTATCAGTAACAATTAAAAAAAGAAACACTCGAAGAGTGAGTTTAAAATGATTATTTCGCCCTGTAAAAAAAATAAATACGTTTTCCTTTTTTTTATCGGTTCACAAATTAACTTGAATACAATAATCCCGTAACTAAATCTGCCTTAATTAAGAAATTTTGTTTAATGAGTAAATTCTCTCAAAGTTACCCTCGTATGTTTTAAATATTTGCAACGCATAAAACAAAAATAGTTCAAATAAAAATACGTAAATAAAAATATTCTAACATTAAATTTTCGTTAAACTCTTTGTGAAGCGATCGAAAAAAATTTAAAAAAAAAAGAAGAGAAAGAAAAACTAGTCGAAAGAAACAGGTTATTTCTTAGGGAAATACATGTGCGAATATTAAGGCTGATCAAAAGCTAATTAAGAATAATTGTAAGGCAATGGAAAAAATTAATAAAAAATAATATCGGTTTGATAATTAACGGCTAGAGAGGCTTATCTGTATGGGTCCGGCGACTCCTGATGCGTTTCCCCTAGATGAAGCGTCACAAACGGAAAGTACGGGTTGGTATTGTTCGCCCATACATGGAACCACCGAAACGAGACTTTCGATGGAATTGTAAAATAGAATTAGTTGGTTGTCAACGTGTTCTCTCAAAAATCACTTAAATCCTCTTAGAGAGATATCGCTCAGCGATAATGGCATTGTCTATGAATTAAATCCAGTATGGGGCCGTAATTCTTAATAAAATTTCACTTAAGCCATATTCATAGACAATAGCGATTGAGGACTCGTGACAACTGCCCAGGAACGGCAATAATTTACGTCTGCGTACGGGGAGAGAGTATCATACTTCCAAAAAAAACAAGAACCGGAGTACGAGAAAACAGAAATACTTGAAAGAAACCAAATATATGATACAAATAAACGACGATCGATACATATACAGATACGTTCGCTGGAAATGGAGCAAAATATAATAAAGAGAATGCTAATTTACAACAAAATAAGCGTTACGATGCGATGAGCGTTATGGACAGGTAACACCTTCTTTCGTTTAGCTCGTGGTTTCGGTACATTTAGTAGTCTCAGTTTTCAGCCTCGAGCCTATGCACATAAAACTAAGTAGCGCTACCTATCATCTGTCAATCCACACCCGTCTCCACTGGCTAAGGGCATACACGATAAATAGAGCCTCCCTTAAATTGTGCTTTACGACTACCGATTTCGACAACTTACCGACCATCTTCATTACACTAGAACTGTGTCTGTGCGCGATAGATAGCAATTTCCACATGCAAATATCGCTTAACATGTTGCGTTGGTTACTACAATTTGATAAACAGGTCGTCATGTCAACCTTCGTGATTGTTAGGATAATTAAAAGTTCGTCAATATACTGGTACAAACTGACTTTGTCAAATTGATGTAATTAATGCAACACATTAGGCGACATTTAAATGTGGAAATGAGATTAAATAGTCATTGCTTCTTATTTGCAGTAAGTTCAAAATGTTAATATATACACACGAAGTATAGAAGTGAAGTCATATCTGTCTCCAGTATACCGTGTGTTGACAAGCTCCAACGAGAGCGAAATGCATCCACACGCTCCAGTGATAGATGTGACTTTTCACGAGTTTTTGATTAACCTGTAATTCTGTTTTTCATGAAATCTAAGGCGATCTAATTATAGCTGACAGTCTTTTTTTTGAATTGATCCCAAATCGTGAACAATCCAACGGGAACAAAGCTTATGTACTTTCAAATAATAATGTCTAATATTAATAATAATAGCTTTTTTGTCCAACGGTTCTCAATCAATTACAGGACAAACCAAAGAATGCACATACATATTGCTATGAATATTGGTTTGTAGGTTTCGCACCCCACCATCCACAACTAGTTTTCCCAACTAGGTTGGGAAAACTAGTTGTGGATGGTAGCGTGGCCGGTGGATTTTCAAATATAATACTTCTAACTTCTCGGGTTCCAAAAAGGAAAGTCGTGTCTGTGAATTATGTTAGGCGCCAGTGAAATGTTCACAAAAATTTATTTACATATATATATATATATATATATATATATTATAACAAAAATATTAATTGAATATTTATTGAAGACACTAGTTTTAATTCGTTACATTTCTGTTTTTGGAATTTCTTAGAAGGTTGGAAGTCTATTATATTTGTATTGTTTTTTTAATTTAGAGTGTCAAATCTATAATTAAATTTCAAAAGTATATGACTTTCTTACATTTACTAAAATTATAGAACTATGTAAATCTAGTTAATTTTGTATACTATTGTTAATGTTTGGTATTATCAAAGGTTATGTGTGAAGGAAAATTTAATTGTAAACCAATAAGTTCATAATATTAATTAAGAATCAAAATTACAGTATATGTCAAATATTTTGGAAAATTCTATATAACTAAACTTGACCAATGAACTTCAAGAACAGAAAAAGCTGTTGGGTTGCCATAGTGATTATTGAAACAATTGGGGAGAAGAATTTTTGCACTTAAATTAATGGAATGTGTTTTGGATAAAAACGAATTTTTTTTAAAATATAAAAACAAGTATAATTTATATTACATACCAAGATTTGAACTGTTTTCATTTTAAACTCCGCTATCAATTAATGAGCCACAAAAGATGTGTACCAGCTTTAAATAAATATTGGGAAACATTAGAAGGCCTTATATTACCAGAATTGGGACCGGTGATCCTAACTTTCGAGATCTGTCAGGATTGGGACCGTTATTCCTGAAGTTAAAATATACCAGCCGTACATCAGGGAAGAAAGACCTAATTCCAGTGACTAGACGGATAATTGTGATAGAATATTGAGCTAAGTTTTTTATTATTTGTATTTTTTTTTTGAAGTAAACAGATACATTTACTTACCGAAGGTAGATAAAGATCCCTTTAATGACCATTTTGTCTAAAACATTGTAAGTAGGAAGGTTATATACAAATTCATTTATTCAGCGGTTTGATTTATTTGTTTATGTAGCCTAGTATGTGTTTCATATTCGTAAATTCAAATTTTAACCTATAAGAAATTCCACATAACCAATAAATTTTATAATTTTAATTTTCAATAAAATAAATTGTTAATCTAATGTTTATTCCGAATGTTTTGTTAAATGTACCTAATTAAATACATATTCACTTATAAAGATAAGAGTTTCCTTTTAATAAACGGAATTTAAGAACCAAGACAAGTCGTTTGAATTCAATTAGTTTATCATATTAATACTGAGCTAACATACCTTTTAATTTCTTTGTCAGACAGTATCTTCGCGACCCTGGAGATATCAGAGGACTCATGTTCATTGTTTTATAGTAAATTACAAACTCTCTTTAAGGCCAAAACACTATTTGGTTGTACATGTTATGATTATTAACAACAAACATTTTTATTCATTGCACCTGCGCAGAAATGAATCAGAATGCGGGGGTAAAAATTAGAATTTTAAAATTCATTTGCTGCTTTAAAGTTTAATATTTTGTCTTTAAAAACACATTTAGTATACGTTTGACTTAAAGATTATTATAATATATATATATATTAAGCCTGAACTGCAATATTGCTATGAAAATAAAACAAGAGCAGGATAAAAATTAAACTGAATATTTAATACAAAATTTAAAAAAATTTTAAAAAATCTATCTTTACAAAATATAAAGATGCTGTATTATACAAGAATACGAGAGGTAAAAACATTCACTGTAAAATTGACAGCTAAATGAATGGAAAACTTCCTCTTAATGACTCCGAACAAACTTATCTAAAAATAATTAAGTTTACTCTTAATTTCTTCCCCAGAGAACCAGACTGTATAATCAGATATTGATGCACGAACAAAAAACTTACACCTATGCTAACGACACGCACAAAAAGACCTTTTAATCCTCTCGAACAAACTTTTCAATTATAATATTAACAAAGAAATGTTAATAGTAAGCTTTAGTATCTATATTTCTAATTATTAAAACTCTTAATTACAAGCTTGGATACAATAGCAATATATTTATAATTTTAATTTATGTTTTATGATATCATAAAAAATTTATATCTACTTACTAAAAAAATGTGTGCAGACGAAGAACAAAGAAGGTGCATATTCAATTTAAACATCAAATAACTTACGAGAATTAAACTCTACAACTCTCTAATACATCAATAAATCACTAATCAAACAATTAACCGAAATAATTAAATATATTTAATTATATTTCTCAAAACAACCTTCTAGTTCAAGCTATCATTTTGGTCTCCCAGAATTACTTCAACTTTCACATCAAATCGACGTCGAATAAAACCAGTTCTTATCTTCGCACATTTAAATAACATTTTCATTATACATACAGTCCGGTTTTAACAAAATATTTACATTTTTAAATAAATTATTTTTAATTAAAAATCCATAGCAATATGTATAAAAAAAACATAAAATAAAAAGGGAATTATATCTAAAAATAAACATAAAGATATACATGTACACATATGTAACACATTAAAACTATAAAAAAATATTTATTCTTAGTCTTTTTGTTCTTTATGCTATGACATTGAACAAAATGTCTTCGTAATACACCTCAGGAATTCAGCACATGGTCATGAGTGGAGCCATGCAACAAGTTAGTCCTAGAAAAATTTAAAACAAAGGTAGGTGAGGTACGAGGAACATGAAAGTTAACAGAGGAAAATAAATGAGGACAGTTAATAGCACCACGAACAATCTTCCGCAAAAATCTCGCTCCCAGAATATCTCGACGATGGCTTAACGATTGTAAACCATGTCTTCTAAGTAGCAAATTGTAGTTCATATTTCGCTCGGCATAGATGCCATCAATTTTAAATTATAAGTATGTACTTTAAAAAACGACGTCATATCTTTTCAGTTGACAACTGAAGATAAATATAATGAGGCGACCAAACAAGAGAAGCATACTCTAACTTACTGAGGACAAAACTATGCACAAAAGTTAAGCGAAAGTCGAACAAAACATCAAGGTCCTTTATGTTATCAACCTTATTAAGAATTGAATCATTTACAAAATAACGGGTCAATAAAACTTTTTTTCTGTAAGAGACGTTACAGCATTTGTTGTTCAATCTTAATTTACAAGTAGAGCACCTTTGAGAGAGAATGTTCAAATACGCCTACAAATGCTGCACGTCGTCCCATGTTTTATCATCTGCATAAGGAAATAGTGGACAAGACAGAGACGATAATAGATCATTTAAAAACAAGATAAATAGGACAAGACCCAAATGTGAACCTTGTGGGACTCCAGATAGAGGAGAGAATGCAAAGGATTTATAGCCATTGTAGAAGACATAATGAAGTCTTCTACTTAAGTAAGACTGTAGAAGAAGAAGTAGAAAAGGCCCTAACCCAAACATAGACAATTTCGTAAGTAAAACTCCATGGTCAATCATATCAAAGGCACTACTAAAGTCCGTATATATGACATCAATTTGATCACGAGTATCGAGATAACCACTAATAAATTGACAAATAGTCACAAGATTCGTCACTGTCGATCTTCCCCGCATGAAGCCGTGTTGAAATGGAGAAATGTAGGATTTGGTGTTATGCTACAGACAGGAACAAATTACACTTTCAAATACTTTAGAGAAATTCGACAATATTGATATGGGTCTATAGTTATCAACGTGCACATTTGTGCATCAATCAATATTGTCGAATTTTTCTAAGGTATTTGAAAGTGTAATTTGTTCGTGTCTGTACCATATGTCACTAAATACCCTATTTATTTTGTCAAAACATTCCCTACGGCTTAAGCCGTGTTTGAAGTTATAAATATCACAGATTAATACTTTCATTCCACTCCATAATTTATTATGCAAATAATGTTAATCCTTTGTAGTTTAAAAATACTCAAGTACATTTCAGCTGTAGCAACATAGCTTAACTTGCTAGAGAGCCTCAACGAAAAGAAAAGAGCCTTCTTAGTATATATATATAAAAAATGAAATATTTTCATTTTATGAACTAATATTTGAGCGGGATTTTCATACTTTTAGAGTGGCACGCTGCCACTATAAAAGTGTATTTTCTATATTTTGAATGCTCTATAATTGAACCAAATTTCATCAAAATCGGAATTCGACATTTTATGACGTTTGCTTCTAGGTAATATGCGAAATTCTACAATTTAATTAAATTGTCGAATACGCAAAAAATTGTTCGCACACAATTAACACTAATAAATGGTAAGAATAATGTATATTTGCAAAGCACATATTACAGCAAATTATATGTCATTATACACACGAACAATCTTGAATGCATGCCTGTAACGCCAGCACGCGTTCGCTTTTGTTCAGGAAATACATTTGTAGAAGTGCGTGATGTTATTGGCGGTTTACATGTTTCAAACTCATCGTATATTAATTAAGCTTCATTGTGTGATACAATAACAATAACGGACAGTCCATGAGAACAGAATATAACATTGTTCAACAATCGGTGAAACACGATATGTGGAGGTAGGAATTCATTGAAACGTTAGAAGCATTGTCGAAAATAGTTCGGAATCAATGAAGCAGCTGATGATCAAATTTTCCATAATTCCGCCTGAGAATATTAATACTGGAAGTGTTAATGTTTGCAAATACATACCTTTCTCGCTACTCCCTATGAATGCTACGTTGTTAAATAATTCGCCAATTCAATGTTAGTGTATCCAATTATAAAATGATGTATTAAATGTTGAAAACCATAAATAAGGTACATATAAGAAAGAACTGTGTTCATAGTGTAGGAAAAGAAATTGAAAATACTTTCAGGGCTATTAACTATTAATACATATGGATTACTAAGTATTTTTAAATGCACTTGGGACTAAGGACTAGGAGTAGTACTACCAAAATTTTAATTGTTAATCTTAAATACACAGACTTTAATAACGTTTATAAAGTGTTAGTAAAAAGTATATAACCTGGTGTGAAGAACACAAATACAGGTTCACTATTAATATTTTTTGTGAAAGTGTCCGAACATATCCCTCCCCAGAGACGCAGATACATATTTCGCCTTTTTACAGGCTCATCGGTACGCCCTGCTGGGGAAACGATATCTTCAGACATATCTTGTATTTGTGTTCTTCACACCAGATTTTTAATAATATTTTATATTGTTAAAAATATCTTTGTATTATAAAAAACTGGTGGGGTTTTACCCACTAATGTTTGTTTCAATTATTCTGAAGTATATAGCCCCCTAAGTATCTCTGCAACTGTTCATTCTTTTTAAATAAAATTAGGTACATTTTTGTAGAAAGATTTATGGATTATAAAAATAATATCAAATTTGCTGCCGGTTATACCGGAAATAACTAACGCCCTAACTAATAAATATAACGCCCTATATATTTTTACATTTTTTATTGCTTTGTTAAATTCTGGATACAGCAAACCGGCACATTGCTATTCATCTCAAAAACATTACTTCCTGGAAATTTTCATTAGCGACATCTTCAGCCACGAATGAATTGGTGCAATAGCTAATTTTCAAAAACAAGTTCTTTAAAGTCGGGATTTTAAAAATTTATTTCTTTTAACAAAAAAAAACAATGATTTGCTGATTAGATTAAATGTTCAAAATGTTGACCTTCTACTGACAATATCCTAAACGGTCTTCAAATTCGCGCAAAGAATTTTGAAAAACTTCGTCCGGCATTTGTAGTAATAAGCTAAAGAACTCAATGCCAAACTGCCGCACAATTTTAGAATAATGGTGTCTTGTTGACACCATATGTTCTCAGCAGGAATCAGTGGATTGTTTGGATCATAATAAAGCCTAGCACTAGCGCCTACACTATTGTTTCTTAATAAACCCCAATACTAATAACACTTCCAACTTTAAGTTATCACTTGTGGCCTATTTTAGCCTTCCAGACTTAGGTTAACTTTTTAAATGATTAGTTCGTAAATAATGTCTTATAGTTTTCACAACTGCTGATTCTGTGATTTGATTACCTAGACTAAGTTAATTGAACACATTCAAAACTTCATTGGAAGAACACCCTTTGTCTCCATAGCCTCGCAAACTTAAAACTTCAATACGTTTTGATTCAGTCAGGAACACCATAAGAGACAAAACAACAATAACAAACACCACAGAGAAATAATATTAACAACAATAGACGATTATGAAATAAACAACTTTCAAAAATTTTACCGTACTAATAGTAAATTACTACACAAGTCTTTTATTTGATAATTAAAAATGACCTTGATATTTTATAATTTGTCGTAGCTAACTAAGTACAAAAGGTAAAATTATTCATTATTCAATAAAAGTATGAATGTGAGGGTTTGAGCATTTAATCTAGTCAAAAAATCATTGTCTTTTTTTTGTTAAAATAAATAAATTGTTACAATCCCGACTTTAAAGGATTATATGTTAAAAATAGGCAGACTATATAAGGAAACATATCCTAATATGCTGCATATTACTTGTGTAGCACATGCTCTCTACAGAATCTGTGAATATATCAGAGACACTTTCCGGAACTTGATAGACTTGTATGTGCTTTTCAAAAAGTTTCAGAAAACCACCATTGAGTGTAACTCTTTCCAGGGAAAAGCTTCCTTCTTTGTCACCTCTCCAGTAATAACTAGATGGGGAACATGGTTGGAAGCTACTAGTTTATATGCAGAGAATTTCGATAGTTTAACAAAATTTCGTTACATGTTTAAATGACGATGCTCGAAGTATTTCTTTGTGCAAGAAACTAATCCAAATTCCAAATTTAAAAAAATCAGTTGTACTTTCTTCAGGAAGACTTTGGAAATTTGCCAAAACTACTCACATATTTTGAAAATAAAAATCTCAAATTAAATGAGGGATTAACCACATTAGATGTGGCTATTAATAATTTTGAAAAATATTCCAAGTGACTTCGGATGTGGTCTTCGGCAAAAATTAGGCGCAGCTTTTAATAGAAATCCAGATTTAATAACATTGCGGCAATTGTGTATGAGGACGTGCCTCTAAGTCTAACTGCTAAATGCGGTGAAATAAAAGAAAATATTTATATATATATATATATATATATATATATATATATATATATATATATATATATAAGGTAAACTTAATTAGTCGGCGATTAAAGGTCTGGTTATTACTTCAAAGTGTATATATTTAAAATAATCCTACATGTTTCGGCAATGATGAAACATGTCATTTATATTTTTTATATCCTTGACAAAGGCATCATTGCCGAAACATGTAGGATTATTTTAAATATATACACTTTGAAGTAATAACCAGACCTTTAATCGCCGACTAATTAAGTTTACCTTATCATACCAAGGTCACGAAAATACTATATATATATATATATATATATATATATATATATATATATATATTGTGGCTTAGTGGTAAAAGCGACAGCCCGGATAGCTGTAGACTTGGGTTCGAGTCCCAACGTAGACCATATTTTTCAATTAAAAATTTCGTATGATTTGCTTTGTAATTTGTAGACAGCAATATTTACATCCCCACTTACTCTGCAATTACATACATTCCAATTTGATATTTGTAAATATTTCATATAAAATCCGAAAAACTCCAATAATTTATCAAATATTATATATATATATATATATATATATATATATATATAATAAAGGACGTTTTCTATCTACAAGGATGTATTTATTTCAAAGAGAACAAATTTTACAGAAGATATCCTTGAGAAACTATTGCTAGTTAATATTAATACTCCTTTACTCAACTTCAACTACAAAATGAACAAATAAAAATGTATTTCGTATTTTGTAGATCGCCACCCGTTTGTTTTCCAATTATATAAATAAAATTAAAAAGTCTTTAGAAATACGAAATTTTCAATAGTATGCCCGTGGGCGATGAGTTAGCGGCCTCTAGTGCCCGGTCTCTAGTTATTAGTAATTGAGGAGAATCTACAAAACATCAACCACACAGCTAGCTCATGATAATTATATATGCCAATGTTACATTATAGATATACAAGTCAGAAAAGCTGAAATTCTATAAATTTCACTTCCGGTTTGAGTTAACTGAAGACAACCCTGATTGCAGAATAGAATTTTGTGAATACTTGCAGAACAGATGCGTAACAAGTCCAAACTTTATCAGATAAATTGTGTTCTCAGATGAAGCAACATTTTGTTTGAGTGGTACTGTCGATAGATATAACTATCGAATTTGGTCTAGTGACAATCCCCGTTGTATGCGACAAGTACATGCTCAGTATACGGAGAAACTAAATGTGTGGGCAGCGAGGAGACACAATATGTTATTGGGCTTTTCTTCATCGAATGTATTCTTAATGGACCTCGGTATTTGGATTTATTAGGAAACAATAGTGTATCAGCTAGTGCTAGGCTTAATTCATTCTGACCCAAACAATCCACTAATAACTTCTGAGAAGATATGATGTCAGCAAGACACCATTATTCTAGAATTGTGCTGTAATTTGACAAGGACTTGTTTAGTTTATTACTACAAATGCCGGACGAAATTTTACAAAATTCTGGTGCGAACTTGAAGACCGTTTAGGATATTGCCAATAGAAGGTCAAAATTTTGAACATTTAATCTAGTCAGCAAATCACTTTTTTTTTGTTAAACGAAATAAAATCCCGACTTTAAAGACTTGTTTTTGGAAATTAACTATTTTACCAATTCATTGGTGGCTGATGATGTTACTAATGAAAATTTCCAGGAAGTAATGTTTTTGATCTCAATAGCAATATGGAGGTTTACAGTATCCAGAATTTAACAAAGCATTCAAAAATGTAAAAATATACAAGGCGTTCCATAAAAAAAAAATTGGATGTCTATTTCCGGTACAACCGAAAGTGATACAGCAAATCTGATATTATTTTTAAAATCCTAGAATCATTTTAAAAAGTTATATCCAATTTTATTTAAAAAGAATGAACCGTTACAGAGATACTTAGGCGGTTCTATACTTTTTACTGACACTGTATAATATTTCTATAATACAATAACCTTATCGCATTAAAACTTTTCAAAATTGACCGTTTTAAAAATTGGAATGGTATTTCAATAATTAAAGTTATGTATCTGTCGGATACAAACGCGACCATTTCTGTTGGTCAGCACCCGCGACTACTCGAAGGTTAACAGTATGTACTAATAATAAAAAATAAATAAATCGGAAGAGATCTTGATTTGGACGTTTACATTTGCAAATTAGTTCATTCCGGCGTCTCTCAAACCCCAACAATTATATAAGAGGTACTTAACTTTTACCGGTGGTCGATAGGAAGTCCGAATCTGTGGCAAATGCCTCGAATCTTCTACCTCCTGCCCGCGTGCTCAAAATGTCGTTAGGTTTTCCGCTGTTCACCATGTGCGCTTTCAGAATTTAGACACAAAACCAAGGAATGTAGTTATATTCGACGCCCAAGAGGAAGTCTTGAGATCGAATTATGTATTGTGTATTTAGCTCAAAGCACCACCCACCCTCGGGGCGTCTAATTTTACAAAAATTATCCACAAACGATAGTGCCAAAACAAAAAATTAAAAGCACTTCCACTAAACCCACTGGCAAGTCGCTGATCTTCAGAACAATAGTGAACAAGATTCTTTCCTTCTACACCTTTTTGAAAGAATCATGGTACGCATCCTCGGAAAAAAAACACCGGTATTGGTGGGCAGCAAAGGCAACGTTTAATCGGGCGAAAAGATGATATATACAGTCTAATTAACAAAATATTGTAACAAAAGACAAATATAGTCACGCCGATTATTATTGTTTTCTCTCAAAACATGTGGTAACCAGGGAAGCCAGTTGTTGAATTTTGGCTATGGAATGTAGATATCGTATTATGGTGCGATTGCTTGCAATTTATCATAATGAGATTGACGCAGATTATCATGTATTAAAACACTCAGACGATCTTCATCAAAGTCCTATAATTTTTCTGAAAGTTAACAAAGTCAAAATGAAATCGAACCAACGAATATGTCGAAAATGCTAGAGTTTCTTTTCCATCTGACGTTCCAATTTCTTTTTGTCAATAAATAACATAGATTTTGCACATATCAAAAATTAACCAATTAGATAATAATAGGACATTAAAATACCTTTGACATATGCTTATATTTTTTTTCGTGGCACTCCCATTTTAGAAATTAAGAGCGCTTATATAGAAACTTATATTTCAACCTGATACTTATTGCATAAATTCAATAATGGAAAGAATTATAGATCTATAGTAACTGAAGCCTTTAAAATTTATTTCTCAATTTCCTCATTATTGAAATATTCTGTATTTACACACGCATAGAAATTTTCGAATATATCCGATACTTCGATAATCTTCAACAAAACCATTGAATTACATACTTTACTTAACCATAATTATTACTATACAATTTCCTTTCGGTTTCTAGTTGATAAATGCGAGAATTCATTCAAAATCGTATACAAAGCACAAAATATCATTTACATTGTTATTGGCACCGTTAGTAAAGGTCTCTGCGTAGGATGCATTAATCTTATTACTTTGGAAACAAAATGCTAAAAACAAGGGCAAATAGTTGCTTTTCGATGTTTATTTGCCTACTGATCAAGTTTAGGTCGGAATTTATTTCCCATGAAGCTGTTAGTGTTACTCGTAAATGTTTGAGATTGGATTACGCTTAACCCTAGCGCATTATTACGAAATTTGTAGGCTATAAATTTAAATCGAGGTAATATTTGTAAATTAGAAATGCAGATGTTATTGGAATTTATTATGAAGCATAAATAAGAACAAAAGATAAAAATAAAACAAGAGAAATTAGATGAGGAAATGTTAAGACTGGAAGAAAAATGAGAACAGGGATGGTTAAGGTAAGATGAAAAAAAATAACAAGAAGAGGCATGAACAGGAGGATAAATTAATCAAAGTACTCGAGAAAATACAAGAAGGTAGACAATAGGATAAGGATAGTAGATTCCAGACTATTTTATTAAAATGGGGGAAAAATTAAAAAATTTAATAAAAAATAGAACTACAGATCTAAAAAAACATACGCAAATTTATCAACAGAAGATGGAACAGTTGGAAAAGAAAACAGAATATTAATCAAAATTTCGAAAAGATTGACACAAAAGTTATTGAAAGTAATGAAGAGATATATGGTAGGATTAATAATGAATTTGGTAAGGTAACAGAATATAGAAACCAAAAGATAAATGGAATGAATAATAAAATATACGATATGCAAAATAGTAATAAAATCAATAATAATAGTATCATAATTAAGGTTGGGGATGAAAACGCACAATTAATATATTTTTATAGTAACAAGAAAGTACACTAAAATAAATATTTAATATTGGAAAACTGCGATATGCGAAGGTGATTCGGATACTACGTGGTCTAACAAAGAAAACAAAATTTTTTGACAAAAATTATTTTATTTTTCAAAATAGTCTCCTGCTCGCTCAATACACTTATTGCAACGACATTCCAAATTAGAAATGCCCTAATTATAGGTCGGTGAACCCAATTCCTCTAAATAGCTATTTACAGTAGCGAATTTCTGGGAATTACACGAAAATCTCTTACCGCTGAGACATTTTTTCAGGTTTGGAAAGAGATGATAATCGCTGACAGTCAAATCTTAGGAATAGGATCAATTAGACACTAATTCAAATATAAATTCATGAACTTTTGCTATTCCAATCATAGACTTGTGGGCAGGTGTGTTATCTTGATGGAAAAGCATTTTCTTCTTTGACAAATCAGGCCGTATCTCTTTGATTTTGCCACATAATTGTTGCAAGAAATCGTCATAATAGTCCACATTTATTGTTTCCCCCTTTTCTAATTAGTAGGCCAAGATAATTCCATAGGAATCTCAAAAAAATAGTTGCCATAACCTTTCCTGCTGACAAAACCGTTTTTGTTTTCTTTGATGGCGGAGAACCTTTGTTTAGATTGTTCTTTAGTTTTGGGAGTGTAATGGTGGACCCAGGTTTTATTGACGATAATGAAGCGGTGTACAGAAGTCCTTCTGATTGCGGCAAAAACGTGCCAAAAGTCGCGACAAACGCTCAAACGATTCAGTTTTTGCTCCGGTGTGCGTAACCGCAGCAACCAACCAATATTTTTTTTATTTCTAATTCTTCAGTTAAAATTCTGTGCGCACTGTCATTTAAGATACATACAATGTCTGCTATCTCGCGCACTTTTACACGACGGTCATCCAAGACCAAATGGTGGACTTTCTCAATTATATCCGGAATAGTAACAGTTTTTGGACGTCCACTACGGATTTCATCTTTGTGCCCATACGACCACGCTTAAATTCAGCAACCTAGTTTTTAAAAATTGAAAACGAAGGAGCGAATTATAATATTGTTGAATCCAGCTCTGCTTTGATTTCAGTTTGTATTAAGACTTTCAAATGAAAGTACTTTATCACTGCTTTCAATTCAGTTTTTCCGTTATTAGAAAATCACCAGAGACGTTCACTTTAGCGTACTGTCAAAAACAGACTAGTTAAAAGATTGCTCTGTACTGTCGTATTTAACTTATTAACTCTAGGAATACCAGGAAAACGGCCTATCGCTACTTACCGCGCGGGTCCATTGGACTCGTATTACTAATGCTGGGTTTGAGCTAATATTCAGCGATTATTTTGAATTCAATATAGCATAAGCATTATTATATTTAACTTTTATTTTATTCAACATAAGAAAAGACCATTAGAATAAACCGAAGCAATAATAGTAATAAGACATAAATATTGTAAAATAAAATATATGTGTGACTTACATAAAAGTAAAAGTGGGTTAAACACATTTCTTGCATATAACTACTGAGTGTTCACCGCATACATTGGTTTCGCAACGTGCACAAGTTGTTCTTGTTTTTGTGTCTTTTGAAGATGGACAAACATCACATCTCTTCTTCTTTCTTGGGATCTCACAAGTAGATGCTTCACCATCTTCTTCCGCTTCTGGTTTTTCGTGGTCCTTGTATTTTGCTAGCTTCTTTCCTAGCTCAATTAGAACGATTCTTCTCTTTTTCAAATCAAAGCCTCAATTAGGTTTCAAGAGCTTTCATATTATGTATGCGTTCATGATGCTGATATATATCATGTTATAAAAAACTACAAGAGGCCATCTCTTCGTCATCCTTTTCACGGTGTATGATAGTGTCATTTTGTCCATATTGTCTACGCCACCTTTTGTTTTATTATAGTTCAGGATTACCTGAGGTTTATTTTTCTTGCCATTATAAACATTTTTCTCACTGTGCAGAGTACTCGGCAACGTTACAAGCTTGCGCTTCTTTGCGTAATACGAAATAATCATCGCATCGTCTGTAAAACCAAACTGTGTGGAAAAAACTTAACGATTTTTTGGATTAACAAGTGAAGATGGCAATTCAGGCTTATTTTTACGGATCATACCAACTAATGTTAGCTTTTTTGATAACAAATACTTTGCAAGATTGTATGAAGTAAATAAAATTGTCACATGTGACATTCCTTTCAGAGTTTTCAATTTCTTCTACTAAACGTTTTACAACCTTTCGCCTTGATTCTTGTCTCTTTCTTCTCCCTGCTTTCTAGAATAAATTTCCAGTTTCCAAGCATAGGTTGTTACACTATCACAAATGGCCAAAAAATTTATTCCATATCGTCCAGGTTTTGATGGAATACGTTGTCTAAAGGGACATCTGCCTCTGAAAGTTACAAGCTGTTCATCAACCGGCATACACCAATTTGGTACATACGCATCTCACAAAGAAGTATTCCATAACTCAAAACATTCCCGTATTGGTGCTATTTAGTCGCCACTCCTTTTTCTTCGTTTTGCCGCTGCATCGTCGAATCTAAGTCCACGAAGTATATTTTGAAACCTATTTGGAGCGATGATAGTACCAAAGATTTTTCGACAATTGCTTTTGCTCCAAAGTTATGTTACGTCCTCGTTGTGAGATTTGTATACACCTATTAGTATCAAAACTAATAATTTTCTTCAATTCTTGAACATTCATTTTTATTCAATTTTTGCCGAAAACAATATCTCCTTCTTCATTCTTTAGGATAATTTCAAGAAGAGATTTACGAAAATAAATCACAAAAGAAAAAGTAGGTGTAACGATCTCACAATTTCCAGAACTTGTTGGGCCTGAACGTTCTCGTAAAATATTGTGTCGTGGTTGTCTTCCGTGATGCGGTAAAACAGGATCTTAGTACCAAACAACTTGTTTGTTCTTAGATATAAAAGAATTAGCTCCAGCCGGATTTCTGTTGATGCCATCATCGCTGCTCTCAGCAGATTCTTCGCTATCGGATTCTTCTGTTGTGCTTGTGCTTGTATCACCTCCTTCGGCTGCATCTACCTCTCCATCGTCCTCTGAAGCTTCATATCTACTATTGTATTCAACGTCACCCATTTAGGCTACTATCGCCCCTAGCTGTTGTTCTATAAGATATTCCTTATTTCTACGATCCATTTTCCGTAATGAATGAAACGCAAAGTAGAAAATTGCCGCAATAAAAGATTCAGAAATAACTACCTGACAATTGATAAAAAATGATGCTAAAATATCAAATCGTACATCACAACTGAACGAAATAAATTTTGTCTTATTCACAGTAACAAAGTAACACTACACAGATTCGGCAAGCACTAATGCATTGGTCACGACGCGCGGCTATAAATATGCTGAAACACGGAATGTCCCAAAAATTCCGCATGATAAAGGGATTTCCCCTTTCTGTATACATCAGGGATTGCCAAGAAAGGTTTATCAGCAGCGGGGAAGTCCGGAATTGATAAGCGAACCACTATCATTGTAAAACACACTCGCTTTACTTAAATTTATACAGTAAACGACATATGGGCCAACGGACCCGGTTGTCCGCGAAACTATTTTTACACTGCCAAAACCATTCTTTCTAAAATATTTTTTTGTCAAAATTTTAAAGCTACAACTTATACTTAAAACGTCTATTAATACCAGTAAATTAGCCGAACCGTAAGTACGATAAAACAATGATTAGAAATCGTTTCGGGTCCATTGGACCCGCTCGGTAGTCCTAGGGTTAAAGGATTATTCTGCAAACTGGTAAAGAAGATTCCTGCGAATTTGCGCTATCTCTGTGTTAGGGCACGTAGTTTCTGAACAATTTTCGTAGGCAACATAGTTATGTTGAATAGAACTACAGATTTTAACAAGGTGATGAGCATAATTAGCACTACAGTGAGGAATGGAACTGAAATATGGTTAGATATAATAGAAGAAAATTGTAGGAGTTATGAACAATTTAAAGATAAATTTATGCAAAAGCATTGGCGCGAGCAACAATATTATTGAGTAAGAAATAATTTAATGATGGAAAAATATAATAGTAATATTAAATTAAGAGGAAGGGAAAGATATGCAAATAGTGAAGTATAAAAAAGCGATGCATTTTGAACCGAGAATGTTTGAAGATCAGACATTGAAATTAATATTAAGCCATTTTACAGAAGAAATTAATATGCAGGTTGCAATTAAGGATATGAATAAAGTAGAAGTGTTATTGCATTTTATTTATTATTTGTAAACATTTTGATTAATTAATTAAACTGCCATTTTATTCATTTCTGCTAGCAGGGGCATTCGAAGTAAATACTTTCATCCCTCACGTACTCTGTTTTTATCAATATATCATTTCTAATTAGGGCGTCAACGCGACTCAAATTTAACATATTTTATTAAAATGAAAGACACAAAGACTATTGGCAACATAAAGCTTAAAGTTATGTAGAGAAACTAAAATTTTGTTAGAAATTTTGGATGCTTTTGTTACTTCTGAAGATATTAAAAAAATTAAATACATCTATTTTTGTACTATTCTACGTGTAAAAAGTATTACGTACAAGTATTCTAGTTTCTCGTATTCAAAATATTAGCATCACGGTCAATTTGTTTGTAATTAACGTTCACCTTAACATTGTATCATCTCTTTCTATGGCTATTGTACATTGGATGTATATCTACTCACTTTCTGTATCAATATCAACTCTCGCATTACTTAACTATATCAGAACTACCTTAATTGCTAATAAAACACTTCGTTTGTTCTCGGCTGTTGTTGCAGATACTTCTTGGTGAAACATTTTAACTTCATACAGTAAATAATAAAAATAAATTAAAACACTTGGCTTGTTTCACTATGAGATTTATTTAAATTCTCTAACAATTGTTTCGGCTGTTATGCCATTCTCAAAGAGATCTATAAATCTCTTATAGATTTATAGATTTATAGATCTCTTTGAGAATGGCATAACAGCCGAAACAATTGTTAGAGAATTTAAATAAATCTCATAGTGAAACAAGCCAAGTGTTTTAATTTATTTTTATTATTTACTGTACTTCGTTTGTCTATATTGATCTGTTCAAATTTAATTATACATCGAACTAAACAATAACTCACTTATTGACAAAGTGCAACAGACGTAATACGTGCTGTTATGTACCTACTTTGTATCGTGACATGCTTTCATGTTCGTAGTGCAAAGATGAGATCAAACGTAACAATGTTAACGCTTGACTAATACATGTATGGTCATTCTAGCGTCCTTCATTACTTACTCTTATGTTTGGTGATTCGCAGCAATTTTGCCCATCCAACATCTTGGAAATTCATGCGTCAGAAATGTTCCTTTTATGATGTATTTCTGTATCTATCGAGTAAATTTGGTAATGTTAAAGGCGAAATAGATTGTTTTAATATATTCCGGAATTTGAATGTGGCGCACGAAGGGATTGCAGTAAAGCTCCATAACGCTAGATGATACGACCTACGTGTATACAAAGTCGTGTGTCAAACTTTGATACTTTGATAAGTGGAGACAAAAAGTTTTTGTTTTTATATTTGTTGAATTACGTTTGAGTTATTCTACAACACTACAATGTCTGATCTGAAAGAGCGAAGAGTGTGCATCAAATTCTGATTCAAACTTGGTAGAACGGCAGCGCAAACTATGAAAATGCTTAAATAAGCATTTTGAGAGAATGCTTTAGACCAGACGCAAACTTATTACTGGTATAATCGTTTTAAAATGGACGAGTGTCGGTTGATGATGATAAGCGTTCCGGTTGTTCATCGACGGAAAACACACCACAAAATGTGTCAAAAATGCGTGACGCTGTCGTGCAAAACAATTTATGACATTTAACATTGTCGGCTTGTAGCACGACATTTGTCAGCGTATTCCATCTGGGGAACTCAACATGTGACGTATTACTACGAAATTTGTGCCAAGGTTACACAGCATTGAACAAAAACGAAACCGAAAAAATCACAGCTAGTTCGAGGCAACGTCAAGTCGATGTTGATTTGCTTCTCTAACGCTGATGGCATTGTGCACAAAGAATTTCTTTCACAAGGTGAAACAGTTAATGGAATGATTTCATTGCGGTGTTATTCGGCGATTTCAATAGAAGCGACCTGCTAAGTGGTGCAAACCACGACAATGCACCAACCCACATATCACTTGTTGTGCGTCAGTTTCTACACTCAACGAAGCCGGCAGCACCCCAACCACCCTATTCCACAGATCTTGCTTGCCCCTTGTAACTTCTTCCTGTCTCCGAAGTTGAAGCTGAAGTTCAAGGGGCGCCTTCTTGAGATGATTGAGAAGATCCAGACCGAATCGAAGGCAGTATTGAAAACGTTAATGCGTGAAGACTTTCAGCTCTGCTTCCGGTCATGGGCTAGTCGCTGGGTTCGGTTTATTTATGCGGAAGGAAAGCACTTTGAATGGTAAGGTGGTGAATAAGTTGTAAGAATAAGTTATTGTTTTTTTACATTCCTGAATTTCTGCGTAGCCCCTCGTATAAATACAGAAAAATGAAACAGATATCTATTTCTCCTTCTCAAAACGTATACAATGTGATTTTAAACAATTGAGGGTATTTCAAAATTTTCGCTGCTTCTTTTAGTGCATTTCATAATTTGAAGGTGGCTATCAGCAAGCAAATGTTACTATAAAATTTCAGTGATATGTGAATAATTAAAGTTTGCAATATTGCCGCACTTGTATGTTGAAATCCCGGCTAGGTTTAGCGCTTCAATAAATGATAACATATATGTATTTGGTAAATGGTGATCGATACACGAAACACAAGGCGTCGTTGTTAAAATTATATGCTACAGGTATAATAAGATTAGTTTAAAATAAATGAATAATAAAAGAGCAGAGGTGTCTTTAAAGCGCTTTATTTAATAATAACAAACGATATTAAACACTACACTATAAATATAAAAACAAATAACAATTATAATACGCCACGTGCAGATTTAACTTCCGGTTAAAGTTAATCTACACAAACACGTTAAATTCTAGTGAAAGCTCAACTCTGTCTGAGTTATTTAATGATTTATAAATAACGAAAGATAAAAGAAAAGAATTAAAGTAAGTAAAGGGTACTTAACTTGTAATTGCTGTTGCTGTCGTCTCGTGGAGGGCACGAAAGCGTCGAGTGTTGGATGAAGACGTGAGGTCGAAGAAACTGAAAGATCGAGAGCGTATCCGCGGAAACCGGCGTTTATATATGATCGTGCGGGGTGTGAATCTCTACGGAAACTGTGAACCAATGGGAGGCTGCAGACAGAGTCAGAATTAATAAGATTCGCGATACGCTCGCGGAGTCGCGGTATCGATGAAAATAAATATATTCGCGAGATTCGTCATAAAAAGCGGGTTAGAATGATATCTCACAGTAGGTAATTCGAGGCGTGTATAACGAAGTTAGACTGGCCAGGTAACTATAATTATACTAAAGGCAGGTAGACGCAGGTTTACCTGAAAATGGGTCTAGATGACTTACAGTAACCCTATGCACTATAAACTACAGGTGTCGTTTGAAATCTAGATTGATAACGACTAACTATTAAGTTATTGAAAATGGCTGCAAAGAGAAAGAAATAACTCTAGACAAACTATTAATTATCTCGCTTCAGCTATAAGTTAGACGTATGAGATTTGATTGAAGAATGGGGTTAAATTATCCAAAATAATCGTACCTCGCTTATAACTGAATATAAATTAGAGGGCGAGTAATCTCATAATGAATAAAAAACCACGTTAACTCATTAGGCTTCTAAAAAAAAAGGATCATTTTCGCGCGTAAACTTAGAGGGTAGGTGGCTTTTCCTAGAATTACGGTTAACCGGTGCTTGTGTCAACCGAACTTTCTCTTTAGGAATGCGACGGTAAGGTTGTATACAGAGTTTCTGAAAAACATTGCGCGTACACAAGAAAAAGCGATGTTTTAATGAAACTAATTTATTTAATATACGCGAAGTGTAACATTCCCACCTGATTAGAACAACCTTCGCGGTGCACGACATGTTAGTTATGGGAGAGAGTTCGATCTTTTAGCGTACATTATCTCCTTAAGGACAAAAAACACGGCCAGGACCTATTTGTGATACTGCACCTTAGCACACGTGTGCTAGCGATTAAACCTGGAAAGATCGCGTAAAGTGAGGGCACGCTCTTAAACATCAGGACTCCAGTTAATCGCGTTTGATTGAAATTGACATCCACGGAGAAATCAATTTAAAATGGAAAAAAAGTAAAGCGGGAACTGGTCTGATTACCTAAGTCGCACTAGTATTAGTCGCGGCCAGATACATATATGATTTGTCCTATGAGATTCTTACAGCTTAACAAAATTTATACACTCTTATTATATATTATATAATAATGTTAAAAAAACATAGCTAAAAGTAAAACGTTAACTAAATTGATATTACTACTCCTACTACTAATGTAAATAAAAAAAGAATAACTAAAAGTAAAACCTAACTTTGGTGTTGCATGTGTGATCTCTGCGTGTGTTCCCATCCAAAAACACTGGAATTCCAGTTACAATCGGTCTTTGATGACTTAACGGTGCTCCATTTCCTTGATACACACACTCGCCCGAAATTAGAGTTATCTTACATTACACTGTACACTTAATTACTAATTTGGTTCTTTGCGGCGTTTAAACGTTCCCGCGGGAAAAGGGACACATTTACAAACGCACTGCCCGCACTAAGAGTCTTATTACTAGTACTTCTATATACCTGATGTACCGGGCTGTGGTTTTTGATCCGGCGGAGTTTCTGAAAAACATTGCGCGTACAAAAGAAAAAGCGATGTTTTAATGAAACTAATTTATTTAATATACGCGAAGTGTAACAACAAAGTACTTCTTTGCAGTTCGTGCTACCCAAGTATGAACCGCAAGTTGTAATTTATCTCTTTCGAACACACATAAACACGCACTGTAATACTACATACATTTCTCATTTTAAGTGAAGACGAACGTCTTTGATGCATTATATTAAATAAAAGGATAAGTTGTCCAGGTGATAGTCTTATGATATTCGACTTACTGTCAAATTGTTTCAATACTATTGTTTATTGACTTTGTTTCCGGTAATCTTCAAATTTGAATACTTAGTTTGTCATCAAAAATTACAAAATCTGTTCTATTGAGAACAATATTGATAATAACTGGTAATATTAATAAGTGAGAATAAGTATGAAATATCTTGATTGCCACTTTAACATTTCTAACCTATTTATTTAACAGAATATTTATTAGATGCTTGGTTTTCAAGCTTAACATCTTGTATTAAATCTTAGAGCCTATTGAACGAAAAAAAGATAATGGTGGAACATTTATATTTTATGAAGACACCTGTTGTTTCCGCGATTGAATACTGACTTCATTTGATTCTGTAGTACTAATTTGAATCGCATGCTTTGAATTTGGTTATATATAGGACGTTATAATTATTGGTGATTTTAATTGTACTAAATTTAATAGTTGTGAGGCTAATATGGATCTTAAATCGGTTATTTTACACAATATTATTAATACGTTACATTTGCGTATATAATCACATCCTAAATCAGAATGGTAGACTGTCAAACCTTGTACTCAGCAATCTTAATCGTCCTATACACGTTATACATGATGATATGCCACTTGTGTTTGAAGACGGACATTAACTGAGTTTAAGAATTGATTTAGATATAGGCAATTTTCCTCGTAATCTAAACAAAAATTATAATTTTCGTAAAGCTAATTTGGTGGTGTTGTACGATAAAATGGTTTGTATTTATTGGTCACATCCAAAAACATGTAGCGACAACAAGTTTCTATTCTGAGATTTTTTCTGTGGTTGACAGATACGTAACCGAAACTATACCTCATACTTTTCCTGCAAATATTCTTTCATTTGACAGTATTAATATTCCGGCGGTTTCAACTGAGGAGGTTTCATCTGTCTGCAAAAAAATGCAAACGAAGGCTGATAACACCTCCGGTCACGATGGGCTTCCTAACTTTTTCATTAGAGATTGTGTACGGGTCCAGAGCGAGCCTCTAGCTTCAATTTTTAATTTAAACGTCTGTACCGTCTACTTTTACGGACTTTTGGAAACTAAGTCGTATTATATCAATATATCTATACTTAAAAAATATATGCTTGTGTATCACCTTACATTTCCGCATACCAGCCTTCAAACTGGGAAGATCGACAGTAACGAATTTGGTGTTTTATTTGACACATAGCTTAAATTTTCTGGGCACATAGATGCAACCCTGCTTGCCGAGCTTTAAGCTTTCTTATAAGAACGTGCAGAGAATTCTCTGACGTGTTTACCCTAAAAACGTTATATTTTAGTATGGTCCGTTCTAGACTGAAATATGCCTCTGTCGTATGGTATCCACCAGCAACTTGACTTGGAGAAAATTCAAAGGATGTTCTTGAGATATGTCTCGTTTAAAGCTAACAGAATATATCCACCGCGTGGTGCGGAGTGCGGCATGGAGTCGTTGTCGGAACGGAGGAATGTTTCTAGTGCAACTTGAATTTGATGACTGCAAAGTAACACTTTATGAACTGTATATTATTTGGTTCTCGTGTTGTCCTGTCATTTTTTCGTTCTTGTTTTTGTTATTGTTTCCGTTTTATATCAAAAGCTGTTCTTTTCAGAACAACTATTTGATATATTTCGTTATTGTTTACGTGAGTTCAGTAGAGTGTACAGGGTGGCCCAAAATGACCGAAAGGGTTTTAATTCCTTATAACTTTTTTATTATAATTTTTTTTTTGTTTTCAGTATTTTGTAAAGAAGACTTGGGGAATTTAAAATGGAACAGTACACAATTGAACAACGTGCCAAAATCGTTGAACTTTATTTCTCAAATCAACGATCCATTGTTTTGGCTCAGCGTGCATATCGTCGTTATTTTAATGTGCGGGTTGGACCCTCAGAGTCAACAATAAACCGTCCGGATGACAATATGAACGGGTACAGGAGAGTATTCGGGAAGATGGAGAAACATCAACCAGGAGACGTTGGCCTGTCAAGAGGGTCGCTGCAGAGAATTTTGCATACAATAAGAATGTTTCCATACAAAATTCAGCTTGTCCAACAATTGAAACCGACAGATTACCAGCAACGACTTGCTTATGCAATTTGTTTTCGTCAAAAAGCAGAAGAAAATCATGATTTTATTCATAATTTAATTATGAGCGACAAAACCCATTTCCAATTAAATGGGTTCGTTAATAGGCAAAACTGCAGGATATGGGCTACCGAAAATCCAAGAGTAGTTCAACAGCGAGAATTACACCCACTTAAGTGTACCGTTTGGTGCGGTATTTCGTTGGAAAGGATAATTGGCCCATATTTTTTTGAATATGAACACGGTGTCGCCGTTTCCATCACTGGTGTTAGATATCGGACAATGTTGGAAAATTTTTTAAGGCCAGCCGTGGAAAACCATCCGCAAGTATGGTTCCAACAGGATGGAGCCACAGCGCACACTGCGAGGGGCACAATGGCTCTTTTACGCGACATCTTTGGTGAACGAATTATTTCCCGTACAAGCGATTTTAATTGGCCTCCGCGTTCACCGGATTTAACCGCTTCAGACTGTTTCCTTTGGGGTTATTTGAAAGGAATAGTCTATATTAAAAAGCCTCGAACCATACAGCAATTGAAAAATAATATACACGACGAAATCAACAACATAACACCTGAAGTTTTGCGAAAGGTTATGGAAAATGTTTTGGAAAGAGCACGAATATGCGAAGCAGAAAATAGCTACCACCACTTGCGAGATATAATTTTTCATAATTAAATTAAAAATATTCTCCATTAATATACAGTATTTAAAATAAAAAAAATTTAATAATTATGACTTAAATAAGAAGTTATAATGAACTCAAACCCCTTCGGTCATTTTGGGCCACCTGTACAAATCAATTTAATAAATCTAATTGCTTTTATTTCTTAAGCAACATATCATTTAGGGTTGAGCTGGTGCTTTTATTTTAAAAGCGCATTACCGCAGTGGCATGCGTAGCGAGAGCGGTGAATGATTATATTCGTTGCAATCCTATTTCATGAAAATTATCCAGGCAATATTGTATCATACAAAGTGTTTGGACAACATCGTATCCGGATTGTGCATCGATTCGAAGAGAAAAATTGTGTTTTCAAGAGTAAAACCAGTGGCCGGACGACAGTTTTAACGGAAATTGTTAACGATGTTGGCCAACAACTATGCAGATTTAGTTAAAATCACTATTGTCATTACAAATTTTATTCACATTTTTAGTTTATCTTATAGCCCTACCAAAAAAAGCTTCAATCCAAAATTTACATATGCATTCGTAAATTATTGGATATCGATTACCAAAGAAGAATTCAATACTGTCAGTGGTTCAACAAAAACTTAAATAATGATGATATTCTAAATGTTACATGTACGTCAGACGAAGCTTGGTTTCATTTATCAGAGCACATCCATAGCTAAAATTACAAAATTTTGTTATATTTTGTTCTCTCTAACAATATTGTTTGGGTGTTTCTACCATTATCAAAGAAAAATCTCATCTAACTAAATGAAGGGACACAACTTATTATGTAATGTATAATTGCCTTCTGTTTCAGAGTCTCTAGGTTGGATACAAATAAGTCCATGCACTTGGGTACAATGCTTTTTGTACCACCCCCAATAGATATCTCAATTACACTCTGTTAGTCCTGTGTCCTCGATAAAAGCCGCTCTACTCTTCAGAGTATTTGAGTACCCTCCCAGGATAAAATAGATCTGTACCGAAATTTTTCGCTATGAGTTCCTTCAGTTGCTTACAAGTATATATTTTGAAAGTTAGTTTCCTCCTGCTTGTCACATCTCCTACACCAGGGCCCGCTAATCAAGCCAATGCTGTATATATGTTTCATTAAAGAAATGTAGTTAAAGTCTGTCCATATCTTTATTTATACTATATTCGCCAAAATACTGCTGTAATTTAAGTTCACTGACCTGCTAAAAAAAATTCGATAAAATTCCGGACGATACTTTTAACAATAAGTTCTCATTCATAAGATAGTGAATGTTGTTATTTTCTTACCAAAACATACTTGGTGGCACATATGGCGATGTTTTTTTTGTGGATATCAATGTCGACTATGTCGACAAATCTATGCCGCATTTTAATTAATGTAACTAAAATTAAATTGTTTGAACGTTAAACTTCTTTTAAAATAAAATTATTATTTTTATAACAAAACGAAAATCGTTATAAAACAAAAAACTTTATGTAGGGTGTCCTGCCCAATGGGATAGATATCTGGCTTTTAATTATTTGCATGGAATTATTTACATATATTTTTTCTTTAAACTTGTAGTGGTACGAATCAGAATGAAACAATTAGTCGGTAAAGAGAATTACTGATGGATTAGAGGTGGATGCCCGTATTGCCGTCGATTTATTTCACAGCGACAGGGCGGGATCCGAATAAAGAAAAATTTTCTCGTTACTACATGATCACCTTTCACCTCTTTTTTTCTTTGTCGCTATACATTCCATAGTGCTGCTCATTTATTTAGTTGAATAAGATGTTTCTTAGATAATGGTGGAAGTGTCAAAACAACATTCTTGGAAAAAGCGGAATAAAACCTACTGAAAAAACTCAGTGAGTGCTTTTATAATTTGTATTAAGTATATAACTAATTAAGTTTATACAATATATTACAATGCATGGGGGAGAGAGTTTTTATTCTTTTTAGGTATAATAGATGGACGCAGTTTCCCTTTATCAAACCCACCTCTAGAATCGCCAGGCCGGCCTCCCTTTCTATAAAGCATTTTGGGTGTTTAAAATATAATAACTTTGGAAAATCGCCAATTCGTATTATAAGTATAAGCTTATTAAGATATTATGGCATGATGTTTAATATTATGGACGCCATAAAGACATGTAAATAGTTGCTTCAATACGAACCTGACACTCCTAAAGAGAAAACTATTAAACACACTGTGTTTATTGTTCATGTTCATGTATGATATTTTTATCATTGCGGCATGGAAGTTACTCAAAAAGCAATTGGGAGTAATACGAGTAGTACGAGTTGACTTATTCGTACGATCACCTAGACTAGGTCGTGAAATAAAAAAAATACACATCGCATTTTGACAACCGATGTCAGTTACTTTTAGTGTTTGATGAATTTGTGAGAAGGTGTGGCGTAGGCAATTTTTTAAATGTTACCTCGCTACTAATTAAGTGTAAATGGATAATTTAGAACATCGTGCCGATCTTTTAAACAAAAACATATCCTTTACCGAAACCCATGATGATATGGGAGACGCACTGGGTGAGAGTTGTCCTTTGTATACAACCATCCGATAATGGGGAAATTAATTTAAGCGTAGCAAAAGCAGCCTAGAAGATTATCCCCGCAGTGTACGGCCGAAAACGGCAACAAGTCCGGAAATGGTGGATAAAGTCCATGATTTGTTGCTAAGTAACCGACGATTGAAAGCATTTCAAAGTGCTTTACATTTTGCATGAAGAACTTGATATGAGAAAGCTTTCAGTAAGATGGGTTCTACGTTTACTGGCGATGGAACAAAGACGAGTTCGATGTCAAATATCGATCAACAATTTAGAAATTTTTAAACGCAACACCACAGATTTTTTGAACAGATTTGTGACTTTTGACAAAACATGGGTTCATTGCTATATACCCGAATCTAAACAACAGTAGAAGATGTAGCCCAAACGTGGAGAACCAGCTCCAAAGAAGGCCAATACAGTTTTCTCGGCGGAAAAGATAATGGCATCGGTATTTTGGGATGCAAAAGGAATACTGATAGAATATCTTCAAAAGGGCAAGACCGTAAATGACTAATATTACGCAAATCTTCTACATCGTTTGAAAACAGCTATGACTGAAAGGCATCAAGGAATTATTAAGAAGAAAGTGCTATTTGACTATGATAATGCACCTGTGCTTTCCAATACGATTGTTGCAAAAAAACTCAAGAATTAAGGTTTTAATTAGTACCACAACTCCATATTCGCCAGATCTAGCACCGTCTGCCTTTCATCTATTCCATAGATTAAAAGGTTTTCTCGGAGGCAAAAAATTCTGCACAAATGCACTAAATTCAACAGTGGACGATTACTTTACAGGGTTAAAAGAAAATCCCTTTCGAGACAAAATAAAGGAACTTGAAAACAGATATTATGTGGCCAAAGGATATTATGTAGAAACATAAAGTTTATTGAAATTAGTCCTTTGCTTCTGTACGATCGCGGGAATGGATCTACCCCCTCTCGTAATTTATTTCCGTCTATTCGTTGCTATTTGTCATTGGCGTTTCGTTCCTTCAACCAATTTCTAAAATGCCACTTCAAATGCGGACGGGATTTGGATTTATAATCTTGATTCTGATATTGAATAGTTTCAAGAAAATATTCCTCATGAAAACATTAATCGCCAGTATTTTACAAACCATAAGAACGCTGTAAAATAATCATTTCTTAAATACCTTGCTTGTAAATGTTACGCCAATGACAAACACTATTTTAAATTTAGTGACTTGGTTTCAACAACTAAAGAAACCGTTTACATTAGATTACATACGCGTCAGTATCAAAATTAATGAAGTCCTGATATTAGAAAACAATGTTTAACGATGTAAATTCCGTTAACATTATAGGTGCGGTGTTTTCGAATATTAAATTTCTTTACATTGACTTTATTCTACCTACATTATATATTACTTGCGTTGTAATTTATACCTGTTAGGTAAAATACCCAACAGCCTTGTATTATTGGTTTTATTCCGCATTAGATGAATGTATTAGTGTAATATGTTTATCTTTAATTAATTTTAAAACTAAACAGTATGGAAATTTTCCTAATCACCGAAGTAACATTATAAAGCAATTGTATAAACGGTCTACGAAGTAATACTATACACGTGTACACTCAACTGATAATGTGTAATGCGTGCAGATAAATTAAAATTGTGAAAAGTCCAGTTGTGTTTTTCTTTTTTTAACTTCTAATGTACTCATGTTCTATTAACAAAATTATATCATGATTTTTATTAAAAATATTAAAGATGAGTCCTCAATTTAATTGAAAATTGGTAAACTTGAGTAGTTATACTCAAGTTTACCTTTATGAGTTTACTCCATGTTCTGAGAATAGTTGATGTATCTTGTAGTTCACTATCGATGATAAATGTTGTTTTAATAATTTCGTTCTCTTTGTCGCAAGAGGAACTTTCAGTTTGGCTTTGGCTGGAATATTTTCCGATAATGATACTGTCATTATCTATTCTTCACCAATGCTTTATATAATTCTTTAATATAATTAATGAATAGCGTTTATAATTCGTTTAACCTCTGCTGTCAGATAATCCGGAATCAATTGAGCATCATCAAGCACCTGCTCAATATCATAAGAAGTAATTTCACTAGAACACTTGGACCAGTGGTTCGTGTATGTATGTAGGAAATGTGATTGTCTTCAGAAGATACTTGTCCAAAATAACATTGACTTGGTCGCAATCTAAGAAAAGAAACGCCTATATAAAGCGACGAGCAACTTTGGCAAAGGCTCGTTGGTTGTAAATTATCACCGAACCTATGAGGTAGCTACATATATTTGAAGCAAAATAGAAAATGTGCTTTATATCGACGAACAATAGTATCCATAAAGTTGTCTGTGAATAATTTATTTGTTTTGTATACTTTCTATTTTTCTGTATACTTTTAGCATGTGCCAATGTGCTTGGATACTTAAATAAATAAATATGACAATTACAGTGGTGAAAGTGGAACACCTGTATATATTATAATATTTTCATTGAAAATTCGATTCTGAACAAAAAACTCCTAGTACATAGTTGTGGAAAAATTAAAAGTAAAGAAGTTATTATATATATATATATATATATATATATATATATATATATATATATCGGGTTACAACGTTTTACGTCTTCCGATTCCTAATCGCCATTCCCCTCTGTTCATCCATAGGCCCTCCTCCAGATCCGTCTCTCGAATTTCTTTATCCACTCCGTCTCTCCAGCTTCTGCGCGGTCTTCCTCGTTTTCGGTTTCCTTTGGGGTTCCAGTTTAGCACTTTCTTTGGGATTCTGTGTTCTGGCATTCTTTGGACGTGCCCATGCCATATTAGCTGTTTGGTTATAATGTCATCTATAATGTCATGTTGTATTCCCATTTCTTGTCTAATGGTTTCATTTGGGACTCTATCTCTCCGGGATTTTCCTGCCGCTCTTCTCCAGAAGTCCATTTCTGTGGCTTTTATCTTTCTTTTTGTTTTTTCTTTTATCGGCCACACCTCCGAGCTATATGTTATTATACTTTTCACGATGGAGTTGTAAATCCTTTTTTATTTTCTTTTGTAATGGTCTTGTCCCACAGAATACTGTTCAGAATGGAAGCAGCTCTTCTTCCCTGTATATTTCTGTCTGATATTGCCTCACCTAGTGTCCCATCCTTGGATATTTTCATTCCTAGGTATTTGTATATATTGCAATGTTTGATGATCTGTCCCGTTGCTAGGTGTAGGTCTTCTTGCTGTCCGCCTATGCACATATATTCTGTTTTTGCTATGTTAACATCCAGGCCCCATTTTCCGTATTCTTCGATGAGCTTTCGGCTCATATATTCCATGTCATGTATATCTTGTGCAATAACTACTTGGTCGTCCGCATAAGAAAGGGTATATACTGTCGTGTCGTCATCCACTGGCATTCCCATGTTACTGCATTTCCGTTTCCATGTCTTTAGTGCATATTCCAAGTATATTTTGAATAGTGTCGGAGATATACAGCAACCCTGTTTAAGACCCTTGGTTATTGTGAATCCGGATGTTAATCCTTCGTTGGTTTTGACTCTAGATGTGGAACCCGCATATAAAGACTTCACGGCTTTTATTATTTCCGTGTTTATGTTGGTATGTTGAAGAGCCTCCCATAGTTTTACTAAAGGTATACTGTCGTAAGCCTTTTTCAGATCTACGTACAGGAGATGTACCTCTTGATTTCGTGCTGTTTTCTTTTCTAAAATTTGAGTTAGCGTAAACAGGTGATCAATTGTGGATTTTCCTGCTCTGAAGCCTGCTTGTTCTTCTGCCTTCATATTGGCATATTCTTTCTCTATCCTGTTCTTTAAGATTTTCCCATAGACTCTACTTATAGCACGTGTAACGGCTATTCCCCGATAGTTGTCACAGTTACTCTTGTCCCCTTTTTTGTGTATCGTCGTAAGGTGTGATGTCTTCCATTCCGTTGGTACTTCGTGCCTGTTAAGGCATCTTTGGAATAAATTTCTTAATAGCCCGTAGAGTTTATCTGTGCCGTATTTTAGCAGTTCATTAGTAATATTACCTGGTCCCGGGGCTCTTCCATTTTTTAGGTTTTTACAGACTTCTTTGACCTCCGCCACAGTTATCCTAATTGGGGATCCTTGTATAACAATCCCCTGGTTTTCGGTTTGGATGTCTTTGAATTGAGGTCTGTCCTCTGTCAACATCTCTTCAAAGTACTTGTTCCATTTTTCAGGTGTTATAGGTGAGATTATGTCCTTCGTTCGTCCTCCTCTCATACTTTTGAGGAGCCTCCAACTTTCTGTACTCTTCCTTCCTCCAATGTATGTATTGATCTTTGAACACGTCCTTTCCCATTGGTTGTTCTTCTTTTCTCTTATTTTCTTCCGTACTCTCCTTTGCGATTCCTTGTATTTCTCCTTGTCTTCCACAGCTTTCGAACTTAAATATACGTGGTACCTTTTCCTTTTTTCTTCTATTTCGTATTCCACTTCTTCGTCCCACCAGTATGGTTTTTCTGTTTTCCTTGTTTTTCCTCGTAACCCAATGCTTCCTCTGCCGCTGAGCATATACCCCTCTTTATGTATTCGTATTCTTCTTCTATGTTTGTGAATTCTGTATTCTGAATTTTGCTGTCCAGTCTGGAGTTATATAGTAGTTTTGTACTTTCGTGTTCGAGGCTGTTAATTTTAAATCTTTTTGGGGTTTCTTCGTTTATTATTTCACCCTTTTTTTTTGGATTGTCCGGTTCTTCTTTTGTTCTTATTGGTGACATTAGTGTTCCTTTTAGTAGGTAGTGGTCGCTTCCACATGAGGCACCTCTCTGAACTCTTACATCTAGGAACTTCAGTCTGGATTTTTGTTTAATTATTATGTAGTCAATAACGCTTTTTAGATTCCTTGTTGGCTGTGTCCATGTGTATTTATGGATCTCGCGATGTTGAAAATGACCATTAAGTATGGTCAACTGATTTTGTTCAGATATTTCTATTAACCGTCTTCCATTATCGTTGACGACTTCTTCTCCATACTTTCCCACAACCAGGTCCTTCTGCTTTCTTCCTGTTCTGCCGTTTAGGTCCCCTAGAAGTATTATTTCTCTTGATGTTCCTATTTTTCCTATTTCCTCATTTAGTTTTTCATAAAATGAGTCTTTATTGTAGACTAGTTCGTCGTCATTAATGGCATATATTCCCAGGATAGTCACATTATATCCAAATATTTTTAGATTCATCTTTATCATTCTTTCATTAATCGGTTCCCATGTGGAGATGTACTTTCTCATTCTCCTGTGGATTACTATGGATACTCCTTGCTTAGCTCTGCTTTACTTGGGTACTCCGCTGTAAAAGTGGTCGTAACTCCCCCAATTTTCCGATCCTTTTCCTTTCTTTTTCGTCTCTGTTAAAACCGCGATGTCTACTTGGAGATTTTTCAATTCGCTGGCAACTTCGTTTATTTTGTTGGATAGGCCCTGTACATTCCATGTAGCGCATATCGTTGTCCGTTTTCTTAGCTTGGTTCATCCTTGTGTGTTATCCGTCCCATTCCGAGGCAATTGATTAGGTTTTTTAGCAGATATGTTTTTTTCCGTAGGGCAGGGAGCTGGCCTACCGCTACAACCCTCCTCCTTCATCCGGGCTTGGGACCGGCAGTGACAGCTATGGAGCTACTCAATCCACCCCACAGCTGCCCCAGGCGGAGTTAAAGAAGTTATTATAACATTTTATATTATAAGAAGTTATTATAACATTTTATATTTTACAAAATAAACAATAAAAACAATTTGTTATGTTTATTTAATTTTTGTTTTAGCACTCATTCTATTGCCACAGTGAAAGTGTTTAAGCGTTATTTATTGTCATTTCATGTCTAAAGATGGCGTTTATATACAGGTGTCCTTGAAATAAAGAGACAACGTATGATAAATGAAAATATATAATTATATAGAACATAAATCTAAAATATTGTGAGTTAATTAAGATGCGAACCCCGAAATCAAAAACGTCTTGAAAATTGTATTACGTGACGCCTATGAATTAAAAATATTCGAGGTGTGTGTAAATAATAAATACCTCACACACACATACGCTAGGGCGTTGGTTTACATACGTAGCAGATGAATGTGATGGACAACAACAAAACTATTTTTTTTGTTATTGTCGGTCAACTTTAAGATATCGTCTTTTATAATATAGACGATCGCATAGTGGCGTGACATTTTTTTTTAAATATCTTTATTATTCTTTTCTCGCTTATGAGAGGGGATTTTGGGAAAATATTTTGAATTTATATTCTATATAATTACGTCTTTTCATTTTTCATACGCTGTCTTTTTATTTCAAGGATACATGGTCTCTCTTTAATGAAAATGTACTGGGGCTCCGTTAAGGCACCTCTCTTGGTATAAGTGGTACCCTTTGGAACCCCCTAAAACAGTTAATTTTGAAGCCAGATCGTCGCGGGTGATACTAATAATAATAATAATAATAAACTTTATTCCGTATTACTTCATACATGTATGGAAAACGTCAAGAAACATTCAAAAAATGGTAAAAATAATTAAATTAACATTCACATTAACATTAATCATTGTTGACATAAAACAAAAGACTACATTAAATTACACTGCAAGTCATCGCACCATGATCAAAATACATGTTCTAGAAAGTCTTGTACACTGTAAAATGCTTGTGATGTCAGCAGGCGGCACAAAACTTGTTTAAATTTTGTCTTTTTTTCAATTTTGATAGCAATTGGCAAATGATTATATATTCGCGTCGCTTGTGTTACTACACTCTTACTTATTAGATTTGCTAGTTTGGGGAGGCACTATATACGCGTTTCTAACACCTCTTGTTTCATACTGATGAGTGAGTTCTTTGCTTGCAAATATGTCATAGTTTGCTTTTACGAATAACGCACACTCAAGTATATAAAGACATGGCAAGGTAAGTATGCTGTTCCCTATAAATACCGGTCTACTTGTGTCTCTTCGTCCCAGTGCAAAAATATTCCTAACGCACATCTTCTGCAGAATGAAAATTCTCGAGACGTCCACAGACGAACCCCAAAAGATTATGCCATATCGCAAAGGCGATTGAACATAGGTATAGTAAGCATCCAATGCAGTGGCTCTATCTACAGAGGAAGCTATAGTACGCAATGCATATGCAAATCCAGACGTGCTCGAAGCTAAGTATTCGATATGTGCCTTCCAATTTAGTTGGCTATCAACATATACTCCCAGAAATTTAGTGCTATCACAAAAGGTAAGTTCTTCTCCTTTGTAGTTCATGGGATGTTTCACTTCTTTGTAATAGTTAAATTGGATAACCTTGGTCTTATTTACGTTAAGTTTGAGGTTATTTTTGGAAAACCATTCTTGAAATACTGTGGTAGTTCTTATTATTTCCTCCCCGATATCACCACGAGATCTCAGAACCACAGAAGCGTCATCCGCATACAGAGTTGTTAGGTGGTTAGTAATTGCCGGTATTTCGTTGGTATAAAGAAGGAAAAGCAGGGGGCCCAGCACCGAACCCTGAGGCACACCCCTATTAAGAGTGCCCCAGTCAGAATACATTGCAGCCCCAAATCCCTCATCAACCACACGTTGTTTTCGATTTGACAGATACGATTTGACTAGGTCCAATGATAGGCCTCTGATACCCATACGTTCAAGTTTGGTGAACAATTTGCAGTAATTAACACTATCGAAGGCCTTCGATAGATCCATGAACACCGCCACAGTCTCATCTCCCTCATTTATTCCGCTCAATGGGTCTTCTATAGCTTCATAAATAGCTCTTGAAGTGGATTTATCTTTTATATAACCATTTTGTATGTTAGTAATAATATTATGCTTTATAACAAATGCGTATAATCTCCTATATATAATTTTTTCATATATATTGGATATATTCGGTAGCAGGGAAACAGGCCTGTAGTTTTCTATGTCTTTCTTGTCCCCTTTCTTGTGTATAAGTTTTATACTCGAGTGTTTTAGCATATCTGGAAATATACCTGTTTCAAGACTCTGATTTATCAAAGGTTATAATATGACTGACAGTCTTGCCTTCAGTATTTGATTAATTTCATGGGCACCTCGTCGAACCCTACTGAATTTGTGGTTTTTAAATTTTGAATTATATCTTCTATTTAAAAACATGTTGTTGGTGTCAGATATAGTGTATGATGATTATAATCCGAGAATTCACAGCTATCCAATCCTTGCTCCATATCATTACACATATTAAGGAGGTAATTATTGATGTAAGACAATAAATCACTTCTGCCTTTAAAATTTTCTTCTATATTTATGTCTGCAACATTAAGTGGGCTTTGTCTCTTTTCTGAAGTAATTTGCTTAACTAATTTCCAGGTTGCTTTGATTTTGTTTTTTGAATTGTTAATAAATGCACTGTTCTCTTTCCTCTTTTGATATTCTATTTCCTTTTTTAATGTGTTAGAATAAACTTTGTAAGTTTCCCCATTAATCAGACCCTGTTTCATATCTTGATACATCTGCCTCTTTATACAACATTTCTGTCTTATTTCCTCAGTTATCCATATGAAGTTTTTGTCTTTATAAGATTTACTGAATTTCCTAGGACATATGTCATATAATTGATTTATAATGTATTGCTGAAGAGTACAATAGGCTGCATCAGGATTTTGCAAACTCGCAGTCACTGACCAATCAATAGAGTTCAAGTACTCTAGTAGTCTTTTCCATATTCCTTGAAAGCTAGGCTCTTCATTTTCGATCCTAAAACTAATTTTTTGACCGTAGTGATCGGATAGTGCAGTTATGACAACACTACTGTTGAAGTTTTTTACATTCGTAAATATGTTATCAATTGTTGTAGCACTTTGTTTGTTGACTCTGGTAGGCTCCCTTATAGCCAAACCAAAGGATGCCAAGATGTCTCTCATTCTTTTGACGTTAGTATCTCCCTCTCGGCGCAAATCTACATTGAAATCGCCAGAAACCAATAAGCCGTTATTATACTTTCCAGATATAGTTCGCAGAATATCCTCGAATACGTCAAAGAATGTATTAATATTCCCATATGGTGGTCTGCAGACATTAATTATTAGTATATTGGATTCCTGTATTTTTATGCAGCTACATTCGATATGTGATTCAACCACTTTTTTGTTACAGATTTTCCATTTCAGTAAAACCAATATTATTTCAGATATAGATACAGGAACCGCCGCACCTTTTGGACGTCCTGCCATAATACGATCCAAATGCATAGCCATCAAGCTTAGCAAAGTTTATCTGACTAACACTAAGCCAATGTTCGGTGAGCGCAATAACCTGATCTTCATCTTCAATGTTGTTCAGCAACATATCAATTTCGTTAGTTTAATTTAACAGACTCTGTATATTTTAATGCATGATTGTAAATAAACTTGTTCTTTTCATCTTATTTTTCTTTAGTTTTTCCGAGATTCTACCGTGGCTCGTCGCCGAAAATTTTTGTAATGTCTAACTATTGCGTTTTCAGGCCACAAATTTTCATCAAAGATTTGTTCGATGTGTTTTTCTGGAACTGCTATCTTAAAAGCAGCAATTTCTGTGTTTTTAATCTCTAGTTTCGCACATGCTATTACTCTTATCTCATTTTTTTGTAGATATTTCTCTAGATTCTTTTCTCTAAGGTTAACTTAAATCACTAGTTTATACGACTCCCATTGAAAATGTTGATGAACCGACAAATCATATTGTTGTAGCATTTGAGACAATGAAACACCCCCGGTATTCTTGAACGTCGTCATCGATCAATGCAATGGAGGTAGAACCTTGCACTGCAGGTCTCCATATTTAAATCCCTTATATTTTTTCCTTTGGGTTCGTTCAAAGTTTTATACGATCGCATAGTCTGGACGAGTTACGTCAGAGAATAATTGAGAAAATGCGATTAATTCGTGAAGAGGCTTTGGCAAATGTCATTCAAGAATTTATTCACGGACTAGCATATTGTCAAGAAGTGAACGGTCATCATTTCGAAAACTGTCTTAACTGATATTGATTTTCTTAACGTTTTCTGTGTTAATTTTTCTTGTCCTCAATAAAATTTGCATACTAGATTTAATTAGATACGTCTGTGGTTGTTGAACAAGATATATAGGTATTTCATTTAAAATAAACAAATTTAAACTCATTGCCGACTAAATCGGAAGTCTGATTCGGATATAAATATACTCATGGAATCCCCGAATTGCATCTAATTAATTGTCGAAAGTCGAAAGTTATTAAAATCTAAATGGCTACTTAGATTTTAATAAGACTTTCGGCGAATCAAAGATATTCGAATAGATTCGTACATTTGCCTAACCCTGTACATCATGAACAGGTTACATATGGTTAATCTCAAATTTTGATTATCTATATTGAATAATTTGAAAATTAGGAAAAGTTTATAGTAATTACTGCTGAACTAGATAAACCATATTTTAACTTTATTTTCGTATAAATTAAGAATTATTTTATATTGATTCATTGCCTCGACCTGGAATAGCATTAACAGTTTGTGTGCATTTGCACTGGTTGATCAACATTCATACAAACCCTTCACGTAAGTCTCATATTGTCACAAAAAAATTAATTCATCTTTTTAAAAAGCTCCATACTCGTATTACCTGTAGATATATCTCGACCTCAAAAGACTCTTTTACAATTTTAAGTCACTACCTTTGTTCCTATTTAAATACTTTATTCCTAATATCGCTTTTGTTTCCAATAAATCGCGAGCTTTTAACTTCCATATGGAATGTATATACGAGGGCTGATCCTTTTGCTCCGCCCCTGACCAATTTATAAATCAAAACAATTATTTATTTTCACGTCGCATTCTAACCTGCTATGTATAGACTAACGATAGAAACTTACAAGTCTGAACCTGTTAAAAAAGCGTGCCTACAGTAAACACCCGATGTCGAGGAAGTTTCATATCAGTATCAAAATGGATCGTGCCGAGCAACGAGCGCTGATTAAATACTTTAAAAAAATACGTTTAAAAGAGATGACCACAACTCCAATTCATCAAGATTTGGTGAATACATTAGGGAAATTTGCAATATCATACGACATAGTTAAAAGTTGGTATTGTGCGTTTAAATGTTGTATGTAGACAGTCGTGTACAGACGAACATGCAGATGTTAGCCTGTACACGACTGTCACTACCCAAGAAACTGTTAAAAAGGTCCACGATTTCGTGTTGCAAGATCAGCATGTGACTATTAAACAAATAGTTGAAAATACTGGTCTCTCGTATCATGTGGTATATAAACTATCTGCAAGATGAATACCCCTAATGTTAACAGAAGCACATAAGCAAACGCGAAAAAACATTGACAGTCGCCTTTTAACGCGGTATAGACACGAAAAAGAAAATTATCTTGCTATATTTGTAACGATGGACGAGTCGTGGATCCATCATTATGATGCCGAGACCAAAATAAAGAGCAAGGAGTGCACACATCAAGGTTCGCCGCCGAAAAATTCAAGGTGCAACCTTCAGCAGGGAAGCTCTGAAGGCGTAATTATAGTAGATTTCCTGCAGAAAGGGGCCACAATTACAGGTACTTATTATGCCAAATTAATTCCCAAATTATGTGACTTGATAAAAGAAAAACGTTGGGGGAAGTTGCGCAAAGTTGTTCTCTTGTATCAGGACAACGCACCCAGTCACTGCAACTGCAATAGCTCAAGCAGGCTTCGAATTAGTTAAATCTCCTCTATATTAGCCAGATTTTACCCCAGCGATTACCAACTATTTCCAAAACGTAAAGAATACTTGCGTGGTAAACGATTTCCGTCAGATAATGATGTGATATGTGCGGTGAATCAGTGGCTTGTAGAGCTTGAACAATAATATCGATGGTAAAAATATGTTAATCGTAATACAGACTGTTGAAAAATAAAAGTAGGATGTTTGCCAATTTTTTATTGCGAGTGGGTCAGGGGTGGAGCAAAGGGATTCACCCTCGTATTTGTAAGGACATGCTTGTTGTATTTTTATTATTATTCGTGGTGCAGTAGCACATTAGCTTTTTTTTTAGTGAAAATAAAACAAATTCAAATACATCATGGAAAAACTTCCGGGAAATTTCATAATAAGAAGTGCGGACTTATTTTTCTAATGCAATCTACAAGTTGACAAATTTATTCGTGCGTGTAAATGTACGTTAGGTGAGATTCTTGTAACACAGAGGACGCAAGTAATAAATTAAAGAGCTTCCCCGATCTTACACTAACGATGTACACGTATCTTTACTTTCTCTCTGTGGGGAATAATCTTATCTTAACGGTCTTGACATTGGGGCTTTCTTTTGGCATTTTGGACACGTTCTAATCCAAGTAGAGACGGAGTTATGGTGAACACCACTTACGGTCATTAACATCCTCGAATGTTACTCTAGAGAAACAAAAGCTATGGTTCATTAACAAATTCCTACATCCTCCGAATGCCAACTTACACGAAGTCTAATTTGTTCTGAAAATAATTTTATTTCTTTACTCACTTGTGTATTTTTATATCTCTTTCCATATTTACGAGGCTTATTTTTGATAATAATCAAATCTTTCATTCTTTCCCATAATTTTTATCGCATTAACAAGTTCATTAACAGTGTTAATTATCTATATGTACGAGAATATTTCTCACATACCAGTACCAGCACACATTATTTTCATTCACTGTATGCGACTTTAATAGTAGACACACACTTACGCTTTAATTAGCTTTCATGCCATTAATTTCTTGCAATTTGCTGTAGAGTAGCAACATTCGGAATTTTCAAATTAATCCAAAACTTAATCAGTTTGAGTGTTATACAAATCGATCAAACCCTTGTTTAATGAAAGTCCTCTTCACGAACGCTCGTAACTTAGCAAATATTTGAAATTGAATTTTACTGTACTCATTAAAACATTATCATGAATTGGATTGATTAGCATAAAACTTGTTATTTGGGCTTTTAAAAAAAGTGTCGAATGATTTCATTAGATTAGTAGGACAAGCTATGTACCGGGTTCTTCTTTTATCATGCCGCATAGATATAATGCATTGATCTTCCTTCTTTTAGCTTTACACATAGGGACAAATACATGGTGGCATAGTAGGTAACCAGTTATACACCAGTGACGTATTAAACGTATTTTTCCAATTGTTAAATATTTCTGATTTTTCATTCATATTAAATCTTAAATTAAATACATTTTATTGAAAAACAGTTAATTATCCCAACAGGCGTACACCTTGTGCGAAGAAAATTTTAAATATTTTTAACAAATTCAAAGAAGATGAATAGTATTTTTTAAGGATGAAATATATCTAAGATAGTAAAATTAGTGTATCAAGAAAGGTAGAAAATATAACAAAAATGTACAAATAGATTTATCATTTTATAAAATTGTAGAGCGTCCATACTTCTAATACCAAACGTAACGCACGTATTGGAGGCATTCCAGTAACACGATAAAAACAAATAACACCTCATCGTATATTACGAACAAGCGGTTTTATAAAATGGAGAAATTTATCTTAAAAAGCAGTAGTGGGAAATTATTGTAGGTAATAAATATGTTACTATTTCTGTCTCACAGACGCCACGTTATGGTTGGACGCACGACATCTCAACTTTTAAAAGCACATATGAGGTGGGGTTATGTTCTTTTAAAAGTTGACCAATAATGTAATTTTACTACCCGATGATATAAGTTAGCAGTAACGAGAGTAACGCTAGAGAATGCGTTATACCTCTGATATTTGAATTTATACTATCGATGCCGTCTGTCAGACGTAAGTTAACGTAAGTTTTTTCATTATTGGCGGACAATGAATCAGGGACACAGTAGCCAACAAAGAGTTCAAATGGTCTAAAGCACCTGGAACTTCAAATAGAGGGCGACGGCCACAACATAAAATAGTTTTGCAGTTCCCTGGTTTACGAAAGGCTGCGAAAAATATTGGAGATTCTCCTGACTTGATTTCAGTAAGGAAGCTCTTGTTTAGTGATGATATTTGTCACACTATTATAAGATGGACAAATGTACGAATAGGTAGAGACAGGGCGAAATACAAGAAACATAATTCACCAACGCTTAAGGATTTAGATATAACTGAATTTTACGCTTTCATGGAATTTTTAGCATTGACGTCATTATTCAAATCTAATAATGACAACTTGGATACTTTATTTGCCACCAACGGAACTGGGAAGATGCATAGTGTCAAAAGAAAGATGTGCTTTTCTTCTAACGTGTCTGCGATTTGACGATCCAGAAACTAGGGATATAAGAAAAGCAGTGGACCCAGCCGCTCCAGTTCCTGAAATATTTAACATTTTTATTAAAAACTGCCAATCATGCTATATTATAGGCTAATCGGCATGCATTGATGAAATGCTTGTGGGCTTTAGGGGACGTTCTCATTTTAAAATGTACATGCCCAATAAACCCGTAAAATACGGGATAAAGGTAATGTGCTACACGGATGCCAGAATTAATTATCTGCTAAATTCTTATATCTATACAGGTACAAATTCTGATGAAAATGAACTTTCAGACGAGGAAAAGAAATTCAATAAACCAACACAGTGTAATGGGACACATTACGCCCATCTTATTTCAAAGCAGTTATATCCATTTGTAAAATTTTAAAAAATATTAAAATTAATTTATTTAAACTAAAAGGTCACATTGTATAAATTTTAATGCTTTTCCCTCCATTAAATATTATTGCAAAACATTTTGCAATAATATTACACACGTATTTCAATCAGTTCCTTCTATGCCAAATCATCATTTTGTATAGTTAAGTGTGTATAGTTAGCCATACATAAACTCTATTAGAATAACCTAGTGTCACATATACGAATCGTTAGAATCACTGTATTGCATCATCCACGAAACCAGTACGATCAAGAACTCTATAAGGAAGCCGGGGAATCACCAAGAGTAAACCGAAGTTAGGACGCATCAAAAAAAAGCGAAACAAATCACTCGACTCAAGTCAGTCAAACAAGTCAAACGTGCTACTCCTTAACGTGATAATAAAGTGAGGGAATACTGCAATAAAAGTACTTGGCTCAAGGGAGTCAACCTAGTAAAACGTGCGACCCTATAAGCAAGAGTAAGAAAGGGTTAACCGCATTTTGTGTACTTAAGTACAATAAGTACACGTTGTAGCAAAAGTATCACATGCCTACAAGTGCAGTCATTTATTTAAAAGTGAATCACCACGCTTGATACATCAGGGCTCTTGTCTGGAATATCAGGCACCCTGAGGCGTGAAGAAATATTGTTAATATAGTGAACAAGTGCATCACTCTAGAAGCACCGAGTCAACGATAAAGTGAAATGGCCATTAGTGCAGCGATGTAAAGGTTAGTCTTTATAAATACTGTTTATTAATCTGATCAGACTAAACAGTTCAAATCTGTGTTAAATTTACTGTATCTCGCCCCATGTGTATATTAGTATTTAGTAACCTTTTCAGAATAACCCTAAGTAAATTTGTAAATAATCATTTGTAAATTAACAAGCTTTATTTATCAATATAAGTACATTTAGTAATCATTTGTTCTTTTATTTCAATTCATGTAATCTACACTTTAATGGAAAAGCATATTAAACAAAAGGAATTCATCGAAACATTTATTAAGTAAAAAAGAGGGATTCATTTCTTTTCACCTTAGTTTTCATACACGCTTTGAGAGAGAAAGGCGTAAGTCGCATTTCGACTTACCCGCTTTATTTAGAGTCTTTTTTCTATATCTCTCTGCTATTTTTTTGCTAAGAGGCAATTTTATAAGTACAATTATGCCTTAGAGGGGGTAATCCTCTTGGCCTCTTCAATTACTCAATATTCAACTTTAATCTATATCTCAATATTTAGGATAACTGCGGCATTTAAGTATTTTCAGCAACAAAGTTATCGGTTGTCCAGCAACCTTGAATCCTTCGAAGCCCGGGACATTATTACGTAATATAACGCCCAATGTTAAGGGTTAAAGAGGACTGTTACAACAGGCAATACCATGGCTCACAAAATCACTTAATAATTCAAATAGACCAGTGACTTTTGATAATTGGTTCACATCTATTGAGCTTGTACATTGCTTGTAGATTGCTCTTTATGTCATTACAAGAAAAAAAGATGAACGGCTTATGTGTGTTACCATTGTAAAAGACCTATTTGTTTAGAGCGCCAAAAAAAAGTTTGTGCGGACTGTTCTGAGAACGCTCAACTTAAGTCATGCCAGAAGTGTTTTATTTGTTTATTTGTTTATTTTTAATTTTTTTTTGTTTAGTTAGATGTGTTTATGTGTTTTCAATATAAAAATAAATGTTTTTGTATTATTTTATTGGTGTTTTGTTTTTGAAAATGCAAAAAGACGGATAGACCATCAAAACATGAAACGAACTTTCATTGTAATTTTTCTTTTTTATTTCAGCAGCAATCAGGGATAAAATGGTTTTCTAGTATAGTTATAGTGCTAATGAATCATTTGATGTCAAATACAAACGATTAGACAAAAATATAGATTTTTTTTTACCGTCTCTAAGACGAGTGTTGCCGCAACTATTCCATGTGTTAGTACTTAATAAGGGTTAATAATCCAAATAATTTTTGGACTGTACAATTATCTGACAGAATTACTACTGGAATTAAAGATTGAGGAAGGGAAGACATTATGCAACAAACTTGGAATCTGTTAAAGAAAGGCTATTTTCATATAAAGGAGGATCAGTTACTAGAGTAGCAAATGCTTTACACTCTCGATTTGAAAGAGAAGGTTTTCGTAGTACTCAAAATGCTACTGGGGCTACTTCTTTTCTAGAACAAGAAATCTTCAATATTATATAATCGAAACTGACATTAGTCAACATCAAAAGTCACTTTCATTATTTGTATTTTTGCAAGAAATTATTAGAGAATGTAAAATTAATTGCAGCTGATATAATAATAACTAAAAGGCAACCTCGATAGGCCAAATTCAAATCAGGAAGCAGATCCTCTTTTATTTTGGAAGGTAAGTTTTAAAAAAAGGATAATTGTATTTTTTATTTGGATTTTCTTTTAGGTAACAGGAATGGATCTGAAACGCTTAGAATAATGTGCCAGCAAATTCCGTATTCTAGCGAGTTCAGCAGAAAGTCAGAGTGTATAGTATAGCTTGTTTAATAATAGAAAAAAGGTGTGCAAAACTAAAACCGAAAAATGCTAATATGATAATGTTCCTAAATTACAAATTTTAAAAATATGAATAAGTAACCTAAGTATTTATTTTATTAAAATTACACCTTTTCCTATTAGCTAACGAAATAGCTCGATGGGTTCATCTTACTAAGCTTTCTAACTATAGAGATACGCCTGTTTAAGCATTCAAAGAAAAAATATTAAATTGCCATATAGAATGTACAGGTAACTCTTTAAATCTATTACGAAACTGTTTGCTTTATCAGCAAAAAATATTTTATTTAAAATTTCTTCATTTTCATTTAACAAAGTACACATGTCACAAAAATCAGTTCGTTTTACTTTATCTTCCTCAAAAAGTTCTTGATGGTTTGATATCTTGTATGGCTTATATTTGAATTCTTTCAGTGATTTGAATACAGTATTGTACGATACTCCAAAATGTCTGGCTACATCTAAAAGTGATTCTACAGACCGTTCTTCTATATAACACAAGATATTCCATTTTCATGTTTTCTGTTAACACGTGATTGGTTTTGTTTTATTTTTTTGTGGGAATTTAGAAAACCACCACCTTCTTTGAATTTGATAAAAATATGTAAAATTGTTTTCGTGCAAGGTATACTATTGTTGGGATAATTAACTGTTTTAAACAAATGATGTATTTTTCAATAAAATGTATTTAATTTAAGATTTAAGTATGTATAAAAAATCAGAAATATTTACTGTCGCTATATGAGCTGCATCAAATCACCGCAAACTTTTGTAAATTATTAAAAAAAACCTACCTTTTTACACATAAGCAAATCAGTTATTTTGTGAATTAATTAAATTCTAATAATGTCTTTCAGCGCAACTGGCGAATAATAAAGACCAAGTTCACCGCTTTATTTGTTGTGAACAAAAGGAGGCGGCAATAACAAAAGAGAACCGAAAGTGAAAATATGTACTCTAATTACATCCGCTGCTACTGTTTTGCATACTCTGTTTCATGAGTGATTTAATAATATTATCCTCTTATAATTTTACCCGGGACTGGTAATCGAATATGACTTAAAATTAACTGAAAATACGAGGGCGGATTGATATATAATGTCTCCAACAACGCCATTGTGGGCAAACAGTAATTTCCACTATCTCGTCTTAGCATGCAAAGTTTCATTTTCCTGTGTACCGTGATTGAGTAACAATGTCATTTGTCATGAGTTCGATATCTATGATGTGTACCAAGCAACGGTCTGTGATAGATTTTTTAACGCTGACAGATTGCGCGGCCATTGTATTTTACAGGAACTATGACCCCGAAAACAAGCGGCAGTCTTTGGAAAGTTACGCTTTCCATTTTCTGGGATGCTAAAGGAGTCGTTCATACCGACTATCTGTCGAAATTTAAGATTACTAAGGAATCGTATCCGTAGAATAAGGTCGGAAAGAGCGATTTCTCTTGCACCACGACAACATCATACTTCATTGCAGCAACGAAACGATGAAGACAGTAACAAGCCTGAAATTCACGTTTGTTTCACAACCTCCATACAGCTCTGATTTATACCTTCAAATTTCTGGTAGCTCGCAAATTTGAAGGTGGTATTGATAGATTAACATTTTTCATCAGGCACTGAAGTTTGGGCAGCTGTTCGCAAATGGATCAACAACAAACAACAATACACAAGAAAGTTTTTTCATGGACGGAATGAATAAAAGGATTCAGTGTTTGGAGAAACGTATTGCACTAAATAGCGATTATATGGAAAAGTAGTTAGGTATCTACATTGGCAGTACAACAAATTTACTTCATTTTGAGACCGGTTTAATTGTTTTTCCTTTTTTAATTCTTATTTTATAAAGGCTTGTTATTTTTGTTCTGCGCGATAGGTCAGGATCGGTCGTAATAAATACAAATTTTACATATTATTTTTGAACCATTATATAATGGATAGAGGAAATTCAGTAATTTGCTTCTTGGCCGTTGTAAACAATGATTATTTCTTACCCTTCAGCACGTTCGCCATACTTATTTATATCAGGTATAGGCGGTGTAGACATGTAGACAATACAATTCTTTACATGTTGACTACGGTGTCGAAGTATACAACTTTCGCGAAGTTTTCTCATGAGACAATGTCAACTATATCGATAAAAAGTGATTAGAATTTAATTTATTTAATTATAACAAGTGTTCATTTGAAAAGTCAATCTAGTAGCATGTGATCTACTGAGAACATTTTGAAGTATGTCGTAAATTAAAATTTACTACTTAACCTACGAAGTCGTATATTTTGACAGTTTGATACATACAAATAAATAACAAATAATAGGTATTTATTGAAAACTTTAACAAATGTTGAAAATGTTGTCCTTCAAGATCAATGCACTTTAAAATCCTCCCTTCAAAATTTTTGTTGATATTCTGCAACATTACTGGATTGTTATTAATTTCCATGCATTTCTATTCGATTCTCTGTAGCATATCATAATATAGGTGTTCGAAATGGTATTTTTTAGTTAAGGCCACAAAAAGAAGTCGCAAGGTGTTAAATCGCATGAACGTGCAGGCCAGGCAATTTCAGTATTTCGACTAATTACACGCTCATCAAAAAATTCTCTTAAATAATCCAAAGATTCTGCAGTACAGTGACAAGGTCTTGTTGAAAATATGCATTTTGAAGTTCATCATCATGCAACTGATTGACAAATGGTTGTAAAATTTCCGTACGGTACCTTTGAGCAGTTAACGTTCCCTGAAAAAATATTAGTCCAATGATTCGCCTTTGGCTTATCGCTGCCCAAACACCAATTTTCTCTGGATGTATTGATTCTTCATTAATTACATGTGGATTTTCACTACTCCAAATTCTTGTATTTTGTGAATTTAGGTATCCTGTTTTATAAAACTATGCTTCATCAGTAAAGATGACTCTTTGCGAAAGTTCTCCATTATTGTTCATATTTACAAACCAATTACAAAACTGTAGTCTACGTGGGTAATCAATTTCTAACAATTCTTGTACTGCTGTGACCCTGTATGGATAAAGTTGCATATCTTTTCTTAATAACTTGTGAGTTGTACCAACAGAAAGGTTTATTTGTTGACTCAAATGTCGAACAGGTGTTTGTTGTTCATTTTCCATTATTTCTTCAACACGATTAACAACTTGAGATGTACGTTTCTTAACTCCTCCGCTGCCTGATTTTCTTAAGAGACTACCAGTTTCAGAATAAAGTTTTAAAGTTCTATCCAAAGCATTCTTAAATTGTATATAATCTATTACAAAATGTGGAAACTCAACTTGAAATTCTACCATGCAATCTTGAACTGAATAAACCCATAAACCATCAATTTTATTGCCACTTCGAAAATAAGCCTGGACTAAAAAAAATTTATGTTCTAAAGTGAAAGCCATTTTAAAACTGAGAAGCAATTTATTTAAACCAGAATCGACGAACGATTATTTTATGCACTAACTGATATTGACATTATCAAATGTCATTTGGATTTACGTTTACGGAACAACAAACACATGCTAATATATTTGCGTCTTATTCTATCAAAATTTCAAAGTAACCTAGATTGACTTTTCCTTCACTGTTTTACTTTTTTAACAACTGAAATAAATGTATGAACAATACATAATATTTATCACATGCGTAATTTTAAATTTATGAGTCTTCAAAATCTAACTCTTCCTCCAAATCATGATGCGGATTTTCAGCTCTTAAGGTGAAGTAAATATGTATGAGCTTTTTTGAGTTCTCAAACGTGAGCCTGTTTCTTAAAAGGGAATGAATGTGCCCCCAGTTTGAAAAAGCCGTTCAATTTGAGCAGATGAAGCTGGCATTTTGAGCAGCTTAAGTGCTAAACTACTTAGAATGGGACATTTCATTTTGGCCATTCTCTAGATGACCAGAGGTTTTTTGACATCTTTTTCTTTCAGAATTTCAAATATACCTATAAGCAAAAATATAAATAAATTTTAAGATAGGTACTTGTGTGATAAAAATCAATGTATACCTTGTTTTGTGTTGAATTGATCCCATTCCTCTATTCCCTGGCTGTTGAGGTTTTTGAACAAAAATGCATTTACTTTACTTTTCTGATTTCCATAAGGTTTTGATTTGTCATATGAAAGGTGAAAAAAGTAAGCTGTTAATGCATAAATGTTTAGAGCCATTTCTTGACCATTTCTGAATTTTTCATTAAATTCTGCTGGTAATTTTAAATCTAACCACAGATTGCATCTGCGACAGAGGTATTCGAATTTCGTGCAGTGTTAATCAATTCGCAAATTGGGTCTTGTATTTTTTAATTTATTCGAACTTGAATAAAATTTTCGCTAAAAACTAATTCAGTCACCTTGGGTTTTATTATTTTTTTTTTAGTAGAAGAAATAATTTACATCATATGATCCACGTTTTCTAACAAACAGGAAGCTTAATTCGATGACCTTCTTTCATAATTGTCATATTTTCTAAATCTGAACGTTTGAATTCTTTTAGCACAAGGATAACGTTTTCTACTAACTTTTTATTTAACCCGTCTTTCGCTACTCTGCAGGTCCTGTGCCACATTGTGTGCTGCAAAAGAGACCCCCTCTCACATTGCACTGGCGTTGTTGGATACAATGCCCTACACATTCACATCGTATTTTTGTTTGGCAATTCCATTGATTTCAGTAATTATTTCAGCAAGTTTGTCTCCTGTTTCAGTCTCTGTGGTACAATCCCAGGCATTAATAAAAGCATTTGATCCATGTGTATTATGCAGCATTGTTACAACTATTTTAGAATTTGTAGATAAATTTCTGCATTTATCACATAAAAACACAGACTGTTCCCTTACCAGAAAACTAGTTTTGTTAATACTATCAGTATAGCATTCACTCAATAGTGTTGTACTTAGTTTATTTCAACCAGGAATTTTTTCTGCGTACGTTGGACAAATGGTTTTGATGAAGTTTTAAAATAAAGGTGATTCTACAACACTAAATGGCAAACTGAAACCGAATACAAATTTAGCCAATGCCTTATTTATATTTTTCTCTTCTTGTTCTTTTAACGTGTCAAAATAGTCAGAAATTGTCTTAGCCTTTTTAGATATTCCGGTAGTAGTATCAGATGCTCTTCGTTTAGAAAACGCAGAAACGCTAGAAGTAATTATGTTCAATGCTTTTGGAGTATGGACAATATTAATACGTTGTGTGGTTGATTTTGGAATATTTGGTATTGTTACATTTGATGGTGCTACTGATGCTAGTGTATTATCCTCCAAAACCAGATTTATCAGTATCGTTTGGGGTGTTGACTTCATCGATATTTGTATTAGATAATTACTGATTCTCCGGTAATACAATCAGATTCTCTGGCTACCCGCTACACACATACGTTCCTAAAAAAAACTATACCTACAGAATTGTTCTTAACATTAGTTAAATTTAAATTAAACTATAGAATGACAGTTATTAGGTATTATAGGTATTTATTACTAGTATTATTATGTATTATAATTCACAATAGAAAACTATTTACCCTACTTATGTCTTTGCAATCTTGCTGCAGCCGTGTTTCTAATACAAAATCTACAAACAAGGCATTTAGCTATATACTTTCCGCGTACTTTTTCTAGTTTAAATTTTAATTTGTTAAAGTTACTCTTCGGCGCGTATTGATGACTGTGATACCAATCAAGTTGTCACCTCTTGGAGGGCGACTAGGAATGATTGGGAGATATCAAACGAGATCTTCAAGCCCCATTTGATAAGATGGGCGATAGGATCGTTTGAACCATATAAATGCGCAGGACCAGAAGGAGTGATTCCCAAGCTCCTTCAAGAGGGAATTGGGGAAATTGTAGGTCCTCTACTGGAGATATTCAGGCCTAGCCATGCTATGGGTTATATCCCTACGGCATGGAAAGAAACTAGGGTAGTGTTTATTCCGAAGCCCGGAAAAGGAACATATACCCACCCTAAATCATTCAGACCAATTAGTCTTACCTCCTTTATGTTGAAGACTATGGAAAAAATTATATATTTAAATATTAAAGAAGAGGCTGTGGATAGATCTCCTCTACACCCACTGCAATGAGCATACCAGATGGAAGAATCAGGTGAGGGTGCGCTGTATAGCCTGGTGAGTGGGCTCGAAAGAAGCCTACACTACAAGAAAATTTCACTTGCAGTCTTCTTAGACATAGAGGGAGCTTTAGATAACACCTCGACGTCTTCCATTATTCGATCTTTAAGAGATCGAAAAATAAAAAGCCCAACATGCAACCGGGTTCATAACATGCTGCGTAGCAGAGTACTTCATACCCAAATACAAAACAAAACGATCTCCATGAGGACAAGAAAAGGGTGTATTCAAGGAGGCATATTGTCACCGCTACAATGGAGTCTAGTAGTGGATAATCTCCTCAGGACGTTAAATGACCAAGGAATATGGAAGCAGGGGCTCGCCGATGACATTGTCATAGTGTCCCAGGGGAAATTCACGGGGACAGTGGCGAGCACCATGCAAAATGCTCTGCGAATTGTGGAAAGATAGTGCCTTGAGGAGGAATTAACTGTCAATCCTCAGAAAACCAAGTTGATAGCCTTTAACAACATGAGAAAACTAAATAATCTGGGCAGCGTAAGGCTGTTTGGACAAGAGTTAGAACTAATCAATAAAGTGTAGTATATAGGCATAACACTTGACGCGAAACTGAATTGGAGCAGACACCTAGCCAAAGTGTCAGACAGGGCGACGCAGCTCTTCTGGAGACGCAGAAGAGCTGTTGGCAGGCCCTGGGGACTAAAACCAAATGTGGTACACTGGTTCTATACAGCAATAGTAAGACCAACGATTACCTATGGAGCAGTTGTCTAGAGAAGGAGGACGGAGCGGACAGTGGAGGTGGGGCTCCTCGCGACTCTCCAGCGACAGGCTCTGTTGGGAATCACGGGAGGTATGAACAGAACGGGAACTGCCTCCATGGAGGCCATCGTGGGTCTCCCTCCGCTGGAACTATTGGTAAAAGCGGAGGCAATGGCTGCGATCCTGAGGTTGAAGGCCAATGACGTATGGTGTCCTAATAAGGTTATAGGGAGCCATACAGATACGACAGAAATTATACTGGAAGAGCCAACATTTCAAATGCCAGCGGACAGTATTTCACCTGAAATTATGTTTACAGCTAAGCTGAACATATTTATACCGACCAGGGAACAGGCAAAATGTCGCTCGGGCGATTGTGTTGCCGGCACCTGGTATGCTGATGGATCACAATCTAGTCAGACAAGGCAGGTGCAGGCATATGTGGAATGTGCCCTAGAAGGAAGATATCGATATGTTTGTGGAAACATACAATGGTTTTCCAGGCCGAATTGTTTGCAGTCGCAGCCTGCGCCGAGTAAATTCGGGAAGCCGGCTGCGCAAACAAAAAATCAACATAATGACTGATAGTCAGGCGGTTATTAAAGCCATTATGAATCCATCTACCAGGTCTAAGCTGGTGAAACATTGTAAGCAGGTCCTCAATAAACTGGCACCAGACAATAATGTGTCGCTGATATGTGTGCCAGGACATGAGGCAATTAAAAGCAATGAGGCCGACGAACTGGCCAAAGAAGGTACTAATAGGAACTTCATTGGACCAGAACCTGTATGTTGAATCGCTTAATGATTCCGCCAAAAGGGAGATCTGGTTATTTCTAGAAGGAGAACTTAAAAATAAATGGAGGTTAATGGAAGGTCATACCAAAACACTACTAAGGGAGCTGGACGGAAAGTTTCCAGCCAACCTAATTCGTAGTAACAAAAAAGAAATTAAAATAATTACCGAGTTAATAACCGGACATTGTCCTTTAAGGAAGCCCTGGTGTAGGAGATGTAAAAAACAGGAGGAAACTGGCCTTCATGTAATATGCACGTGTGAGGAACTGAGGGAACTCAGACAGAAATATTTCGCGAGAGATCTATTGGATCCTTCGTGTTTACTCAAACTTCCCCTGAAGAGGATAGTGGCTTTTATCAAGGACACAAGACTAACAGAGTGAAACTGAGAGATCTATTGGGGATAGTACAAAGAGCAGTGTGCTCAAGTGCGTGGACGTTCTGGCGTCCAACCCAAAACAGAAGAAGAAGAAGTCTTTGGATCGCGATAGCCATAAAGTGTAAAAACCATCTATAGAATTATTTACTTCTGTACTTTGAAGTACACATAAGTCACCAATAAAATAGATTTTAGGTTATGATAATTAGTTGCATTTTATGTATATTTTATAACCAACTGACTTGAAAGTTGTCAAATAAATGTCAAAACTAATTGAAATAAATAACTTCATAGATATCTCGTAAATTCCACGGCAATAGCGATCCAAAGACGTTTTGATCATACGATATTTATATAAAACGTAAAACAATTAACATCGCTAAACCACGTATCGATGTTAACTACATGACATGCATTCGCATTGCTCGGGACATTCGCCCATTAACGGAAATATTCGCTTCACTGGTTCAAATTTCGATATGTATGTAAGATCGTGGGCATACACATATTTCATATAGTGGACCCTGACCTGCCGCTCCGAGACAAATAACAAGCCTACTTACATCAATTCGCCCTCCTAATTTTGTACTTTTTAGATTTATATTAGTGGATATAACTTTCAAAACATGAATTTATATAAAATACTAGTTGACCCGACAGACGTTGTTCTGCCTTAAATCGATTGTTTTTGTTTTAATATTTTGAAATTGAAAGTTGTTTTTGTCCGTTAAAAAACGCGATCGATAGTAGATGGCGCTGATTGTCGTCTTTTTCCAACAGATGTTGTTTGACATTGACACTAGACAGCGAAAATACGTGTTGGATCATTGTTTTGACTAATCTGATTGTGAAAGTCGGCAAAATTGTCGCTTGATTGTTTTCCGGAATAATTGTTTGCAATTATGCAAAATGAAGGTAAACATGAGTTTTTATATTTTTGTCAAATATTGGTTCTGAATTTTGTTTTTGTTTCCCAATTCCCAATAGCTTTTTAGTTAAACCATTTCAGGTTCTTCTCTTATTAATCGTGCAAATCATCGTATTTCTTTGGTGCTTTGTCGGCTCATTGTTAGGTACATTTTGCGCAGCAATGACATGAGATACATCGTTAAAGGCAATTCAATACGTATTGTTGGTGTTAGTTAATGTCGACAGTAGTATCCATAAAGAAATCGTTGAGTAACGGAACACAACCTACGTTAATAAGTTTGTTGTCGTTGTTCTGAACCCCTTCAATAATGCGAATGAAGACGACATTTGGAAATATACCAGAAAAAACACGAATTTGAATACAAAATTCCCATTCAAAAAGTAATTTTGATTTTTCACGATTTTCCAAAAATGTTCCTCAATTCTTCCAAAATTCCAGTTGACAAAAACAGAAACAAACCAAACCTGTAGCAAAATCTGCAAACCAATATATATATAGTAGATTTAATTAGACGGCGATTTAAGGGTCTGTTTTACTTTGATATGTATATATTTAAATAATCTTATATGCTTCGGCACATATTAATATCTGTCATATATAATTTAAATTTCTATAATATAAAAAGGTCAAGAAATAATTATATATATAAATATATATATATATATATATATATATATATATATATATATATATATATATATATATATTATAGCGACAATCGCATGTAAAATGAGATTTAATAATTATTAATTCTCATACACATGAAGTTCATTACAGTTCGTATATATACACGTAGTATAGAAGTGAATATCATGTCTGTCTTCGGTAAGGTGCACTGATGATCTGTAAAAAACAGTGAAATATCGATATATGCACATTCCGCGCAGATAAGTTTTTCACAAAATTTTTCATATATATATATATATATATACAGGGTGGGGCACATAAAGTGTTACATAGCAATATCACTCAACCCAACCCAACCCAAGCCAGGTATATATGAATATGTTATAATGGTACTATTACCATTTTATGAATTTAAATATATGTATTACTTATTTAGAAATTTAAGCAAGCAATTTTATTTGCTATTATCAGGTATGTTCATAGATAGGTATGACATATTTTTTTGGATAGTATTCATATTTTTGTATGTTAGTTAAAACTGGACAGACACTAGAATTGTTTTATACATTAATAATAACATATATTATGTTATCTCTGTAAGGGAAATTATGCCCAGTAACAATTAAGACATTTGATATTTATTTTGAAATTAAATATATCATATAAGGATTAAACTAAAAAGTAAAATTATGAATGGAACTTCTGTATATTAAAAGGCATACTGATATTTTTTTAATTTAGAAATTTATACTAGCATCGCTACAGTTTTGGTTGTTGATTTTGAAAAAGAGATTTTTTGTTTTAGGTTATCTGTAAAAACAGATCGAATTGGTGATTGTGATATTTTGAAAAGCCAACAAATCAAGAAATATACAATATAATATATATAAAATCCACTTATTTTTGCCTAGAAACATATAAAATAATGTCAATATTACAGTCCATTAATAATATTGGTGTTGAAGTATACATCTTATATTACATGGAAGGATCCACAAAGAACATCTTCTAAAAGGTTGTTATATTCCTTTAGCAGCAAGTTATATATGTTAACATACTTTGTGAGCAATCATAGTATATTTTATTATTTTCTGTCGAGGGATACCATTTAGCCGTTCCAAAATTTGTTATGAACACAAGTCATAATCAAGTTCGATAACTATAAAAGGAGATTCTTCATCCAGGATATCCAGGAGGACCTTGTATAAGGGGAGTTCGAGACCATCGATAGTCATTTTGCTCATCTACGGAAAGATTTTCCTGTAAACTCTTCACGCAGTCGAGTAAATACATCTGGCAGGAACCTTGAATATATAAAAGGAGACATATAGTGGACTTAATCTTAGTATTTAATTTATTGGTTTACCCATTTATTTATATTAGAAATTACTCCGTTACAATAACCAAATTGTTTAATCAGATTTTCTTGAGTTGTCAAAATTTTAAATTAAAAATTGATCTTTCATTGTAATTTACAAAAATCTGAATACTCAGTTAAACATAGTTTAATTAAAAAATTCTTTCAATGGAGACTGTGGTTAAATAATAATTTAAAAAAGGTATATAACCCCTTACCACAATTATTAGTCGTATCCTAAATACGTATTTCGACAACTAAGTTGTCATCATCAGTAGGTAAAAACTACTAATTAAAGTCACACGGGGCACAATAAAGTAAGATGAACGCTTCCGCACAACTACTATACACTGCAACCCTGTAAAGACTAAATTTACCATGCACATTTCAAACTACGAGACAAAAACAGAAAAGGTTCTTAAACATGTGTTCAAATATCGAACAAAGGGACGGCAAAACTTCTTCTCTAAAGAAGGCGCCAACTAAAAACGATTTTAAAGCTACGGTGACCTACTAATAAACTAAATGAAACACATTATATTTCCACAAAACACTAGTATAATTAACTGTATGAGCATTTCATGTGCAATGTACCAATTAATAGTTATTATTTAACGTGTTAATTTCGTACGCAGGTAGTGACAAAATCTATATAGGGTCCGAGTGTCAAAACATTTCCATTAACAAATGGTTAAAAAGTCGTGTATATATATATAGTAAAGGCCGAACTCTCATCGCAATTCTGAGAAAGACAAAATAAAGAGGAAGGCGTTATATGTGAAAAACCAGACAACCGGCTTGTTGCATTATATTAATTGGGAATACAATCCTCGTGAAAAGGGTCAATAAATAATTCGATATTGTAGGTGTATAATTTAGAAGTTAATTATAAATAGGTGACAATGTGTTATAATTAAAAAAAGAATACCATTCACGTGAACAGGGGGTCTATGAATAAATAGATATTGTAGGTATATAAATTTAAAAGTTAATTGTAAATAGGTGACGATGTCCTAGTTAAGGAATTAAGCAATTTAATATAATGTATAGAATTCACGGTAGGCTCTGGGTATGTAGGAGGTAATTATGCCTATTAAATGAGAATTCAATTCACGTGAAAAGGGTCTTGAATAATTGGATATTGTAGGTATAATTTAAAAGTTAATTATAAAAAGGTGACATGTCCTAGATAAGGGGTTGCGCTATTTAATTAATGTATAGAATTCACGGTAGTCACTAGGGTGTGATAAGGAGGTAATTTTGCATATTAAATGAGACTCACTTCACGTGAAAAGGGGGGGGGGGTCTATGCATAATTGGATATTGTGGGTATTTAATATAAAAGTTAATTGTAAATAGGTGGCATGTCCTAGTTAAGGAGTTAAGCAAAGTAAAATAATGTATAGAATTCACGGTAGGCTCTGGGTGAAACATGATAAATAATTTAATAATTTGCGCGGATTGTAATTTGAAATATATAGGCCAAACTAAACGACCTATAATAACACGTTTTAAAGAACACATAGCACATATCAAATACAATAGACCGGATAAATCAAATGTCGCAAATCATGCTTTGAGCACACTACACAATGTACCGATTACAGGTTTGAAATTGATAAAAGGAATTAATAAACCCCATGAACTTGATGCTTACGAAAGTATATTTATCGCGAAAAATAAACATACCTCCTTGAATAGCGATAAATCTCCAATACCGTTCAGCTGTTTATTCACATTTTTATAAGTGAGTGGGGGATGTAACATCAGTAATATAGACATGTGGGAATCCATACACGTGAAATAATGCAATTACCTCCTAAACAATGTTTGTTGAATGAAGCATTCGGTGTGTTTGTTTCACGAAATGTAAATTTTTCGCGTTTTAGGGAACAGATGTACCGGGTGTTTTGTTTATTAAATTATTTATCATGTTTCACCCAGAGCCTACCGTGAATTCTATACATTATTTTACTTTGCTTAACTCCTTAACTAGGACATGCCACCTATTTACAATTAACTTTTATATTAAATACCCACAATATCCAATTATGCATAGACCCCCCCCTTTTCACGTGAAGTGAGTCTCATTTAATATGCAAAATTACCTCCTTATCACACCCTAGTGACTACCGTGAATTCTATACATTAATTAAATAGCGCAACCCCTTATCTAGGACATGTCACCTTTTTATAATTAACTTTTAAATTATACCTTCAATATCCAATTATTCAAGACCCTTTTCACGTGAATTGAATTCTCATTTAATAGGCATAATTACCTCCTACATACCCAGAGCCTACCGTGAATTCTATACATTATATTAAATTGCTTAATTCCTTAACTAGGACATCGTCACCTATTTATAATTAACTTTTAAATTTATATACCTACAATATCTATTTATTCATAGACCCCCTGTTCACGTGAATGGTTTTCTTTTTTTAATTATAACACATTGTCACCTATTTATATTAACTTCTAAATTATACACCTACAATATCGAATTATTTATTGACCCTTTTCACGAGGATTGTATTCCCAATTAATATAATACAACAAGCCGGTTGTCTGGTTTTTCACATATAACGCCTTCCTCTTTATTTTGTCTTTCTCAGAATTGCGATGAGAGTTCGGCCTTTACTATATATATATACACGACTTTTTAACCATTTGTTAATGGAAATGTTTTGACACTCGGACCCTATATAGATTTTGTCACTACCTGCGTACGAAATTAACACGTTAAATAATAACTATTAATTGGTACATTGCACATGAAATGCTCATACAGTTAATTATACTAGTGTTTTGTGGAAATATAATGTGTTTCATTTAGTTTATTAGTAGGTCACCGTAGCTTTAAAATCGTTTTTAGTTGGCGCCTTCTTTAGAGAAGAAGTTTTGCCGTCCCTTTGTTCGATATTTGAACACATGTTTAAGAACCTTTTCTGTTTTTGTCTCGTAGTTTGAAATGTGCATGGTAAATTTAGTCTTTACAGGGTTGCAGTGTATAGTAGTTGTGCGGAAGCGTTCATCTTACTTTATTGTGCCCCGTGTGACTTTAATTAGTAGTTTTTACCTACTGATGATGACAACTTAGTTGTCGAAATACGTATTTAGGATACGACTAATAATTGTGGTAAGGGGTTATATACCTTTTTTAAATTATAGTTTAATTACTTATCATACTTATAAAATTACTTGGTTTCTATTTGTTTATGGGAAACTTGATTCAAATCCCACCATATTAAAGCTTGGCATAATTTATTTATTAGCCCTTTGTATCTAAAAATAAAATTAAAAACGCCTTCTATTAAACTGTGAGAAAATATGTTTTGAAATATATTAAATTATATATATAACCATAGTTTCAATTTGCATAAATAATATTTATAATAAAAGAACGATATCTTACATGTTAATTGTGTTTTTAAAATCGTTATCTACTAAACCTGCTTTGAGATTGAGTATTAGATTCTTGCTAATATCCACTGAGTTAACCGATGGCAATCTAAATCTCTATTATTGAACATATGTCAAATATCAAGTTAGGGAGATTGTCTCTCACTTACTAATTTTTTTTTGATTCTTCAAGGGCAAGATTTGAATTTTATTAAATTTTATTCAATATCTATTTCTATTATTATTTTTATTTTATTATTTAATTCTCCGTGTAGAGTATTATTACATTTTTTACTATCAATGTGGGGCGTGAGAGTAGTATTATTACTATATATATATATATATATATATATATATATATATATATATATATATATATATAAATATATATATATATATATATATAATATTTTCGTGACCTTGGTATTATATGGTAAACTTAATCAGTCGGCGATTAAAGGTCTGGCTTATTACTTCAAAGTATATATATTCAAAAAAAACCCTACATGTTTCGACAATTATGCCTTTGTCAAGGATATAAAATATAGATGACAGCATATAAATGTCATATAATTGAGTTGCTATTGTTTAAATTATTCAAAGATACATTCCAATTGATAACGGCGTTGCTCATCGCCAACCGAGGGAACACTCTTAGTGGCTACCTCGGTCGACGACAGTCACACTTTGTGCCATCTTAACGTTTTCCGCCAAAGATGGCACAAAGTGTGACCGTCGTCGACCGAGGTAGCCACTAAGAGTATTCCCTCGGTTGGCGATGAGCAACCCCGCACAGGGTGCGCTTCGCTGGTCTGCGCCTTGCCTCGTTGGGGGAGGGTCGGGCCGTCGAAGTACTGCACGGAAATGTAAATAAGTTGCCGGGAAAGGGTTGGCGGCCCTACGCAACGGCTGGTTATGCGATCTCTCTAAATTTACGCGACCGGTCACTAAACACACGCACGAGCGCACAAACATACAAAAACCTTACACTTACGCGCTCACACAAAACCACACACCCATAGAGAGACGCAAGCTGCCAGCAGCAACCAACACACAAGTTCATACCCAGAAAGAGACACAAATTGCTAACAGCGAACAACACACATGTTCACACCCTGCTATCTATTTTTTGGAATACTAAGGCATGATTTATTATTATCAATTGGAATGTATCTTTGAATAATTTAAACCATAGCAACTCAATTATTTGACATTTATATTCTGTCATCTATATTTTATATCCTTGATAAAGGCATAATTGCCGAAACATGTAGGGTTTTTTTGAATATATATACTTTGAAGTAATAAACCAGACATTTAATCGCCGACTGATTAAGTTTACCATATATATATATATATATATATATATATATATATATATATATATATATACATATATATATATATATATATACATATATATATATATATATATACATATATATATGAAAAAAACCACATCCGTCCAGAAACGTGCATATATCGATATTTCACTGTCGTTACAGATCATCAGTACACGATATTCTAACATGGACATGATTTTATTATTATACTTTCGTGTATATATACGAATTATATTGAATTTAATTGGAGTGAGAAATAGCAATTATTCAAATCTCCTCTCACATGTAATTAAGTATAATAATAAAATCATGTCCATGTTAGAATATCGTGTACTGATGATCTGTAACGACAGTGAAATATCGATATATGCACGTTTCTGGACGGATGTGGTTTTTTTCATACAATTTTCATTATCCGCACAGGTGGATGGCTAACGTCGCGACGTGTTTGCGTCTACATTCTTCGGCAGGAGTAATCTTGTCAGATTGTAGAATCAATTGCACAAATTTAGCGACAATTACATGTGAGAGGAGATTTGAATAATTTCTATTTCTCACTCCAATTAAATTCAATACATATATATATATATATATATATATATATATATACAGCATGTTCCCTAAGGTAAGACAAACTTACACAATACGTTCTAGAGGTGATTGTGAACAAAAAAGTTCATATGCACTTTAGATTAATTTTTTTATGTTTTTTAGATTTCAACAAAAAAAGAAAACTGCTTCAGTAATGTATTTGAATCATGAAATTATATAAGAAACTAATAAACTAATATTATAGCAGTTGCTCGAAATGTTCGCCTCTTTTTTCCAAACATCTATCATGAGCGTTGGCATGTTTTATCAACATGACGGTGCTCTACCGCATTTTAGTAGGCAAGTTATTGACTTTCTATATTAAAATTTTCCTGGACGGTGGATAGGCAGAGGGAGGCCTATATTACGGTCTGCGCATTCTCCTGACCTTCCGCCATTGGACTTTTTCCTTTGGAGCTGTCTAAAAAATCGTGTTTACTATAACAGTAAGCCAAACACTCGAGAAGAATTAATCGAAAGAATAGTTGCAGGTGTAGATTTCTTACGAAGTGAACTTACAGATATTAACTGGAAACAGAATATGGCCAAAAGACTAGCAACATGTTTAGAAAGAAGAGGCGAACATTTCGAGCAATTGTTATAATATTTGTTTAATAGTTTCTTATGTAATTTCATGATTAAATACATTACTGAAACAGTTAAATTAAAAATTAAGCTAAAGTGTATATTAACTTTTTTGTTCACAATCACCTCTAGAACACCTTGTGTAAGTTTGTCGGTTACCTCAAGGAACACCCTGTATATATATATATATATATATATATATATATATATATATGCCGAAGTGGTTTCTCGGCAATAGTTCCGCGTGTGGATCTGGTTCTAAGAAGAACCTCTATCCCGACATTTCAGCGAAATCTCATTCGCCTTCATCTGGGTCTTCACCTTCTTTGGTCAACACTTCTCGAAATCGCTGGAGCATAGCTTTTTTACCGGATCTACCTTCGTCTCTTTCCCCAAGTTCGCGTTTCAAGTCAGTTACTTTTAAATTGGAGAGATTTACTTTATTCGCCGTTACAATATTTAATAAAAATGTCTTTCCGCACTCTATATTTATTTATACGAGTGTTCAATGTTGAATTGTCCACTTAGTCCGTTGTTTGTTATCTTCAATTCCGTTCTATTTAATAAAACTAACGGTTATTACGACTAACTATAAATTATATTAATAATAAAATACACTAAATAACACTTAACTATATTAATTTGTATTTATTTATATTCACATTTATTACTACGATATCAAGGGCACGGCGGTTGCTGGTTGAGAGTCATCTCTCCCTTTTATAGTCAGATATTCTAGACCCTTCGCTCTCTAGACGGATCGGGAATCGCATGTCGTGCACAGTCAGTGACTTTATAGCTTAGGTCATTGCATAACTCACAGTACAATATGTAAGGGCCAATTGCTTAACACGACGTTTCACTTACAGATTTGGATTATCGCAAACACACTCTCATACAGCTTCAACATTGTCTGCATTTCTCACATTTCTGACATGATTTCTTCCTAGATTATCCACCAACGTAAACTCATGTTCACAGCATTACTAATTGTTCGTTCGACGATGTGCACCACGTAGTCTGCGCCCAGTTTGATTTACAGAGCATTGTCTCTGATAATAAATTTTAATAATTTCGCAACATTCTTGGGGCATTAAACGTTCCATGTTGTTTTGTAATAATCTAACCTATAAAACTGACAAATACATGCAGTAGTTACTGTACAGGTTTTCCAATATTTCATTTTAAAATCCTAAAGCGGTAATTAGACCACCTATATATGTGCATATTTGATAAAATTGACTTTTTCGATTTTATTAATGCTTGACAAACTTTAAAAGAAAATTCAAGATATTACCGTTAGCAAGAAAAAGCTTTTAGAATAGAATTAGGAATACGTGACTAACTTCGTGTAGCTTATTAAATTCCTTATGAAAAAAGTAAATAGAATTAAAGTATGTATATTAAATTTTGTTTAATAAATAAAGTAATGTGGCCGTTGGAAATAAACAAAAATAGCGTAATATTAGGTGTATAAATAAAAACATAATATCGTTAGTGTCCACTCAAAGAAAGAAATAGTACGAAAGATCTCTTAATATCGGCCCCAAGAAGGATAATTTTAACAATTGTAACCGATCGAAAAATTATTCTAAAATTAAAAAAAAATTAAAATGGGCATATGTGTAAAGACTAATAAACTTCAATAACAATCATTATGGGATGACAATTTTTTACAATTTAAATCGTTAACAAATTAAAAAAGGTGTTTAAACTTCGTAGGTTTTCATGGTTTCGATAATAGTATAATCTTCTTCCCGGTTTTGCGATATGGTTGTCGCAGTAATAAAAACCGCGCTCCTTGAGCTTTAGTTTCAACTTTTTAGACAGGAAGAAGTCACAAGGGGAATATCTGGGGAGTACGGAGTGTGAGGTAGTACCATCATCTTCGTTGAGGCTACAAACTGACGCACAACAAGGAACGTGTGGGATGGGGCATTGTTGTGGTGTAGTATCTACGAATTGTTGCGCCACTTGGTAGGCCGCTTGCGTCGAATGCTTTCCATTACTCCCCGAAAAACATCGCAATAAAATCATCCACTAACTGTATCACCTGGTGGGAGAAATTCGTTATACACGATGCCATTAACGTCAAAGACGCCAACCAACACCGTGCTTTCTTTGGTCATAATGACGATAGCGTCTTCAACTGCAATGCCTACTGCTTTATTTCGGTATCATACCCATACACCCATGATTCGTCGCCAGAAATGATTTTGGTACTGATGTTCGCATCCCTTGCGGCAGTTTCTTTCAGTTCGGCGCATATATGAACACGGTGTCGTTTTTGTTCAATGCTGGGTAACCATCTAGCAAAGTACAGTTTAAGTATAAAGCTCACATCAACCAGCGCTATAGCTCTGTACCACCATCCCTTTGCTCGCCGTATTCAAATTCCGAAAATTTCTGGGTGTCGTATTAAAGAAATTGTGATGTTACTTTTTGTTTAACTAATTATGGGCACTGATATGATATAGAAAGTCATGCCTATTGAATATCTCATAACCGCACCAGCTCAAAAGACAAATCGTACGAACTGGGATGGTGTAACAGGTCATGAAATTTGTAGCTTCGAGAAAAGATAGTAAGTAGTTGATTGTTTACATTTTCCACAGTAAGTCTAGTCCAACAAAGGCTGTTTATGAAAAAGGCAATAATAAAAATATAGTTGTTAATTTCATTAATACCAATTGGTATCTGGCAACTAAAACTCTAGATTATTATAGTATGGTCAGTAAATACAATATCATGAACATGAACAGAGAACATTTTCCTATCAATGGCTAAATATAAGACGACTATTCCCTTAAAGATAGTCACCAAAGATTGTAATTATAAAATATAATTATTTAATTAATTGAAAGCAATAATTGCAGACAATGCTAACCAATTCAAAGAAACTCTTGTAGGTATAAGGAAGTAAGCTGCTTTCTGGAATATATTACATGGAAGGACATAGCATTCGCGGGAAAATTATATACCATGAACCTCTACACAGACATCAACTCCTAAACACTAAAACAGCATATTGCGAATACTCTTGATAAAGAATAATTTAAAGCAATGATTACAAGGTGTGTCGGGATAAAACAAAACATTACGATATTACAATTAAAAATAATAGGCCGAAAATTACCCTTAGTGGCTGGGAAATCGCAGTTCCGTTGATTAAGGGTTCGAATCTCGGGATCGGTTTGTGATATCTACCCTCCTACGGCGAGGAAGTGTAATAACAATGCCATGGAACATTTTATGCGCACCATATATATTCTAAGAAATCCTAGGTGCTTGACAAGTTGTCAGCTTAAGATATTAGGGTACTATAACCACACCACAAAAAAAAACAAAAGAGAGAAAAGACTTCAAAATAGATATAGCGATTCCAAACGACACAAATGTTATGCAAACAGAACAAAATATACGCTTCTAGCAATCGAATTAAAAGGACTTTGATATCACGAAACTGTAACAATAGTATCGATTATGGTATTGGCAGTAGATATTACAAACAACGCTTTTTGGATCAGATACACACCTAAAAAATAAATTCACATATACACAAAGGTAGTTATAATAAGAACAATAATAACAGGTAAAAAATTCTCATTCGGAAGTAAAGACATTCTTTGTGATAACGTTGGGCCCGCTATACACACATCACAAAAAAACCTGCAGATAGAAGAGACCTACAGAATAAATATAGCGATTTCAAACGATACGAACGTTACGCAAACAAAACAAAAAAATTAGTAGAATAAAAACTACTACCAATCGAATCAAGACAGTAACAATAGTATCGACGATAATATTGGCACCAAGTATTATAAGCCATGTTTTCTTATCACATACAAACTCTAAAAATTAATTCACATATACAGAGTTAGGCAAATGTATGGGCCTCTTCGAATATCTTTGATATGCCTGCCTAGATTTTAATAAAACTTTTCACAATTAATAAAATGTAAATCATAATTATGTCCGAATCAGACTTCCAGTTTAGCTGAAATCGATGTTAACTTTTTTAAATTTTAAAGAAACACCTGTAAATTTTTACGAATTTCAATAGAGCTCTACCCTGGGACTTTAAAAGAAATAATGTTCGGCACCCTTTTGTTAACCAACGACAAATATATTTAATTAGAACAGATATTTGAGAATCATGTTTTGTAAACTATGCACTTAAAATTCAGTACATGACTTAAACTGTCAGAATTAACTTTGTAGACATCCAAATATTAATAACGGTTAAATTAACTGAAAAATGATTGGTTTTGGTGACCGCGTCAGAACTCTTGAAGAAGTATGCGATTTATTTAACAATTTGCATCAATATCGGCATCCAATATCATGAAATATCGTTGGTAAAACTTTCGGAAAGTATAACTTGACCCTTAGACCGTTGAATGTTTGAAATTTACGGAATAGCGGACGACAAAAACTAACGTCGACTAAACTATGACATAAGTTGCCTATAAGTAGTCAAAATATTTATGCACAAAAAAATATCATCCGTATAAACCACATTTAGTGCAAGAATTATTGGACGGAGATTTCTGGTATTTTCAGGAACCGTATGATCGGTCCTTTTTTCATTCATTTCACTAACTGGATCTTTTACGTGATTAGGTTATTTCTAATATCGAGGAACATGGGAAATTGTCTGTAAGTGTTTGGTTTCAATAAGATGAAGCATCCTCTCACTATGCCCTTAATGTTAGAAGTTTTTTCAACAAAACATTCCCAAATATGTGAATTGGTCGTAGAAAATTCATTGAATTCAAAAATTTCATCTCAAAACCTACACTGTATCCCGCACCATGCTTTGAAATATGGCATACTGAAAATACGTTGTAATTATTATAATTAAAATGATTGAAATTTATTTATTATTGTTTGATTATGAAGTAACATATTGTGGAAAACCCAAAAAATACTTTCCTACGCAAATAAAGTGTCAAAACATTGCTAATTTGAGTCATGAAACCTGTCATTTACGGTTTAAAAATTTTGATGTGGTAGTCGTCATTGTCACCTCGCATAGTCTGCCAGGTTCAGCGGGCGCCATTACGATGATACCCGCAACCTTATTCAAAGTCCTTAATTAAAAGAGTAAAACTATGGTTCTAACATTATAAAAATTACAGAAACAGATTGTAAATGTTTGAACTTTACTTTTTTCCGGTGTCCGTTAATGTGTTCATAAAAATAATAATATAAAAAGACGAAAAGAAGAAATTAATAATTAATATAGCTGAAGGAGAGGAGGGAAAATAACCAGTAAAAAAATTTGCTAGATGTCAAGAGTAAGTAAAGAGGATCAGTGCATAATTCATTAGAGTTTCTTGCCTAATGATTGGGAGGTGCCCTGACGAAGAAGCATTTTTTGACTCTGGTAACGAAGAAAACATCATCCGATCGAGTACGATATTTAGTGACTGTGATATTCACAGATGCGAGTAAATACGGTGCATCAATTTTATTATTCTCCAAGTTCACCATAAAACTAGCACTGGCAATCTCTCTGCGTGCAGATAGAGAGAGAAACTTGAAGTCTGACAGAAAAATTTCCGTAGTCGTCACCCGTTGGAGTGTCAATTCCAGACATTCTAAATGCTAGATATTTTAAGAATCTCATCTGAACTTTATTAACAATGTCTGATAAACGTAGCAGGGGTACCAGATTACCGTTGCATATTCAAATTTTGGACGTATCAATATATGAAAGAGTGTCTTCAGTGTCTCCATATCCCAAAACTTTCGACATGATCTTGTAGCTAAGTATACGCGAGACTGCAGAGAATTGCAGATTTGATGGATATGTTCAAAAAACTGCAAACGTTGATCAAACAAAAAGCCTTGGTCTTTGATTTGTGTTTGGCTGGGATGAGGGTATCATCCAGAGTGTATAAAAATATTAACGGAATGTTGCAAGTGGTATAAGTGACAACGATGAAAGTAAGAAATAATTTTTTATATAAAATTTGTTTACAAAGCTATAATAGAGATATATTGTTTTCAGAATCTTTAATATGTTGTAGCAATTTACACGGAAACAACTTTCTTAAACGGTATGGCATGTTCCCACTGACAAATGAACTTCTTGAGAAAGCTTTGCAATTGATTTTTTAGGTAAGTTTCCCATTCGACGTCGAATATCCTCTATGCAGTATGCGCTTCCTCGTTTAGGTGCTCAATTTTAACTAAATAAAAAATTCGCTTAAGAAAAAAAGCAATTGGAGTCCATCCTCATTAAAACAGTATCTTCTGGATTTTTCCGTGGTTATTGTGTAATAGTTGTTACAAAAGAATGCCTGGATATGTAAATAAATAAAATTAATTGATACTATCATAACTTGCACTACTAAAACAACATTAACCCATTAACCGCCGCATATAAAAATAATTAAAAATTGCATTTTTTTTTGTTAAGCTAACAAATGAGGGTAAAATAAGGCCACTTACAAAATTTTATTGATATATTTACACAGTAACATATAAAAAAATGCTGTTGCGAAAACGCAACGTTGGCGAGATACATAGTCTTTTTTACTTTCGGTGGTACCGATTAAAACATTTGGTATGTAGATGTACGTTACACTTGATACACATAAAATCTGTAGTACTATGGCAAATTCGGCATCTTCTTCTTTGTTATGTAGCAGATTTTTAAATTACGTGCCCTACATTGTCGTAACGGGCATCAGAAGTTGACGTGGATGAGTGTCCTAGTAAAACATTTGATGGTTTTTCATTTTTCAATAAATACATATCTATATTACTACGAAAGTTTAGTTGTGTCATTTTGGACTCATTACAAAGTCTATGTAATTTTCATGCATTTACCAATGCACACCCTATTAGGTTCATAAATAGTGGCCTCCACCACTTCTTACCTCTTATTCGAATTCTATAATTTGCTATTGCATTATCATGCAAGTCGACTCCTCCCATGTGGCTATTATATTTTTCAATTATGTTTGGTTGTTTTACTTGTACTTCCCTCTTTTCTTTACGGCTATATCGTTTGATATTTCCAATTGGCTCTATTTCTTCTATATTAGACGCTACGGTAACAACAGCATTGTCGTTCCAACGCACCATTCTGATTGAAGAATTTTTGTCATATGCAGCATCAAACCATCATCGATCTCTTTTAGCGATTTGCTTTGTCGTTTCCAATAAACATTTGGCGGTTCTATTTTCTCGTATCGTACCTGTTGCATAAAACCCTTTTTCATCAAGTAATGAAAGCAGAGATTAACTCGTAAAAAAAAAATCAAAATACACTTTATGATTATTTGAAGGTTTTACTACCTGCAACAAATCAATAACCGTCTGAGCTCCTAAACCTAGTTGTGGATTTTCTATTAATTTTCCACCGTAAGGAAAGCATTTATATAGGTATCCGGCAGAAGATGTAAGACACCAAATTTTCAATCCAAATAGAACAGGTTTGCCTCTTATAAACATTTTTGCCGAATGTCTTCCAAAGTAGGGGACCATTTGTTCATCTATTGATAAATTATCTGAAAAAATTCCAAATTGTAAAAATCGCTCATTCAAAAGGTCGAATAAAGGCCGTACTTTCGCAAATTTATCTTCTTCTTTTTGTAAATTTGTATTATCTGACAAATGAATATTTTGTTTGATGTCTCGAAAACGATTTCGGGACATTGTTTTTCTTACCAATGGCACTCCTTTGTCCTCATCTAGAGACCAGTATAAATCCATTTGTGGCAAAGAATGGTACCCTGACAAAATTACAATACCTAACCATTTACGTAAGTCATTCATATCGATGTGAAAATTGTGTCGGTTTTTGCTCCATGCATATTTCTTTGAATAACTGATTATTGCATTGAGGACAGTGTCATCAAAGAACAAGGAAAACAATTCGAAAGGGCTATAATTACCAAACTGTTCTTGTAATTCTTTTACGGCCTTTTCCTCTACATTATTTGGCTGGTTTTTTGCTGGAACGTATGTTTTCTGCCACTTTACAGCTTGATGTTTTGAAGAGTGAGCGCGACTTGTTGTTGGTTCCGATGCTAATTCTGTACATACAGCGCCGTCGCCTATATTCATTACTTCAAATGTGCCTGTGATATCATTAGGAATACTATCAGGTGCGCACATTTCTGTGTCATCAATGTCTTCCTCGTCTGTTAATTCATCGACATTAGGTGGAATTATTACGACATCTGTATCACCAATGTTAGACATATTTTCAATTATCTCTTCCAAATCTTTATAACTTAGGGCTCTTTTTTGCTCATAATCGCTTCTAAATGCCTAAAAAATACAATTAAAAATATTCATCAAATTCATAAATTATGAAAATAAATGCATACCATATTTTCTAACAAGATAACTTCACTGAATACAAAATTGAAAATTCGAAATCACATATTACACACCAGTATATTTATAGAACAATGAACCGCTTGTAGGTATCAAGGAATACTGTTTCATTATGCCTTATTTCAAAATTTTAAACCCTTAGTATATAAAGATGTACATACATATTGCAGTGTATTGTAGAAATATATTGAAGATAATCCACAAAGCACCACTATGAGTCCGGGCTGCCTTACGGAGAGTTTATTTCTTTTAATAGAGTCCTCTAAAGTCTCAGGTTCATTTACGAACGTGGACAGAAAAACAAAATATAAGCATTAAAGCAAGCACTTTTCCACAAAATTTTTATTAAAATAAAAATAATTAAAAAAATCGTCTTTATAAAGTATAAAGACGTGCTACTGCGACAACAATGCAATAAGCAGAGGAAAACTTGTATGGTACTGAACTCATACAATGAAAAAACCTCTTATTAGCGCGAGCAAAAATTACACTAATTAAATAGGGCGGAAAACTTTCAAATTCAAATATTTTCTTTACTCCCAAACTTCAAACGTCAACAGAGACAAACTGTTAATTACGCGTGTCACTGATCAGATCATGCGCAACAATAACATGATTAAAATATTCCCTCCAAAATCCTGACCTCAATACACTATTAAAACATGATAGCAAAAAATCTCCCTCATAAGAAATATGAAAATTTTCTTTGACTATATCTATAACTTAAAATATATCAAAATTAAATATAATCAATTAAACTATGAGCTCAAAAATTATGAAAATTATCATCAAGAATAATATGAAATAAATTTAATTTACAAAAGGACTACTTACATTAATTAATGTAACCTTAGCACACACAAAAACTTAACGAGAGATTTTTCAGATGAATCATACATTTCAAGTAAAAATTACAAGTTAAAACACTCGTAACAAATCGATAATTAAATTGAACACATCAATAATCAAAAACTAAAAACATAAACCGAACTTATTCAAGTATTTTAAATAAAGAAGAAGTCCTTATTCAAAAATTAACACGTGTGAATCATCTGAAGGTACATAAATCTCTAGTGCGGAAATAACCTACGTCCGAGAATAAAAAAAAATTAAGCTACAAACCTCGAACGATACAACGTCCGGTAAAAGTTCCATGACGTGAATCAAGACAATCTTCGAACAATATACAGTCTACGTATCAAATACACGCCAATTTAAATTTTTAAATAAAATATTACGAATCACTAAATATAAACCTGAAAACAAATTATATATATATATACTTAATAATTATATTTAACTATATTCTTCGGGGAAAAATCTACTGCAATATGTATAAAAATATATAACGACAAACCACTATGAAAATAAATTTGTAAACATACACATTTTCGCACTTCCTTGAACTAATATAGGTACAGCTGTCCGCAGGTATACATACATATAAGTGGCCAACGTTGCGATAACGCAACACCAAATGTTTCAGTACAAAAAATCCACTTCAAAGAAAGGTAATATTTTTTTTAGAGTTTTCACATAGTTATAATACCCTCTTGAAATGATCTAAGAGCAAACAAACTTTATTTTGTAAAATCAAGGGAATCAAGGGAAGATATAGGAGATAGTATATTAGGGTGTAAAAAACTAAAAAAAGGTCAAACTTTAATTTTTTTTTCTGATAAACCACTGCGTTATCTATTCAATGTAAAAGTACATATATATTGGTGGTACTTTACACTGTCATCACGTTAAAACAAATCATTTACAGTATAACTTTCAATGATTAAAAAAATATATATACATTCTGTTGCGTTTCCGCAACGTTGGCAGTTAATGGATTAAGCACTGCATATAAGACGGGTATGTTAAAATAGATGGACCAAATATAAAATGAAAGTATGATATATAAAAACCTGAAAGAATGAAGTAAACGTCATCTGCTATGTGTGATAGCGAGAAATAGAAAGGTTTAGACAAAGTGTATATTCATCAGTCGATGAATACAAGCACGTTGCAACTGTCCTTTCATTATTTACTTAATGATCTAATGTACACAAATGAATACATGTTTAGGTTATAAGTATAAGTTATTTAAACAATACTATTTCTTTTTAAATAAATACCTTTAAAATATTTATTGTATCCGGTTTTATAGTATCGCAGGTTTGCCGGTCCCAAGTCACAATTTTCTTTATCGATTTCTTTATTTCCCCGTTCTAAACTTTTGCTTCCAAATCGAAAGCAAAACTTTGACTCTCTGGATCCCCGATATCCAATGTTACTCCTGATCTAATTCTTCTTCTTCTTTTATTTTGGTCGAAACCTGTTTTTCTTCATGCCTCTATCATGGCGTTTCATCAGTGAACGTGGAGACCCAGCTCTTCTTCCATCTTTTAACAGTCTCCCAGGATCTCTTTTCCTTCTTATTTAGTGTCTACTGACCCCACTGGTATTATGTGTGACAAAAAAACAGTATTATGGCCCGAACGATCTCCAGATTTAAATCCCCTAAATGTTTTCCTTTGGGGTCATTTAATATCTACTAGAGGCCCACATAATATGGACGAGTTACGGCAAAGAATAATAGAGAAAGTGCAATTAATTCGTAAGGTAGTTTTGGCAAATGCCATTCAAGAATTTATTCAAACATTTGCATATTGTCAAGAAGTGAATGGTCATAATTTCGAAAACTTTCTTAAAATCATATTGATTTTGTTTTTATTTTTTCCTCCATTTTTCTTGTTTTCAATAAAATTTGCATTATTAGATATAATTGAATATTTGCCGTTGTTGAACATTAGGGTACCAAATCTTATTATTGCTGAACTCCCAAAGTGGAGCTCCATTGAAATTCATAAAAATATACAGGGTGCTTTGGTTAAAATAAGAAAGTTAACACCTTTTCTGGCTAAACCGAAAGTCTGAATTGAAAATAAATATTATCTTCAAATCCCTATTTGCATTAACTTAAATGTGGAAAATTGTATCAAAAATATTCGAATGGATCCATACATTTGCCTATACATATATACAAAGGCTAGTTACAATAAACAGGTAAAACATTTCTCATTCAAAAGCAAAGACATGCTCTAGCTGAAAATGGAATAAAATAGTCGTAGAACTTGTAATAGATACCGTTCCATGACGCATAGTAAAACTGGAAAACCAACCGCGTAACCTGAATTCGTATCTACAGATACGAATACACATGGATTATACATGGAATATACATGGATTGAGGTAAATACTTCCCCGAAACAACGAGTAAATGCGAAAAAAATAAGCGTTAATGCCCGTTACCAGGCTATGAGTTAATATTGGAGCAACTTAATATATTTGACTGCTGACATTCAACTTTCGGAACAGTGCTATTGAATTCAAATCCGAGACCCTAAAGTAATAAGTCAGTGATTTATCATTCAGCTATCTGCAAATTGATGTAGAACTAATGAATTAGTATGATTTTCACATTAATTATTTCTTTGTGTTTAATAAAAATGTCTTGTATTAATTATCGATAAAGAGACTACATTAAAATGAGTATTTTTTATTTATGGTATGTTTACCAAAATTCTTGCAGATCTATAAGGATCACTTAAAAGGAAAACACACACACACACACATCCATAGGCATACATACATAAGCCTATAGAAATGAACCAGCCTAATTGAAAAAGAAAAAATCTTCGAAATATTTGTTGGCAGTAGTGCTCATAATGTAGACAGGTGAACGCTACAACACATTGGTCATCGCCGTAGGTACATGACGGAGTTAAAACGTGAATGAAGCCTCGGCACGTGCAGAGAAATTCTTGGCAAAAGGAACGGGTAATCGCTCTTATTATTTAAGAGTTTAAACATGAATGTAGCACACCGGCGATCCCTTCTGTCCAAGAGCGAAGGCATATTATGACGCTGCAGCAAATCTCCCTGACTTATTCCAGTAGGTGGCTATACTCCATCATTTTTAAAGGAGAGGAATTTTAGAAATCGTCGGTGTATTTTATCCAAAATTAATCTATGGGCGGCATAGAAGGGATACCAAACAATAGCTGCGTAGTCCATTTCGCTGAAAGCAAAAGCGAAATACAACACCTAAAGCAAGTTAATTTTATTAAAGTTGGTAGAAACACGCATAATGAAGCCCAGAGCTTTGCAGGAGGATGTACATGCAGATTTCAATTGTTGCTTAAAAGACAATTCAGAATCAAATAGCACAGCCGGGGCCTTAATGACAGTTTTCTTTTCCAAGTAAGTATTATTAACTATATACTGCGACAATATATGAGATTTCGAGCGGGTGTAACTCACAGAACAACACTTCTTAATATTTAATTCCAATTTGAAGCTATTACATTAATTTGAGATTATACCCAAATTATATTGCAGAAAATAAATATCGTTGACACTAGTTATTTCCGCATATAGCTTTAAATCATCCGCATATGCTAAAACTTGACAGGTGAGAGTAGCCAACAGGTCGTTGATAAACAACACGAAAGGAAGTGGTCCCAAGTTGGAACCTTGAGGCACATCAGATTTCGTAATAAATTCTAATAAGCGAAAGCCGTTGTAAGATAAATAACAAATTCTAACAACATAATTTGAAACATACTTGAGTAGGTAACACCTACAAATTTTGTATAATACAAAAGTATTTTTAATAATATATAATATTATTAAAAATGGGGTGTGAAGAACAAAATACAAGTTCATATGTATTTTTGTATCTTCTCCAAAGACGTAGATACGTATATCACATTTCTACATGATTATCAATACGCCCCTGTTGGAGCAGAGACACATTCAACAAAACATAACTACCTTGCTATCTCGCAGATATTATTAAGACAGAGCGTGAAGGAATATTCAGCGCTGTTCTTCACACCCCATTTTTAATAATATTATATATTATTAAAAATACTTTTGTATTATACAAAATTTGGTAGGTGTTACCTACTAAAGTATGTTTCAAATTATGTTGTTATATACGTATTCGGTTCATGCCGACAAGTAGCGAAGACACGATAATACAGTTTTTTATAGATACGGTGGTTACCGACTATAAAAAACACCCGGCTAGTTCTGCGATTATTATATAGACAGCGCGTAATATTCCTTCACGCTCTGTCTTAATAATATCTGCGAGATAGCAAGGTAGTTATGTTTTGTTGAATGTGCCTTTTCTCCAACAGGGGCGTATTGATAATAATGTAGAAATGTGAAATACGTATTTACGTCATTGGAGAAGATACATTCAAAAATACATATGAACTTGTATTGTGTTCTTCACACCCAATTTTTAATAATATTATATATTATTAAAAATACTTTTGTATTACACAAAATTGGTAGGTGTTACCTACTCAAGTATGTTTCAAATTATGTTGTTATATACGTATTCGGTTCATGCCGACAAGTAGTGAAGACACGATAATACAGTTTTTTATAGATACGGTGGTTACCGGCTATAAAAAACACCCGACTAGTTCTGCGATTATTATATAGACAGCGCGGAATATTCCTTCACGCTCTGTCTTAGTAATATCTGCGAGATAGCAAGGTAGTTATGTTTTGTTGAATGTGTCTCTTCTCAAACAGGGGCGTATTGATAATCATGTAGAAATGTGAAATACGTATCTACGTCTTTGGAGAAGATACATTCAAAAATACATATGAACTTGTATTGTGTTCTTCACACCCCATTTTTAATTATATTATATATTATTAAAAATACTTTTGTATATAACAAATTCTATTTTTTAAATACGAATTGTTGAAATTTAAAGTAGATGGCGCAAAGTCAAAGGAACAAAGTTTAGAAAGTAAGGCTTTATGATTTATAGTGTCAAATGCATGAGAAAAGTCAGTATAAATAACATCTACCTGACTGCGCCTATCCAGAACCTCACTCAAGACTTGGGAGACATTACACAAATTAGTCAATGTGGAACGCCCAGAAAGAAAGCCATCCATGCTGGTTGTGGGATAACAACTGACTAATATTCCCATAGATTCTAGTATATAAAACCTGCACAAAGATCTTCGAAAAATTGGATAGAATGGAAATAGGGCGATAGTTTGACAACAACGACTCATAGATCAGGAAAGGTTTCTGTTTCTATGGAAAGATTCATAATCACAGCTAAAGGGAAGGCAAAAACAAATCTGCAGTCACGTACTGAAAAGCTTGGTAGAAGGTCATTACTAGCAGTAAACTTATTGGTAAGACTGGACACATTTAACCAACTCATCCATAGTAATCGCAGGAAAGGTGACAGACGGACAATACGCAAAGGATTCAGGATAATTTGTAAGTATAAGTTTGAAATTGTGTGAGCAAATGCATTAACTATGTCTAAAGGTTCGGAGAATTTAATATTATTGTCAAAGAGAGTACCAGGAATTCTAGTGGATTAACGTTTATTGCTAAGAAATTTCCACAAATCTCTAGGGTTTGATTTAATGTGTTCTTCTATCTTTGCTACGTAAACACTGTACGCTCGAGAAATTAAAGGCTTAGTTAGAGATCTTAAGCGCTTATACTCATTAAGAAATACAATATTCTTTGTAGAAATCCATTTACGCGGAAAATTTTCCTTATTTTTCAAATTTGCTTTAATCTCTCGTGTAAACTATGCAGAATAGTAGGATCTGGATTTAGTCTTTTTAGGAACGTATTTATCTATGATGTAATAGAGCACGTAATAAAATTTTGCCAAAGCAGCATCAACGTTGTTATGACAATCAAGAAATTACCTATCGAAATGAGAAAATTCAGTGTACAGCGAGACATAATCAGCTTTATGAAAGTCATATCTAAAACTTGAGTAAGGAAATCGTACGGGCGAATGTCATTTGACATTAGAAATTTGTATCTTCACAACCTTGTCTTGTCTAATGTTTTGTTGAATTTTTTTTGGGATCGTGGCGGAAGTAGAAAAAGTATGGTACAAAAGTCGAGTCGTAACGCCCTCGTGGAATTACACACTTACCGCTACGCGGCTCGTGCGTGTAACATTTTCTACTCGTGCGTAATATGCTATTTACAATTCTAGTTACGTAATATACTATTAAAAAGCTATTCGAATTAGCGAAGAATTTGGTTTATTGCAGCTTCGGACTATTAGGGTATTACTGTATTAAATAATAAGTTCACCCACTACAAAAGACTAATGTTTTCTACAAACCGACAAAGTTTCATTCAAATCCACGTAGGGTTTCAATTATTTTTCTTATTAGTATTACTACTTGTTATATTTTTCGCTACATGAAATAACTATCCACTCAGATTATTATTACTAATCATGAAACAAATTGGTACAATTGGATTACACAAGATTTTTCGTTATAAGCATTTCTATACCCATATTACACCCCCGGATTAGTGCTTGTTCCGCACATTAAATATAATTCCTTGAATAAAGCGTGCGGGTAGTAGCATTGGGATAAAAGGGAAGCACATATATAAGTTCACCAGAGCGTTGACGACAAAGATACTCTATTTAACAATAAAATCTAACGAAATCGTTCGTATTCTACATACAATATAATAATAAATATGTTGTAATAAACCTTTGCTCTTTCGTATAACATGATAAAATTACATCATATTTAATTAATAACTCTATGATTAATAGAAATATCACATTAAATGTGTTTCACGTAAGAAACATAAAGGAAATTAGAATTACGTGGTATATTTACAAATTATGAATATAAACGTATTATGCTAGTAGCCAATTTAAATGTATAAAGGCTATATTAAACTGACCCGGTCTAGGTACTCGAGCTTATGAATTGTTTGTTTAGATTTTGATAACAGTGTTATGTTTGCGACATCAATTAAGTGTTACATATTAGTTTCATACAAGCCGCCACAAGACCCGTACGGATTAACGGCTCTTGTGACATCGCTATTTGAAAGCATAATACTTCTACACCAAACTACGTTAATTGCGTTCTGTAGCCATTTGCAGAATAAAAGGTAATGTAACGGATGTCTGCTTATCATAGAATCAGCAATTAATGCAAAAGTAATAACGTGAAATGAGTTGTAATAGTGCACAAATTATATATATATATATATATATATATATATATATATATATATAATATATGTGAAATTCTTACTTACGTATACTACCTAAGTACCAGTGGCGGCTCTTTAATGAGAGCAAGTGAGCAATTGCACCCCCTGGAATTATGAAACAAAACAAACCAAGTGGCGACTAACTGTGGAAGTATTTATTTATTATATATATTATGTATTCATAGTTATTGACGAGGAACGTGGCACGCTAACAACGTACATATACCGATCGTCGTCACAGATATACTGAGTAAAGCCCTACTGTTGCTCTGTTAAGGCATTAACATTACATTGATGGTGGGGAGAACTGTATTTTGCCGTACTTCAATGTCGTATAATACATAGCGTTGGAGCAACTGGACCAGACTGCTCTCAGGCGTTGTTACAATGAATTCCGTGTCTTTTTTAGAAAACAACGCGTTTTCGCGGTTAACGTATAATAAAAAAATCGCAGTAAAAAATCTTACACGGCCGATGCCTCAATTATCTTTAGAAAATAAACAATCTGGTAAAGGTAAAGACGTTATAAGAAAATTCAAAATGAATATTTATCAGAAAAATGACTGGATTTGTGGGTGTGAAATTAAAAATACTTTGTTTTGTTTTCCGTGTCTTTTGTGTGGTGGTGAACCGTCTTGGTCAAAGAACGGAATAAGAGACTTAATTCATTTTACTGCTAAAATTATTAAACATGAAAATTCCGAAGGGCATTTGAAAAATATATTTAGTCTAAGAATGTTAGGAAAAAATAACATTCAGAATGTTTTAAATTCATCATATAGAAAAGCAATTCAACAACACAATGAAAAGATAACAAAAAATAGGCATGTGTTAAATTTAATAATAAATTGCATTAGATTTTGTGGCGCGTTTGAACTGGCACTTCGAGGTCATGATGAACAGCAAACGTCGAATAACAAGGGCATTTTTCGGAAATTGATAAATTTTACGCCAGAATTGGATAAATCGCTCAGAGATCACATCGAAGCAGCACCGGTTTTTAAGGGATTATCAAAAAAGATACAGAATGAGCTGCTTGATGCAATGTTGAACGTGTATCATGAACAAGTTGCCAGTGAAATTAAAGCAACCGACTTCATATCTGTGATAGATAGCTGATGAAACCACAGATGTGTCCAATCAGTTTCAGTTGGCAGTTGTTTTAAGATATATTGTGAACGCGAGACCGGTCGAAAGATTTTGGAAATTTCTTCTGCCTAGTGGACATGATGCTAATTGTTTATCTGCCTCCATCCTTAACGAAATTAGTTTGCTTGTTGATGACCCAGAAAAACTGATTGCACAGAGCTATGATGGGGCAGCAGTTATGAGTGGTGCTATTAACGGCGTGCAAAGACATGTCCAAGACCAGTATCCAAGGGCTAATTTTGTACATTGTTATGCACATTAGACAAATCTAATTATGTCATATGCTACATCAAGCAGTAGTAATTGCAAAATTTTTTTTGCCAATCTAACGGGATTATGTACATTTTTCTCCACTTCACCACAACGAGCTGCTAGATTGGAAGAATTCCTTCACAGAAAAAGCTTACATCGTTCTTCAAAAATAAGATGGAACTTCAATTCTAGGAGAGTGAATACAATATATGAGCACCGAGAAGAAATAATTGAAACTCTAGAACAAATCGAGGGAGAAGCTAGTTTACAAACTACCATTCATCAAGCTAGTGCCAATTTGCGAATTTTAGAGGAGGAAAATTTTATCTATTGGTTAACTTTCTTTCATAAAATTATGCGACATGTGGACATATTGTTTAATAAATTACAAAATGTCAATACAGATGCATTAAAAATCAAGAATAATTTAGATAATTTTGAACGCTATTGGAAAAATTCGAACCGAAATCGCTGACACAGATAATCAGTTGGTTAAACAAAATGACCAAGAACTGACTCCTCGACCATCAAAACGGCGAAGATTAACTCATGGTAGCCAAAGAAGGAGGGAAACTATTGAAGTGTGCGATATTATTTTGCTAGAAATAAAAACTAGATTTCGGTATACAGGGCACTTAATATTAGCAAACCTAATTTCTTTTAAACAGTTCTCCTCTTTTCAAAAAAAAATTCCGGAAGATTGCCTTAAAGAAGCAGTAAAATTTTATCCATGCCTCGATGAAAGCAGACTACGAACTGAATTAAGCGTTCTATATTCTAGAGAAGAATTTAGGCAAAATATAAGAGTCGGTGCCGTAGGTCTGCTAGGTCTTCTGCTGGATGGATGACAATGACAACGTCCGAAGCGGAACGCCAGTTTTCACGGCTGAAGAGAATAAAAACTTTCCTGAGAAATACAATGGAAGAAGAGAGATTAAATGCCCTTACTATGTTATCTTGTGAAAAAGAATATATAAATGATTTCCCAAACTTTAATGAAAAAGTGATAGCACTGTTCTGCAAATCAAAGACACGTAAAATGGACTTCGTTTTTCGTCAGATGTAATTAAACTGTGTAGTGTAATATTTACTATTCCCTCAAAACCAACTCTGCAAAGAACAGTCCCTGTCTGGAACAGTACGTCGGTGAAATTTATAAGGATTGGGTAAGCGTTTTTGTATTACACTTTTTAATTTTGAAATTATGCACTCCCTATGTGAACCACCCCGAGCCGCCACTGCTATGTACATATGTAAACGATATTGATTGTGAGTTTTTGCATGGATGGCCTTCAAAATATAGTCGACTACATTCCTGGGATTGTTGTATAATGTTCATATTACGAGGGATGTACGTAAATTTTTAATAGTAGGCCATGGATCCAAAAAGAAACATTTTTGGGTCAGTTAAAAGCTTTTTCTTTCGGATGTTTTTAGTCGCAATTTTTCAATATTCAAATTAAAATACGTGAGATACTAGTTTAATATTTTTATACTGTAGTGTATGTTGAAGTGGCCAATAGCCACTTTAACATACATGTGTTTCGATCTTACGATCTCCTCAGTGCAGTTTTGAAGTGACATCTTTACATTCGCACCCTCAAGATATACATAATCTTATACCCTTAGCTGACTCTTGTGTCATCTGCCGAACAAGAAAGGACCCACGGTTAAAACGTTTTCTCATGGACGACTTAGCCGCTTCTAAAAGCTCATTAACTCGTAGCTAGATGGCTAAATTTACCATGTAGGCGCAAGTATTTATTACACATGTGCTTCGATCTAATGATCTGACTTCGGCAAGTTAATCACAATTACACCACAATACCATTAACTGACAAGAAATATCTAGTGACTACACAATTATACGCATTTCTTTCTCTTCTAGAAGGGGCTTACCCGTTCACGAGAAAGCGGTTTTAGCGGTGGGTTTTTCTTGTCCCTCAGATGTCACAAAATATTTCTTGTCAGCTGTTGGTATAAGATTGTGCTTACCTTGTCGGAGCGAATTTAAAGATGTCACTTTATAACTGCACTGAGGAGATCGTTAAATCGAAACCCATGTGTCGTATGTTGAAGTAGCCATTGGTTAAATACGTTGTGTGTGCCCATGTCTACAGATACAGATATGTTTTTAACAAATTTACGAATATTAATTGTGTATTTTAAATTGTTAAAGGATGACAACTGATAAAACAATAAGTAAATAAAAGTTTATTCATTAGAAGAATCATCGGTGGTACTGAAGTCTCCTATATTTATAAGAAACTTTTCTAAATTTTTGTATTCCATCAAGATCACACATTTAAAATTTAATAGTTTTGACATCAATTGCATTAGCCCAATTCTGTTTAGCACGTTATGAATGCTAGAATAAAGTTAACTTTGAACGTTCTTCAGTTTAAACGTAGAATTATTCATAGCTACTTCTCCTTCCACTTGGGCGCACAGTAATATACGGGAAGTCTCAAAACTGTTTTTCTTTATACCTAGCAAGCTCGTCTACTATGTCCTTGTCATATTTTGGTTTATTTTCTTTTACTAAATACGACTATTCTACTTTTGACATAACGGGTGTTCATTTGAAAAGTCAATCGAGTAGCATGTGATTTATTGAGAACATTTTGAAGTATGTCGTAAATTAAAATTTACTACTTAACCTACGAAGTCGTATATTTTGACAGTTTCATACATACAAATAAATAACAAATGTGATTGACATTATCAAATGCCATTTGGATTTACGTTTACGGAACAACAAACACATACTAATATATATGCGTCTTATTCTATCAAAATTTCAAAGTAACCTAGATTGACTTTTCAAATGAACACACGTTATTATGTTAAAATCTAATATTATTTTTAATATGCCATTCTTGAAAATCACATTTCTTCATTGATGAATTTGGTATTTCTTCTAATTTTCTAGAATGATAGGCTCCGTTGTCCATGACAATAACAAGATTCTTGTAATATTTTTCAAGAAAACCGTCCTCACACCAAATATGTAACAATATCAGTTATCTTACTTTTCCAATGGAATTTAATAAACCTGTTGTCAAACCCTCATTGTAGACTTGTCTTGTACATTTAACGCTTTCATCGATTTAAAACTAAGTGCAATATACGCCTTATCAATGCTTTTGTGTTATCGTCTACACCGTCTAACAGGGCTTGCTACGAATGATAGCAATAATAAATAATTCACGCAAAACCGGTTTCGGTAAACCTTCGATATAGGTGGAAGCTTCAAGGACTTTGTGGGAGGGTTGCTAATAAACCACAACCCAACTAACCAGTACCCAAGCTAGGCAAGTGAAGATCGCGCGAGGTTTCTGTCGAAACGTTGTTACCCACTAACTATTAATTGATAAAGGGCGGCATCGTGATTTCTTTATTTTGTTAGATTGTAGTCATACGTGACACGGGAAATGTAGAGAATAATTTCACCCACAGGGTCTAAAGTAAAGATATTAAGGAAAGGCAGCGATTATAAATCTAAAGAAAGTGCACGTAAACGATATTACAAGCTTTATTGAGGGAGGTTTTGCCTTCGAAACTTTTGGATAAAAGAAAATAATTTTTGAAAAATAAACAGACTAGCATATGTATAAATTCCAAACAAAAGGATATATATTTGCAAGTAAACGATACCAGCAAATTGATGAGGCCATAAGCTGCAACAATAAATTAACAGTAATCTATTCAAGCAAAAGGGTGAGGCCCTGTACACATAAATTTAAAAAAAAATGGGTATAGTTAACTCCTTTAAACAATCAATACAGACCTGAGGGGCTGGTAATAAAAGTCAGAGATCTCGTCGTTTGTACATTCAAAATTGTACAAAAACAATGAAGTTAATGCGAGACATACATTAATTAAAATGAAAATATGTAACGTTTATATAATCAACATTACTTGCAAGAAAAAGGAAAAAAAAAAAACAACAAGAATTAATTGACGAGCTTAATTTATATTACTCAAACATAAAAGATTGAAACCAGTAACTTGAATTACTAGGTCTTATGGTTTAATGCAAAAAAAAAAAACAATAGTCACGTACAAAAGGTGGATTAAATATGTTTTCTTCATTAGGAATGTTTCATTAAGACGTACTTTGTGCACAATTTTCTCAAATCCTTTTTTCGAATATAAGCCATAGATTTTAAGATAAACAATAGATAATACAAAAGTATTTTTAATAAAATAAAATATTAAAAATCTGATATGAAGAACACAATACAAGTTTATTATTAATATATTTGTAAAAGTATCCTTCTCCAGAGACGCAGATACGTATTTCATCTTGGAGAAGGATACAATCACAAAAAAGAACAACTTCGTAGCGTAGAAGTACATACAGCACTGCATATTAACAAACGGTCGAAGCAACCAACTCTGTATACATAACAACTGTAAAACTAGCAAAGTGTTTCCATCAGATGGCACCGCCGTATCTCTTGAAACTGTATTATCGTCTTCACTACTCTTAACGGATCAGCCGCATGCGTATATACCAGAACATTTGAAACATATTTGAGTGGACAAAACCTTTGCCAATTTTGTATAATACAAAAATTTTTTTAATAATATAAAATATTATCAAAAATCTGGCGTGAAGAACACAATACAAGTTCATTATTAATATTTTTGTAAACGTATCCTTCTCCAGAGACGCAGCCGAAGCAGCCAGTGAGACACGATAATACAGTTTCCAGAAATGCGGCGGTGCCATCTGATGTAAACACTGTGTTAATTTTACAGTTGTTATATAAACAGAGTGGCTGCTTCGGCTGTTTGCTAATATACAGCGCTGAATGTGCTTCTACGCTCGGTCTTAATAATTTCTGAGATGGCGAAGTTGTTCTTTTTTGTGAATGTATCCTTCTCCAGCAGGGGCGTACTGACGAATCTGCAGAAAGATGAAATAAGTATCTGCGTCTGTGGAGAAGGATACGTTCACAAAAATATTAATAATAAACTTGTATTGTGTTTTTCACAACAGATTCTAAATAATATTTTATATAATTAAAAATACTTTTGTATTCTACAAAATTGGTGAGGTTTTTGCCCACTCAAGTATGTTTCAAATATTCTGTTAAACAATAGATATTTAACGTATTTGATGAATCGGGTGCCAGACCAAAGTTACATACTCTAACTTAGATCGAATAAATTCACAGAAAATTAAAGCATATTTCTTTAGTTATTTTCTGTTTAGACGTTGCAGCCCCGTCTTAGGTTGCTTAATCGGAAGATGCGTCTTTTTCCCCTGCTACTCTTTCTAAATTTATTCCTTTGCATTGTTTTATTATTTTTTTTTAATTTTTGTCTTCCTTCTCTTATTACATAATTGATTTTAGCTATGTTTAAAAGTTTTTTTTCTTTTCCCATTCTTTTGAGGACTTCATTGTCCGTCACTTTTTCTATCAAGTTTGTTTTCAATATTCTTCTATAGGTCCACAATTCAAGTGCTTCCAATCGGTCACTGATATTTTCTTTAGATACCAGGGCTCCATTTCATAAAATGTAACAGAGACCACATAGTATCTCAACATTCGAACTCGAAGTTCTACTTTAAACTATCAGTTACATAACAGATCTTTCATTTTATTTACATTTCTGGTTTGACTAACCCTATATCTAATCTGCTCTGTGTAATCATTGTTTTCATTATTTTCTTCATTAGGAATATATTGAACTTACTGCAAACGAAAACTAATGAGTATTAAATCTCATTTTACATGTAAATATCGTCTGCTATGTTGCGTTAACTTCTAAAATTCAAAAAACTAAGGTTGTACCAGTATGCAGAACGCTACACGTCACGACGCCACCTTCCTGTTAGGATAATAAAATATTCGTGAAGTCACATCTAACCCGGAACGTGTGGATGCATTTCGCTCTTATTGGAGCTCGTCAACACACGGTATCCTGGAGACAGGCATTACTTCCACTTCTATACTTCGCGTATATATAGTTAAAATATTAAACTTACTGCAAATGAGAACTAATGAGTATTAAATCTTTCTATGAGACTTAATACTCATTAGTTCTCATTTACAGTAAGCTCAACATATTAAGTATATATACGCGAAGCAAAGGAAGTCAGGATACCGTGTGTTGACGAGCTCCAACAAGAGCGAAATGCATCCACACGTTCCGGGATAGATGGAATTTTTCTTCATTAGGAATGTCTTATTATGATGTATTTTGTACACGATTTCCTTCTTACGTTTTCTTTGGTTTTATTATTTAGTATTTAATATACTCGTATCTTCTTACCATCATCAGTCGCTGCTAATTAATTTTTGTTTGCATTCTCATCTAAAACTTTTCGATTCACTTACTGTTTAATTAAATCTTGGTACAAATATTCCGTGTATTCCTAAATTAGAAATCAAATCTTTCGCTTTATACAATTACTATAAATATGAATTACGTAAGTAAATACCATTTTATCTTATCATTTAGCAACAAGTGAAATATCTCCTAATTGTTTGAACTAGTACTTATCGTAAATTCTATTAATTTACCCATGTTTCTAAAGTACTATAGAAGGACGTTAGAAGGGTTGTCTAAACCGTATATTTAACACCTTAAGCATAAATAAATGAGAGGGAAATTAAATTAAGAACCAAGTTCCCTCAGTGCACAGGAACTGTCAGGACCGTTTGAACATGTTAGGCTGTTTTGTTAATTCACTGTAAAAGTTAATAAAACGCATAACGCCGACAAACACTGCTGTGTAAAGTTAAAAGTTGGAAAGTTTTGTTCCCGATTTGAGTTTTTGTTTTATTCAGTTTTATTTTAAGTTGGAGCAAACAAGTTTACGGAAAAGCGTGCTCTGACGAGAAAAAGTTTTCACCTTAGTTATGAACTTCTGCGTTCGATGTTCAAATTTTCGGGCAGTAAAGGTGTAACATGTAAAATGGCAGAATAGCTGTTGGTATCTCCAAGAATTTCCGAAGCAGTTTAATTAGCAACCCGATACATAATTTAATTTATTTGTTAAAAACACTGTACGATACATATACGGAGGCAGTTTTGTATATACAGCCTCTTCTCTTGTAGAATTCAAAATTTCTGGTTACTTTGTCAGAATTTTCAAAGCCACTGGCAACATGCGAGGGATATTTTTAAATAAGATCCGTTTTTGAATAAGTAGAAAATTACTACAAATATTTTTATTTCAACATTCAGATGCATTCATATACTTATCTACATAATTTGCATTTTTGTCAAATATTTCTCATACCGTTTGTTTCGTTATAAAACAAAATTAGACATATTTATATATGTTAGATATAAGTAAATCCAGGATAAAGAATTAAACTATAACATTTCCAATTTTATAAATATTCAACGATTCATTTCCACTTTAATTCAATTTGAGCCACTGTTGAACATAATTTTATTAGCATATTAAAATATAAAAGCTTCTTAAGGTTCTGAGAATCGGCATCTTTACATTTACAATTACTTTATACATTAGATCGCTTGCTTTATTACCTAAGGTTGTTAGTGAACAAATACCATACACGATGTTTAATTAGATCATCTTTTGGTTAGCTTTAAATATGTACAATAAGTTTCATTTCTGGACACTGAATTCACTGAACAACATATTTAGATTTACAACACCAACTAATACTTAATTAGTAGTGATATTCTAATGTGCATATTTATTTATTATTAGATTTAAGAGCCTATCGTAAACCTGGTATTGTTGCCAGTAGGTACAATTTCTACGAATTGAACACAGCAAAATTCCCCGTTATGACGTCAAACAATACAATGTATAACAATACGCGCATTTAATTATGTAATAGTTTGTAGGGGTTGTGGTATATTTTTACCTACTTGTAGTACAGTACAGAACAGTATCACTTCAACAACAGTACAGGATGTTCTCTTCATAACATCCATCAGAGTCTCATACTAGTAACGAGAGAGTCAACAGTATCATACTAAGAACAAGAGACCTACACCTAAATTAGTCTTAAGTGTTAAATAAATAAAATATTCAGAAAACATACCCAGTTTCAATATAACTGCCACCAACTAAAATAAATAACCAGCTTATACAGAAGTTACGCCCCGTGAACGGTGGGTTAAGAAAAAATTTATACATGATCCTTCGCGAACCGAATACAACCCCAACATTTGGTTCTTCGAGGACCGGATATAAATTATATACCTTTCAACAAGTTTTGGTCAAAGAAATCTGCCACCTATGAAGAATCCATGACTACAGTTTTCACTTCTTTGTCGTCGTCGAACCGTTGACCACCAAGGAGCCCCATTAAGTACCAAAACAAGTGAAAATCACTGGGTGCAAAATCTGGACTGTGTGAGGTTGTTCCAGTTGTTCCCATTCAAAAGAACTGATTAGAGCTTGTGTTTGTGCAGAAACATGTGGCCTTACATTGTCATGGCGCAAAGTCACACAAGAAGACAGTAGGCCACGCTGCGTGTTTTTTACGACATGCCGGAGATTTCTAAACGTCTTACACTACGCATTCAAATCGATTGTTGTACCTATTGGCATAAACTCCACTAACAAAATCCTTATTCTATTCCAAAACACAGTTGCCATAGTTTTTCGTGCTGAGAGTGTTTGGCTTTCGCTCTGCTTGGTTGTATCGCCAATCCATTCACATTACTTGGACTTAAGAGTCATGTAAGACACCAAGTTCTCATCTCCTGTAACGATGTGGTCCAAAAATTTATATCCTTCCTGATCGTATTGAGTCTAAAACGACAAAGCACAGTCCAATCTTTTTGTTTTGTGATCATTAGAAGGCAGTCTTGGAACCCACCGATAACACAATTATCGATATTTGAGTTTCTCCGAAACAATGGTGTACAGAGCTGACATTGAAACCTATGGAAAATCAATTGAAAAATCTATTGGAAAATCAATTGATAACTTTGAAATCGTGAATTGTCGGTCCTCTTGAAATTTGTTGTCCAGTTTACGAACTAATTCAGAAGAAATCAGAAAAGGTCGACCAGAACGCGGCTCTTCTTCATCTCCTTCTGTTTTTTTTTTTGGTTAGACACTAGTAACTCCAGGCACTTGAGCACAAAGCTCTTTGTACCACCCCCAACAGATCTCTCAGTTCCATTCTGTTAATTCTGTGTCCTCGACAAAAGGCAAGGGAAAATTTGATTACTTTCGTAGGATCCGGTAGATCTCTTCTGAAATGTTTTTGTCTGATTCCCCAGGTTGTGCATCATCATCTACATCAGCCCGTCCTTCCTGAACATTCTCACCCACTTTCTGTCACTTTACTGTCATTGATAGCATTATCACCGTAAACTTCACAAATTCGACGATGTACAGATGGTATCTCAAGATCGCCAGGCGACTAAATTATCTTAAACATTACTGACGATACCGTTTCTAATGACGTCTAAACGCGCGGAAAGCCTATTGGGAGTAGACGCGCACGATCACGGCGGCGATCGCACGTCATTCTCACAGACACACCTTATTTAAAAAAATATCCCTCGCATTTTTAACATTTTTTGCTTCTGAATTGCTATAAAATGTTTATAGATACGTAAATTATTACAATAAGATTATCATTTTTTATAAATTATTACAAGTTTTATAATAATACTAATAATAGCAACCATAATAAGGAATCTAAAACTAAATGTCACCTAATGTGTCGGGCTAATCTTAAAATTCGTCAAACTGAGTTTGCCCAAGTATGCAGAATCCAACACGTCGCGACGTTAATCTTCCTGTTTTTTAAGATAATTAAAAATTCGTGTAAGCCACATTCCATCCAGAAACGTGCAGATGCATTGCGATCTTATTGGAACTTGTCAATGCACGGTACCGTGGAGACAGAAATGACTTACACTTCCTTCACTGCTTCACCGCGACATTTACATGTAAATTGAGATTTTAAAAATTGTTAGATTCTCAGTTGCACTATATTCAGTATTTTAATTATATATACAAGTAGTGAAGGAAGTGTAAGTCATGTCTGTCCCCAGGTTACCGTGCAGTCACAAGTGCCAATAAGAACGAAATGCATTTGCACGTTCCGGGCTGGATATGGTTTACACAAATTCTTAAGAGCGATTAAAACTTTTGCAATATCCACTTTAATATATTTATTTGGAATAATTAGATGAACACAGACGGACTTTAATAATATTAATTCCACAACACCTGCCCTTATGCAAAATACAGAAAACTACATTCAAACTCCCGCATCCAACGAATAGCATTAAAATGAAAATTAGTAGGAGGAGTAATATTTGATGTACAAGCGCTCCATGAAAAACAAATACACAACCTTTAATAATACTTCCACGATAAATACGATAGCCGACATCGAAATAATAAAAGCAGACCAAAACTACACACCGTTAAACGTGTGAAGAAAGCGAAGAAAAGTAAATGAGAAGAGAAAAAACAGTGTGTAATTTATATCCGGCTCTCGATGTACCAAATAGATATCTGCCTTCGAAGGACCTAATGTTTAATTTATATTCGGTTCTCGAAGTACCAAATATTGGGGTTGTATTCGGCTCGTAAAGGTCCATATAAAAATATAATTCTAGACCCACCGCTCATGGGGCGTAACTTCCTTATTTTGGTTGGTGGCAGTTATATTGAAATTCAGGTGTATTTTCTGAGTATTTTATTTATTAAAAAAAAAACATTTAAACCTAATTTATTAAGATAAATCTCGGAAATTTAACACTTAATGTAAAATTAAAACTTTAAATTCTTTACTGTTACATGAGACTGTATGTTTCTTGTTGTTAATATGATACTTTTTTATTTTATTTTAAGACTGTGTGTCTTGTACTGAGGTTGAGTGGATACTGTTTAGTCTTTTGTTGCTGGTATGAGACACTGATTGATACTGTTTTACAAATAGATAAAAATATACCACTACCACTAACTAACTTCGTTGAACATTATTCTTCTGTGTGTTATTAATTCGTTCATAAAAATTGTACCTTCGGGCAACAATATATCCAAGGTTTACGATAAGTTCTTAAAGATCTTACTAATGAATAATAAAATAAATATAATTACTAATTAAGTATTAGTGGGTGTCATAAGCCTAAGTAAGTAGTTCCAGTTAATTCCTTTGTACAGTAATGGAACACTATTGTACATATTTAGTTAACTATGGGTGGCCAGCTTAAATATCGTCTCTTGAGTGCGTTCATTAATAACCCTGGGCAATAAAAGAAGACATTTAAATTACAAAGTACGTAATAAATAAATTTGTAAATATAAAGAATTCTTAGAGCATAAATATAATGTTTAACTTGGCCAAACTCTAGGGACGTATTCTTCTCACCAAAATATCCATAAAAGTTCATATGAAAAATTTACGGAAAACGCTCTCTTAAATAGTTGTGATAGTTTTTCACTATTGTTAATAATTTCGCAAATCATGGAATATAACTTTATTATTGTAGTACTTATAACATTTTATTATTTTAACTATTGCTCGAAGTGCCAACCTTGGGCAATAACACAGGTGTCACAGCTTCTTAACATCGATTGTCTTACCAGGCAAAAAATTCCAGGAGTCTCGTTAATTGATTTAATTGATTGCTCGATACGTTGTCGGAGAACTTGCGCATTTAAAATTGGTGTTTAAAATACATAGATTGCAATCAGATGAGCGTGGTGGCCATGCAATCGGTCCTGCCCTTCCAATCCAATGATTAAGAAATCTTGTATTCAAGAAGTCTCGAAAAGCAACGCTAAAATGTGCTGGAGCCCCATCTTACATGAACCATAAATGTTGGCGTTTTTAAACTTGTCTTCTAAAGACTGCCTATATTACTGACCATTAAGTCGCGGTGGTAAAAGCACTGGTTCCAATAGATAGTTGTCAACTATGCCGGCCCAAACGTTGTAGGAGAATCTTTGTTGATGTCGAGTGTGTGCTATTTCATGCGGATTTACGTCCGACCATCGATGATTATTACTAGTATTCATAATTCCATCTCTTTAAAAACTGCGCTCATCGGTAAAAAGAATACTATTATGAAAATTAGGGTCATCTCATTGTTCTAAAAACCAACGACAAAATTGCAATCGTGGAAGAAGCTCGTCGTCTGAAAGAGCTAGCACTGTCTGTACATGAAACGGATAGAATAATTGGTCATCAAGAACATTCCAAACAGTCTTCTATTTAATGCCGACATCAGCAGCAATTCGTCTAGTACTTGTACTTGGGTCAGTATCAACTATCTCAAGAATATCTTCTTCTATAGAAGCATTACGAACTGTTCGGTTAACCCCACAGTCGAAGGAAACTTTCGCGAAGGATCCTGTCTCTCCAAGACGACGACGAATAGACACAAACGTACCTTTAGCTGGACAATGTCGCGCTGGATATGTTTCACGACACAGGCGGACAGCTTCCTGGGAATTTCCTGTCGCACGTCCATAAGTAAAATGGATATCTGTCATTTCTGCATTTGTGTATTTATATATTATGGGAAACTTAAAAGTGTTACCCTTCAATATGATGTATGTATGAAACTTAATGTAAAAATTGACATGACAATGTTTGTCTTTGTTTTTTGTCTTTTTGTGGACGAGATTTCGGGAGGTGGACCATCCTTCGAAATTCAAGGTACCGATTGCTATGATATATGGATGAACTTTATTCGAGCACTCATTAAAATAATAAAATGTTTATAAGTACTACAATAATAAAGTTATATTCCATAATTTGCAAAATTATTAACAATAGTGTAAAACCATTACAACTATTTAAGAGAGCGTTTTCCGTAAATTTTGTATATTGACTTTTATGATTATTTTGGTGAGTAAAATACGCCCCTTGAGTTTGGTCAAGTTAATTGGAAACACCCTATATATTTTAATTCTTTTGTGCTAAATTTACTTAATCTAACATAATAATATATCAAATTTCGTTATATGGCGAACAAACCCTATGAAGGGAAACATAAGTATTGCTGATAGCATAACAATGGCTAGAAAGTGGACAACTTTTTCCGGAAAACGAAAGTTTCATCTCATCAATACAAGATCAAGTAATATGTACAAGAAATTATAGGAAATACATCATGAAACACAAACATTCAGAAAGATAGGAGATTTTGCAGGGGATGGAATTGGAACCCTGAAACCATAGACCATATTACTACAGGATATATAACACGAGCAGGAACAGAATATACTAGTAAACATAATAATGCAGTTAAAATACTATACCAAGTAATAACGCAAAAATATAACCTAATTAATAACTAGAGAACGGACACGCTTACCACCCAGTGCAGTACTGGCGAAAGGCTGTATTTCTAAAATATTTAATTTTATTTATATAATTGGAAAACGAACGGGTGGTGATCTATAAAATTACGAAATACATATTTATTTGTTGAAAAGTTGTATGTATTTATAAAGTTTTTAATTTTAATTATATAATTGGAAAACAAACGGGTGGTGATCTATAAAATTACGAAATACATATTGTAGTGATTTTTTTCCCCGAAGAAATAGAAGATTATTTTGAACGATATATTTTATTTATGTACATTTATTTTGCAGGATATTTTTATATATATTTTGAATATTATGTTATTTAAATGTTTGGACCGATTCTTTTGAGCTTAACTGTACATTTCTGTGACGTAGATTGTTATAGTTCGTCATGTTGACACTTTATGCGCTTTAATTTAAGTGATTTTGGGGGGTGTAAGGCAGACACACATTGAACATCGGTTGATGTAGTTTGACTTTAAAGAAATGGTTAATTAACTATTAATTTTGATTAGAATCACGTTTATTATTTTCAAGTTGTTTGTTGGTGATCTTATATTCATTACGGGTTTATTAACGAGTGTTTTGACTCGTTAATTTTGTTTAATATTATACTTATCTGCCATGTGTGTTTCAAATATAGTTTTTATGATAAAAGAAATACCTGAGGTACGAAGATCCCAGCTAGAAGATTGAACTAGTTCGGACATTGGTGGTGAGCTGCGTTTATAAGCAAAGGCACAGTTTACCGCAATATGTATTTGTTGAAAAGTTGTATCTTCTTGAAAGTTTTTAATTTTATTTCTATAATTGGAACATTTTTATTTGTTCATTTTGTCGTTCAATTTGAGTAAAGGAGTATTAATATTGACTAGCAATAGTTTCTCAAGGTTTACTTCTGTCAATTTTGTTCTCTTTGAATTAAGTACATACTTATAAATAGAAAACGTCCTTTCTACATCGCAGCTGGTTATAGGTGCATACTGGAAATATTCTTTTATTTCTTCATATTCAGCCGTTAGATTTTGTGGAATTGTCTCCATACATAATTGCTGCAATGTAATTAAATCTGGATTTCTATTAAGAATTGCTTCAAACTTTTGCCGAAGGCCACATCCGAAGTCGCTTGGAATACTTTTCAAATTATTAACAGCCACATCTAATGTGGTTAATCCGCCATTTAATTTGAGATTTCGATTTTCAAAATAAGTGATTAGTTTTGGCAATTTTCCAAAGTGTTCGTGAAGAAAGTACAACTGATTTTTTAAATTTGGGATTTGTATGAGTTCCTTGCACTCACCAATACTTCTAGCATCCTCCTTTAGCAGTGTTACGAAATGTTTTAGACTATCGAAATTCTCAGCATAATAACTAGTAGCTTCCAGACATGTTCCCCATCTAGTTATTACTGGAGTGGGAGGCAGTGACAGAGATGGAAATTTTTCCCTGAAAAGAGCTACTCACAATGGTGCTTTTCTGAAAACTTTTTTAAAAGCTGATACAAGTCTATCAACTTCCGGAAAAGTGTCTCTGATATATTCACAGATTCTGTGGAGAGCATGTGCTAGACAAGTAATATGCAGCATATTAGGATATGTTTTCTTCAATAGTCTGCCTGTTTTTAACATATGCGCAGCACTATCACTGACAAGTAAAAGTATTTTTTCTTTGTACGTGGCGTCCGAATGAAGCATTTTTTGCATATTCTCCTTAATGGTTTCTGCAACTGTTTCCGCATCAACTCTATTAATAACACTTGTTGCTATTACATATGAGTTATAGGGAATAGTTGGATGTAGTACACCAGCTACAACATTTACCACACAGCGTCCTAACATATCCACCGTTTCGTCGGCGCTTATCCATATGTATTGATTTAAAAGATGGCTTCTAATGCGTTCTACTGTTCTCGTATAGCACCTAGAAACATAATATTTGCGTAAAGTTGATTCATCAGGAATATTTCGACCAGTATATTTTTTCAGAAATATTTTTAAAGTGGGATTGCTAAGTTTATTTAATGGAATATTAGCCGCCATAAAAGTTTTATTGAGTTCAGATGTGTTTGCGATCCTAAGTGACGAATGTTTGACGATATTTTACGGATTTTGTAATAAATTTCGGAATCACTGACAATGGACATACAATCAGTATGACCGTCAATCCAACTCGCCATTGTTTTACAATGCCGTTCTCGACATTCTTCCATATCATGTCTGAAAAAGTAACTTAAACAATGCTCTAGATCTAAATAAATGAAAACTAAAAATGTGTGCGTAAGTTATTGAAACTGAACGAAATTCAATGTACTCTTACGTCGAAATAATTGGTAGAAATAGATTCAATCAAACGATATTAAACAGGATCTATCACAAAAATTACTATGTAATTAACAGTTAAAACTATGAAAACAAGAAGCTTACTCACAGCACTTTATTTATCTTACGAAATATAAACTAATAAATAAAATACATTATAAAAACCTCGCTTCTATCTACGCTCATGAAAACACTTTAAAAAACACTATATTCTCCGAATACAATAGCTGGCTTGTCCATTGTTATCGCGGCGTGACCAGGTGTCCGAGTATGTCAAACAAATACTTCATTGAATTACGCCGGGATGTACTGAGCGACGTTATACACAATTCCAATTGCCGATTGCGTTTTATGGAAATTGCGTCCGTTCTCTATTAATGACACATCTATATTCTACAATAAATATAAACCTACAATAATTCTTGAAAATTAGGAACACAAACTCTATTACAAACAGGCAAACAAAAACGTAAAAATATTTACTCTTGCATGCTTTTGACGTGGAAAAAAGATAAACCATAAAATAGCATTTTTATCTTGGAAGGTTTTTTGCAATTTCCCAATGAAGTGAATCTGCCTGGTTATTGCGCCCACCCCTTCAATTTAAATTTGAACACCCCTCGTATATGTATTTACAAGTTTTATGCAATATTATTTATACACGAAGTACTGCATATATTTTGACGCACCTTTAATTAAATTATTAAAATCGTATAATTCCTTATTCTTAAAATTTTGGATATTCATAGTAATTGAAGAATGAATTTCTTTCTTTTATTTTAATAATAAAACCTAAGAAAAAACTATTTAGAAAAAAAGCATTAAAAATACTAATATATAAGATAGTTTCTTTCCAAAACAAAAGCTCTAATGAAAATCGAACGTAGCGTCCTCTCGGATTAATAATGGGTATTGTACCGGCGCAAGCGTGAGGTCAACGCATCGATTTCGAAAACGTTCGTTCAGATCCTTCAGTCGTTTTTGCGCCTTAGATAACGGTGTGCGCAACACGCCTCGCTGTTCTGTATTTCTGGATCTATAAACACGACCATCGCCTGGTAGAATTATGGTGAGCGTACAAAATTATGTATTTTAATCTCGGCCGCAATATACTGATTTTCATTTCCTTTTTAGTACGGATTCGTTAACTATGCTCTCGAACTACTGGTTATAAAAACATTCGGCGAGGAAACTTGGGAAAAGATAAAGTAAGTTAGGGGCATTCGAGTTAGTTAATTTGTTTACTTGTGTATTAATGTCGAACTTATAATTTACTTATGGGGAATATCGAAGTTAACAGTTCGACTTTGCATATTAAGCAAAAAATAATTTGATTTGGATTTTCGTGCGAAATCAGCAAATCCAGTAAACTATTTAAATCTTCACTAGATGAATTTTCATTGAATAACCGAATGTTCTGATTATATTTAATTAGCATTTAATCTTATTCAATCGTATTTATTCAACAAATTTAATTTGTTTTTTTTTAAGGAAAACCAAAATTTCCTAATTTTAATTACATACTTTCCGTCACAATTTAAACAAATCAGGAATGTCTAAATATATGAACTTTATGAATAAAATATGTATATCTCCACAATCTTTTAAATCGTTGTACAGAATTATTTTACCTAATGCATTTGGAAATTAAAAAGTCCGATAATAATTTCTTATATTTGAAATACTGTTACTAGTAATTTCAACTTTAATTAATCAATCTTCTAGCAGACTATCGTGGATGTTCAGTTTAATAAAAATTACTTTTCTAAGACAGCAACGAATAATTTTTCATTTTGTTTTTACTTTTAAGTAGGGTAAACCACCCAGTTATTGGACAGAAGATTTTTGATAAATTCAAGTGCGCGTTGAAACTTTATTTATTAACTCACGAGTGTTTAGCCATTTTAAATGGCATTTTATTGTCTTTACATTCCACTGTTCACAATTTCCGATTAAAGAGTATCTATTTTTCAGCAACCAAAAAAACAAAAATCATTTCAAAGAACTGAGTTATTGCACAATTTGTTTAGTATGTGGGCATAACCAATCTAGTTATTGGACAGGTAGTAATTTATTATTATTATTTTTTATTTATAAGTACAAGATGGTATAAACATTCTGTATTATACAACGTGCTCAGTTTAACGCTTATTTTTTCGCTGGGGCTTATCTGGTATTTTGAGGTAATCGTCAATACATTTATTTATTAATGGTGAACTAGAAGTTTGGTGCGTAGTATAGTTATTGTTAGTTATATATATATACAATGTGTCCAAAAAAAAGTGCTCAGAGTTATACCTCGTGTAGATAAAACAATTTCATCGAAAAAAAAACCCAAAATGTGCTAGTCAAAAATGTTTATTTTTTATTGTAATTTACGTATAATTCGATATGGTAAAAAAAAGTAGTACAACTTACTACATAAGATTATGATTAATTAAGATTATGAATAAAACAACCAAAAAATACTTTTTAAACAATATTACATTAATTAATTATGTTTTCAAAATGGCCTCCTTCACATTCGAGACACGCAGTAGCCCTGAACATTATTTGTCTCGTAGCACGTTGAATCATATCCGGGTTTTGTTTTAATCGCTCTGCACAATTCCTTATCCTATTTTCTAATTCTTCTAGTGTGTTCACCGGGCTACTGTACACCTCTTGCTTCATTGTACCCCACAAAAAATAATCCAGGGGAGTCATGTCTGGCGACCTTGGCGGCCACGCAACTTTGCCACCTCGTCCGACCCATCAGTGATAATTTTCATTTAGAAATAATCTTACTGGCCTAGCGAAATGTGCCGGAGCGCCGTCCAACTGCAGCCACATGTTTAGACGAATATTCAATGGCACGTCATCCAGCAACTCTGGTAGTTCATTTTGCAATAATTCCAAAAATCTTTCACCATTTAAAATTCGAGGAAGAAAAATAGGTCCAATTAATAAATTTCCTATCAATGCGGCCCAGACATTGACAGAAAACTGTTCCTGGAATGAGGCAGGCCTTGCTAAGTGTGGGTTTTCATCGGACCATGCGTGTAAATTTCGAAAATTTGTCATTCCATTTCGTGTAAATTTTGCTTCGTCCGTCCAAAGAATTTTGTTGAAAAATTCTGGATTTCTTCTCGTCTGTCTCAAAATTCATGTTGAAAAAATACAACGCTGTACATAGTCTCCTTCATTAATATTCTGTACTCTTCGATAATGATATGGCCTAAGTCCATTCGCTTTTAAAATCACACCCACTGTAGATTTCGATACATTAAACATAAGCGCTAACCGTCTGAGGCTAATGGATGGATTGCGGAAAACCCCGTCCAAGATATCTTCTTCTGTATTCCCTAGCTGCAGTGCTGCAGCTCTGCCTTGTCCTCCCATATTTCTCCTTCCTAGTCAGTTCTCGCTGAACAATCGGTGAATTGTAATAAATGTCCGGTATGTTGGAACTGGCTGCCTATTCGGGAAGGCTGCTATGTACGCTCGACAAGCAACTCGAGCCACTCCGTGGTGCATGCCATAATAATAATGCATATCAGCAATATGATTATTTTCAAACATTGAAAGACGCGCCATTTCAGTCCTTAATAACAATAGTCCAAAGCGAGAAACAAATCTAAAAGTGCAGTATACACGGCAATAGTTAACATAACAGAATGTAAAACGAAACAAGGTACACCGAACATCACTTGGACAAACCTACATATCGACTGAAGGAAGGATGCGGTGTAGGGACACGAGAACAAGGCAGCGATCCTCATCACGTGATATTCCTACAACACAATACAATACAATAAATCTGGTCATTATCCTTTCTAAATCTGTTTTTATTTTTTTAATTGACACACTAGTTGAGAAAATATCTATTATTTTCGTAATGAAGTCTGCGCGTAGGGGAAAAAACTTCAATTTCAATTACAAAAAATCTAAACATTTTTGACTAGCAAATTTTGGGTTTTTTTTCGATAAAATTGTTTTATCTACACGAGGTATAATTTTGAGCACTTTTTTTTGGACACATTGTATATATATATAAAGTATATTTGACGTTTGTCGCAGGTTTATATTGTCAGAGGTTTAATTCATTGATAAAAAGTTCACAGTATTTTCGTCGTAGTCTCTTTTGTCCGTCAGATGTTACTAGATTATCTGGTGCCACCTGGTGGGACAAAATTTTCTTTACCTATGAGGCGATCGATCAAGCTTCACGTCACTAGCCAAACTGACGAAGTCTAGTTGAGACAGAAACACGTGTCTTTGGCTGAAGTAAACGTTGGAAAATACGAGGTGTATGTCCATGTGTACAGATACAGATGTGTGTAATGCATGTCTGTTTCATTTGTAATTTTTAAATTGTTAGGTTTAGTCATCGAAATTGACTCAGTGCTCAAAGTTAGATTTTCTTCATTTCCTTCTAATATTTCAGCATAATCGTCAAATTCTTGGGTATATATGATTCAATGAAGGGCGTTTTTGAGTCAGGTTCCTACGTAGATTTCGGCACATATTTTTTTGCAGCTGCTCTTAACATCAGCTCTTAACATCAGTAGCATGTACAGAGCTAGCATTACATGGAGGTTTCCTTTGGCATTATCTTATAAATATAGACAGTGTAATTATTAGACAGTTTCAAACCCAGTTATTAGACACCTGTCCAATAACTAGTTAGAAAGTGAATAGTTCAGTTCTTGGACACCCTTAAATTCTAACCTACGTAAAGTTTATTTTTGGCGGTGAACTTCTAAAACTTACCTTATTGATGACTTTATGTACCACAAGTTTTGGATTCTAGATACCTACTACCTTCACTATCTTCAAATTTATACAACTTGACATGAAGCTTCTTAACAAAACTACAAGAACAACTCCCGCCTTTTACATGTAGGAATCTTATTCTCATTTATTCAAAATGAACTGTCCAATTACTTCCACGTGTCCAATAACTGGGTGGTTTACCCTATTAATAAGTATACCAGGTGTATTTTTTGACTTGAAACATTTAAATATTTCAAAAAATAAGCAGTTTGCGAAAAAATGTCCAGATTTAAAATTTAATAATTCAATGGAGGTACTATCTTAGTGCTAGAATTAGTTCCTATCGTTCCCGCCATGTAGGTTGGGTGTGGGTAACTTAGAAATCTTAAATTGGAACCCATAAATTTTATTACAGATTCGAATTGCACTGGAAAACGTACGTAGGACTTGTCTGAAATTTTTTTTAATTTTTTTCAATTCATGATAGATGGCACTGTAATCGATGAATTTTTTTTTTCAATTTCTAGCACTGAGAACCTATACTTACGATTCTACAATACGTGTGCAGAAAGAAAAACATTTTCTTTGTAAATAACCAATATTAGTCTTAGAAAAACTTTACATTTTTACAAATTTCGAATAATTGGGAAAATATCACCTGCAGAAATCTAAATTGTAGGTGAATAAATTACTTTTAGCGTAAACCAATGACAACGACGTGTATGTAGGATCACCTTAGGGTGTTTGATTAACCTGAGTCTCCTCGCCTCTCACGTATCAGGATCTTCATTTATGTAAATCCCTTCGCCTTTCACTTATAAGAGTGCTAGATTCCGCTCGCTTCATCATGTTTCAATTAAAATAAGTGCTCAGAATGATGGTCTTCAACTTCAATACATTTATTGATGTGTATTAGATAACTGAGAAGTAATTTCTGATTCACTCAATCATATTTTCACGTGTTGTTGGTACTTGATTGTATACTTTGCATTTGAGATAACCCTATCAAAAGAAATCTGGTGAAGTAAGATCTGATGATCTAGCACGCCAATTTACTGAGCCAACTCCAGCGACCATTGAAATTACCATTAAATACTTCACATGCTACCACCGAATAGTGTGCTAGACAACTGTCACGTTGAAACCACATGTTCTTCGCACTTCTAAGCTAAAGTTTTCAAGTAGTTCTGGCAATTCATCTTCCAAAATGTTTTAGTACATTTCACCATTCAAGTGGCCTACAATAATGTGGGGGCCGATGACTTTGTTTCCCGTTATTCCATTCCACACGTTAACAGTCCAAAGACGCTGATGTTAAACTTGGCGAAGCCAGTGTGGATTCTTAACACTCTAATAATGTGTATTGCGTCGATTAATCGTTCCGTGATTTATGAAAGACGTCTCGTCGGAGAACAACACGTAACGGAAGAAATTAGGGTTTTGTTGTAATCAAGCACCCCAAGGTGATACTACGTACACGTCGTTGTTATTGGGTTACGTCAAAAGTAATTTATTCACCAGCAATTTATATTTCTACAGGTGACATGTTTATTCGAAATTCGTAAAACGAATAAAGTTTTTCCAAGACTAATTTGTATTGCAGAATCGTATGCATAGGTTCTCAGTGCGAGAAATTGACAAAAAATTAATTTCGTCGATTACAGCGCCCTCTATCGTGAATTGAAAAAAATGTTTGAGATAAATCCTACAAACTCTTCCCAGTAGAATTCGAATCTGTAATAAAATAAAATATATGAGTTCCTATTGAAAATTTCAAAGTTACTCCATTGAATTATTAAATTTTAAGTCTGGACATTTTTTCGTGAACTACTTATCTTTTGAGATAGTTCAATGTTTCAAGTTCAAAAATACACCCGGTATACAGCGTTTAAAGTTTAAATAAAGTACCGAAAAATTCTTTAATCGTTAATATTAATTTTTCGAAAAAAATTTCAAAGGGATATAGTGATTTTAACTATAGTAAATATTTTCAGCATATCTTGAGTTTATTTATAATGTCATTTGTTTTTCATATTATGACGTCATTGATAATTTTTTTAAACGATAACCTATATTTTTCTTTATTGATTTCGGTAGTATTTTTTATTTTGTTTCCAATAGTACAAAACTTTCAATATGTTATACTTGAAAAAAGGAGAAAAAAGTCTCAAATTTCGAATGTTAAAAATTTATTATTAATATTAATAATAATGATACGTTTATTATCCAACAGTCATAATAATTAATTACAGGATAATACAATATTTATACAAAATAAGATGAAGTGAGTGTTTGTTCACAAAAAAAAATAGAAGATAAGAGAAATAAGAAAATGTTCCAGTAACTATACCAAAATTGTAAAGTAAAATAAACACAGCTGCAATCACAGCAATGTGAAGCGATTGTTAATAACAGTGACAAATTGATTGTAATTGAGATTAAAAATATCTATGGCTTGCCTTTTGATTATGTTGTTCATGGTGCAAATCATATCAACCACAGCCGAATGTTGACGATTATACTGCGGAAACGGCGCTATCTCGAATAGGGTGTGATTCATCGGTGTCGACAATGTACAGGCGATCAACTTAACACGAATATATGAATATTATAGCGCGATAGTATTGATGAAAGTTGTCTGTTTGTACGTATTTTAATGCAAACACTCGGAGTTGTGAAATATATTTCACCAGAGTCGTAATAAAGGCAATGAAATGTATATACGGAATTTTATTTTTACGAAATTAAATAAAACACTGAACTTAAATGATTTTAAATTAACTTGAATTGAAATTAATTCAACATATATACAAAATGCATTTACTTTATACAGTGAAAAAATTCAAAATAATGAAAAAATATAAACTTAAAATAAATTGTACCACCTATAGTTAAAGTGGATATCTTTGCGGCTAAAACGGGTGCTGACAATTTTCAGTTGATTTTCTGCTGCGAACTCAATTAGTTTCACGCCGTTTTCATTGCTGCCAGCATGTAAATTTTTCCCTCTTGTTATTTTCTTATATACTTCCTCTCTGCCTACCTTCGCGTTAAAATCGCCCATCACTATTTTTATGTCACATCTCGGTAAGCTGTTCCATACTTCATTTTTTGTTTTTGTGTCTTTTTCTTCCGTCGGGGCATGCCCATTTATGATACTCAGTTTCCTATATTTGCCTCGTAATCTTAAATAACACATCCTATCAGACAATGCCTTGAAATCCCTCACCGCCTTTTTGTTTCTCTCGTTAACCATGAATCCGGTTCCAAAATATCTATTTTTCCCACTACTTTTGAAAAGCGTGGTTTTTCCTATTTCAACTATGTTACTACCGAGTTGTTTTGTTTCTTACAAGGCCAGGACATCAACACCACATTTTGTCATTATCTCTGCTAAATTATTTAAGTAACATGGGTCTCCCCTGACGGACGATAAAAAAACCAGATAGATCATGTTCTCATAGAGAGTAAACATTCTAAAGCTATTAGAAACTGCAGAAGTTACAGAGGACCGGACTCGGATAGTGGCCATTTTTTTGGTCATTACTAATTTAAAGCAAGAAGTACCAACAGGAAGAAAAGTCAGACAGACATATAATTTAAAGAAACTTGGTGAGGAGCGAGTGGCAAGGGAGTTAGAAGATGAAATAAGATCAAGTCTACTAAGAGGCAGCGTAGAAAGTCAAACAATTGGAGAAGAATGGAGTAAAATACAGGCTGCAAAGACAAATGCTTCAAACACCTGTTTGGGAAAGGCGGAATATAAAAGAACAGTGGAATGGTATGATATGGAATGTAGAGAGTCGATAATGGAGAGAAATAAAGCAAAACTGGAAAGAGATCGAAACAGAACAGTGGAGAAAATTAGAAATTACGAATAAAAAAGGAAAACCGCGAAGCGAATATGCAGACAGAAAAAAAGGATGATGTTGGAGAAACAATTAAAAGCAATAGAGGAACACTTTGTAAACAGCGAGATCAGAAATTTCTACCAAGAAATCAAGAGAACAAGGCAGAACAAGGACACGAAAATGATTTACTGTAAATATGAGATTAGGAGATCCAAAGGACATATTAGGTAGATGGGCGCAGTATTTTCAACAACTACTAAATGTAGAGGTAGAGATGGAGGAACAAACAACAACGCCAACAGAACAACACCAACAAGAATGTAACAAGCAGGAAGAAATAGAAGAACCAACAGAACAGGAGCTAAAAGAAATAATTAAGGGACTTAAGAATAACAAAAGTGCAGGTGAGAGTGGTATACCAGCAGAAATCCTAAAACAAGGAGGAGCGGAACTAGGTGCATGCTTGCATCACTTAGTACTAAGGATTTGGAGAGAAGAAAAAATGCCGGAGCAATGGAGTAGGGCAGTCATATGCCCGATCTTCAAGAAAGGGGACAAAACACTGTGTCAAAATTACAGGGGAATAGCTTTACTGGAAGTCGCTTACAAAGTCGTGTCAAAAATCATACGAAACAGATTAAAGATATATGCTAATGAGATAATAGGGGAATATCAAGTAGGTTTCAGGGCTGGTAGATCAACAACAGACGAAATATTTACGTTAAAGATGCTGCAAAATAACAGTTATGAGCAAAATCTAGGATTGCACATGCTTTTCATGGATTTTAAACAGGCGTACGACTCAATTTCTAGAAAAAAATGTATGAAACATTAGCATAATTACAAATACCGTACAAACTAATAAAGTTAATAAGAATGACACTCTCGGATTCGAGAAGTAAAATTTTAGTGGATGGAAGGTTCTCGGAACAAATTACAACCAGAAGAGGACTAAGACAAGGAGACCCGCTTTCGACTGACCTATTTAATCTGGTGCTGGAAGGAATCATGAGGGAAATCAACATTCAAACAAACGGCGTAATTTTCCACAACAAAGTACAAGTTATTGCATATGCAGATGATGTAACCATATTATCGAGGTCAAAGAGGGAACTAGAGAAAGTATTTGGACAATTTGTGGAAGAAGCAAGAAAACACGGATTACAGGTGAACGAGGAGAAGACAAAGTATATAGAAATGAGAGCGGAAGTGACAGAAGAAAATAGATATACCAAATTCAAATCAGGTCGAAACGAATATAAATTCGAAAAGGTGAAACAGATAGAGTACTTGGGTATAACACTAACCAGTAAAGGGCAAGAACAAAAAGAAATTGAAAAACGTATGGTGAGAGGAAATAGAGCAGTTGGCGCGTTAACACGAATATTAAGAGGAAAACACGTATCCAGAACTTCTAAAATACGAATATACGAGACAATAATCCGGCCAGCTGTTCTATACTCAAGCGAAACATGGACCATGACAAAACAACAAAAAGAAAATCTGAGAATCTGGGAAAGGAGAGTGCTTAGGAAAAGTTTTGGAGGAGTTAAGGAGGAGGATGGTAGGTGGCGGCGAAGAACAAACACAGAGTTAGAAGAAATGTATAGAAAACCAAACATAACTCAATTAATTGATTACGAAGAGCTAGTTGGTTGGGACATATCTCTCGGATTCCGGAACAAAGAATTGTGAAGAAAGTGTTGCACGGAGAAGAGGGTGGTAAACGAAGAAGAGGTCGGCCAAGGAAAAGTGGTTACAGGAAGTGCTAAAGGATATAGAGGAAGAAGGAATTGATGACTGGAGAAAAAGAGTGAGGGACCGAAAGAAATGGAAGAAAGTAGTAGAAGAAATAAAAGCCAAGGGCCTCGAGGGCCTGTAGAGCTGTTATATATATATATATATATATATATATATATATATATATATATATATATACTTAAACTGAATGTCTGTTGATGTTAGTCTCGACCTTTTTAAACATTTAAATGTATTTGAACAAATTTTACAATTAATCTCCGTATCACTAACAAAAAAAAAAACTAAATCTTTAATCCAGTTGCTTAACAGTTTTTCATGCGGACGTTCTGCAGGGGCCATAATATAGTGCTATATATACAAAATGATAATATATATGTATTAAAAAATGTAAGAAGTAATGATAAAATCCAACTTAATTTTTTTTCTATAAAAAAATATTAAAAGAATCTCTAAAATCAAAATAAATAAAATAAAAGAATTTCTGGTACAACAGAAGTGAATAATTAATATAAACAATTTAAAAGAAGTGCTTCTAGATCTATGGAAATAGTAAATGTAAGCAACACGCATCTAAATGTGAAAGACGCTCGCCTACATTCACCTTCCGCGTTCGCTAGGGCACTGCCTACCAGAAAGTTGAAACCGTGTCTGATGTCGATGTCCGATATGACTTATTAGAGGATAGCGTCTGTACCGCAGTCTATTGATGATATAAGGAGCGAGACTTGGCGACATTAGAAGTTTAAAAGGCCTTGAGGAACTGAGGCATTCGGTAGAGCTGTAGTGGGAGTCAAAGATAACACCTTTAATGAGCTTAAACCCGAAAAGCAACTGAGATATTGTACGTCTGTCCTGCAAGCTTATAACATTGAATTCTTCGAGTAATCATTCCTGATATAACTAACATCTCTCAGGATACTTGCTTACGAAAATAGACATCACCAGCCTTCGCGTAATATGGTGATCAAATCAAACTCCCGTACACCAGCGTACTTCTGATATAGCTTTGATAGAATAATAAATAATAATAATAAATGAATAGTTACTGTTGTATAAAATAAAATGGGCAAATTCAGTAATTTTTTGTCAAATACAAGCTAGAAACTAAAAGGAAACTAAATTCTCTAATTAAAAAAATCCTCTAACAATGACATCGAACACTAAATAGTACAGTCTTAAAATTGTATTTACACTGAATGTTAAAAATGACGTTTCTAACATTGAAAAGTTTGAGGTGATATTAACCTAATCTTATTCTAAATTCGTTGCCTGAGATCTTATAAACTATTAGGTCGATTTTTTCTTATTCTCATGGATAGGTTTAAACTTATGTGATCGTCTTGAAATAGAAATACCGCGAGTTTTTCTTATCTCTATTCTTAGCCTATGTTCAGTTTCAAAAAGAACGCTTCAATGCATGAGAACGTTCTGCAACCAGCATCGCTCGATTATATGTTACGAAAAATATCAAAATCAATATCAGTAATGTGCATTAACTAAATAACATTTTAAATGTTTTAGCATTTGACATTTGTATTCACCTAATTTTAAAAATATATATATATACTGTCGTGAGCAAAAAAAAACGGGATTGTTTCTGCGTGGGTTTAAATTGTGACTACCTAAGTGGCTATTTTTACTCATAATAGCAAGTCAGGAATTGTCAAAAATGTGTATTTCATTGACATTTATTAAACATTTTTAATAACAAGTGTTCATTTGAAAAGCCAATCTAGTAAAATGTGATTTATTGAGAAAATTTTGAAGTATGTCGTAAATTAAAATTTATTACTTAACCTACAAAGTCGTATATTTTGACAGTTTCATATATACAAATAAATAACAAATAATAGGTATTTATTGAAAACTACAACAAATGTTGAAAATGTTGTCCTTCAAGATCAATGCACTTTAAAATGCTGCGTTCAAAATTTCTGATGATTACTGATGATTACTGGATTGTTATTAATTTCCATGCATTTCTGTTCGATTTTCTGTAGCATTAAAAATCATTCAAATTCAATATAGGTGTTCGAAATATGTTATTTTTTAGATAAGGCCACAAAAAGAAGTCGCAAGGTGTTAAAACGCATGAACGTGCAGGCCAGGCAATTTCAGTATTTCGACTAATTATACGCTCATCAAAAGATTGTCTTAAATAATCCAAAGATTCTGCAGTACAGTGACAAGGTGCTTCGTCTTGTTGAAAATGTGCATTTTGAAGTTCATCATCAAGCAACTGATTGACAAATGGTTGTAAAATTTCCGTACGGTACCTTTGAGAAGTTAACGTTCCCTGAAAAAATATCGGTGCTATGATTCGCCATTGGCTTATCGCTGCCCAAACACCAATTTTCTCTGGATGTAGAGATTCTTCCTTAATTACATGTGGATTTTCACTACTCCAAATTCTTGTATTTTGTGAATTTAGGTATCCCGTTTTATAAAACCATGCTTCATCAGTAAAGATGACTCTTTGCGAAAGTTCTCCATTATTGTTCATATTTACAAACCAATTACAAAACTGTAGTCTACGTGGGTAATCAATTTCTAACAATTCTTGTACTGCTGTGACACGATATGGATAAAGTTGCATATCTTTTTTTAATAACCTTAATAAGAACAGAAAGGTTTATTTGTTGACTCAAATGTCGAACAGATGTTTGTGATTCATTTTCCATTATTTCTTCAACACGATTGACAACTTGAGGTGTACGTTTCTTAACTGCTCCGCTGCCTGATTTTCTTAAGAGACTACCAGTTTCAGAAAAAAGTTTTAAAGTTCTATCCAAAGTATTCTTAAATTGTATATAATCTATTACAAAATGTGGAAACTCAACTTGAAATTCTACCATGCAATCTTGAACTGAATAAACCCATAAACCATCAATTTTATTACCACTTCGAAAATAAGCCTGGACTTAAAAAAATGATATGTTCTAAAGTGAAAGCCATTTTAAAACTGAGAAGCAATTTATTTAAACCAGAATCGACGCACGATTATTTTATGCACTAACTGATATTTGTGTTTGACATTATCAAATGTCATTTGGATTTACGTTTACGGAACAACAAACACATATTAATATATTTGCGTCTTATTCTATCAAAATTTCAAAGGAACCTAGATTGACTTTTCAAATGAACACTTGTTATATATATAAATAAAAATTACTAAAAATGACAGAGAAAGAATATAATTAAAGTAATTAATATTTCGTCATTCCACCGTTATTATTTATAACTGCATCTAATATTGTAGACATTGAAGCGACGATATTTTGTACAACATTTATAGGAATTTGATGCCAAGCATTTTGAATAATCTCCCAAAATTCTTCCTGGGTAGCAGCTCTATCTCATTAATTCCCATACATTGGGATGTAGATAAAGACTGAAGGGCGGGAAATCTCAAGTTTAAATTCTCTTGTAACCATTGTGTTACAACATGAGACAGGAAATTGTGTTGTATAGCTTCCTTTAATGCTTTGAAAGGGTTGTGTCTAATCTCAGTAACTATTGTTTCATCTTCCTGCGGATTCGAAATTTTGTTACGTCCGGAATCTATTTTCCGATTAAATCCTCTTCCCTCCATTTTTTATATATTCTTGCCGCTGAATTTTAACCAATATTAAATTGAACCGATACAGTTCTTAATAATTTCCCATTTTCCAAACTAGTAATAAATCTGGCTTTATCAATTTTCGAGAATGCGTCATTTTCAATTTTGAATTAGCAACTATATAATAATTTGACGCACAGTTTGAAAATTAATCAAACATCGTCAAAATTACAATGCTAAAAAATAAAGGAAATTGACATAACGATTTTGACACTGTCCCGATTTTTTTGCTCACGACAGTAGATAAAAGATGAAAAAGTAAAAATTTCGAACTAGTATAAGGCTGGAAACAGTTTTAGGAATGTGCGGGATGTGCTTTCTATCAAATATCTTTACAGGCCCATGTCATCTATCGAAAAAATTTTGATTCTGATGGCTGCATAATAAATACACACAGAAATAAAATTAAAACCCCCTACATTCCTCCTAAAATTAAATGTGTTATGTTACATTGAAGAATGCCTCATAACACCATTAAGTAAAATAACATAACAATTTAATGTATCAGAATAATTGAAACATACATGAGTAGGTAAACCCCACCAGTTTTGTATAATACAAAGGTATTTTTAATAATATAAAATATTATTAAAAATCTGGTGTGAAGAACACAAATGCAGTTCTTCACACCAGATTTTTAATAATATTTTATATTATTAAAAATACCTTTGTATTAACAATTTAATATTTCCAAGATGTCTGTATTTAAAATTCTCAAACAGTACAAACACAAATTTTACAAGTGTTCTAATTACCAACAGTTATTTCATGAAGAGAGAATAAGACGTGTTGATTTTTGCGAAACACTATCTAATTTATTAAATGAAAATTATAATATGTTGAAGAATACTTTCACTGATGAACCGTCTTTTTCTTCGTACACGTATTCTTCCTCAATTTGAAAATTTAGCCATTGAAGGTTACTAGTTTCAAATGGATTGAACTCCAATTCATTCAACTGCAGCAATTATAAATTTTCTAAATTCAAGTCTTCCTGATCGATTGATACCCTAAGTTTGGTGATATAGTTTGGCCTGTTTTATCGCCAAATGACTTTTCTTTGGGGATACCTTAAATTTAAAATTTATGGTAATGTAATTTTCACTAACATTGAAGATTTAAAAGCACGCATAAGTACAGCTTGCGATGAATCACGAACCAAACCGGATTTTTTTACACACTATTTGCAGGAATTTCATAATCGACCTTATTATCCACCTTCACATTCCATACAGAGCCTTCATTATTTGTTGTAACATGATACATATGCAACCAACATTACAGATTGGTACTACTCCTATACAAATATTCCTAGTTCAAAATAGTTTGACATATGTTTTTTAATTTTATTTTAATTGAAACGTAAGTATATTCTTGGAATAATAAAAATGAATTTTAGTTGTATGTTTATTCAATTAAAACACTAGTGTTTATTATCATTTTAATAGCATAAATTTTATTTACAGTTAATAATGAAAAAATTGTCAATTTTGCCTCTGTACAAACACATTTTATGAGGAGCTAACGTACTGAAAGCTTTTTCACAATAACATATTTATAATAAATGTTGGAAATGATGACCATTTTGTTGCAAACAAATATTCACACTACGTTTTAAATTTTCAAAAACATTATGTAAATCATTCTGCGTAATGTTATTTATTTCATGCACAATTGCTGCTTCTAGTTCTTGTAAATTATGTAGTCTATTTCTATATATCCTATTTTTCAAATGTCCAAATAAGTAAAAATCAAGCGGAGTAAGATCGGGAGAACGGGGTGGCCATAAATTAAACAGTCTATCGTCATAAAATTCTGTCAAATAGTGGTGTGTGTCTCTGGCCGTGTGAGCAGGTGCATTATCTTGTTGAAACCAGCCATTTTCTAATTCATCGTCATGCAGATGATTAATAAATTCATTTAATATTCCTCGATATCTTGCTGCAGTAATGGTATCGTAAAAGAAAATTGGCCCAATAATTCTTCTTCTCGACATTCCCACCCAAATTCCTACTTTTAAAGGATGTAATGATGTTTCTACTAGTTGGTGTGGATTTTCTGTAGCCCAAGATTTATAATTTTGTGAATTTACGTATCCTGTAAGATGTACCCATGCTTCGTCACTAAAATAAGTTAAATCTAGGAGATCATCGTTCATTCGATTATTAAACCATTCACAAAATCTAATTCGCCTATCGTAATCGACTGGATGTAACTGATGAACAATAGTAACTTTATAAGGATGCATATGTATCTTTTTTGTTAATGCTTTGTGACATGTTCCAACTGAGAGACCTACAAGAACATTTTTTTGAATGTTAACTTTGTACAATTAAAAATAAATATGAAATACCTGTTTGCTGAGATAGTTTTTTAACTGATTTATGAGGGCTATGTTCTACTCGCTGCCGAATATCATCTACAACAGCTTCAGTTAATTTGGTGGGCCTCCCAGTCGATTTCCCTTTATAAATACAATGATTATCCTCAAAACGATGTGTTATAATATGTCTACGATGTCGAAATGAATCATAATCAAAGTCAAAATCTGGGAAGCGTTGTATAAATTGATCTATACAACTTGGAAGTGAATAACTCCAATTGCCTTCGGCATCTTGTGTAGCACTTCTATAATGGGCCACTAAAATGAATGCATCTTGTTCGACGGTAAATGCCATTTTGGAGGTTATAACGTAAAATGAAATTATTTTATTTATACATACATTCAATGTTATTAATAGATAACTAACATTCACAAAAGTTAGAATATCTTCAATAGCTCTTCAAAGAACTGACTTTTTTAACGCGAAATAAATATAAAATTAATGCAAAGAAAATCTAATTGACACAATACACAAAACGTACAAACTGTCATAACAAAATATTTGAGTTTAGGAACTTATTATGCAGGATTGCCAATCCTAATGTATGCAACCAATATTGCAACACGTCACGTGGGTTACAACCTATTATGAAGGCACGGTACAATATATGGAATGTGAAGGTGGATATTTCGAATATTTATGGAAAAGTTAAAGAATTATAAATAAAAACAAACTTTTTTTTCAATTTACCATAAAATTCATTTTAATATTGTTTGTGTAAGTTAAATGTTAAATAAATTATTTTCACACTTTGTTGACACTGAAAACTCAAATACCTTATTACGACAAGTAATGACACTCGCATTGTTGGTTGCATAACATTCCCATGTATTGAAGTATTTATTTTAAAACCGAACATAGGTGTATTCAAGTGTTATGTTCAGTGATTTAAAAAACTCATAGTATATTTCGCAGTCATTTTCTGTATAAAAAAAATATCAAAATATAACAACCCATAATAATCCAAGACTGTATATGTCATATAATGATGTTGGAATGTTATCCAGTGACACCTTATTCACAAACATTTGAAAAATTACTGTTTAAAGATAAAAAAATTTGAAAGGAGAAAATACTCCTTTATTATTAAATTCTATATGAATTTTAATATCAACTGTATTACCTACTATTTTTATTTTTTTTACTAACTCGCTTAATTTAATAGATGTTTTTAAAGTATTTGGTCACATATTCTTTTTTTTAGGAAAGATGCCGAAGTTCAAATGGAAGGTCAGTTTCTGGTTCGTCAAATTTACGATGATGAGCTAACCTACAATTTAATATCATCGGCCGTTGATATCCTCGGTACATAATAAATAATTTCGCAAGTTACGATGCATATCTCAAACATGATTTTGTTTCAGAAATTCCGGCTACGGCTATACTGGAATTATTCGGAAAAACTTTCTTCGAATTTTGTCAAGATTCTGGTTATGATAAAATCTTGCAAGTATTGGGAGCTACTCCGAGAGACTTCTTGCAGGTAATAATAAATGTTACTTGATGTTACCATTTAGGCTTACAGCTTTGTTACATAGTTATACTTTCTTCTCCAGTCCTAGATTTGCTTTCCTGCCAAATCTTTCTTAATAGTCAGTTTTCTTTTTTGTCTTTCCGGTACTCTCCAAGCTATGGTTTTTATTTATTAGTTATCTGCTCTGATTATAAAATCATGAAACATACGATAACCACACGCTCAATTTTTGCCCATGGAATGCAATTGGTTACAAACTATAATAATAGCTAATGCCCGAGTTGACTGCCGTGGATTATTGCGAATTAAAGTGATTTGAAGATCAAAGTCGGATGATCCTTCTGAACGTCGACCATACGAGGCGTGACAATCTAATTCTCAAATTGGTACAAAATACAAGAACACAATCAATAAATTACATATAATACAATACAAAAAAGTTTGATATTTAGTCAAGGTAATTTCAATTTACATTAATAAACTTAGTGTAGTGTTCCAAAAGTTTTTGAAAACAGTCAACAAATGCATCCAAAGAAATAGTGTTGAATTTGACGGTTACTTTTGTCTAAATATTTTCTACGTCTTGAAATCGTTTCCCTTTAAAAACAGTTTTCAATGTTAGCGAAAAATGATCTTACAATTAGTGAAGAATGTGACGGTGTATTATCATGTAACAAGAATCAACTATCGTCTTCTCGATATTGTGGTCGCACTCGAGAAATGCGCTTCAGTAATCTCCTCATCACTTCAACGTAGTATGCAGCGGTAACTGATTGTTCTTGCATTACATTTTCACTATCTACAAACCTAATTAGCATTGTATTGTTTCTAGATTTTTACAAACGAAACTTTTTCGGTCTTGGGAATAATTTTCCTATACACCGCATGATCTGGCGCTTTGTCTCAGGATTGTACTGAAACACCAGTGGAAATGTAGTTAAGAACATTTATATCGTTGCAACAGCTCTAAATTTATTAAAAATATGGATTAAAAATATACATCTAAAAGTTAAATTTTAAAATCACGGCCATTGACCCAGTCCAACGCGAAGTCAGTAGCTTCAAAGAAATAACCTATCTCACCTCCATATGCTGCACGGAGGCACTCACCTGAAGTCTGGCGAGGTTCTAAGAATTCGTAAGTTGGTGTCCCAGTCAGTTCTCATTTATAGAATGGGTCACGATAAAACTCCGTGGGACGTTCTTATTCTATTGAATGTCTTCCACTGATGACGAAGCAGCCCCATTCCTGGTAGGATAAATGATATAGGCCGCTTGAGCGGGTTTCAAGGCTTCTCAATACTCTCTATCTCCATCCATCATTTGGTTCGAAATCTTCTGCTGTAAGTTATTCTGCTAGCAGAAGTTGGGCAGATCTAGACTTCAGTCTCGACAGGCTAGCATCAGGAAAATCACTATATACTGGAAGACGGAAATTCGATATTATCTTATTATATTCTCTTACCAGGCTTTCCTGTCTCTGGGTGATGGGAGATGCAATATGGCTTAGAACCGAGAGCCAAGGTAGAAGTTTACTTTTTAAACAACCGCTAATTATTCTCATGTTCTCGTTGAGTTTGATGTCGATCTTCTTAGCGTAGAAACTGTTTAGTCAGAATTCAGCTACCCAGTAAACAAGGCAAAGAACTGAAGTTCTAAGCGTGGATGCGCTCGCACACCCAGAGCTTGTGCAGTATGTTATTTCTAGTGTTTATTTTAGCTGCTGGATTCTCTAGATGTATTTTATATGAGAGTGTTCCATCCATTGTTATCCCAGATATTTTGGGTAAAGATTCTAACATAGGAAATTGTTACTGAAGTACACCTGCGGCTCTAGACGTACTTGTTTATTATTGAGATGAAAGCACGGCACTTCGTCTTTATTCATATTCGGGATTAGTCCTCAGTCGGCAAAGTATTTTGCCAGCACGGACAGGTCCTTTAAAAGTATATTGTTAGTTCTCTCTATGGTTTTACTCCGGCATGCAAGAGCCAGGTCATCAGTATATCCAAACATTTTTAACATTGTGCGTGGCATGTCAGAAGTATACAGATTAAACAGGACAGGTGCGAGTACCGATCCTTGATGCAATCCATTATTAAGATGTCTCATTTTACTCTTGCTCTCTCCTGTTATTATTTGGAAGGACCTGACGCAAAGCATGTTGTTTAATAAAGATGCTATTCGGCGTCATGGTACTATGTTGGGATATATGTAGAGAAGGCCTTCTCTCCAGACCGTGTCATATGCCGCAGTCAGGTCAACGTACACCATGGATAAAGTCTTCGGACGATGCAACTCTTCTCTCTTTTTGCTCATCCATAAGGTTATCTGTCACGAACTTTGTACAAATTTTCCTCTTCCCAAATATTAATTAAACGTTTGTCGGTCGAATCGTGTACTTATTCATGTTTAACTCTTTTGCCAACATTCTAAAAGTAATTCGTCGATTTTATGCTACAAGTTCACGCACTTTTGCGATCGTATTTGCGTTTCAACAGACCGACGCACGTCCAGTTCTAGCGTCATGCTGTACAGCCTCCTGTCCATCCTTGAATCACTTAAACCACTCAGACACTGTAACGACTTACGGTATTATTATCGTTCACAGATTTCAACAGTTAGGAAGTTTATGTTGCAGTTTTACCTGATTTATAGCAATATTTAATATTTGCTCGTTGCTCTATTATGACTGACAGATACACGATATGCGCGCTAGCGTCCTACTCACACACTAACAGCTGTTTTATCTTGACTTGTCCGGCATCTGTTGATGAGACTGGGAACCATTACGTGCTGTTTTATTTTTGGTTCTATTTCAGCTGACTGCATTACAGCAGCGTCAATCTGAGAATTAAATTGCCACACCTCTTAGTTTATGGTAAAATGATGTTACATTTAACCTGCCATTTTCTTTTGCCAATAATTAATACAAATGCACAAAGTTAAACTCTTCAATAAAACAATAATCGATGGGGCGTATTATTTTGACACTTCTTCGAATTAGTTTTTGTTGAATCGTTGTTGATTCAACTTGTGAATAGAAGGTCTTCTCTTGCTCAGTGGTTCGCAGAATAAAAAATACTTGTTGAAGGCAGAACGCTTTTTAATTATTAAATACAGAAACTAATGTTAGATAAGCCGCAAGCAAAATACGTTATTATAAAGGTTGGTTACATTTCTAATTTTAGTAACGTTTGAACCTGCTTAAAATGGCATGTGTCATCTCGTTGATAGATCTTAGCAAACTTATGGATCAGGTACATATGGTTTTACCCACGCTCAACCTTGGATGAATCGTATTTCCTAAATACTGTTGCTTAATGCAAGAGATCTTTGAAAATGTGACCGTAATAAAAATTTGTAGACAATCCGTCTGACTTAATGGGGAACTGCGTGTTTATAACATTAGGTGGCAGGCTTTCGATTTAAACATTACAATGCTTAACTGATGTGTCTAAATATTTGGTGATCATAGCGGATACAGATTAACTAGAAACAATACAAAATACCAAATGCCGGAATATATAACTATATATTAGATGAAAAATTCGTATTTCAAATACATTTTCCAAGAAGGGTGAACCGAAACATAATTGTGAGATAAACGGTTATTGCAGGCCGTGTTTTGAGAAATATTTCCTGGATAAAGTAAGAAAAAGACATTATGAAATTATGTTTGACACTGCCATAAACATTAATAACGGGGAATGCCTGGTCCCTCTGAACAAAGTGTATAAATTTCAAATTATAAAGAAATCTTTCCTAAATAGAATTCAATTAATTAGTCAAAAAAACTTATTAATTAACAACGTTGTTCAGATTTCTGGACAACAATACAACATTAAAATAACTTTGACATATACCTATCAACTTTTTTTCAGGGCAGCGTTACCCTAAAAACCAAAAACACGACGAACTTATGCATGAATCTGATACAATATTGCGGCTTAAATACTGCTTGACCTTCGCCTAAAGTTTTTATTTGGTTACGCTATTTTATAATTTAATTATATTCATTACATACATATGTGTGTAATGTGTGCATGATTATGGTGTAGTAAATTAGGTCACGTAAACTGTTGATAATAACAATACAATAGCCTTATAGTATTGCTACCTGAAATAAAAATGACGTACTACTGGTTCCATTTGCTTTTAAAGAAGTCGTTAAGATAGAAATACATACGTTACTTATGAGAAATACACAGTATACACATATGTTATAAACGCCCGATGTGGTAGAAAATGAAAGGGAGATATACACAGATATATTTGATCTAAATTCGAGGTTCACCTGTTGATATCATATGTACCTTACAATTATACACACTCCATTTATTTTCTGAAGTATTTATGAGAGGTAAAGTAAAACTTAGATTTTAGACAATCATTCAATTTCTACATTTTATATTATTAGGGAACTCCCGAAATAGACATTTTCCATAACAAAATTAACTAACAACTGCTTTTGGTATTTAAATAATGTGCATATAAAGTCTCATTTGGAACTATAGGATTCCATTTTTGAATAAAACGCATAATATTTGTAACACTAATATTTCTTAATCTTCAATAATAATTTAGACTTTACAGCTACATCTGGAATAGTTATTTTCATAACAAGTGCGGAATAATAGAGATTCCGAAACGATAGCAGGAGTTACCTGCATGAGTTTCGGAATTGCTTTCCTGCAAATATTATGAACAACATTTTTCCTACAATTGCTTAGAATCGTCGCAGTTTATTGGTAAGTTTTTCCGAGATTTAAATATGCTTTTTGCAACGCGATACCACAATTTTCCTCTTCTACCAAATCAATCATCTACGGCAAATATTATTGCGTTTTTCATTATTATTAATAAAACTACAACTTAACTCAAATATTTTTTCTTACTTGAAACTATTTTTTAAAATACAATATCGTACCTATACGAATCTGTTATAAATGTAAATGTCAGGTGTTACTCAAACACGATTTATCGTATACGATTACTTGTAAGTGTAAAGCCTGCTTAAGAAAGGAAAATGTACTTGCCAAGCAGTAGAGGTGAATACATTCGAAAAAATACGGAAGCTAATAGCATCCGGAGGAGTATCTGGCGCTGCCACATCCATGTGGATACACAGGGCACTGTTTCAGGCGTTCGTCGGCGTCTTTCTTAGCGGACGGCGGGACAGACGCAGATAGGAACGTGAAGCGCCACGGAGGATAGAGATTTACAAGTATCGCAGAATAATACATAGAATCATCTATCCAAAACAAAAAGAAATTGGAAAAGCAGATTTTTCGTACAAAATCATCATCTACGGTTAAGGACGATATATTTTCCACGAGGAAAGCGAATTCATCCTTTACGTTGAAGGTGATTACTATTTCTTCCTATTTTATTTCTTCACCCGAAGATTTAACTGGTGTGTGATTTAATAATTTAAGTAACTGTTATATCAATATAAATAATAATAAATCTCAAATGTGAGTAGGTACAATCTATATTTTTGATTTTGAGCATTCCCGCACTCTGCGGGAATTGGCCATTTCCCGCATGTAGGAATGATGAATTTCTTAACAATTGTAGGAAAAATATCATTCATATGGCTTTCACCTCGAATGCTCTGGCATGATCTTTTTCGTTTAGCAATATTTTCCATAACACTGGCACTTAAACCTGGCGTACATTTTCCTCTTCACATAACCTCAAAGAAAAAAGCTCAATAGTGTTAAGTCACATGATCTTGCAAGCCAATTGATGTCAGAATTTCGAGAGATGGCACGATCTATAAATTCAGTATGCAACACAATTATGTTCTCACGTGCTGTATGATACGTTATACCGTCCTGCTGAAGCCACATAATGCTCAAATCTAAGTCATCAATTTGGTGGGAAAAGAAATTATAACATGTCACAATACCGTTCCCCACTTACTGCGCACTTAATGCGCACCAAGGAGTGCCTCTTTGACGATTCATTACTCTTTCGTGAACAGCATGTGGATTTTCTTCGCCACAAATTATTTTGTTTATTGACTATTCCATCAAGACAAAAATATAGTTCATCACTTAGAGAAATTTTATTGAAAAATCAGGATCATTTTGTTATTGAACACAAATGGTGCGCAATTCAAATTCTGTAGTTCCAAATGAGACACAAGTATTTGTACCTTTACCTTTTATAAAAAAAATGTTCATAAAAAATTAATTAAAATTTGCCAAAATATATAATAATAAATAATAAAATATTGTGATAAATTTTCAGTTCGGATTCGATTAATAAAACACGGAATAATTAAGAATTAACTATATTAATAACAAAAAATAAGTAGAACTGACAATAACTAACAGTGTCTATATTTATTAAATACACTTTGGTGTCTACGATATTTATTTCACAACGACCGCTGGTCCAATGAATCATCCTACGCTGAGTGTTTATATACTCGCCTCTACTTTTAGATTATTCCCTGTCTTGAATATCCGGGAAGCCCCGTGCATGGCCGGTAACAAAATCGCTTAGGTCACCTGCTGACGTAGCGTCGCATGATGCACATCACAATATTCTTCTTATTCTATCCAGTAACACTACCACGTGATTTCCATAATACGTTGATGCGTTTATGAAATTATTAATAAAATAAATTATTATATATTATTATAAATAAATTATTAATAAAATTTTGCTTCATGTTTAGCCAAATTACTCTTAAATTTTGTTGGAGTTTCATGTTATTAAATGACATTAAAAGTTAATATTTTTAGATCGCGTGTCTCAAACGTTCTCTTTTGAAGTTACGAGGCCTGTTCTTTTTTCATTGAGTCTAATAGGGTAATATATATTTTCTAATAATTTCTGGAAGTAATCCTTTCTTAACGCAAGGGCATTTTTACATTAGTAAAAAATATTTTCTCCAATCTTTTCCGTCAGATAATTTATTTCATTTCTAAATCAATAAACTTTCTACTTCAGCCGATATGACGTAATCACCGCAACTTATTCTTTACAGGTGCTAACAAAAGGTGTTAGGTGTTAGGTCCTAATTACGAGAGTATTTCAAAATATAGCGATACTGCTGCTATAACTTCCTTCACAACTAGAATTTTATAACGCAAAGAATAGAATATGAAACCTCCATCTCGAATGTACTTATCTTCAAGTAGCCTTTGATCTAACTTTTGACGTTTATAACAACTTAATTACTGAATGTACCCATCGAAAAATGAGCGTGGAGTAAAGATATGGAATAAAATTTTGTGTTCGGTTGGGTAAAACTTCAACTAAAACTTTTGAAATTAGTAAAAATACATGCCCATATGATAGCTTATCACGATGTCGAGTGTTGGGTGGTATAAGAAATTCAAAGACGGTTGTGAATCAGTGGACGTTGAACCTCGACGCAGGCGATCACCAACTGCACGGATTAATTAAAAAGTTGATCCAAAATGATCGTCAGATTGGCATATATCGAATTTTTGACATTGTTAATTTGTCTTATGGTTCCACTCAAAAAGTATTCATGAAGACTTAGGGTACTGGAAGGTCGCAGCGAAATGGATTCCAAAAATAATGACCGATTTAACAAAAAGCCAATCCAGTGACAATTTGTCGGCAGTGAAAAAGGCAACTGCTACATAATCTACAGTTTTTAAACAATGTGATTACATGTGATGAGAGTTGGTTTTATCATTAAGACCCTGAATTAGAATCTCAAAGTATGCAATGGAAACACAAAAGCAGTCCAAGGCCGCAGAAGGCGGAAACTATGAAAAGTGACGGTAAAGTGGTGCACTTAGTTTTTTTGATAAATGCACCTAGAGAACATACAGTAACTGGAGAGTACTATTGTAATATACTTCGAAGAACTCTAAAGGCAATCAAGGCATCGATTGGATCCTGCATCACGACAATGCTTCCGCCCAAACAGATCCTCAATTTGTCAACGAACACTTGAAGAATTGGGGGTCGAAATTATGGTTCGGGCTCCCTACTCACTTGACTTTACTCCATGCGACTTCCATTTATTTCCTGAACTCAAAAAATAATTGAAAGGTAGAAAATTTGAGTCGAATTTAGAGCTCAACAACACGGTGACTCGCGGTTTCTCAGATTTTCATGACAAATGGACAAAACGATGTGACAAGTATATGGCACAGAATGGAGAGTACTTTTAAATATAGTTGTTGAAGTTTTCTAAATAAATGTTTAATTTTTATACTACAGCATCAGTCTCGTTATTTTCTGATATTTCCTCGTGTATGGCGAATAAACCATTATTTCATTGTTTTGGTCATTCGAATTATCAATTATACGTGTGGTAGTGTGAGCTTGAGTGTTATCCTCATGCAAGAATTCATCCTCTTCAAACGATTTTCACGGTCACTTTGGAGAAATTAAGGCAAACAAACTGTAATATTCGGTATTAACAATTCGACGGTTTTCCAGCTCTACAGTGGAAACATATCCACCAATATAAAAAAATGTGGGGACCTTCTTGTTCGGATTTTGTCTTAAACAACTTCTGTTGGAAGCAATTCACTTTCAAATATCCAAGCCTACGATTGTTTCGTCACCAATGTTGTTGTTGAATATTCCTTACAGTAATATGCTGGTCCTCTTCAGTCATGTGCTGAACAAAACCAATTTTATTTTTGGTGACACCCGTTTGTTGGCTTACGAACAAGAAATGTTGTCATTTTAGGAAAGTAAGTCACGTTCGAATTCATTATACTACCGCTTTACGGTAGTTAAGAAACTTAACTTGTCCCAAATGCGCGATCCATTTCCTCAAAATATTCCTTACGCATTAAGCCAATTTTAAAATTATAAAAATCGCAGCCCAGTAATGGCTTTTGTTAAATTCTATGATTACCTTAAAATTTTGTAGTTCAAAAATTCTTAAATATATTTTTCAACTGTCGCTTATTAAATTTGTAATTAGGTTAAAATAGCAAAGAAAATTTGTAACAAAATATCATAGTCTGATAGAGAGAACTGCCCTCGTAAGTGGCAATATGTGGGTATTTTTTGCTTTTTAATGAATAGTAACGATAACGATCGTCAACAAAGATAATTATGAGTATGTTATTGTTGGCAATACCGCATTATGTATTTAGTGGAAAATAATAAAGTATACTAAATTTCAGTGTTCTTTGGAATAAAAATATTATTTGCTATTAATATACGATATCTCTCTAATTACTGACAAAATTAAAATATTAAAATACAGATTTCAAAGGCAGACTCTAGGTATATTGATAGCGATAGGAATGTTCTATTAATTCTAGCTCATAAATATAACGTCCCTTCAAAATCTTTCCTCATCAGAGACGGCCATGCTTTTTAATAATGGTTAGTGACAGTGCACGTAGCCTATTACAAGCGTATAATTTTGCATGAGCATGCCGTCTCTAATGAGGAAAGTTTTTGAAGGCACGTTACTTTGAAATGAGTACTGGGTGGTTTAACTTTTATGATACAATTTCCTAAAAATTGCGTGATATATTTTATCAAAAATCTGGTGTGAAGAACACAAATACAGGTTCACTATGAATATTTTTTGTGAATGTGTCCGAACATACCCCTCCCCAGAGACGTAGATACGTATTTCGCCTTTCTACAGGCTCGTCGGTACGCCCCTGTTGGAGAAAGGATATTCTCAGACACATTCACAAAAAAGAACCACATCACCACATCACCACACCACCGAAATTATCCAGACCGGGTGTAGAAGTAAATTCAGCGCTGCCTGTTGTCAGACAGCCGAAATACCTCGCCCCGTCCACATAACCAATGTGAAGTAACGACGCCCTTCCAAAGATGGCACAGCCAATATCTCTAGAAACCGCATTTTGTTTGTGTCTTAACTCATACTACGGACTAACCGCATGTGTAATATATCAGAATAATTGAAACATACATCAGTAGGTAAACACCACCAGTTTTGTATAATACAAAGGTATTTTTAATAATATAAAATATTATTAAAAATCTGGAGTGAAGAACACAAATACAGGTTCACTATTAATATTTTTTGTGAACGTGTCCGAACATATCCCTCCCCAGAGACGTAGATACGTATTTCGCCTTTCTACAGGCTCGTGGGTACGCCCCTGCTGGAGAAAGGATATTCTCAGACACATTCACAAAAAAGAACCAGATCCCCACATCACCGAAATTATCCAGACCAGGCGTAGAAGTAAATTCAGCGCTGCCTGTTATCAGACAGCCGAAATACCTCGGGTATTTCACATTGGTTATGTGGACGTGGCGAGGTATTTCGGCTGTCTGACAACAGGCAGCGCTGAATTTACTTCTACGCCCGGTCTGGATAATTTCGGTGATGTGGTAATGTTGTTCTTTTTTGTGAATGTGTCTGCGAATATCCTTTCTCCAGCAGGGGCGTACCGACGAGCCTGTAGAAAGGCGAAATACGTATCTACGTCTCTGGGGAGGGATGTGTTCAGACACGTTCACAAAAAATATTAATAGTGAACCTGTATTTGTGTTCTTCACACCAGATTTTTAATAATATTTTATATTATTGAAAATACCTTTGTATTATACAAAACTGGTGGGGTTTACCTACTCATGTATGTTTCAATTATTCTGATATATATTTTATCATTAGATTGTCATGTGCCAAGACTTCTGCGTTGATAATCTATGGCAAGGCAAGGAAATTTCTAATACAAATAGGCTGTATCGGCATATTCAGTTTTAGTTGTTATTTTTGGCGTTCATTTTATCGGGATATAAAATACGAATATAACAGATCGGAAACTGTCATTTGTTAGGTAGTTAGGTAGAATAGAACGAGGGCGGATTGATATATAAGGTCCCCAGCAATGCCATTGTGTCAGTAGTGGGGATAGGAACAAGTTCTAACCTGTAAAAGATAATTTAGATTATCCCATCTTAGCATGTAAAGTTTAATTTTTTTATGAACCATCGCTTAACAGTGCCAATTATCGTGAGATGCGTACAAGTAACGATACGTAATAGAATTTTTAACGCTGGAAGGTTGTGAACCCGTCGAAATTTACAAGCGTTAGAAAGCTGTTTATAGCAATGATTGCATGAATGTGAAAAATTTCCACCAATGGGTTCGACGTGCAAAACAATCACTAATATTTGTATTTGTATTACCATTAGCGTCCTATGCGGTAATCACCTTTAATGTTTTAATTGATTGTCGGAGTCAGGTTGATTGCATTTATTTTTTCCCGCGCATTCGATACTATCGATCATGTAATACTTCTAAATAAACTTTCTTCTTTTGGTTTCTCACATTGTCTTCTTAGACTTATGAAGTCGTATTTAGACAATAGGATTAATTACGTTTTTTTATAATGGTTACTTATCTCATGCTTTTATATCTACTTCTGGGCTTCCCCCAAGGCTCCAATCTAGAGCCTTTATTATTCTTACTGTTTATAAATGATTTACTTGCAAGTCTGCCTTCTAATGTCTTGGGTTATACTGACGATATTTAAATCTTCAATATTAGTGTCAAGTGATCCTGACGTTAAACGTTTACAAGAAAGTATCGATTTTATCTTTAATTGTTCTAGTACCAATCACTTGACATTGAATATAAATAAATGCTTTGTAATATCTTTTGCTAGAAAATTAAAATCTACTCCTTCCTCCTACTCCTAAAAAAATGAAGGTTTTTGACGAAAAGTGATTTGGTTGATCAGCATAAGTGACGCATAAGAAAAATCAACGAAGAAGTGAATGCACTGATTCAAGAAAATCCAGAATTCTGCAAAATCAAGTTGGTCGGCAATTAGGCATTAGTCAAGAAAGAGTCCAGTACATTTTTTAGGCGTTGATTTACAAAAAAAAAATGCACCAGAGGTACCCCGCGACACTTTACGAATACAAAAAAAAAATATTTATAAGAACTTTTTAACAATAAGAACTTTTTAACAATGGACGTAAAGACATGATTTTCTCATGAACAATACCACCGAGGCCAAATCTTGGGTTCATTGTTATGACTCCCAAAACGTGGTAATCAAAGGAATACCGTCGCCCTGATTCCTCACGTGTATGAAAATTCTAAAGAGTTTCATCACCACAGTAAGTCATGCCTAACATTTTCTGGGATGCAGAGGGACTTAGTCATATCGACTACTTGCCGAAGAAATCAACGATTAATTCAATAAGATACTTTAAAATTTGAAGATCACTAAAGAATCGTATCCGCAGACTAAAGCCGGAAAAAAAATTTTCCTTGTACCACGCCAACGCCAGACCGCATTTCAGCAACGAAGCGATCAAGACATTGCGCGCCTGAAATTCACGGTTGTTTTGCACCATGCGTACAGTCTTGATTTGGCACCTTCATACTTCTGATAGTTCACAAAGTTGAAGCAGGTATTGAAACGTAAACAATTTTCATCGGACACTGAAGTTCGGACTGCCGTTCGCAATTGGATCGACAGTCAATCAGAATGTTTTTCATATACAAGACTAAGTAAATGAATTCAAAGTTTGGAGAAATTTGTTACACTAACGGCCGGTAGTATCAAGTGATATTAAAAGTAGTTTTAGTTAAAAGGTATTTAAATTTAGTATCCCGCACATTAGGGGTTCTGTATTATAAAATGAATTTAAGCATAATTTAACTAAATGTCATATTTACGAAGGTTGGTTATAATTTTAGAACGAAATATACGAATTTAGCACATTTAAACAAACTAAGGTCATAGTGTAAACGTTTATACTGTGCTCAGGTTGTGGACTTGTTAAACTAATAAATTAAAAAGTAAACAATATTTTACAGTCACATCACTATATCAGAAATATTTTCAAAAAGTAGAAAATTCATACGACAATGAAATTCTCTTTAAAAAAATCACAATAAATTTTGAAAATAATATAATATTAGTCTCTATTGAGTGTTATTATTTGCTTTATGCAACACTTTTTCTACTTCAACAAAAATGTTTTCCTCAACTGGTAGAGGCTCATTTCTATTAATTGCGATGTTATGCAATACTGCAATAGCAAGGATTATATTAAATACAAAATATATAGCCTATATTGGATGTAAGTAAATAAAAGTTTCGAGGTTATGTAAGTATATGTGAGTATATTGCGTCCAGAATGATAAGAAAATAACTTTTAATGTATTTACAGCTGTTTTTGCACCCCTGTGGCGATAATTCTCTCATTGTTATTGTATATACACCCGGTCCCGACTACCTCCTTAACTTGTATTAACTGTTACAGTTAGGCACCTAATAGGTCCGCAATACTTATAGTGCAGAGTAATACAGTAACACCATTTGCAAAATCATGAATAATAATTATTAATATCGTATTTGTTCCTTTTGCATTAATCACCTGACATACTTAGTCAGATATACAAGTTATGAATGGTAATTGAATATAGGCCCCTAATTTGTAGTCAATATGGCCAATGGATTCGTATTAGGTGAACCGTGTCCATTCAATAACAATGAGAGAATTCGCCACAGGGATTGCAACAACAGTTATTAACGCATCAAAAGTTAGCTTCTTATAATTTCGAGCGCACTATACATCAAAATCACAGAAGTATATATCGTATGATCAAAAAGTCTTTGGAACGCTATTGACGTGGAATTTACGAGATATCTATGAAATTATTTATTTCAATTAGTTTTGACATTGACTTGACAACTTTTAAGTCAGCTAGCTATAAAATATACCTAAAATGCAACTAATTACCATAACCTAAAATCTATTTTATTTGTGACTTATGTGTACTTCAAACTACAGAAGTAAGTAATTCTATAGATGGTTTTTACACTTCATGGCTATCGCGATCCAAAGACTTTTTGATCATATGTTATAACCATGCATATACATAAATACGCATGCGTTAATTCTCATTTTAATTCTTGAGAAGTCAAATTTGGGCATTTAGGTTTAAATGCGTGTTTAGAGCTAAATGTTTCTTTAAACATGTAGATAATACACGTGCAATACTTTTAAATCCCATTTAATATAACTGTCCTTTTAAATACGTCCATAATACCCGCCGTAAGTAATGATAATGTAGTAAAATGATTATGTACCTACATTGGTAGTACAATAATTTTACTTCATTTCGATACTGGTTTAATTATTTCGCCTTTTCTTATTCTTATTTTATATAGTTGTAGACCTTATATGTCAATCCGCCCTTATATATTACAAAATTTTCACGTACATAAAAAAGTTTTTATCACTTTTGATATTAAATGTAGTTATAATAAATGTTATGAGGTCTGTCGTATTAACTTATTCTACGATTATTTGCCCTTTTCTTTTTGAGGTATGTGAAAGTAGTTTTCACCCATATGTGTCTTGTGTAATAACAATTCGTGCACGTTAATGGAGTAAATAAAAATTCTCAAGCGTCGTATCTAAGTAAGGAATAGGAGAAAGGCAAATAGGAGAAAGACAAATAACCGCACTAAGTTTTCAGTAAGATGGTGAACATAGGATACAACTTCAGGATACTCAGAAACTATTGTTTTCTGAAATACTTCAATACATATTCTTATTTTTTAGTTTACTTTAAATCGAAAAATATATTTTCAATATCGTTTTGGAATCCTATAATAATTTTGGTATCAAACCATTTGTAACATTGGAAATATTATTTTTTGCATTAAAATATTCCAACTTTGATATTTTTGCGTGAAACTTTTGTGCAGAATTTGGATGCCCTACATGATCATTTGGGTACTCTATACCCGGGAATGAAAGCTCCATCCTTTCGATGTACAGAAAGGCCAGAAGATGGTGCTCTAGTGCTACATTATTATTCCGATCGACCAGGCTTAGAATATATCGTGATTGGTATAGTAAAGGTTCGCAACTAGTTTATATTTCTAGTATACGGTTCTGATTTGTTCTTCTAATTTTTGTTCAGGCTGTCGCAAGTAAACTACACGAAACTGAAGTAGATGTACAGATTTTAAAAACAAAAGACGATTGTGACCATGTACAGTTTCTAATTACAGAGAAGTCGGCCCCTAAAAAGCAGCAACTTCCTGAAATAGCTGAAATAGAAACTTTATCACTTGGTAAGTGTATTGAATCACATAAAAATAAATATTATTATTATTAAACTTGCTTTATTTACACGTTTATAATTTTCGGTTTTATTTATTTATTTTCCATTTGGTTATCAAAAAATAGCTATTTACTCTTTTATAATAATCAATAAACCTAAACAAAGCAAATAAAAAATGACATTATGAATGTCACCTGTTGTACATATAACAATCCAAAGAAATACATATTTCTTCCCACAAACAAAACTTCTGTAAAACACCGCTTTTAAATTGAATGACACAATATTGATGATACACCAATATTCGGACAGGGAATCCGAAATGAATGGTTCTACTGTTTCCTAGATTACGACTCGAAACACCAATATATGAGAACATATCACAGCAGCTTTTTGTAGAAATTCCACTTGTGAGACAAAAAATCACTTCTTACATATACATAATAATATCGTCGCGTACATCCTTTCGTTTGTCCAGGTATAATAATCATTAGAGTTGTTAGATTTTCCCCATATTCCAGGATCCTATTCAGAATAAGTTAACATATACGTATGAAATTACCACTCAGCATTTTTGTTAATATATACAGTACGATAATATTTAAGTATTAAAAAAGAAATTATTTATTGTAAGAGATGTTTACGAAAAGTTTTGTTTTTGTACGAAACACACCCAGTTACAAAAGAAAGATTGCGAATTTGAAGATAAGCAGGTTCATTATATGCATTGTGATGTCGGCCAGATGTTTTTACTATTAATTAACCGTAGATGTCGGTGCGAGGCGGTTGAACTTGTGACATTATAAACACACATATCAGTATGTCGAATGAAAAAAAACGTGAAAGGCAACCAATGTTTGACACAGTGAAAAAGTTTATCGGAGAATTTCCCGATTTATACAATTGTAAAAGTAAAACGTTATTAATAATTTCTAGAGAAGCTAATGCGTCTTCTGAGCTCATATAATCACTTTTGAAAACAGTGAACCAGTTATAAATCATTTTATGGAAAAGAGCTAATTCGTCATAATATTTATGTAGCTTTTCTTCAGTTTCTTTAATGATTATAGGTAAATAATGTTTAATTAACTCACGAAATTCATTTCTCTCTCTATTAGCACAAAACCAACGAATAGTTTACTTAAAACGATTGTGAAACATTGTCATCTAACAGGCTTAAGGCTAAATTTTGACTACAGGCTCATTAAACACAGCTGAGGTGACCGATATATTCAAAATGGTGAAAGTGTTACCAGCTTCTAAAAGTCTGATATTACCTTCATACATAGTATACCAAATAACATAACACTAGAGGCAAACTAGAGAGCCCACAGTAGATAGACAGTTTGTCAATATTTGCACCTGAAGAGAATATTATTTTATAAACATTCATATTTGTATGTTACTTTTAAGTTCAAATAGCATTTTATGAAATAGGAGTAATTAAATATATATGACTTCTAAATACTTATTTTCATTTTCACAATAAGATATCCATAGCCATTTAGCTACAACACGATTAGTCTATATTTTTACAAAAAAAGAACTCAAAATAGCATTAATTTTCATAATATTTTCCTACTTTAAAATTTACAAAATCACACGTATAACTTTGTTTATAATTTCTACTTTTCATGCTTAATTGTTATCTATTTTTTTTTTTATTTTTAGAACCAAAAGTGAGTGCTGCGACATTTGGTAAGATCTTTCCATTTCACATCATGTTTGATAGAGATCTAAAAATACTTCAAACTGGTTACTCCGTGGCAAGAGTCATTCCAAAGGCCAGATCGACGAATTGCAAGGTCATCGATATTTTGGATCCGGTAAGATTACTTGTTTCTGAATCTCCTTGTTTTCTTCAAACAATATAAATTTTATAAACAGCTCTTATTAATTAAGAAAGCAACTTAAACAAATTTTCAGTCATCTAAACTTTGTTCAAGAAGAATTATGGAACTCCATTTGTTACAATCAATAATATAGTATTCTACTAGTCATACATAGATATTGAAGTCAATTCTTTAGCTCCATAAGAACTACTGAATAAAAAATCGCTTTTTGAAATAAATTTCATCTATTTAAACTAAATTATATTAGATAGGGAAATACAATTAAAGAAATTTATTACATATTTAATATAAAATATTTCCAATCGTGTTAACTAAAAGGGTTAAAATTCAATAAACTTAGAGGATATATATTCACAAATAATGAATTTACGTAAATCTACAAAATATTGAAATTGAAATCCTTTTTGAGCTATAGCCTATTCCAATGTTATGTTCATATTGTTCGTTATGAATACGTAAAAGAATATTATCTCACAGAAATGGTCTACCCACCTACTATGTCATTAATATTTTTTTCGAAGAAGAAGACGATAAAACGTCTTAACGTTGAATAGTAGTGTATTATTTAAAACATTTAATTAACGTCTAATTTTGGAAAAAAAAACTATTTTTGCTAAGAAAAAAGTGAGATATATAAAGTTATATATAATATATATATATATATATATATATATATATATATATACACAGGGTGATTCAAAATATATGCGACACATGTTATGGCCTGATTCCTAGGTTTATGATCATAAAAGTTCAAATGAATATATGTCTTAAACGGCTTAGTTTTAAAGTTACGGGATGTTTAATAGTAAACTAAAAGTTCATGTAATAATAATACCCTTTATTGCATAAACTTTTAATACAATAAAATTAACTTATAAAAATTGTTGGAAATAACCGCCTTCAACTGCAATGCAAGCTTCTATCCTCTGTTGCATTGATTGGTGACTACGTTCAAGAAAACCGGGGGTGTTTCAAATTGTCACAAATGCTGTAACGCAGGAAACTCTAAAAACGTGTAGAACATCGTGAGTTGTGATGAATCTTGGATTCACTTATGCGAACCAGAAAATAAACTCCAGTCCTCTGTTTGGGTGTTCCAAGACGAAGAAAAGCCGACAAAAGTCATTCGTTCTCCAAGTATCTCCAAAAAGATGGTCGCGACATTTGTCTCTAAAGCAGGTCATATAACAACAATTTCTCTAGCAGATCAAAGAACTGTTACTGCTGACTGGTATATAATCATTTGTTTGCCGAAAGTCATCGCTGAGCTTCGAAACCAATCCACAACGACGAATCATTCTGTTCCAAGACAATGCACGTTCGCACACAGCTCGCACACAGCTCGCAATACAATTGAATTTTAACGCAACAGAACGTCGAATTGTTAGGCCATCCTCCGTACAGTCCCATCGATTTCTTTACCTTTTCGGAAATTAAGGACGGACTGCGCGGTCAAAAGTACTTATTTCTTAGCGTTAAAAAAAGGTTTGTTTGCACTTCAACTTAAATTTTTCTCTCGTTTGCTATTACAATAATTTTAGTTAGTAAAATAGCGTTTTTATTGTTTTCCCTGGAATTATAATGAAAACTGGCACACGCTACTAAATAAGACTTTTATTATTTCGAAACCTGTATTAAATATAATTATTAAAAAAAAATTATGTATATTAAATCATATACACACATCGGCACAGTTATATAACATATAAAATATTTCAGAGTACAATACAATTAATAATATTTAACTACAATAAACACAATATATCTCAATAATCAACGGAACTGAAAAAAACGTCACATGTATATAAATAAACAGTAAACACTAATTACCTGTGAACACTACTATCAAAGATGTTTATATACAATGGCAGTGACTGGGTTGCCTAAACAGCAGGAAGTACGTAAAAATGTCGTAAAATTCTGTCTCCTTTTATTCCAAACTCCGTACAAATGCGCAGGTATATTTAATTAAATGTATGTGGTTCGAGTGCATGCAAAAGTGCATTAATCTTCGTGGAGAATACTAAGTCTTTAAAAGCTATCTACTAAAGTCTTTCTTTGGAGACTGTGGTTAAGTAAAAACTTAAAAAAAGGTATATAACTCCTTCCCACAATTATTAATCGTATCCTAAATACGTATTTCGACAACTAAGTTGTCATCATCAGTAGGTAAAACCACTAATCAAGGTGTCGCAGATGGGGCACAGTAAAGCTAGAACACCGCTTACGCAACAACTACTTTACACGGCGTCCACGTATAGACTAATTTAAAAATGTAAATATATCCAACGAAAAGATCGACAAACTTACCTCTCTTAGGGAAACGGCATTCACATATGTTTATACTCCAATTTGAAATATATCGAACGAAAGATCGACAAAAATTACCTCTCTTAAGGAAACGGCACTCAACATGTGTTAATATTTCAATTTAAAACGTCGACGACCCTTTTATGGTTCTAAGAATTAAAAGAGACAAGTGAAGGGGATCGGTCCTTTATCACCGTTCATGGAGTGTTGTATGTTTTTAGCGATATGTATACTTTCGTAGGCGTCAAGATCGCGGGGGTTATTAATGCCCTTGACCAGCTTTAACCCTATAATCGACACATTGTGTAGTGTACTTAAAGCATAGTTGGCAACGTTAGATTTATCCGGTCTATTGTATTTAATACCATACCACCCCATTACGAAAAATATTAATAAAGTTGTGAAAGAAAGAGGTCTCCAAGTTGCCTTTCGGTCCGAAATTACTATCAAAAGTCTCTTAGGAAATACTAAAGATAGAGTTAATATTAATTCGAAATCAGGTATATATGAAATTAGTTGCGATGATTGTAATTTGAAATATATAGGCCAAAACGCCCAATAATAACCCGGTTTAAAGAACATATCACATATTAAACACAATAGACCGGATAAATCCAACGTTGCCAACCATGCTTTAAGTACGCTACACAATGTGTCGATTAAAGGGTTAAAGCTGGTCAAGGGCATTAATAACCCCCGCGATCTTGACGCCTACGAAAGTATACATATCGCTAAAAACAAACAACACTCCATGAACGGTGATAAAGGACCGATCCCCTTCACTTGTCTCTTTTCATTCTTAGAACCATAAAAGGTTCGTCGACGCTTTAGATTGAAGTATTAACACATGTTGAGTGCCGTTTCCTTAAGAGAGGTAATTTTTGTCGATCTTTCGTTCGATATATTTCAAATTGGAGTATAAACATATGTGAATGCCGTTTCCCTAAGAGGGGTAAGTTTGTCGATCTTTTCGTTGGATATATTTGCATGTTTAAATTAGTCTATACGTGGACGCCGTGCAAAGTAGTTGTTGCGTAAGCGGTGTTCTAGCTTTACTGTGCCCCATGTGCGACACCTTGATTAGTGGTTTTACCTACTGATGATGACAACTTAGTTGTCGAAATACGTATTTAGGATACGATTAATAATTGTGGTAAGGGGTTATATACCTTTTTTTAAGTTTTTTTAAGCTATCTACTGTTTTATTCCAGCTCTATATGCAAAATATAAAAGACTACCCTCGTATTAACATCGATATGTTATCCTTTCATAGTAATAAAAACACGTTTTCTGGCTCATTGTATAAATGTTTGACAATACTACACCTAAAACATTAGTAAGTTGCTAAAGCACTAAAAAATACATTCCTTGTGTTTGTTAAAATTTTTATTAATTCAAAGTTACTTGCGTTTTATACTACATACATCAACGAATTACGAGTTAAATAGCAAGAAGTCATTAACGATTATATAATTATCTTAGAATATAGGTAAATTATTATAATTTTCATGTACAAATAAAGACACGAGAACATAATTTGTAATTTAAACTAACATTTTAAGAAAATTACTTGTATGATAACGTATTGAAAATAGCCGATTTTAAAAATCTTAAACAGCAAAAATTTTGCTGAATACGTAGGGAGTATATTCACGTAATAAATATATGTGAGAGTGAAATTATAAATCCTCGTCAATTGAAAAATTGAAAAAAATATATTTTTTTCATTTGCTTCTACCCAAGATACAAAAGATTGAAAACAATTTTATTATTTCGAACAGGTTCGACCCCATCTGGATTTCACATTCGAAAACATTCTCTCGCATATAAACACGATATACGTACTGAAGACACGTCCAGATGTTATGTGTGTCAACACCCAGGTCGAATATAGAAGTTTACGATTGAAGGGTCAAATGCTCTACGTTCCAGAAACGGACCTTGTCATATTCCTTTGCTATCCAAGCGTTATGAATCTGGATGATCTCACCAGGTATTATAGCTAGTCCTTGCGGGAATACGCGTCTATAAAAATTTAATCCAACATTTCACGCCATTGATTTTTCAGGAGGGGATTATTTATAAGCGATATACCGATTCACGACGCGACCAGAGATTTAGTGCTGATGTCCGAACAATTCGAAGCGGATTACAAATTGACGCGTAATTTGGAAATACTCACGGATAAATTACAACAAACCTACCGGGAGTTAGACAGTGAAAAGAAAAAAACAGACAGGTGTGTATTGAATTTTTAGGGTCTGGTTAACGTTTGATGTATGTCCTGCTGGAAATATATAGAAACAGCAAAAGATTCTCAAAGAAATACTGTTAGTTTATTTCTATTAAGTTTTAAATACGATTAATAACTAAATTTCACTATACATAATCTTCACTTAAGCTTATCCATAAGTAAAACGCTTCAATCCAAAGATCCCGATTTACATGAATCTTGGTAAATTTCTGAAGCTTTTGAAGTGATGTAAAAAATGATTCTTCGTTCTGGCCCATAAATAGAGACGTTTATTCGAATAACATCGCACGGGCGTGCGTATATCGCATCTTCTTTTATCATTACAGGTATAATGCATTGATTTTTCTTCTTTTAGCTTTACACATAGGGATAAATATATGGTGGCATAGTAGGCAACTAGTTAATACACCAGTGACGTATTTGGACGGTCTGTAGTATCGCTTTTAGATGTAGCCAGGCCATTTTGGAGTATCGTACAGTTCGGTGTTCAAAACGCTGAAAGAATCAAAATATAACCATACAACATGCCAAATCTTCAAGAGCTTTTCGATGAAGATGAAGTAAAACGAACTGATTTTTGTGATATAATATTTAATTTGTTAAATGAAAACGAAATTTTAAATAAAATAATTATTACTGATAAAGCAAACAGTTCCGGAATAGATTTAAAGAGTTTCATGTACATTCTATATAGCAATCTAAATAATTTCCTTGTGAATGCTTAAACCTGTATATCTTTAAGAGGTAGAAAGCATAGTAAGATAAAACCCATTGAGTTATTTCTTTAGCTAAAAGGAAAAGGTTCGAAAATATGTACTTGGTTACTTCTTAATATTCTTATAATTTTTTTTTAGGAACATTATTATATTAAAATTTTTGGTTTTAGTCTTGCATTCTCTCTTGCAACTTTCGGGAATATAGAAGTACTTCCTAGAACATTGCTTTAAGGGTTTCAGCTCCATTCCTGTTCCCTAAAAGAAAATCCAAATAAAAAATGTAATTACCCTTTTTTTGAACTTACCTTCCAAAATACAGGGTGCGGCAGGGAAACTTGCTGATTTGAAAAGTCAATAAAAGAAAAAGTACTTCATATATTGATTTAATTCTTTTTGTATCGTATAGTACACATTCTGAATTTTTGTTTTAAGTAGTTTTAAAAATGACATCGGACAAATGGCGGCCCTCATTAGTGATACACTGATCTACCCTTGATTTGAAGTTGCGCTCCACTCTTTCGAGCATATCGACAGGAATGTTGGCGATGGCTTGGCGGATGTTGTCCTTCACGTGTTGCAGGGTCCGGGGTTTGTCGTTGTAAACGATGGATTTAAGATATCCCCATAAAAAAAATCGCTGGGTGCCAAATCGGGGGAGCCCGGCGGCCACGGTACGTCACCCCTCAAGAATATAAGGCGCTCGTGGAAGTGTTCCCTCAAAAGCTCCATCGAAGTTCTCGCTGTGTGCGCCGTGGCTCCGTCCTGCTGGAACCATACGTTCACAAGTTCCATTTCTTCAAGTTGTGGAAGAAAAAATGTCTCAATCATTTCTCTGTAGCGAACTGCATTCACAGTAACAGCGCGTTCATCTTCCTCGAAAAAATGAGGCCCAATTATTGCAACTCTCGACAATGCACACCACACAGTAACACGTTCACAATGAAGTGGCATCTCATGAAGTTCGCGGGGATTAACATCACGCCAGTACCGCATGTTTTGTTTGTTAACACAGCCGGAAAGGTGAAAATGGGCCTCATTACTAAAAAACACGAGAACGTCGTCTGGCAAGTTACTGAGCGCTTCACATGCAGTTTGGCGAGAAGCGAAATCGCGTTCACTCAACTGTTGGACCACAGCAAATTTGCAGGGATGAAACTGGAGTTCGTTGTGAAGAATTCGTCTCACTGTGCGATCAGAAATCCCCAGAGCAGCAGCGTGTTTACGCGCCGAACGCCGGGGAGAGCGCAAAAACGACTCCCTCACCCTTTCGACGTTTTCTGGAGTTCTGGATGTCCGTTGACCTCCTGGACCTTTTTTTGCAACACTCCCACTTTCCCTGAATGTGTCCACCCACGAAACAATCGATTGCCGGCCAGGAACGGGATACGCGGGATGAATATTGAACCGAGTTCGGAAGGCACGTTGGGTGGCGACCACCGAATGACCGTTGGAAAAGTACGCCTCGACGGCGAACGCACGCTGTTCCTTAGTCCAACGCATGACGACAACTGGCTTGTGGGGTAACAAAACTTTAGAACCCCCTCTTTCTAATGAGACCCTCCCCACCCCTTTCTGACCGCGCCTCGCTCATTGGCGTCCAATTCAAATCAGCAAGTTTCCCTGCCGCACCCTGTAAAAGAGGATCTACGTCCCGATTTGAATTTGGCCTTTCAAGGTATTGCCTTTTAGTTATTATTAATCAGCTGTAATTGATTTTACTCTCTCTTATTCTTTCTTGCAAAAATCGAAACAATGAAAGTGACTTTTGATGTGGACTAATGTCAGTTTCGATTACAGGATTCAGGATCTATTTTCTCCCTAATATTAAATATTTCTTGTTCTAGAAAAGAATTAGCCATGGTAGCATTTTAAGTACTACGAAAACATTCTCTTTTAAATCGAGAGTGTAAAACAGTGGCTACTGTAGTAGTGATCCTTCTTCATATGAAAATAACCTTGCTTTAAGAGATTCCAAATGTTTGCTGCATAATGTTTTCCCTTCCTCAATCTTTAATTCCAGTAGTGATGCTGTATGTAATTGTACAGTCCATTGTACAGTCCATGGATTTATTAAACAAATTGTAACATATTTATTACCTACAAAAATTTCCCACTACTGCTTTTTAAGATAAATTTCTCCGTTTTATAAAACCACTTATCCGTAAGATTCCACGAGGTGTTATTTGTTTTTATCGTGTTACTGAAATGCCCCCGATACGTGGGTTACGTTCGATATTAGAAGTATGATATAATGTGAGAATATTCTACAATTTCACAAAATGGTAAAATCTGTTTGCACTTTTTTGTTACCAACGCTTTCATATTTTATACTTTTTTTGATACACTAATTTTACTATCTTAGATATATTTCAACCTTAAAGAAATATTAACCATCTTCATCGAATTTATTGAAAACATTTAAAATTGTCTTTGTACAAGGTACACACCTGTTGGGATAAATAACTGTTTTAAATAAATTATGTATTTTTCAATAAAATGTATTTAATTTAAGATTTAAGTATGAATGAAAAATCAGAAATATTTGACAATTGGAAAAATACCTCCAAATACGTCACTGGTGTATAACTGGTTGCCTGCTATGTCACAATACATTTTCCCTGTATGTAAAGTTAAAAGAATAAAAATTAATGCATTATAACTATGTGTAATGATAAAAGAAGAATCCGGTATATGTTTTGTCAGTCGCCGCCGGACAATATTGAGCGCACTTAGCTCGTTCAGAGTAAAAATTTGTTGTATCTAGATGTGCTAAATACTTGGAGAAACAAGTGATTTTAGCTTTCAAAGAAGCACGTTTAGAAATTAATACTGTCAAATCACTCATTATTTTGACACAAATATCAGATTTAAGAAATAGGAATAGTACAAAGACGATAACGAACTGCACTTACTGGTTGAAGACCATCCTACGCTGTAAGATCTTAAGCCTTTTGATAAAATCGTATCCAAATTAGACGTTACCCTGTACCTGAGACGCTGCTGTTGTTGAGACACTCTTCAACACAATTGGATCCAATTTTGATCCTGCCATGTACCATTACGTACATTACGTTGTTTTAGTTGATTGAGCTGCGTTTCGAAGGACTGTATTACGATTGAAGGAGAATCCTACCCAAGGACCATGTATAGAGTTGCGATAGAATCCGATTGGAAGGACCATATAAAGATTTGCGCTGGAGCTTTCACTTCTTTTTTGTTGGATAATAAAAATAAACTTTTTAACTACATACAATAATGTTTATTGAATCCGACGTTTGATATTGTATTACTATTTGAACTTTTGCTCGTTACTTATGTATTGTGGTTCGAATAAGGCTTTATTTCTTACTTGTTGAATTGATAATCTGGTTCTTACTGTTTTTAAAAATACTACAAACAGGCAAAATTTAACATTACCTCACAAACTATTACATAACTACTAATGCGAATCGTATCAATGGTACGCCCAAATGATGACATAATTCGAGGGAATTTTGGAAGTTTTTGGTAGATGGTACCTGCTAGCAATAATACCCGGCAATATAACGAGACATCGAAAAAATTCATAATTGGTGTAGACTGTGAAATTGGGTTGGTACTTTAGCCACTTCCACATAATGAAATATTACTTGATGCTTGACAGTTTCATTTGGTTTCATTGTAAAAAAAGGTTATGGCATTGAAATGATACTACAACAAAAAAGAATACAATTTATTTAATATATGGAAATCATAATCAAAATTTACATATAGCTACAGAAGGTGTTGAAAGTGTTGTCCATTTACATCTAAACAAATTTAATTTTCTTAATAAGAGCTTTGGAAAATTTGACACAAACTTATAGTTTCAATGTCAAATAATAAATGTCATTATGTGGAAGTGGCTAAAGTACCAACCCTATTTCACCGTCTACTCCAATTATTAATTTTTTCGATGGCTCGTTACTTTTAAACTATGCTAATTAAGTCCTAATTTTAAACCTAAGTATAAAGTTTAGATTAAATTCTATTCATCTTCATAATTTTATTGCAGTTCATTTAAGAAACGTGAAATTATGAATAGCTTGTGAGTTTAAAAACAGGGTATTAAATACGTTCAATAATTAAATAATAAATCAACGCAGAAGTAGTCTAATAAAAAGGGCAATAAACTTTTAAATATGAATGATATCCATTCTTAGAATAGAGATAAACCTTTACTATTTAAATAAGATAATTAAAATTTCGGTATACAGGTGTCCATTTAAAGCGAACATTATTTACTTCTAAATAACTAAACTATAAATATATTTAAGAAAAATAAACTAAATGAACAATAATTATTGTTCTCGCGCTTAACGCCGATAGTTATGGATATTTGGGAATATTTATTAAGGAAAAAAGAAAATTTAACAAGAAAATACACGAAAGAATTGCAAAAGTGGAAAAAATAGTCAAAGCTTCGAAGACATCACTTTTAGGAAGACGAGAGATTAAAAAGCAAGTAAAAATCCAAGCCGTAAAGTAAGCAGCCGGGCCGTGATGAATGAATTTGTAATAGTGTCGAATATGCAGCACAATTTACACCACTGCGGTTGTTATTGTTTTTCTTTCTCTATGTAATGAAATATTGTATATTTCTATAATTGTTCTGCACGGGGATGTAATGTATTTGATTCACATGGGTCGTTATGACTAAGGTTATGTCTTCGATAGTAGCCCAATTATGTTTTCTTAACATAATGAAGAGCGGAAAAAATACTTACCGTCGAGTTTAATCTATAACAACCGGTAAACAATACTGACCGTCTTGGAAACGAGCATGGTAAATGATCAAATACAGTTCAATCGCATAAAAAAAAATAGCGTGCACCTTTAGATAGTTGTAACCGTACATTATTTAATAGTACTACTTACTACTTACATTTTATAAATTATGAAAGTTAATGAGTTTGGCTTTGAGTAGATTCAAGAGGTTCCTGAATATGACAAATAACGCAAACAGGTGAATCCTTTTGATAGATGGAATTCGTTTTTGTAATGTACGAGGGGGTACTGATATATAGTTAGACTAAACCGGTTTCGTGGTTAAAAAAATATTGCTATACCATAGCCACGAAAAATAACATATTCGAAGTGTCAGTATAACGTATCACGTCAAAAAGTCAAGTCAAAGGTGCGCAATAAAATTTGAAAAAAGGATGTCGATCGAAATTGTGAAAATCGAAAAATTGGTGTATCGAGCCATCATCAACTATCTGTATTTGAAGTGGTTAAGAGGTAAGCAGTTTTACGAAGATATGCTTAATACCCTTGGCGATCAATGTCCTTCGTATGCGACTGTGAAAAATTGTATTGGAAGCTTCAAAAGAGGTAAACCTTCCATTGAAGATGAACACTGATCGGGAAGGCCAGTTTCTGTTTCCGTTCGCGAAAATATTGATGCAGTTCATGACATGATTTTGTCGGACCGTCGTATTGGGTTAAAACGAATATCTGAGGCACTGAATATTTCATATGAACGCGTTCATCACATAGTTCACGTCGATTTGAACATGAGAAAAAATCCTGCACAATGAATCCCCAAATATATGAATGTTGACCAGACGCCTGTAAGGATGAAAGCATCGCTTTCAATCTGTTCTCGGTTTGAAAGTGATGCAGACTTTTTAAGCCCTATTGTTACCATGGATGAAACTTGGGTACATTTATACCACCCAGAAACAAAGCAACAATCGATGGAATGGAGACACTCTGGTTCGCCAAGGCATAAGAAGTTTTGCGTTCAAAAGTCTACTGAAAAAGTTCTTGCTTCAGTTTTTTGAGATTGCCATGGAGTAATCTTGATTGATTTTCTGGCAAAAGGTAGAATAAGAACTGGGAATTCGACGTTACTGACTACTCTACGAGAAGAAATTACGGAGAGAAGGCGCGGAAAGTTATCCAAAGGTGTTTTGTTTTTGCAGGACAATGCCCCTGCAACAATTCGTGATTTAAGGTTCGAATTACTCGAACACCCGCCTTATTCACTAGATCTGGCTCCGTCTGACTATCATGTCTTTCCTCAACTAAAAGTTGAAAAGGTCGTCAATTTTCTTCCAAGCAAGATAAAACTTTCTTTTTGGAAGTTCTAGAGGCGTTGCAGTATCGCTGTGTTAAGTGTATTAATTTAGGAGGAGAATAATTTAATTATAAAATATTTTGACTTTCAAATTTTGTTTGCTTCTATAGTAGGCTAAGAATTTTTCAATACATCCCCGTATAAAGCAATTAATTACTTTTATCCAACACGTCCTAATAATAAACCTATAACTATGGCGATTTTAAATCAATTATGTAGCTTATAACTCACTAGTGAGTTAAAAACATAATTTATCTCACTAGTGAGATAAAACAAGGTGAAATTTAGATTGCATAGAGACATTCAAACTGCTATAGTATTAACACATTTATATTAATTCTAAAGGGTAAACAATAGCAACTAATTAACATTTACATTAATATTAAAGTTGAAGGAAATCCTCTTTGTATCTGACTCTACATTCAGGTTATTCTAATTTAGAGTTATACTAGAAGACGTATTTGAAGTATCCTGAACAGAAACTTGATGACCAGAAGTCGAGGACTTTAGACTGTCTGGACCTTGTATCTTTCTGGCTATATCAATCTTGTTGGATACTGAATCTTGTATGTATATAACCTTCTGCCACAGTGGACGATTTCCACCCACCATGTCGTTTAACTGTTGTAATATCAGCTCCTGCGTTTGCTAGAAGAGATGCTGACGAACGTCTCAGACTATGTCCTGTATATAATTGAGCTTCTGGTAAGTTCAGGAAAGATGCAACTTTCTGAGGTATCTTAGAAATGGTGTTAATTCCAACTGGCTGGATAGTGCATTTTTCTTTCTTGTAATTTAGGAAGAATCTGCCATGTGGAATACCTTTTGGTCTCATACAGACATATTTTCTGTAGAGGTCAAGAATATCTGTTGTAAATCCTTCTGCCATAACAGTGAAACTTCTAGATACGTTTGTCTTTGTGTCAGGTATCGAAACATACAAGTATCCTCCTTTATCTTCTATATCGTTAACTTTCAGCTTAGTTATTTCATCACAACGACACGCACCTGATATACCCATTATTAAGGCAACCTGCATAGAATACACGAACGAATAATGAATAAATACTTTGAATTAAATATAAGAAAATAAATAATACCTTCATTATCAAATATTTATTGTTAGGAGCCTCATTCAGAAACTTCTCTATATGTAGCCTCTCCAAGATTTTCGCCTTTTTGGACTTGTGGGTTCTTGCCTCACTCTTCAAATAGGAAATCAGTTTTCCGTATTTCGATATGTCACTATTCATATACACTTTCAAAGTACTTCTTAACATGGAATACTTCGTCCACAATTAAGAAGGTGCTATTTTCTTTCTATAAATATGGAAATACGCCAGCATAACTTCTTCGTTAATTCCAGTGATACTTTGCTGTTTTCTCCATTCTTCAAAATGACGAAATTCTTTGTCGTAATTATCCTTCGATTTTTTTGGCAGTAATTTATAACATGCTGCTTGAGCGTCTTTCTTAACTTCTAGCGGAATGAAAACAGCCTCTTGCAACTCTTCCATTACCATCAACTTTTAACTGCAGTATTATTAATCATTTTAATCAATCACTAATTTTGTTTGCTTGTTGATTTGCATTATTTATTCTCCATAGTAACTGCATTACTGTATATGAACTTTTTGCATTAGTCCTTTATAATTTAAATTTGACAAGGAACGTCAAATTTATAATTTAAATTTGACATGGAACGTCAAATTTATAAAACATTAAAAGCCATTTTGAACGGACCTTAAGAGGTGTTGGATAAAGTTTTCTATTGCACACGTGTGTTAATTACAAATAAGTCACTTGAGAAAAGTAGCTCACTCGTCCTAGCGCACTCGTGAGCTAAACATTTTCTCGCGTGACTTATTTGTAACATAACACACTTGTACAATAAATAACTATTATACATATATATATATATATATATATATATATATATATATATATATATATATATATAATTAGCACTGCAACTTATTGCACATACATTTGTATTTCGATCTTATCCTATAAGTGGAGAGTCTATCTGTTGGATAATAAAGTCTGTGATTATGACTATTATTAAACAACACAAGTGGTGAGTAAGAGCGTCGAACAACAGGGATCAAAGCCACATTGAGGATTCGAGACGCGGGATCAACGTGCGAGAGATTGCTTTTTGCAGGATTAGCATCCTTCTCAATTATACTCAAATGTTGAGCATCATAAGGTCAAATCAGCATTTTTCCTCTCTGATTGCGAAAAAATGTTGAAACTTAACCATGGAACACTTTCCACAAACCATATACACTCTAAACGATCCTTGAGCCTTGATAAAGTTTCAGCTTAAGCCAATGGGGCGATATATAAACACTAAAAAAAAGAGTTATAAACAGTTTAAAAAATATTAGTCTCTTTATGAAAAGTATTTAATTCTAAAACAATTCATCAAATTATTTTTTTAATATTCATAAATGCACGCTATGAAACGAAAGGTGAGAGTACACCACAGAATTCGATTTATTAAAGAACTATAATTAGAAGCATTTAACCTCCTCGAATTGTAAATTTGAATCGAACAGGTGCAGTAAACGATAATGATAAATTTAATATCTTTAAGCACTTTCTAAAATAAACACATATATATCTCCGTAAGGAGACCGCCTTTCGCAACTGTGAGAATTTTTTTACTGCTCTTTTCACAAGTTAACCGTTATCACTATCGTATTTGTAAATGTTCACAGGTTACTTTACTCCGTTTTACCGATCAGCGTAGCGAACGAATTACGACACAAGCGACCGGTGCCGGCCAAAAGATACGATTGCGTGACATTACTTTTCTCCGGCATAGTTGGATTCGCTAAATACTGCGCTACGCACTCCGATTCCAAAGGAGTCATGGCCATAGTCAACTTACTAAATAAACTCTATACGGAATTTGATGATTTAACAGATCCGAAAAGAAATCCGAACATATATAAGGTAAGCAAATAGTTGACGAAAAGATTTCATAACAACTACAAAGATAATTCTTCATTATTAGCACTTGGGTAAATATAAATTACATAATATGATTGTGCAAATATGAAAATTATGTGTTAAATGTTTATAACTCGTATAAACTTTCAGGATAATGTTAAAGATAGTGTCAAATGACAATTTTAATGAAACTCAAATATGTAACTATTTTTTCGACGGGAATTCAGACTGAAGGGATGAAGCAGAAAATTAACAAATCACTAGTGTTTCTCAAGTAATCCTCCAAAGGTAAAAGATAAAGAGAATATTTAAATATAAAATTTACAACATATAGGAATTTCGAAATTGAGAACACATAAGGTGCGATATTTAAGTGCCACTCTTCTGCAATCTCTATAAATATACAGGGTTAGTTAAAAGTATGGAGACGGCGATTTATTGTCGTTAATATTCATTTTAGGGAATTATGTTCAATATAAAAGTTTGTTAAAATATTTTGATCTACATTTGAGAATATTTGAATTTTTTTTTTCTTCAATTGTTTTTTAGTTACGCCTGTCCGCGCAGTTTTTTTAAATGGGAACGGTAAATTTTGCTCTACCATTCGAAAGGGAATTTTTTTCTCTTTACAATAATAATTTGTATTTTTAAAATTCATTTTAATAACTTTTTTACAAGAAAAAATAAACAAAATAAAAACAAAGTAAATTAAAGTAAGTGTTCAAATTGTCGTGTATTAGTAATTTGACAATGACCCAATAGATTTACAAAACCCCGAACAGAGTTCTGTAAAAAATCTCGGGGAATTTCTTGTATCGTTCTGGTAATTCGGATTTGTAAATCTTCGACGTTATCGGGCTTATCTTTGTAAACTTTGTTTTTTACGTATCCCCAAAGAAAAAAATCTAAAGGACTTAAATCTGGAGAACGGGCTGGCCATTCAATGGCTCCTCGTCTTCCAATCCATCTGTGGGGGAAAACGTTGTCCATATTGACGAACATTTACACCATAATGTGGTGGGGCGCCATCTTGCTGGAACCAGATACTGTCATTTGGAAGGTGTCCATTGTTTTCGTGAGGATAGAGCGTAGCACAAGCAGATATTATTTCATTTTGCAATAACTGCAAATACAGAGCCGAAGTTAAATTGCCATTGATGAAAAACGAACCGATAATATGACTGCGTATGGTGCTCCAAAAACCAAGAGGGATTTTCCGATGACCAGTATCTGCAGTTATGTCTGTTTACTTCACAAGTAAGGCAATAAGTAGCTTCGTCAGAGAAAAGAATATTGTTGACAAAATTTTCATTATTATTGCAAATATTTAACATTTCTTTAGAAAATTGTAATCTCCTATCAAAATCATCTTCCGTTAACTCGTGTACAAGGTGTACCTTATAAGGTTTAAACTTTTCACTTTTTAAAAATGACACGATCGATGACTATGAAATATTGAAATTGGCCGCTAATTGATTGGTTGATAAATGGGGATATTCAGATACAGCCAATAAAATATCCAGTTTGTTATCATCGCTTTTTGCTGTTCTAGGTCTACCACTCCTTGGCAAATCTTTAACACTACCCATTTGTTCAAAGCGTCTTAAAGTTTTACCAACAACGGATTTAGAAATTGGATTTCTATTTGGATGCGTATCATTAAATAAATTACAAACGTCTTGTAAACTTCTGCGTCTATCTCCATAACCCAACATCATAAGTATTTCAATTCGTTCATGTTCACTTAAACTCGCCATTGTTAATATTAACAGCAACAAATTGCACAAATGAATTATTTTTGTCAAAGATTTGACGTACACAATAACCACTGATAAAATTATGTCGCTCAAGTTTGTTTATCGCTACGCTTCTGTCTATCTGCGATGTACCGAACATCTGTTAAACACATGAACCGGCTTTTTCTTATAAAAAAAGTTATTAAAATGAATTTTAAAAAAACAATAATATTATTGTAAAGAGAAAAAAATTCTCTATCAAATGGTAGAGTCAAATTTATTAGTTCCCATTTAAAAAAACTGCGCGGACAGGCGTAACTAAAAAGCAATTGAAGAAAAAAAAAATTCTAATATTCTTTTACAACTTTTATATAATTCCCTAAAATGAATATTAACGACAATAAATCGCCGTCTCCATCCTTTTAACTAACTCTGTATATATATATATATATATATATATATATATATATATATAATTGTTTAGATAATTTCTTAGCCGTTTATTAAATATAGCAATAGATAAATTATTGGAGTTTTTCGGCTTTTATATGAAATATTTACAAATATCAAGTTAGTATGTATGTAATTGCAAAGTAAGGGGGGATGTAAACATTGCTGTCTACAAATTACAAAGCAAATCATACGAAATTTTTAATTGAAAAAATTGTCTGTTGGGACTCGAACCCAAGTCTACAGTTTGCCGGACTGTCGGTTTAACCACTCACCCACAATAGACCTAGGTTCAAGCTATTTAGAAATGCATTATAAAGTAACAGTGTTAATGAATCAGATGTCAGTTATTGAATGTAGATGTCAAGTTGAAAGCAGAAGTCAGTTTTGAAAGCTCATGTCAGTTTTGATAGCAGATGTCAGTTAGTGAAAGCAAATGTCATTAATTGAAAGCATTTGCTTTCAACTTATTATATTATACTTATTATATATTACTGAAGTAATAAACCAGACCTTTAATCGCCGACTTATTAAGTTTACCATATCATACCAAGGTCACGAAAATAATATATATATATATATATATAGGATATGTGGAAACTTGTGTTAATGCTTTACGCAGTGTGGTTCTTTGGAAAATTTCGAGACAAATATATTAATACAGAAATGCTCGGTAGGCCTCCGTTTGGCTACACGAAGACAAAAAAAAATAATTTCGCGCGACTCTGCTTTACGTAAAGATTTGCAACTCTAATAATAATATATACCGAGTGTCCCTCAAATAAAATGACAACGTATGAAAAATGTAATGGCGAAATTATATAGAATATAAATCCAAAATATTTTTCCAAAATTCCCTCCCACAAGCGAGAGAAAAAATTACAAATATATTTAAATAAATTTTGTCACGCCACTGTACGATCGACTATGTAATAAAAGATCTTAAAGTTGGCCGACAATAACAAAAACAATAGTTTTGTTATTGTCTATTTCATGCAGCTGTTACGTATGTGTGTGTGAGGTATTTATTATTTGTACATTTTCAAAATGTCTTGAATTTATAGGCGTCACGTAATACAATTTTCGGGGTGCTTTTAATTTCGGGGTTCATGTCGTAATTGACTCACAATATTTTAGATTTATGTTCTATATAATTACATTTTTCCATTTATCATACGTTGACTCTTTATGTCAAAGACAGACGGTATTATCTAGTTCCTCAAATATTAAAAACGGCTGTGATACAACCTATATCAATTTTCTAAACATATCTACTTAATCCGAGGTTACAATCACTTTATTTGATTACATAATTATATTATACTGAAATGTGTATGTTTATGTTTCCAGTATCATTACATTTTGATTAGTGCAACCGAATAGTTTCTAATTCAAATTTAATAAACCGTAATTACTGGTTAGTAGTTTTGACGTCTACTAATGAATTACAATTAGAAATCTGGACTACATTCTGAAACGGAAAAAAAAACAATCGTTATACAATGTTATATTACTAATATAACAACTAATTTAACAACTACAGTTAAGAAATTTAGTGATTTTACGCCAAAAAAATCCATTATTGATAACTAGAGATAGGCACTTAGGTCGGCCAGCATTGGCGTCACTGCGTGGGTTTATCGAAATAAAACTGCGCGTTATTTAGAAAAAAATTATCCTAGAATTATTGAAAATGGAGATAATATATACTAAATAAGTTATCCAATATGTTTCGATGTTTAGAAGAAATCCGGATGTGCGTGAGTGAACACCTGCAGCATAGCGTGCGTATCTACAGTAGAATCCTTGAGATTTGTCCTTTGCGGTGTATGTATTTGCTTATACCCAAACAAAATATTGTTTTACAACTAGCGATGTAATATTCGCGTAGTTAAAGTGGTCTCTAAATTTGTACAACATACAACATTGAAAATGGAGATAATATATACTAAATAAGTTATCCAATATGTTTCGATGTTTAGAAGAAATCCGGATGTGCGTGAGTGAACACCTGCAGCATAGCGTGCGTATCTACAGTAGAATCCTTGAGATTTGTCCTTTGCGGTGTATGTATTTGCTTATACCCAAACAAAATATTGTTTTACAACTAGCGATGTAATATTCGCGTAGTTAAAGTGGTCTCTAAATTTGTACAACATATCTTTCGCAACACTGTTGCTTAAAACGTTGTCTTAATCTAGTAAAATCAACATTTTTACGTAATACAGTATTTAATTTATTTCTGGCACATACACTTTCTTCATTCTTTAAAGTATGAAGCACTGTTTCTACGTGGGCACCAATTTCAAACGAATCCTGTAAGGACAACGAAGTGTTCTGTAATTTTTTTATTGCGTCCACTACTGGAACGTAATTTTCGTAAATAATTTTTAAATCTGCTGCAACTTGAAAATTTTGAAATTGCATTTGACTAAGCCTTATTACATCTGCTTCTTTACGGCTTAGTTGTAAAATCACCAACTTTATCTTATCAAAATCTTTAAAATAATAACATGCTGCCTCTAACCATGTACCCTATCGTGTGAGAATTGGCTGCGGCGGTTCCGGGATGTCAGAATATTGTAAATGAAAGAGCCGAATAGGTTTCGAAGATTAAAAAAACACTTTCGTCTGTCCTGTTAGTTGGTCCAAAGCGGGATAACATTTTTGTATAGTGTCTGCTACAAGATGTAAAACATGAAGTAGACATGTAAAGTGAACTAAATTTGGCTGAATTTCTTTGAATAATCGTCCCATGCGATGCATAACTGCGGCAGCTTCAGTAACTACCATTAATACTTGTTTTGGTAAAATTTTCAAGTTGTGTAGTATACTAACTAATACATTATGAAGTGTTTCAGCAGTATATTCCTGCAGTCTTTTACAGACTAACAAATAAGCGTGTGACAGTCCTTGCGAGGTCATTGTCCGTACAAGGATCGGTACAATGTGTTTCTTTTATATATGTATTTTAATCTACAGTGATCCACAGTCTTGTATTTTTACTACGGTTCTTATATAATTATTCCATTTTTTCGCCCACCGTCGGCAAATACCTACGTAGCGTTCTCGGACTTGGTAGTTTCCACATTCTTTGTCCGATTTTTTCAACCGGTATACTTAACATCATACCCAAACAACAAAGAAATTCATTATACGGTCTCTCTCCGTTTTTTTAGGTTCCTGTGCTGCACTATTCACATGTTTCCTACACAAACTTGGATTTCAACATAATAAACTTTTCTCAAAAACTAGGCACCTCACTTCTTTACCATTATATCTTAAATCTGGGAATTTCCATAAAAATCTGCTTACCGTGTCAGCAAACAGACCAGTTCATGCATTTCTACGAACTGTCGACATTTTCAATGCGTTCAAATTACAGATATGCATATTCGTAAATATATCTATGCATTATTGTAGCTGTTCACATACTAAAGTGGGAAGGGCGAGACTCACAACTTGAGCTGACTGAATCACTCACACCCCTCACTTTTCTACGCCAGTGTAAGCCGACTGAGAATGCCTGTCTCTGGAGATAACTCTTCGCAGTTTGGTCCTGATTCGTCTAAAGGCTTTGTTGAACGCTATTGGCATTCGTATCTTCAACACATGCATTTTAAAACCGCTTCTTCTGTTGTCAAAAATCGTCAACTGCGTTTATTTTTCACGTACGGGAACAAAAAAAAAATCACTCGATGCTAAATTAGGATTGTTTGGTAGATAACCAATCAATTCGATGTTTCCACCGGTAAAAAGTAGTTTGTGCCAATGTGTGAGAGCTCGGATTGTCATGATAAAGAATGAACCTGCATGGCTGATTATTTTTTCCTATTTCATTAAAGTACTTGTATTAAATAAATAATTGTATGCTATTCAGAACTGAACTGTTTACGAACATTATACGGTTTCTTACGCACTACTATTGTATTTTTTAAGCAATTTTTTGGCACCAACCCACACGAGACTTTTTTTTGAGTAATTGTTAAGTTATGCGGGTTCCAATGCGAACAAATCTTTTTCACTGCTAAATATTTACGCATTAACTTATGATGGCTTTCCATATTAATGCCCAGATATGCCTCAATCTCACAGTATATAACATGACGATCGTATCGGTTAAATTCTCTTTAAAATCGTTCGTGGGTGATCTAAACCCGTGATATACAGTAGCTCTAGATAATCCTTCATAGTCAAGCGCTGAATTTCTAACAAAGTATATCGCTAAAAATATCAAACTTTATGATGGCTACGTCAGATGGCGTCTAGTATCACAAGTGTTGCCAGTTCAGAGTAGATAAGCGGCTATGAGGATTCGGGCACAAAAACCCATGTATTTTCTTATGGAGGTTCATTTTGCATTTTTGAGGGTGAAACTTCAATGCGCATGCGCCAACCCCAACTCCTACCTGTCTTTGAAACATACAGGTCTGTCATTGAAACAGACAGGTCTGTTTAGACCTGGTCCGAACAGATAGACCTGTCTGTTTCAAAGACAGGTAGAGGTTGGGGTTGGCGCATGCGCATTGACGTTTCATCTTAAAAAATGCAAAATGAACCTCCATAAGAAAATACATGTGACTTTGTGCCCGAACCCCCATAGTTTATCTACTACTTCAATTCGCATGCGCCAACCCCAACTCCTACCTGTCTTTGAAACATACAGGTCTGTCATTGAAACAGACAGGTCTGTTTAGACCTGGTCCGAACAGATAGACCTGTCTGTTTCAAAGACAGGTAGAGGTTGGGGTTGGCGCATGCGCATTGACGTTTCATCTTAAAAAATGCAAAATGAACCTCCATAAGAAAATACATGTGACTTTGTACCCGAACCCCCATAGTTTATCTACTGTTCAGTATACATAAATACCTAGTTATGCATTTATTGATGCTACTCTTTTGTTGTTTGCTGTTTTTTTGTTTTCCAACCTTTTCTGCACGCCAAAGAATCAAACTTCCAAAACATCTTCTGTAAAACGATACTGAGGAAAGTCTGTGGGGTTTCGTTTTCTAGCTACTAAGATATATATATACCTGTTAAGCTAGTTCAGCGTTTTCCCGCTTAATGAGCTATTGCTTTTTTCGTTTAGAAAATGACGGCCTCCACAAGATAAACAGAATAAACAATATTTTGAGTACCTGTCTACATTAATTGCAAGACCACCATTCCTGAGATATAAACTAAGAAAAATATAGTTGTACAAAGAACAATATATTTATAGTGAATGTATTTTAGAAATGTACATTTCACTAAATAAAAACGGGTATTAAATCCAGCCAGAGTACAAATTCTAGAAACTATTTTTATTAGCTTGGTGTTTTGGTAGATTTTCCAAACGTTTGATGTAAACATAACGCTGAACAATTGTAAATAAAACAATACTTTTGAAGCTAATATGTTGCAGTAATACACAATTAGTACTCAAATAGAGATATGTGAGTATCAAACTTTAGCATTGTAAAGGTAACATAAAAAAACCTTTCTAGTTTACTGTTAATCCAATTGCCAACAGCAGCGAAAATTTCCTCTTTCTACCTCTTTCAACTTTGGCAACAACCAGAAATCTACCAAGATATGGCATGGCGTGTTGATGTAATAAAAAAGAACAATGAGCATTACCTTAGTGTTCGAGTTTGACTAAAGTGCTTTAATAGGGCGAGGAGAACCAGTCGTTTTCCATTGGGAACCTGAATTTTTATCTAAGGGTCATAGCAATACACCCAACTTTCATCTCCAGTGAAAATTTTGTCCGGATCTACATCAAGATCCTCTAATTCCGTGAAAATTAACACACGATATCCCTTCTGTTCGCCAGAGTAAAAAGTCTGCGAACAAATTTCGCACTCACTCATCTCACTTGTAAATTGTGAATTAAAATATGTTTTTGACGGACACGTACAAGATGGTCAGTTCTGGAAAACTCCCTAATAATCAATTACCTGTTTGAAAGAATCATTTTGCCACGTTTTACAACTTTTCGTCTGCTTTTGAGGTCGAAGGTCGTTGTTAGTCTTCAACCGACTCATTTACGCTTTCAAATCGCCCATACCGCTTGTAAACAGGCTTCAGGATCACCACATTCTCGCCATACATTTATTTTGAGACTTTATAGGCTTCTTTTAACATTTTTGCAATTTAAACCAAAGCTTAATGTTAATGCGTTGTTCAAAATCCATTATGCGCAACAGATATGGTATACACGACCTCATCCTTTCGCCACAATTTGTTCTAACGTGGGCACTGATTGTTCCAACGATTCAAGCTATCGGATTTATTATTTCAAATAAATGTTGGGTCAGCAATTGCTGCTATAAAAATTCATTCACAATAATTTTTTTATCACGCCTTGTATATATTTTTATATATACAAGGTGTGATAAAAAAATCAAGGTGTGACGAAAAAAAACTTATTATCATACGAATTTTATGTTGAAGCCTTTGTTATATATTTTACTATTAGAGCGTGATGGCGCAAATTCATAATCAAGATGAATTTTCGCCATGAAGAAAATTATTTATATCTCAATGTGCGGTTATCACAGATTTTTATTAAAATTTAAATTTGATATTCAAATGTTTACACTTTTCAAAACTGAAAAAAGTAGCATACATGAGACATGGATTTTTAAAATAAAAAAGAAAACAAGAACTAAAAATGTACTGGAATTATCAGTATTGTCATAAATATCTTAGAAACCATTTTTTTAAGTCTATTTAGTAAACCCATTGTTGAGCTCTAAATTCAACACAAATTTTCGACCTCTCAATTCTTTTTTAACTGCAAGAAACAAATAGAAGTCACATGGAGCAAAGTTAGGTATATAGAGAGGGTGAACCGTAATTTCCACCCCTAATTCGCCAAGTGTTCGTTGACAAATCGCTGATCTGTGGGCCGGAGAATTGTGTTGATGCAGGATCCAAGCGATGTCTTGAATGCGGCCGTTTTTTCTTCAATTTTGCCGTTAGGGTTCCTCGAAGTACATTAGAAATAGTACTCTCCAGTTATTGCATGCTCTCTAGGTACAATGTGATCAAAAATAACGCCCTATTTATAAAAAAAAATAAGTGTATCACTTTACCGCCGCTTTTCACAGTTTTCGCCTTCTGCGGTCTTAGTCTTGCCTTTGTGCTTCCATTGCATACTTTGAAACTTTAATTCAGGGTGGTAATCATAAAACCAACTCTCGTCACATGTAAATACATTGTTTCAAAACTGTGAATTTTGTTGCAGTTGCCTTTTCCATTGTCACTCGATTGGCACTTTGTTCATCGGTCATCACTTTTGAAATCAATTTTGCTGCGACCTTTCGGTACCCTAAATTTTCATGAATAATTTTTTGAGTGGAACCGTAAGACAAACTAACAATGTCAGAAATTCTATGTGTGTGATTCTGACAATCATTTTACATCAAGTCGTTAATTTCTGCAATTTTTAAATTAATCCGTGCAGTCGGTTGTCGCCCGCGTCGAGGTTCATCTTCCATTGGTTCACAACTGTCTTTTGAATATCTTATGCCACTCAAACACTTTACATCGTGATAAACTATCATCTGGGTATGCAGTTTTAATCATTTCAATAGTTCAGTTGGAGTTTTACCCATTGGAACACAAAATTTTATAGCATATCTTCGCTCCACTTTCATTTTTTTGATGGGTACGTTACACGCTGCCAATTCAGTACTTAATTGGTAATAAACGCCAAAAGTTAAATCAAAGCCTACTTGAGGCTAAATACATTAGAGATGGGGGTTTCACGTTCTATTCTTTGTGTTATAAAATTCTAGTATATTCTAATATATTCTCGTAATTTTTCACATTTATAATGGATTATAAAATTATATGTAATATGTAATATTTAATTAACGTGTAGTAACGTGCATATTTCAAAAAGGACACACTATCTTTTTTCTTCTTATCTTATTTTACTTTTTGGTGTTGAGAGGCGGTCACTTTAATTATTAATACTGTGAGAGCTAACGACTTTTACAACATTTTAATAGTTTCCACCATAGAATATAAAATGCACATGTTTTACATTAAAATTATACCCTAAAGCAATATTATAATTTAATAGCTGTAACTATGCATGAATACATAACGTCGAATTTGATACGTTCTCGAAGATTTGATTGCATAATTACGGTAGTCTTATACTGAAACCATATGACAGGTAGGAACTACGTATAAGCTTTCACCGTATTACAATTGTAAATGAAATCAACGTAACACTAATTGTAAATACTTTTCACATTTATTTATATATTTTCACAAACTCGAAACTGTCAAGAGTGCAAAAATAAAATACATGAATGCTATATATACACTGTCGTTCATAAGTGTTTATCCATTCGTAATGGTGGAGACTATGGCCCAAAATCTGAAGCAGACAGAAACACGAAAAACCCTAATTACAATAAATTAAAGAAACTTCTAAATACAATTTCGGCAACTAAGTTGCCATCTTCAGTCACAAGAATCTGGAAAAAGAAAAATAGTGTTAAACGTATCGTCTTTGGCTAAGGTACAGCTATACAAAAAAGGTTTTAAATATATCTATACGTTAATGCACGTATAACGCTTTTACTAAAGTTCGAATCTTCAACAACTTTCCGGAACGTCCATCCTTATTCTAATTTGGTTATTGCTTTAGTTGTTTGTTCTAATTATAATTGTCGATTAATTTTTGAAGCTAAATTTTTATAAAATCTAAAATGATGAGGGTGACATTTAAAAACATTTGTAATTTTTTACACCTTTGGATGATCGTAACCGTACGTGATGGAGGGGAATGAAGATAATTTTCAGATTCGGCACACTAGAAAATATACACGTACCATGCAGCTAAAAAAAAATGCTTTTTACAGAGCTGTGTAATTAATAGTAGCTTTGAGTTTTGTATGGATTATGTTTAGACATATTTAAGAATAGCAAATCTTCTAAGAACAACTACTTCTTCATTATGGTAATCTTGTCTGTAGCTGTCTAGAGTACAAGTTCTAAGGTCTCAGGCTTGAGTTTTTGCCTACAGCTTTACTCACTTGATATCTATTTTACCATCTAAATATATCAAAGTGTTCCAGAAATAAAGGATCTATCTCATTATTAACCCACGGGCGATCAAGCTCTGTTAGCTGAAACAGACAAAAACAAGAAGAAACCCGACCCTCAATATAAATCAATAAACTCTAAATGTATCTTTCGGCAACTATATTGCCATCTTCAGTAGGACCATCTGAGAAAGAAAAATAGTCTTAACCATAGCAGCTGTGATTAAGATCACACTGACTAAGTGTTATCCAAAGGCTGTACCTTATTTCATTATGAAGCAGACATGTAAATAATTTACATATCTGTAACTGTATACTTGGACAATACCTCGTATTTTCAGCATTTACTTCTGCTTAAGACATATGTTTCTGCCATCTATAGGCGTCGTCAGTTAAGCTAGTAAAGCAATGTATACAAATGATACAAATCTTTATAAATAGATCTGTATCTGTATATGACATTAAGCCGAAATCACTTACTAGATAAAGCAAATTTCATCCTATAAGGTGTCACTTATTTAATAAGTGACATCTGACGGACGAAAAGAGACTTTGCCGAAAAAAGCGATTATTCGTTTGAACAGCTATGCTGATACGAAAAACGAAACAATACGGGTAGTCCATCAAAAACGAGCCAGATGGCGGTAAATATACAAAAAAAGGTTTTAAATATATCTATACGTTAATGCACGTATAACGCTTTTGTTTCATTATGAAACAGACGACAGAAACTGACGACGCCTATAGATGGCAGAAACATATGTCTTAAGCAGAAGTAAATGCTGAAAATACGAGGTATTGTCCAAGTATACAGTTACAGATATGTAAATTATTTACATGTCTGTTTCATAATGAAACAAAAGCGTTATACGTGTATTAACGTATAGATATATTTAAAACCTTTTTTGTATACTTACCGCCATCTGGCTCGTTTTTGATGGACTACCCGTATTGTTTCGTTTAGATGATAAAATAGATAGCAAGTGAGTAAAGCTGTAGGCAAAAAACTAAAGCATGAGACCTTAGAACTTGTACTCTAGACAGCTACAGACAAGATTACCATAATGAAGAAGTAGTTGTTCTTAGAAACTTTGCTATTCTTAAATATGTCTAAACATAATCCATACAAAACTCAAAGCTACTATTAATTACACAGCTCTGTAAAAAGCATTTTTTTTTAGCTGCATGGTACGTGTATATTTTCTAGTGTGCCGAATCTGAAAATTATCTTCATTCCCCTCCATCACGTACGGTTACGATCATCCAAAGGTGTAAACAATTACAAATGTTTTTAAATGTCACCCTCATCATTTTAGATTTTATAAAAATTTAGCTTCAAAAATTAATCGACAATTATAATTAGAACAAACAACTAAAGCAATAACCAAATTAGAATAAGGATGGACGTTCCGGAAAGTTGTTGAAGATTTGAACGTTAGTAAGAGCTGCATTTTTAAATTTAAAAAACTTGGCAGCAGCAGAAACTGAAGCGTCCTCCAAGATGAAATGTTGGTAGGTACCTCTTCCTACACAGGATGAGGGTCTTGTAAATTATTTACGGGAAAATCCTTTCGATACGGTAATAAAAGCCAAATTTTCCTGGTCCTGCGATCACTGCTCGTAATAGGGTGAGAGCGTCGTAACTGAGAAATTGTTTTGCAGCAAGAAAACCTTTTTTAACTAATGAAAACAAACAGAGCCGGAATAGAATATGCAAATTTAATTTTAAATCAAAACGATGAATATTGGGAATCTGTTGTTTTTGCGGGCGAAAAGACTATTCAGTTTTGCAATAATGGCAGGTTACGAGTATATCGACGGAAAAATCGGCGATTTTCCGAAAACTAAATTCAGCCTGTCATGCGAAGCACTGCAGTTTCTGCACAAACAGTTCGCCGAAGAATACGGATTGCTGACCACGAAACCTGCTGCTTGTTCATTTTTGCTCCCAGCTCATTGTGTTCAGCGACTACGATTTGCTCATGAACACAGACAATGGACAATGGATTAATGGAGCTCCGTATTGTTCACGGATAAATCTCGGTTTTGTCTGCATTCATCAGATAGACATGTGTGGAGAAGGCCAGGTGCACGATTTTTACGTGTTGTATATCTTAAAAAATGGCATTTGAGGGAGGCGGTTTGGGTTGGCATTTCACTGTTCGCGAAGACTGATCGTGTTCTCATTGAAAATGGTACCATAACGGCTGTTAGGTACACCAACGAAAGTTTAGCTGATCACGTCTTACAATTTTCTCCATTCGTAGATGAGAACTTAACTTTAATGCACAAGAGTGCGCGATCTCACACGGCACAGGTGGTTGAGCAATATTTGGATGCGGTTAACTTTCGCCGTTTGCAATGGCCAGTTCGCAGCTCGGACTTGAAACCTATTAAAAATCTCTAGGATTTATCGGCACCGACAACCTATACCAGTAACCATTCGGGAGCTTCGAATAACTCTTCGTGATGAATGGAAAAACATTACACAAGATGAAGTAGACAACTGCATTCAAAGTTTATCACGCCGTATGGCAGAAGTCATCAGAGTTCCTGGAGGTAGTACGCACTACTAATCGCTTAAATTCTGTGAAAACGTAGATGTATAAAATAAATTCTTCTTGTACTAACAGACATTTACTTCGATGTTTACTTTTTTGTCCACGAGTATAATAATGATTATTTTTTTCTGTTGTGAAGAGTCCTTCGCAATACTAAAAAAAACTTAGTAAAAGAATATGGGTCAGTAAAAGATCCTCTGACATAGTATTACCAAGAGAATGTTAATAGAAACTAGATGCGAAAAGCATAATGCATAATCGATAGGTGAATTTTCCTGCAATTTTTTCACACAAAAGAACAAGATTTTTAGAACGACACGTCATACAATGTAGTGATGGTATAGATGTTTGTGTTAACGTAAACCTTTAACGATTGGAAAACGCTTTTAATATTGTATTGAACGTTTTTCTGCACTTAAAACTGTAATTGATTTTACAAATTTTACACCAAATGAGATACAACTGTAACGTAACAGATAACAACCGTTAAAATTTTACATTATAAATATATTAACATTTTTCAATGTTATCAACTTTATATTAAAATCACAGGCCACTTCAAATAAGAACTGAATTCAAAGCACAGCAAATTCTGAACGATACTAGACGTATTTTAGATCCAGCAATGGCAATAATTAACGAGTCAATAGTATCATTCGTCAGAAAGGTAATTATTTGAAAAAAAATAATTCGCCTCCTAGTACCCTCGTCGTATTTTAGCTTTTCCAACTATACCCCTCAACGTTTCTTTTACATTCTTTTAATTCTTAATATGACCACCAGATTGTCAGCATATCACTCACACATATTTTTTTCTATTGCATTTGTCAATTTTGCAATGACTAGTAATCAACGAACTAGTTTCGATCGCTAATTCGGTCATACAAAACATTCATGCTAATGTAAAAATAAAACAATTTTATCCGAAGCTGATCACTGAAATGGTGTTGAGGAAATATTGATTCGAAAGATAATAAAAGGTTTATTACAAGAAAAAACCTTTATTACTTAAAACAGCACATTTATTTTCTATTTGTACATATATTTGAATAGCAAATGAATACAATGAGAAAGTATTTCAAAATGTGTATACAGTGTGTCCTCGGATCGACTCATGAATAGAAAAGAAAGTCTGAAAATTTTTGAGTTATAATTTCGTCTTCTGGGGCTAAGCCCTCCTTGGATAGAAAATAATTTGTGCCATAATTTTAGTTTTGAAAAATCAAGCATATCTTAAAAATTTAGAAAAAGGTAATTTTAGCCACACACAAAGTGCTTTTACTGTAGGAAATAGGATATAATGTTATTAAGAAAAGTGGTTTAGATTGATGCATTATGCAGGTGTTCAAAATTCCAATAAGATCGGTTTTACTTAATAATATAAATATAAAAAATAACAAAACTCGAACAATTCATTTCATTGAAATTAAAATAACAATATTCAAATAATCTAGAATACACATTTATTCAATAAGTCTGCCAGCTTTAGTCGTACATTTCTCAATTATAGTCCGAAATACATCAAATACTGCTATTATCTCCTCAGGGCAAAGTAAATTCACAGCATCTCTAATGCGATTCTTCAACATCTCTACATCATTTAGAATCCTATTTGAATATACTATTTGTCTTATCCGACCTCAAAAGAACAATTGTTAGATAGGGGATCTGAGCGGTCACAAAATGTGCCAGCACTGGCTATCCATTTTTCTTGAAAATGCTCATTCAGCCATTAACAAACTCCCGAAGACAAATGGGCAGGACAACCGTCGTGTTGAAAATATGGAAAATCTTGCTTCGTATGGCAGTTCGTCCACAAATCAATTCAAAATATTTGAATATATATGCCAATTAAGTCCCCTCTCAATCAAATATGCTCCAATTACACCATAACGATAGAAAATTGCACACCAGACATTAAAATTATTAAAATAGTGACGTTTAGAATATTACACAATCCGGATTATGTTCAGATCAATATCGACAACGATGTGACTAAGGCCCACCATTAGTAGTAAAAGTCGGTTCATTTGAGAAAAAAACATTTTTATGGAAATTTTGATCGTCCAAAATTTTCTCTCTCAAAGTAAGATAAAATTTCAACCATCGTGCTTCATTCTAACGTATGAAGAAATCTGACTTTATATGGTTTTCTTGCATTATAAACGCGTTGGAAGTGTGATCTGCTAATAAGGGTCTGCTCTGACCGCTTTCTTAGTGATACTTTGGGGTGTTCGCGTACTGATTCCATTGGTAACACAGCACTTTTGTGATATGCATCAAGGCTTTCTGCTTTTCTGTATATTATGCACACCGCCAGAAGTTAGAAATTTTTTAGCCAGTCTGGATGCTGTAGATTAGACCAACGCTGTGTTAGGAAACTGCAGACTAAATTGTCTAATATCTGTTGGAATAGATAATTTGCCTGAACCATAACAGTGAATTAGGTAGATCCGTTCTGGTAGAGTAAGCAGGATTTTTTATATTTTTCTGTGGTATTTACAAAACTGTAGATCAATTTTAGAACACAGAAAACACTTCATGAGTTTAGAATTAACTATTTTTGCAAGTGCCAAAAATTGATTTTATTTTTATCTTTTTCTATCCATAGCCATACTATACGTTTCGGAAACGTAAGACAACACAAACATTTCCAAGATATACTTGATCTTGTTGATATTTTGTACACTTGCATAATTTATCAATCTAAACAATTTTTCTTATTAACATTTTATCATATCGCCTACAGAAAAAGCACTTTATTACTGAGTAAAATTACCTTCTCGTACATTTTAAAAGCATGTTTGATTTTCAAAACTAAAAGTATGGCACAAATTAGTTTCTATCCAAGCAGGGCTGAAACCCAGAAGATGATATTTCAATTCAAAATACCTCAGACTTCTTTACCTATTCATGCGTCCACAGTGTGTTCCCGCACTGTATATAATGATAAACAATCACGAGTAGTTCTTGTTGTCCCTTTGTTATATTCTTCATAAAGTATTTCTTTTTGGTCCAATATCAAATTTAAGGCCTAAGAATACCTTAAAATAACTAACGTGTGTGTATTACAGGGCGTATTTATGTGTGTTAGGAAGAAATTCGCCTCCTAATACCCTCGTACCCTAGTACCCTAGTACAATTTACGGTTCGCACTTTGAGCAGTACAAATTGCAAAGAAATATTTTATACATATTGCTTTCATTTTAGATATAATAATATAAGTGCCCATAATATTTTATGTTATAAGCGTAATCCGATAAACTAATAATTTAGATGGTACACTTTAATAATATATGTGCATGCACAATTCATATACAATTTATGTTTCATAGTAGAATTTTATGGAATTTACGAAACCGTTATTTTGTACTTGTACTGCTAATATAAATAATAATTGTATGCAGGTTAGTGTGTTGGTATGAAAGGATTGTCCTATATTTCTAGTTTTCCGGAGCCTCTGTTATCTAGAGCTACTACCGTAGTAAAATTGTTATCTACATAAGTTCAGAACTACGTATTGTTTTTATATAGCGATTGTATTATCTTTGTTACTGTAAGAATTATTAAACTTATTTTTGTATATTGTCACAGATAAAAATTCAAAAATCTTATGTACGAGGTGCGACCCAGATGTTCTCGGACTGATGCTGTGGTAGGAGAACCCAATATATTGGAGAACCCAATACAATACCAGTGCTCACCGATAAATGTCAGTCAATTATGACTTGGGCTTGCACCGCATTGCTGCAAAATTTGTTCCGAAATTCACGAATTATGACCAAAAGCAGGAATGAATTGCTATTTACACTGAGCTCACACAACTAGCTAGCGAACTGGCGTTGGTAAAACTTTGAGAAGGTATAACTTGACCGGAAATGTTAGAAATTTACCGAAAAGCGGACAACTTATGAAGTTATTGCTCAAGATATCGTTATAGCATTAGAAGAATTACCACAAACTTCTACTACATCCCTCGCACTAAACTATTATATAAATTGCCGATTAGTAGCCAGAACATTCAAGCACGAAACATATCATTCGTATAAATCATATTTAGTGCAAGAATTATTAGACGGGGATGGGGATTGCGATCGTAGAATTGAATTTGTTTTTTTCCGACAAGGCTACATTTTGTTTGAATGGTATCGTTAATCGTCATAATTGTCGATATTGGTCAATAGATAACCCTCATTGGATGCTAGAAACGCATACACAACATCCGCAGAAATTAAACGTTTGGACCAGTATTTTCAGGAACAGTATTATTCGTCTTTCTTTCATTCGTGGGCTCTGTCCAGATTTAAAGCCCCTAGATATTTCTCTTTGGGGTTATTCAAAATCTGTGGTTTATACTAGACCACCGCATAATCTGGACGAGTTACGCCAGAGAATAATTGAGGAAGTGCAATTAATTCGTGAGGAGGCTTTGGCAAATGTCATTCAAGAATTTGTTTCCAGAACTTGCATATTGTCAAGAAGTAAGCGGTCATCATTTCGAAAACTTTCTTAAATAATATTAATTTTGTTTATATTTTTTGTTAATTTTTCTTGTTCTCAATAAAATTTGTATTGTTAGATTTAATTAATATTTGTCGTTATTGAACAAAAGGGTGCCAAAACTTATTATTGCTGAACTCCCAGGGCAGAGTTCTATTGAAATGTAAAAATATACAGGCTATTTCATTTAAAATAATGAAAGTTAACATCGTTTTGAGCTAAACCGGAAATCTGATTCGGATGTAAATATGCTTTTCGAATTCCCTATTTTCATTAACTTAAATGTGGAAAATTGTATTAAAGTCTAAGTAACCGCATCAAAGATATTCGAATGGATCCATACATCTGCCTAATTTAGTAAATTTTTTTAAATTATTTTATGTTTTATTTTTTATTATACATTTTTCTGGATATAAAATAATTTTATAATAAACTGGTTAACTAAAAGGAGCTTTTTATTATAAATACAAGATTTTATTAAATATTTATTAATGTATATAACTTAGAATGTGACAATCAATATCGAAGTCGAAAATCGAAACTTCAGTCCTTTAATAGTTTAATAGTAAGACAGTGGTCCGGCAAACCAATGGACGTCGGTTCGAATCTTACTTCAGGGCTAATTTTTTTCGGTAAAAAATTCGAATAATTAGCGTCGTAAAATGTAGAAAGCATTTATTTCAAGTACATTACTTCGCGAAAATGTAATTGCTTTGCACAAATTTGTCGACTACAGGCACAATATTAAAATCTGTTTCTTAATGCGATTTAAGACTTCCCAAATATTCGAAACTTCAATTCTTTAATAGCTTAATGGTAAAGCAATGGTTCGGCAAACCAATGAACGTAGGTTGGAATCCTGCTTAAGGCCGATTTTTTTTCGGTAAAAAATTCGAATAATTAGCGTCGTAAAATGCAGAAAGCATTTATTTCACATATATACATATATGTGTGTGTGCGTGTGTTTAGATAATTTCTTAGCGTTTCATTAAATAAATCAATTGATAAATTCTTGGAGTTCGGCTTTTGTATGAAATATTTACAAATATTATCAAATTAGTTTGTGGTTACTAAGTAAGTGTTAAGGTAAACATTGCTCTCAACAAATTACAAAGCAAATCATACGAAATTTTTTAATTGAAAAATTTTGTCTACGATTGGACTTGAATCCAAGTCTACGGTTTGCCGGACCGTTGCTTTACCACTTAAGCAACGATAGACCATGGTTCAAGCTATTTATAAATGCATTATAAAGTAACAGTGTTAATGATTCAGATGATAGTTATTGAAAGTAGATGCCAGGTTTGAAAGCAGAAGTCAGTTTTGAAAGCAGATGTCAGTTTTGAAAGCAGATGTCAGTTATTGAAAGCAAATGTCAGTTATTTAACGCAGATGTCAGTATTTGAAAGCAGATGTGAGTTTTGAAAGCAAATGTCAGTTTTGAAAGCGGATCTAAGTGTTGAAAGCAGATGTTAGTTATTGAAAGCAGAAGTCAGTATTTAAAAGCAGATGTCAGTTTTGGAGGTTTGAAATTAGTTATTACTCCATAACTACATGTGTGTTTAGATAATTACTTAGCTGTTCATTAAATATATCAATTGATAAATACTGACATCTGCTTTCAATAACTGACAACTGCTTTCAAAACTGACATCTGCTTTCAAAACTGACATCTGGTTTCAAAACAGACATCTGCTTTCAATAACTGACATTTGCTTTCAACAGAAAATGAAATCAGAAGTCAGTTGACTTCTTGACTTCTAATTTCAAACCTGACATCTACTTTCAATAACTGACATCTGAATCATTAACACTGTTACTTTATAATGCATTTCTAAATAGCTTGAACCAAAGTCTATCATTGCTTAAGTGGTAAAGCAACAGTCCGGCAAACCGTAGGCTTGGGTTGAAGTCCCAAAGTAGACAAAATTTTTCAATTAAAATAATTTCATATGATTTGCTTTGTAATTTGTAGACAGCAATGTTTACATTCACACTTACTTCTCAACTACATACTAATTTGATAATATTTGTAAATATTTCATATATATTTCAGCCGAAAAACTCCAATAATTTATTAATTGTTATATATACATATATATATATATATATATATATATATATATATATATAAATATAATATTTTCGTGACCTTAGTAAGATAAGGTAAACTTAATAAGTCGGCGATTAAAGGTCTGGTTCAATACTTCAAAGTATATATATTTAAAACAACCCTACATGTTTCGGCAATGATGCCTTTGTCAAGGGAATAAAAAATATATTTTTTATTCCCTTGACAAAGGCATCATTCAAAGTATATATATTTAAAACAACCCTACATGTTTCGGCAATGATGCCTTTGTCAAGGGAATAAAAAATATATTTTTTATTCCCTTGACAAAGGCATCATTGCCGAAACATGTAGGGTTGTTTTAAATATATATACTTTGAAGTAATGAACCAGACCTTTAATCGCCGACTTATTAAGTTATAAGTTGATAATAATCGTTAGTTGGGCCTTTGTAATTTGTACACTGTCTCAATCTTGTTAGTTTGTTCGCTTTTTAGTATTTTATTTCTATATCATGTGCAACTTATAATTGCCTTGTTTCGCAGTTTGCCATTCTTGTCTTTCTTGTTTTTCGCGTTTGGTTCTTGTTTTCCGATTCCTTATGCTTGATCTTTTGGTTTCAATTCTTGTGCATGATTGTTTGCTCCCAATTCTTATGCTCCCTTTCCAACCATACTTTAAAATAAATCGACTCTCCGTTTTTCTATCTATTTTCCTCCATGGAAAAAATTATTCTGGAAATCACTCTTTCGTGTATTTCCCTGGACAGCACATATTTCGTGTCTGTCATGTTCCTGCGCAGAACTATCTTTTGAAGCTTATTCTAGCTACAGTAAGGGGGCTCGTGCAGCGGAAATTCCCTTATGCTGTAAGCCTTTTCTTCAATACAGAAAAACTTGAGACCAGTTAACAAAACACACTTTTGTTATAACTGTAATCTCTAAAAAAAAAATTCTGAGAGCGTTTTTTGTCGTGTCGGACTACCTCCTGGAAGCGCATGCTTGCTTCGTCACGACCTAGGGGCGAATTGGAGTCTCTTTTGCCTTTCTCCTACTTTGAAGTTCGTCTGATTCGGTTGGTTGTCGTTTTCGCCAGTTCCACAACTCTAGGATGATCTGTCCTGTAGGTTGCACTGTTGTTGGTGTCGTAAAGGTACAATCGATAGGTCTCTGTCGTCTTATAGGGCTCCAGACGTGATTAGGATGCTATCGAATCGTCCCGTTACTAACCGTTATGGCATTGGAATCAACTTCTAAGGCATTTGTTACAAAAATTTCGGAATTTTTACCAATAAAATTAATATACTACTCCTCGTATATTGGTTTCTTTTATTAATTCAATATTATTTTGTTTTGTGAGCGAAAAACTTTTTTTGAATATGTCAGCAATATTTCCTTCAATGTCACGTATGCGAACGTTTACAAAATAAACACGCTTGTGCATTTTATTAGTGACCTTGACTTCGTGGATTCCTAAACTGTCTTGTCGATACATACATATTTTAAATCGTTGTTTATTTACTCGCGGTTAGTTTAAATATGCAAGTTATTGTTTATACTTTTGTTTGTAAACTATCTGAAATATAACCTTCTTGTATGGCGCTTATTAAAAGGTACAACGCATGCATTTTTTATGCACGTAATTGAACTTATGAAAAAATCTAACATATTTTTGCGTTAATAGCAAAATTGCGAAGTGTACGGCCGAAATGTAACATTCCTAAATTACATTGTACATTTTTACATTAATTTTTAAATAAACTTGACCTTTAACTATAGAATACATTATTACGCTACAATATGTTTACGTAGCAGAAATAAATGATACACATATTACGATATTGTGTATACGCTTTAAACTAATAATAAACATTTTAAGTATGCGAAAGTCTTGCATTATTCATTCACTTTTTTTTACACTGAATATTTGTCTTTAAATTTACTCTAAAGGAATACCTGCATTTCTTCTTTCCGTGTGGAGCTTCTGTTCGCTCTTGGAGATGATTTCCTCCGTTCTTTGCTGCGTACTTGCCCATTTTCTTGGTTTTAACCTGCTAAGCCGTAGGTTTTTTTTTTTTCTGGTTCGTTCCGAATTTCCACTTGGTCTTTTTCGGCCTTAGATGGCTGGCAGGGCCATCTAGTGGTGTGGACAGGTAGGATCGCCATGTGATAAGCTGTGCCCTTAAAGGGCTGGTCAGGATCGCTATGTGATAATGTGGCAGCCCTTTAAGGGCACAGCTTATCACATGGCGATCCTACCTGTCCACACCACTAGATGGCCCTTATATATATATATATAAATATATATATAATATATATATATATATATATATATATATATATATATATAGTAAGGCATCATTGCCGAAACATGTAGGGTTTTTTTTAATATATGTACTTTGAAGTAGAACAGATCTTTAATCGCCAACTGATTTAATTTACCATATCATACCAAGGTCACGAAAATATTATATTATATATATATATATATATATATATATATGGTAGCGCATAATCTGTCGGACTGGGTCGTACGAACTTTCAAACCAGAAGTTTCGCTAACACTTATTATTCCAAAAACAAAAAGTAATAGTTTATACAGTCTATTTCCCAGAAATTGAAAACTTGCTACGCAAAGAACTAATAAATTGAGTTTCTGTTCAATTATTAAATGAAATTAACTTCTCATATATATTTTAAACGTGATATGATCACATACGAGAAACGAAAAGTACTTCTTGATTTAAGACTTTTAATATGTTATTCCTTTTAGGTGGAAACTGTCGGTGACAAATACATGGCAGTAAGTGGTTTACCGGAACCGTGCACAACACATGCCAGAGATATTGGTAGGTTGGCTCTGGATATGATGGAACGTGGTAAAAGAGTCTTCATGGACGGAAATCCTGTGGTAAATTACACAATTAATCATTGATAACGCTTCTCTTTTGGTTGTATAATTATTTGCAGAGGATCACAATTGGAATACATTCTGGAGAAGTAGTCACGGGTGTAATAGGTCATCGTATGCCCAGATATTGTTTATTTGGCAACACCGTAAATCTCACCAGTAGAACTGAAACAACAGGGGAACCAGGAAGGATTAATGTTTCAGAAGATGCATACCAGTAAGTTCTCAATTTTCTAAACTAGTTTTAAGAATAAATAGAATAATCAGAACATAGTTTCAAACCACATGCTTATGTAATTTCAATAGTTGATTCTCTAACAAATAAGGTAACGAAACCCGTCAAAATAATTTTTAAATTGTCCAAGCACAGAGTCAAAAGTGCTATAGTAATAATAGTAATACTAATAATAATTAGACATGGTCGCCAGTAACGCGACCGCCGGGTGGTACAAATTCGGCCGGCGGTGTTATATATTAACGCTCATATGCTGAATGTTTTTTTATTGATGAGTGTATTGTAAAATATATAAATATAAATTATATTTATAAGGAGGATATGAAGTTAAGAAATGAGTATATATACATTATGCAATATGTAAATATGTGTAAAATGTGCAGATTTGATATATATTGTTTGAATTAAATACAATTGCAAAAATTATTTATATGTGCTGACCTTTTTCTATTGACAACTGAATACTCATGGGGGTGCATCTTACCGTTAAGAACTGGCATAGAATTGCAGCATTAATATTTCTTCCATTAAAGATTCATTTAACTTTCTACGACGTGGTGGTTGGGTTCTTTTCCAAATACATGCTTTAATTGGGAAAAGGATCGCTCTACATCTACTGAAGTAATATTTGCGAATTTAAAATACTCCTCTTCATAGCTTTCGTACTCGGGCCTGTCATTTATAAGTTATAATTATATTATAAGTCTTATAATTCGCATTTTCTTCAAATCTGGATTTTTATGTAGAACGGCAGTAAATTTCTCGGCCAAGTCTACAATTCTCGGCTTCTTTTAATAGCTTTCGAATCCTGAGGTTTCAACGTGGAAATAATAAATTTGATACTTTGAAAATGTTTATTGTAATACTTCAAGCCAGGTGCTCCATCTAGTTCATATAGGTGGAATTCCCAGGCAAAAGTTCTTAAAATCGCAAATCGGTTTAGGAGATTTGAGAAAAACCTTCTTTGTGTCAGCTATCTAAAAGTCATTGTGTCTAATTTTATCTGCCACAAGATGAAACGGATGTAGTAAACACGTTACGTAAAGGAGATGCGAATAAGCTGTCTTTAGTAATCTCCCAACTTTAACGATGGTTGCGGCTTCATCACTTACAAGAATTCTTAATTAACTTCGTTGTGTACCAAAGATTTGAATACCGTCTTTTATCACCTGCGCCATAGTTCTTGCTTTCGTATTTGGAAGACGTTTGCAGCACAAGAAATGATATCGATGGTATCTATTTTAAAGTACGCACTAAAACATGTATTACATCGTTTTTGTTAGTATCTGTTGTTTCGTCCACGTTTATCCACACTTTCTCATTTTCCTTAATATTCTGCACGATATTTGTAACATGTGATTTCACGTACGGGAAATGCCTTCGCAGTAGGCTTCTGTTTGGTAATTTTCAAGCAGGAAGAAATTTTTCCCAAAATGTACAGAAGGCCTTCTGCTACAATGGTTGGTGGAATATTGCACACATTTAGTATAAATTCTGACAAGAAAGTCCAATAGGGTATTTCATTTTTTGCATTTTCTCTGTCTCGCCGATTGCACGTGCGTTTTACCACCCTGTTTGTGGTAAACCATTAAGTTCACATTGCAGGCGTCACATTTTACGTAATTTCCACGGTATTTTAAATCAGAAAACCGATATATATATATATATCTATTAACTTCCTGTAATCCTTCTTGTAATTTACGCCAGTAAACGTTACGTCACAGTAGGTACTGTTCATTCAACCTATGAATGAGTCTTATTGAAGTCTTTATGCTTCGTAAATTATAAGAATATTAGTCACTTAATCTATTTAAATAGGTATTTATTCAATAGTACACTAATGCGCAAATTTAAGTCAAAGTTTCAAACTTTAATACACACTTAGCGAGCGAGTTATACCACCTGGCAGACACGCTACTGGGGGCTAGCAGAAACGACCATGTACACATAATAATAGTAGCTTTTACTTTCTACTATAAAAAAATTCAATATGCTTGGGCTAATTCAGCTCGGTACATCGGAACAAGAATTATTACAAAAATTACTAATTTTAAAAGGAAAATATTTTAATAGCAAAAATAATTTTAACGTCGAGGGAATCAAAACAGGTAAATTGGATTATGATCTTCATTCCAATATTTATTAACAGTAGATAGCCTGAATTGGCGGAGACTGTAGTACTAATAGAAAATTCGCGAAATTTATTCAAAAAATCAAAGATTATAAGCTGAAATCGCTTGAAATTCAAAATCCATCCTAAGGTTTTCGGAAGCGCTAAAGAAGACTGTCTGAACAATTTTCCGCTGAAAATTCGCGATTTCGTTTATTGCACTTTTGACCTGCAGGCACTTTTTCGTAAATATCTCGAGAACCAAAGCAGATAGCGAACTCTAGTTTGGTTTATTGTAATCAGCGGGTCCGATTACGGTTAAAACAGGTAAAAATCGACACTCGCCATGTTCGCTATTTTTAAATTTCTTCGCCTGAGGTTAAAAAAATCGCGAAAATTTCAAAACGCCATAACTAACTCATTTCTAATCCGATCGCCGCTGATCGCGGATTTTGTGCCAAATTAAAGATCTCGTCATGAGGATTAAAACGAGTATACAATATGCCACTCTAGGACCAACCGTTTTCTTTACTCTTCATGTTTTTTCACGTTTCACGGTTATTTAATTTTTACGCTGGGTTTAACTAGTATATAAGGATTTTTTAAACGTTAAAAAGGTAGTGTTATCCCACTGACGATTTGGTGAAGAGTATATCTTCAAAGATTGTACCTTAAACAAAGACGCTACGCTTGACACTATTTTTCACTTTCACAAACGAAATTAAATTTTAATTTTTACTAGAAACAAGAAAAACATTGCGAACTATCAGATCAAGGATTATATAGAAATGCCGCCTTTGTGTTACATTACGGGAAAACAAAATATCTACTATATGTAAGAAGAATAACTGCCATCCTTTTGAAACTGACAAACTGTATAAAAACAATTAAAAAGACTTAATATAATGTATGGCAAAAATTGGTAGTTTCATTTTTAAGGCGCCTTATCTCTAATGATAATGCATATTTTTGACAGTGAATGCAGAAACAGAATACAGAAAAACTCTAATGCCAATGTGCTATATAATTAACCAATTCTGCAAAAATAAGTTATAGAAAGCTCCCATATCGTTGTCTCCCGATTTGACAGCATCACCGATTCGAACCTATCTTGCTTAAATCTTTATTGGGGGTTTGTTGATTTACTTTTACTCTGATGATCTCACAATAATATTTGTATGAATAGAACTGTTAAGTGTGCAATTTACGATTCGTAAGAACAGTCGATGTTACACATTTTGTCTAATAAGTCGAGATGAAGATCTATTACGACCTACATACAATACATAATAATAATAAACTTTATTTGTACAAAATTATACAATCGTATAGAACTTGTCAAGTATATGTAAATATATAAAAAGAAAATAAAGTCTGACACAAATAACACATTAAAATTATTTTTTCAAATAAAATTCATCTAAAGAATAAAAATATTGTATATATAACAAATTTTCTAATGCTTTTTTCAAGCACTTGTCTCTGCTCAAGTCCTTAAGGTAGTTTGGGATATGATTATTAATACTTAAGACCTGACTAGTTGCGTTCTTTTGTATCCTGGTCTGAGTTGTTTTTGGCACCGTAAAATAGGTACTTTCCGTCCCGCGAGTACTGTACTTGTGATTCAAGACATACCTGCCAAACGCACTGCTCATACCCTTTCTCACACAAAAAGCACACTCCAGAATGTAGAGACCAGTAAGCGTATGTATTTTTTTTGTTCTAAATATTTCTATTCCCAAGTCCCAATTTAAAAACTGCACGAAGACATTTCTTCTGTAGAATAAAAAGTCTTCCCATACGCGAGAAAGTGCGGTGTTCCTACCTTTGCCTTATTTTACGCTAAAAATACTTGGTACCGGTTCGTTATAGACGAAAATTTATCTAGAAATTTTGTTTACTTAATTTAATTAAATGTATATTTTAAAAATGGCGCCCTGTATATATCTATCAAAAAGATTCAAGCGTTTCGAAAAAAATTAGAGCTTTCCAAATCTATTTTCTCAGTCGGATATACCCGAAGAACATTTTCCACTAGTAAACAAAAAACTAGATCAAATACTAGAGGACAAGAAGTTTGTATAAAGATTATACAGCTGTCTTGGACTTATTTGTTGAAGAATATTATGTAGGGTTTTCTGATTTTGGAGAACATAGAGTGGCAATGAAATCAACCTTTGAACAACATTTACTTGATGTTTCAAAAGCACGCGTTAAATTACAAATAGAATTAACTGAATTAGAAGACGATGTCGAAAGACGCAATCGAATATCCAAATTTTCGTCTACAAGCTCGCTATTTGCTTTCTTGAAACTACTTATTTATGGAAATACACTTTTTCATATTTGAGATAAAGTTATAATTATTATTTATGGAAATACACTTTTTCATATTTGAGATAAAGTGAGACTCATTTAAGGTCTTATTGGATGACCATTTAGAAGATCAACACTACTAGTTGCGAGTAACGAAATTCGAGCCCAATATCCAATCACTTTCCACCAGAAAATAAGTGCTAGAATCTCATTGAATTAATTAAACGTAATTGCCTTTTTTTCTAACTTTTTTAGTAAAAAAAAAGAAAAACGAAAAATCAAAAATCAAAATTCAAATACCACTTTGTAGGCTTATTATATTCAAATGTAATTAGGTAAATTAAGAAAGTAAAAATTATTTCCATATCCTCTTTATAATGTAGGTGATTGTATTTTGTATTTAGTATCTGTTAAAATTAATAATTTCTGCTGAAATTTCCCTTTCGAAACTTTACCAGACAAAAAAATTACCTGATCTCAATTATAGTGTGGCCTTTTCATTATTGTCAAAATGGAATGTGCGTTTCATGGTACATATATTCCTATCACATCAACACAGTTGTTCATACAACAGGGTTTAATTTCGAGAAATAGTTTTGTCATACATGTAACTTCATTTCATTTCCAAGATTTAAAAAGATGTGTTTTTATATGTTCACGGAAATTTAGAAAGGAATTTAGATGTTAACTACATTTACTCTTGAAGATTTTCAGAAACATATGGTATCAAAAATAACTTTTTCGAAATGATGCTACTATTCACTACTAATTACATTATGTCATTATGTGCCAGAAAACTTTATTGTTATTCAAAACCCATCTCTTTGGTCAAGTTCTTTAAATTATTCACATGAAAATCAATATTTGAATCTTTATTTTTTATTTTATTGCACAATTAATAAAATATGTTAAATATACATATTTTATCCATATATTACTAAAACATATAGTACTAATTATAAATAAATCCTAATAAATTATTAGGAATAACATAACTAATCTTCGAGAAGGTCTAAATATTTATGCAGATTTTCTGGTATAGGTAATTTCCTTATCCCATTAGGAAGTTCAAAATTTTGCCACAACATTTTTCTAATCGTACAGCGACAGAGATGTTTTAGTTCTGTAGGCGAAATTCCACATCTAGCTAAAGGCATAATTCCATGCTTTATTAATTCGCTATATTTCTCCATCATAACCTCTCTTTGTAATTTATAATCTACATTTTGGTTATTTTTCAAATATATATCCGGTAATACTCTCGTAATTAACTGCAAACAACTCACAAAATTGTAAGGATAGCATCCCGTATATTCGCATAGCTTATCTAAAAGCCACACAATAATAGATTCATCTTCGTGTTCAGTAACAACTAAAGCCCCGAATCGCAGCAGTATATGCATTTTATCAGGTAAACCTAATTGAATTGAAATCTTCAAGGCCGTCATTTTCCCACAACTTTCTATCGGAATATCTATATATCTAAATAAATTATTCTGAGGTCCATATCTGTATTCTAAATTCGCATTTGCAGCATGATCCAAAAAATATACCATAGCGCGCACGTTCTCCTCCTGATTGCTGAAATCACTTTTCCATCCGGCTATGTAATGCGGAGCTCTAGTACCAAATAAAGCTCCTACTAGAATTCTCTCAAAGGTGCTTTCGCAAAAATATATTTGATCCAGAAGGGCCGCCACTGTTTGCGAATCTTTCAACTGCCAATCGTAGCAAAGTTTCACAGCAATATAGAGAACATCGTGATATTTTCCCATTAAACAAATTCCAAAGTTTTTTAAGCGTGACTCCTCGTGGTAACGCATTATACCAGTTATAGCTTGCTGCACGATTATTTCCGAATCGCAGTTTCTACCTACAAAAGTACAATATGGTATTATTATTAGAGTTAAAATTTTATGTAAAATAGTTATTTGTATGCCTAGGCTGCGAAATACTTTTTAGTGTAACGAAAGAAAATTTATCGCCGAGGCCGCTTGCGGCCGAAGCAGGATAATGCTGAGGTCGCTAAAAAGTTTGGCAGCAATGGCATACGCACTATTTTTCGTGCAATCGTCAAAATTATTTAAGTAGATAATTGCAAATAAATATACCATATGAGCAAAAATTTTTTAGATAAGAAATGGCCATGGCTGGAAGGATCACTGTCTTTGATAGGTTCAGCTTGTTGTTGCCAATTAAATGGCAGTTTTGATTTGAAGTAGTTGTAATTATATTGATTATGTTAGCTAAAAAAACTGATATTTAAATCATGACGAATAAAACTTCAAATCGAAACTCACATTTAGTTCATGTCAAATAAAAATTAAAATCGAAACTGACACACAACCAACATAAACGGGTGTTCATTTGAAAAGTCAATCTAGTGGCATGTGATTTACTGAGAACATTTTGAAGTATATTGTAAATTAAAATTTACTTCTTAACCTACGAAGTCGTATATTTTGACCGTTTCATACATACAAATAAATAACAAATGTGATTGACATTATCAAATTTCATTTGGATTTACGTTTACGGAACAACAAACACATACTAATATATATGCGTCTTATTCTATCAAAATTTCAAAGTAACCTAGATTGACTTTTCAAATGAACACACCTTATAGAACCAACAACATGCTGAACCTATCAAAGACAGTGATCCTCCCAACCATGGCCATCCCTTATCTAAATAATTTTTGCTCATATGGTATTATTGCTTTAAAATCAACAGCAGTTAAATTTAATTAATTAACAAAGCTATAGCGTTGCTATGGAAATGACATGTTTGAATATATACAAAATATTTTGGTAGTTCTTGACAAAACGCAAATATGTCTGACACTGATAGTGATATTTCAGTATCTTGCACTCCTTCAGAGTTAAAAAGTGTTGTAAACTCGGCGCTTTCCGATTTAATAACTAAAAAATCTAAACGGGAGTACGAAAATGTTACAGCGAGATTAAAGATTGGTGTGACAAACAGAATGTTAATTGTATTTTAGAAATGTCAAATTTGAGAGTGACGTTTAGTTTGGCGACCGTTGCTATGGGTTACGGCCGCGAAATTTAATTTCGCGGATTGTGTGGAGAACGCGAAATACTCACTTCGCGTGCGATTTCACGAAAAACATATTTTTTATTAGGAATATCACCGCAATATTTGAATATATCCATTCTACACTGAAATTATGCGATTAACGATATAAAAAAATTACATATTTTGCATAAAATAAAACTTTAGTTCATATTTTTAGTTTGTGTGCATAAAGTGAATATTTTTTACATTTTCAAAATCAAATCGCATATTTTTGTGGAAACGACCGATGTTCCTGGTCGCTATATTGCAAATTCATTAGTTGGTGTTCTTAACCAAAATATTTTGACTAAATCTTTTTTAATCAGTACGAAAGAGTTAGAGAAAACCAATAGCGAAGAAATTTTTGGCTTTGTTAATGAAAGTTTGATGACTTTTTTGCTCCAGATATTCTACCGACTAACAAAATTCTTCTTTTCGTCACAGATGCGGCAGAGTATATGACTAAAGCAGAGGCAAATTTAAAAATTTTTACAGGAATTTAGGCCACGTAACTTGTCTAGCGCATGGAATAAATAGAGTTTGCGAGGAAATAAAGTCAATTTTCTTTAGTTAATTCTTTAATTTCGAACGTAACAGAATATTTAAGAAAGCACCTCTACGAGTCCAAGTATACAAAGGGAACGCGGTTAGACGCAGTCATATTCCACGCGAATAACTACAATCAAATAACAAATATGTATTAGATATTTCTGATTCAGCAGAACTAATTCAAAAATCCAAAAGTTTAAGATTCTAGATCAGTTGACGTATATTAAAGCCCCTTATAGTTTTTTAAGTGAATTAATTAACAAATAAGAAGCTGACCAAATGTCTATATTGGAGTCAATTTCTATTGTAGAACATTGTGAAAATTTATTGAAAAATATTTCAGGTCGGACTGGTAAAGTAATACTAGATAAATTTTATAGTGTTATAAAAAGAATGATGGTTTTCAGAACAGAAATATCAAAGATTTTATCATTATCAGTAACTTTTACTGTTAAAGATAATAATTTACATTTAGACCCCCGGACATCTGGTGTCATTAAAATATGCACCTGTCACTTCGGTAGTTTTTGACTTGAAATCGAAAGAACGTTTTCAACATATAAAAACATTTTAAGCGATAAAAGAAAAAAATTGAGTGTCGAAAATCTATAAAAGTACTTAATTATTGGTACAATAATAATATAAGTAGATATCATTGCGAAAGTGAATAGTTAATAATAATAACTATACATGTAATTCTATGGATGTCACTTAATAATATACCTATTAACTTATTGTGTTATAATAATTGTGTAATAATTATATGTATATAGCTATTAATTGTAATCTTTTACCATATTATTATGCAATATTCTTATCACATGTTATATAATACCCCTAATAATTAGTTTTTAATTATAAATGTAATTTAGACTATTTTTCAGAATAATTGAAACATACATGAGTAGGTAAACCCCACCAGTTTTGTATAATGCAAAGGTATTTTTAATAATATAAAATATTATTAAAAATCTGGTGTGAAGAACACAAATGCAGGTTCACTATTAATATTTTCTGTAAACGTGTCCGAATATATCCTATCCCCAGAGACGTAGATACGTATTTCACCTTTCTACAGGCTCATCGGTACGCTCCTGCTGGAGAAAGGATATTCCCAGACAGGATAGGATAGGGATAGGATATATTCAGACACGTTCACAGAAAATATTAAGAGTGAACCTGCATTTGTGTTCTTCACACCAGATTTTTAATAATATTTTATATTATTAAAAATACCTTTGTATTATACAAAACTGGTGGGGTTTACCTACTCATGTATGTTTCAATTATTCTGATACATTACACATGCGGTTAAGCCGCAGTATGAGTGAAGACACAAACAAAATGCAGTTTTCTAGAGAGATTGGCTGTGCCAACCTTTAGAAGGACGTCGTTACTTCACATTAATTATGTGGACGGTATGCGAGGTACTTCGGCTGTCTGACAACAGGCAGCGCCGAATTTACTTCTGCTCTCGGTCTGAATAATTACGGTGATAGGGCGATGTGGTTCTTTTCTGTGAATGTGTCTGGGAATATCCTTTCTCCAGCAGGGGCGGACCGATGAGCCTGTAGAAAGGTGAAATACGTATCTACGTCTCTGGGGATAGGATATATTCGGACACGTTCACAGAAAATATTAATAGTGAACCTGCATTTGTGTTCTTCACACCAGATTTTTAATAATATTTTATATTATTAAAAATACCTTTGTATTAGACTATTTTTTGTTATTTTACTGCTCTTTCCTTGATTTCCAGTAAGCGAAATGTATCAAAAATTATTCCCCTGCAATTTCCCGAAACTTCTGGACACGAGTTGGTGTTTTAAGGACATTCTTTTTCTCGTTTCTTATTTCCAAAAGGTTATATTAGAACTGACAATCAAATGAACTTGACAACTTTGACGCAGGCATCAAATTATGCGAACCGGTACTATTTAAAATCAAATGATAAATATAATCTTAATTCTCTTCGCGTTGTATAAAATCAAAAGCAAAATCACCAAGAGTATGACAAACGTATATTCAATAAGCTAATTAATGATTATCAATATTTGGTCATAGCTTCGTTTTTTTAAATAACTAAATACATACACCTACGCATTGAATTAATTAGGCTTTGACAATATTCGACTGTTAAATTATTCCACTCTTCTATTATTGCATTTATCAGGTCTTGACGGTTTTGAGGGAAAAAAATTTCTCGGATAATTTTTTTCATCATGAAGCCCCATAACAAGTGTTCATTTGAAAATTCAATCTAGTAGCATGTGATTTACTGAGAACATTTTGAGGTATGTCGTAAATTAAAATTTACTACTTAACCTACGAAGTCGTATAATTTGACAGTTACATACTTATAAATAAATAACAAATAATAGGTATTTATTGAAAACTATAACAAATGTTGAAAATGTTGTCCTTCAAGATCAATGCACATTAAAATCCTCCGTTCAAAATTTCTGATGATATTCTGCAACATTACTGGATTGTTATTAATTTCCATGCATTTCTGTTCGATTCTCTGTAGCATATCATAATATAGGTGTTCGAAATGTTATTTTTTAGATAAAGCCACAAAAAGAAGTCGCAAGGTGTGAAATCGCATGAACGTGCAGGCCAGGCAATTTCAGTATTTCGACTAATTATACGTTCATCAAAAAATTCTCTTAAATGATCCAAAGATTCTGCAGTACAGTGACAAGGTACTCCGTCTTGTTGGAAATATGCATTTTGAAGTCCATCATCATGCAACTGATTGACAAATGGTTGTAAAATTTCCGTACGGTACCTTTGAGCATTTAACGTTCCCTGAAAAAATATTGGTCCAATGATTCGCCTTTGGCTTATCGCTGCCCAAACACCAATTTTCTCTTGATGTAGCGATTCTTCATTAATTACATGTGGATTTTCACTACTCCAAGTTCTTGTATTTGGTGAATTTAGTTATCCCGTTTTATAAAACCATGCTTCATCAGTAAAGATGACTTTTGCGAAAGTTCTCCATTATTGTTCATATTTACAAACCAATTACAAAACTGTAGTCTACGTGGGTAATCAATTTCTAACAATTCTTGTACTGCTGTGACACGGTATGGATAAAGTTGCATATCTTTTTTTAATAACTTGTGAGTTGTACCAACCGAAAGGTTTATTTGTTAACTCAAATTTCTAACAGATTTTTGTGGTTCATTGTGCATTATTTCTTCAACACGATTGACAACTTGAGGTGTACGTTCCTTAACTGCTCCGCTGCCTGATTTTCTTAAGAGACTACCAGTTTTAGAAAAAAGTTTTAAAGTTCTAGCCAAAGTATTCTTAAATTGTATATAATCTATTACAAAATGTGGAAACTCATCTTGAAATTCTACCATGCAATCTTGAAGTGAATAAACCCATAAACCATCAATTTTATTACAACTTGGAAAATAAGCCTGGACTAAAAAAAATTTATATTCTAAAGTGAAAGCCATTTTAAAACTGAGAAGCAATTTATTTAAACCAGAATCGACTCACGATTATTTTATGCACTAACTGATATTTGTGATTGACATTATTAAATGTCATTTGGATTTACGTTTACGGAACAACAAACACACACTAATATATTTGCGTCTCATTCTATCAAACTTTCAAAGTAACCTAGGTTGACTTTTCAAATGAACGCACGTTACCTTTTCATGGATGTATGGATCCAGCAAATATATTACTGGAAAATAAAGTTATTGAGAGGAAGGACTTCATCGACCGATGGAAGCATAACTTCTTCAAGAATTTTGGTGTAATTATTATCGTTGAGTCTGTCCTCCACAATACGTAACGCTCCCGGTCCTTTCATACTGATCTATGTCCAGACATTAACTGAAAACCGACCAGATGAATTAGTGTGTTTTCTCATGTGAAAATACCATACAATTCCGAAGATGTTCTTCTTGGAGAATTTGAAGCGCAAAACCAACTCGTTGCTCTTTATGCATTAGTGCGAAAAGGTATTCTTGCAGCATAATAATTGCCCAGCTCTGATCTCACAATCCGCCGAGACGCTGTTGATTTGGGACGCTGGGAAGTGAGTCTCGCCTATAACTTTTACAGTAGTACTCATCGGGTTTTGTTGTAAATATTCAATTAATTCATTACCTTCATTTACGTTTGATGCTTTTGGTCGACCTGATCCATCTCTTCGTCTTACGCATGCAACCATTTATTTTTGATTCGCCATATTGTACCCACTCCTTCCTCAAATGCTGCTGCTAAATCAGTCATTATCCTACCACCTTCAAGGTACGCGACTATTCTAGCCTTTTCCATGGTATTCAAATGCGGCATTGCAGACTTGTGTGACTGTGAGTGACATAAATGAGAAATTGACAAATAATTTGCAAGGGCAAATTCTCTTCCACTCTAGAAAAATAGTTACTTACGATACAAGTGTTAAAAGTGCGATTTTATTTTGGGAGTAAAAGGTTTACATGCAGAATAAAATAGCATTTTTAACACGTGTATCGTACACTATTTTTTCTACAAACACAATTTTTGTTACAAAATTTTTATAAAAAGTTTAATGAAAATTCACAGATCAAACTCTGAGAGCTTATGAATACATTTTGACACAACCGTTAAATAACGTCAAATTAAGTTGTCACAATTTATACAAAAGATGAGTTCGTGTTTTAATAAAGAAAATGAAGTAATACTGAGCAGCTAATAAAGCGACATTAGGTTTGTTGCCCTTGAAATGTAGGCAACAATATGAAATTGCGTACACAAGATTCATGGCAATGTGCAATAATGTGATGGTAAATTTTCAGAAAATATTCAACTGGCGTATTTTATAGATAGATCTAAAATTTGGAAGTCTTCTACCCTATGGTCACATTTTTCGATGACAAATCTTTTGTTAAATATAAAAATAACCATGACAGTAAATATTATAAACTTATTGCATTTTTGAAACGGAAATGAGAATGTTACCGACCATGGAAATCAAACTGAAATATCCGATCAAAAATATATGATGTTGAAAGAAGTTATTGTTATGGATATATTTGGGTCCGGGAGGAGTTATACCGTATGACTGTGGACGACATTGAAGATAGAGGAAATGTGTTAGTGGTCACTATACCAGATAGTAAAACCAACAATTAAAGAGTATTTACTGTTATTGGATCGTATATAAACTTGTATCGCAAATACAAAGCATTACGCATTCAATTAAAGCAATAAATGCACAAGTCAAGCAGTTGGAATAAATACGTTTTGCAAGATGCCTGCAGTTATCGCAATGTCTTTTAAGTTGTCGAATCTAGAATCTTATACTGGTCATTGTTTCAGACGGTCATCTGCTACTTTGTTAGCAGATTCTGGTGCAAACTTATGCTCAATTACATAGAGGCTGGAAAAGTTCCACCGTTGCTGAAGGTTACTTAGAGGATTGTCTGGAAAGTAACAAGAAAATTGCTGACACAATTTTCCCAGATATACCTAATTATTCTACTGTAACTTCAAATGATAATTTAAATCACGAAATTTCAGCTCCTGTCAACTATTTTTCTTCAAATAATAATTCTCGAAGTACTGCAACATAGGGAATAAATATCTCGAATTGCACAAACTGTACATTTAATATTAATTATCCAAGGAATATGTAATTTTCATTTAGTAATGAAAATCACTTTGTTGAAAATTTTCTCTTGTGATTTTTGACAAATTGTCATATCAATTTACTTATAATACTAAAAAAGTACTACTTTTAATACTCTACCCTATAAAATCGCATTTTTAATTGAAATTAGCAGTATCAAAATGTCAACTTTTAAGTGTTTGTAGTAAAAATTCATTTTCCTTTTTTTTGCAATCAACGGTACATAAAAACATCTAAAATATGTATTTGCATATATACTTATGCAAATTCATAGTTATCCGAAGCCTATAAGTCAGTAAACATGTATAAAACACCGGCACATGCTTCTATTTAAACTCCAAATACGAGGTGCATTCAAGTTCTAAGGCCTCCGATTTTTTTTCTGACTAAGTACTCACCCGAAAACTATGAAACTGGTGTTACTTCTGGAAGTAATCTCCCTGCAGACGTACACATTTTTCACAACGTCGACGCCATGATTCCATGGCCGCGGCGAAGGCTTCTTTAGGAGTCTGTTTCTACCACTGAAAAATCGCTGAAGCAATAGCAGCACGGCTGGTGAATGTGCGGCCATGCCCAGTGTCTTTCATTTTTGGAAACAGCCAAAAGTCACTAGGAGCCAGGTCAGGTGAGTAGGGAGCATGAGAAATCACTTCAAAGTTGTTTTCACGAAGAAACTGTTGCGTAATGTTAGCCCAATGTGCGGGTGCGTTGTCTTGGTGAAACAGCACACGCGCAGCCTTTCCCGGACGTTTTTGTTGCAGTGCAGGAAGGAACTTGTTCTTAAAAATATTTTCGTAGGATACACCTGTCACCATAGTGCCCTTTGGAACACAATGGGTAAGGATTACGCCCTCACTGTCCCAGAACATGGACACCATAATTTTTTCAGCACTGGCGGTTACCCGAAATTTTTTTGGTTGCGGTGAATCTGTGTGCTTCCATTGAGCTTGAGATTGAAATTGACACAATCGACGAAAAGGAAGTCCCATTCATGCCTTGGTTGTGCGTCAACATTGCTTGGCAACATGCCACACGAGCAGCCTTGTGGTCGTCCGTCAGCATTCGTGGCACCCACCTGGAGGACACTTTTCGCATTTTCAGGTCCTCATGTAGGATTGTGTGCACAAAACCCACGGAAATGCTAACACTGGAGGCGATCTGTTCAACTGTCATTCGGCGATCCCCCAAAACAAGTCTCTCCACTTTCTCGATCATGTCGTCAGACCGGTTTGTGTGAGCCCGAGGTTGTTTCGGTTTGTTGTCACAAGATGTTCTGCCTTCATTAAACTGTCGCACCCACGAACGCACTTTCAACACATACATAACTCCATCACCACATGTCTCCTTCAACTGTCGATGAATTTCAATTGGTGTCACACCACGCAAATTCAGAAAACGAATGATTGCACGCTGTTTCTAACGTTTTCCTTAACGTAGCCATTTTAAGTATCTAAAACAGTTCTCATTCTCGACGCTGCCGCTACAATTCAATCTGCCGTGCAGTGCTGCCATCTCTGTGACGTATTGACAACGAACGCACGCTCATTTTAAAACAATGCGCATGCTTCTATCTCTTTCCAGTCTGGAGAAAAAAAATCGGAGGCCTTAGAATTTGAATGCACCTCGTACACTGTAAACCAGCGTTATTAGTTTTGCTCTCACAAAACTATTAATTTGCGTCATTTCAAAAATATTTTTGACAAAATAAATAATTTTGAAAAAGTTAGAAAATAAAAAACCTAAATCACTACAGTTTTTTTTATACAAAAATGGTTTAAGTATATCAATACGTTAAGCACGTATTACGCATTTGTTACAAATGAAACAGACATGCAATATACACATCTGTAACTGTACACATGGACAATACACCTCGTATTTTCCAGCATTTATTTCTGCTTAAGACACGTGTTTCTGCCATCTACTATTAGGCGTCATCAGTTAAGCTAGTGAAGTAAATAAAGCTTAAGTCGCCTATAACAAACACTACAGTTTGGTAAATATTCCTTAAGACGTTCTATTTTTTTGTCCATGACAGTACATAGCTTATAAAATAATTCAAAATTCCATATAAACATTCTAAAATGTTATATATTTCTTGCTTTCACTATATATTTTCACTTCATATGACCTTTAAGAGTATATAAAGAATACCTATATATTATTGTTTTAATAAGAGCTTGGAAAAGAGAAACAACAATAATTAAAATATATATGCACTAGTCGTAATACAATTTAATTGAATTTAATTGAAATAACTTTCACGTAAATATAGTAGCAAGATATGCTAATATCTATATTAACAAAATAAATGTGAATATTTATTTCATTTTAAAAATTAAAAGTTATATTCATATATGTATCTATATAATAGCCAAATTATAATCGAAAATGCGTTACACAACGAATTAATAGTTTGTTTGTTCTAACAAATTTTTCGTTTACAAAACATTATACCGAGTTACCTAATCGGCACCCTTCTATTAACGTGTTGAAGTATTCGACCATAGCCTGTCTCTTGTATCTGGCGTGTAAACTGTTGCGCTCTGATTCTTCGAAATTCTCAAAAAAACAGTCCAAGATTACATCCATCGTGACACAGAATTCTCTACGCGAACAATTAAAACGGCAGCAGTAAGTAAATCTTTCTTATTGTACTGTTTTTGACACTGTTATATTCTATAAGTGACGTGTGGAAAATGAATACTCAAATTGGATTATTTGAATCCTTATGACAGGTTAAATGTATTTGCGAAGGGTATTGTAATAGAATAAAAAAGCGAGATCTTCTATTGTATACACATAAAGTAGTATGATCTCTTCACGTTGAAATAAGGATAAAATATATTTTCATTTTATCATAAAATAGAGAAAAAGATAATAAATTCCTGAATGTCAACTTCTAAGGTGACATTTAATTATTTTATTATGTCAACATTGACACCGAATATTATTTTCAAAACAACTATAGAAGAAACGCGTCCAATTGTACGTCAATGATAACGTTTACATGTTGTGATAAGGGTACTAGAGACACTAAAGAAGTTAGTTTCTTAAACTATATTTGAGAGCTTTTATTTCATTAATTTAAATACAAAATGTTATAAATTGATGATAATATAGACATTCATGGCAAATAAACACATAATTGCCGTGTGTTTCTTGAATATATTTTAAAAGGGCAATAGTTACTTGCGGTGTTTAAAAATAAAATAACTGTCAAATAAGCCTAGTTTTATTATTCATAACTTTTTTAATATTTTGTAAGCTGCTCTAGCAAGTACCTGACAAAGCCACTGTATTAGCAAAACAATTGCCATTTTTACGAATAAATATTGATAAAGTGAAACTTTTAACTATTAGTTTTATTTCTATTTTGAGGTACTTCAAGTAAAAGCTGAATTAATTCTATTAAAAATTATTCTTGCCAAAATCAGCTAGACTAGAAGCAGATTTTACGAGACTTCTTGAACACGTTTGTGTAAAAATAGTTGATTACGTATTAAGGGCCATTAAGAAAGCTATAACGACCAATTGAACGTCAGGGCTAAGTAGTAATAGTTATTTATGTATAGTTTATTTCAAATTATAGGAATATAACTTTGAACGGCTCTAATGCTTTTATTCACCACCTGCGGCAATAACTACCTGGCCGCTCAATACGATTATCTTTTAGGCAAACAAACTGCTGAGGTCCGTAATGACAAAATTTAAGTAAATTTTAATTACTGCAATTTAGATTAAATAAACTTTAATAATAATATAAGTACCAACAGTTGATAATTTGAATATATAGTTATTATATATAGTTAAATAGTCATTAAATTACAATTTAGATGAAACAAGTGCTTATATTTATTAAACCAAATTTAAGTAAATATAGTTAGGAGAGTTGGTATATATTACATCTAATATTGAGTCTATTTATCATTTATTGTTAATCTTTACTGCTGTATACATATTTGATTTTTCTCTCTTTACTTAACGAACATGTGGCGGGCGACCTTTTGCTGAAAGTGTTAGTGATTATGATGTGGATAGTGATAATACTGTTGAAGCACGACAGAGAAAGCATATATCAGAAGATGCAAAACAGATCATTTTCAATGTCTATCATACCCTGATGGAAGAAAATAACGAAGTACAAACCCAGAACATTCAACGAACGTCGTAATTAACCAAGGTGCCTTTTGGAACAATATATAAAATAATTAAGAATAACGCAGGGCCTCGAAAGCAAAGAAGTGACAAAGGAGCACCGAGAAAAATTGAAGAGTATGAAATTGATACTATTAGGCAGCAAGTATATTCCTTCTACAGAGGAAATGTTCTATCTACACTTGACTGCTTACATAAAAGAATCAGGGATGAGCCTATAAATATTCAGTGTTCTAAAGCAATCTTGTGGCGGACGCTAACGAAAGCTGGTTTTAAGTTTGGCACTATAGACAAACGTCGCACAATTATGGAAAGCCCGAGGTTACAGAAACTTCGATATGAATACTTAACGGCAATTAGAAGGTATAGACAGGAAGGACGATTGATATGTTATTTAGACGAGACGTGGTATGACACCCATGACACAATTTGCAAAGGTTGGGTGGATAGTTCAAGATCATTCTTCATCTGGGTCAGAAAAAGATGGATCGGACAGCCGCTATTATCTGCTAAAAATGTTAAATGCTCTAGTTTAGATTACCATGAAAATATGACCTCATCTTTATTTGAAGAATGGTTTTGTGACACTACACAATGCAATAATAAGAAAGATATTAAAACATTTTTAGAAGCAAATGATTTATATTTTGAGGATCATTATACAAAAAAAAACAATTAATAGAGATAATGAAGACAAAAGAATATTTAAAGGATTATTATGTGGATAACAGAGCCAAAGAAGCAGGACACACAATTTTGCGTTTACCACCATACCATTGCATTTTCAATCCCATTGAATTGATATGGGCCCAACTGAAAAATACCATAAGACGAACAAATCAAACACCGAAATTTAGTGAAAGCAGTGTAACACACATAAAAAATGCTATGGAACATATAACTGCTGCAAATTGGAAAAATGCTGTTAAACACGCAATAGCAAAAGAGGACGAATATAGGCGCATGTACAAAATAGTAGCACCTTTGATTATAAATTTGCAATACAATTCAGACACAGACACCGATTTGCAAGACGACTCAATCACAGATGATTTATGAAATGCGGTGACACATAAAAATTTTATTGTGTATTACAAATAAATTAACATTGTATATCTATATGTATCCACTACACATGTTGCCACACGATTTGTAATTTTTTCTTTGTATATAAACCCAATGTACAGATATTTTTTATTATATACTTGAAATTAACATATTATTATATTTTAGGGCCCTAATTTATAGTCAATACGGCCCCTAGATTCATACGTTGCAAATAGGTAAACCATACCCGTTCAATAAGGAGACCAGGTAAACTAATTATCATCACAGAAGGTGGTGCAATAAAAGCAATAGAGCCGTTCAAAGTTATATTCTTATAATTTGGAATAAACTATATTATTGCGGCATTTAAAATCCGGGCGATTAGATATTTATTTTCACTATAATTAAGCATTGTAATTCGGTTTTTGTATAATTGAATTGTTGTGTAGATGACAGCATAGTGACATTTATCTGTAACCTCTCACGCAAAATTATGTTATACATTTTGTTATAAAATTATGTTACTGGGTGAATAAATGAAAGACAAGAATTTATTAATCAGAATACTATAATTATTTGGTTTTAATTTTTAATACTTTATTTCAGCACCATTTCTGTCTAACACCTCTTGTAAACATCTAGGAATTACATCTTGTAAACATCTTGTAAACATCTAGGAATAAATCTTGAATATGAATTTATTCATATAGACAAGGCTTCGTGGGTGTTTTTGTTTTCATGAGGTTATTTGTTTACAAATAAAGTTAGTGACGCGTGTGAGGTAAAACGGTTTTTATAAATTTGTTACTATGAGGGAACGAGTTCCAGACATAGTTGCAGAGGGAGCCGAAACAGCCAAAGCTCAATTATTACTCAAGAAATCAAGATCGTTGTACGGTCGCGGTTACATAAAAGCGACCACTAATTTGACATTTTGTGTTATTTTCATAAATTTTGGCTTTGTAAGTAATGAAACTAATGACAAATTAAATAATATTTGACTTTTTTCATTATTAAGTGACATGATGTATACAATAGGAAAAAGTGCCGGTCGCTTTTATGTGACCGCGACCGTACAACAGAGAGTATGAAAATTGTGAGTATTGAGCAAGCAAAAATTCGATAAAAACTGTTAATGGGACAGTTCTAATTGAACATATTTTTTTAATTGCTCTTTCGATTTTAAAGGTTCCAAATAATGTTGTATTTATGTAATGTTGTATTTTGTGTTGTATAATTAGTATTAAATGGTCCATGATGCATTCCGTAATTGAATACTGCCACTCGCCATTTACTTTCACACCTGTACGGAAGTAACATTCGATAATTTTTGCTTTTTGTTCTATGTTGAATACCATTTTTTAAATAAATTTAATTTTCTTAATAAGAGTTTTGAAAAATTTGACACAAACTTATAGTTTCAATGTCAAATAATAAATGTCATTATTTGGAAGTGGCTAAAGTACCAACCCAATTTCACAGTCTACTCCAATTATGAATTTTTTCGATTGCTCGTTATATTTCGTATCATAAATATAAATGACAAATAATAGATAAGTTAAAAATAAAACACCTTACGTCTTTCTGTTTTAAGATTTAAAGCTAGTAAACTCGAAGTTTTTGGGTTTAGATGTATAGCGTTAGAGTGGTTTTAATCATACTCAGTGTTTTGGCAGCAATCTGTGAAGACAGCCTCTAAGGAAATTTGTGTATATCAAGGAAAACTCTTATAAATCGCGGTGTATCGCAAGGCAGTATTTCAGAACAATTTCTGTTTATAATGTTCTGTTTATAATATATTTTAATGCTATCTCTATACTGCTGAAGGTTCTTCGAATGAAAATAACTCGTTATAGTTAACTATGCTGATGATACATCTTTTGTATAATTAGTTGTGATACACGTGAGACGGTCCTTGATATTTGTTATAGGTACATGACAACTTTGAACAGAAATTAAATTTTAACAACTTAAGCATTAATCGTTATAAAACTAATGTAACTTTATTTAAATCTAAGAAAGTTGATTATCGTGCTATTTGATCTCTTAGTTACTCCATTACGCTTTTGAACTTAGTTTTTTCTTAGTTTTTATGTTTGGATACTCCGCGAGATCGTTAGCAAATAAATGCCAAACGTAACACATTATCATTATCGTATCATCTTTAGATGTAGTAGTAATGGATTTAATCGTGTTTAAATTTTACAAACAAAATTGCCTGTTATATTACAACTTGGTAATAACCAATCATGCATCTTTTGCTTGTTGTGTCTACCTTCTAGTACCATCGGGGACATAGAAATTTGAACGACACCAGTTTTCTATTGTATACTAGACTTTTATATAGTCGTGATTGGTCTTGATGCAGTTGACATATTAATAACATGCAAGTAAACTGTCACGCCCTTGTCAAATTTTCAAGTCCAATAATGGTGCATCTTACGGTTATGCAGAAACTAAAATTGTTAGTATGTTGGAAAGTGGATATTCAAAATATTGATTACTTATTTTATTGCGGTATTCCGTTTTTAAAAATATTATGTTTGCGAATATTCATTACTAATGCGTTATATTATTCGAATGCATATAAAGTCAGTATCACAACATTAAAATTAACTCGTAAAATATGTATAGGTGTCGTTCAATTTTCCATGCTCCTGATGATATAAACTTAGTTTGACAGATTGTAGAAACATACGTATCATTTTTGGCGAAAAATCCATGTGGAATGAGATTTTAATGATTATTAATTCTCATTTGCATTACGTTTTAGAAAAAACAAAAAAGAATGCTCTGTACCCCTATAGAGCATTTTTTTCGATTTTATTTATTAATTCCATAAATTCTTAATGTACTTGGTAGGAATATTCCTAACAAGTACATTAATAATTACTAAATTGTTTCACCAACAAGTGTCTGCAACATCAATTAATGAAATTCGATAAATCCATTGCCTCTGTTTTTTCATCATTTTAATTGTATTTAATGAATAGAAATATTTTTTACATATCTGTATATTCAATTAACAATATTATTTTAAGGATTGCGCAGTTAGTAGTTTTAAGTAATAATACAAAGAATTATATAATTTGTGTGTTATATTTTTAACTTGTGTTCAAGATTACCTTTTCTATTTTTAGATGTCTCTGTAACAAAGAAAATTTGGACGAAAGTTTCCATTTCAAATACCGCGGACCGATAACGATGAAAGGCAAATCAGAACCCATGAACGTATGGTTCCTATCACGATTAAAGGGTTACAATGCAGAAGACTAATTAGTGCGGCTGTGGACATTTGAAGCAATTCGTGCGTTAAAAACGACGAAACGAGAGACAATTAGGTTAGTATTATAATGATTATCGTAAAATACCGACTGTGAGGCAGAAATCTGAATCACAGTGAGCGGTTTTCATAATTGGAAGTGAAAATTCTCATTCGAAGAATTAACCTACGCAAGCATATTGTGTTTTTTTCTCTTGCTATTCGAAAGTAATTTACTAAATGATGAACCACTTTTTCTTAACGTTTACCATAACTGACTACAATGTTAAAGATTAATCCGAAAAAATACCTTGATTAAATTTAATTGCTTAATGTTAAAATAAAACGAAATAAAATTTGACATAACAAAAACTTTATTTAAAACAATATTCGATAGATGTTCGGATTACTATTTCGGGAGGTCTAAGTAAGAAAAAAGAATAAAAATTATGCGTCGCCTTATTGTAAAGTTTCCGAAACTCTCTGTATATGAAAACGTTGATCTACGAGGAGGCCAAATTAAAGTTAAGACAATGTAGCGGAAAGCAAGTTTTCGGCTGGTGGTTTCGGCTGGATGGCAGATATTCAAAGAAAAATATAAATCGGTCTGCATTATTACGGCCATGTAGCCTATCATGGCTTCGACTTAGATGATTCTCTTCCAATATAATTTTCCTATACCAACCTTGTAACAATTTTGAAGGTCCTCCGAGCCTTTTACTGCGTTAATACTTTTATTTACCCTTTGTCAATACCAATTACTTGCATGTTACCAATGTATGTTATGTGCCACAACTTTAATTATTTCCAAAAGGTTGTAATTTATTTTGAAATGGAACATCTAAACATCACGGGGATAAATTCGGCTCTTGAATGCCATCACGGAATCATGGGACGCTCAGTCAGCGTTTCCCTCTCTTCGCCACACCGCTGGCGCTCCCCTCTTTCTGCAGCGCTTATACTGTGCGTACGTGGACGCTATAACCTATGTGTATGCTGGCGCCCTCTCTATCCGCTATCCCAACAAATTATACACTAGTCGCTCGCCGCTTTTGCATGTATTTGTGTGTCCATCGGTGCGCGGTATAGCCGCTTTACTTGTATACACGACATCGTCTCAAGTTTTCATTTCAATCGGAGCGTCTTTTCGAGCTTAATAAAGTATTTCCAACCGAATACATTGCAACTTTCTTATTATAACGGCATCTAGCTACTCCCAGTCCCAAATCTATACTCACTAGTGTAAATCTCAGTATAAAGAACATAATTGATTATTAGAAGTTAGAGATTTTCAATTACAATTAATAATTGTAATTATAGAGGTTCATTCGAGGAACATTCCACGAGCGAAGTACGTGGCGGCAACGAAATAGCGTGCGATCAAATAAATCCGGAGTTGAAGTAGGTTGTGCATGAGAAAACATATTATCTAACTTAAGCAATTCTAATATCAACATACATGGATACACATTTGTCAATGTTAACATTTGATATTTAGTAGTCATCGCCGACATTTCACATAACTTTAAACGTATTTCAGCGATTGTAAAATTAAATTATTTTTATAAACTCAAAATAATTCTTTACTTTACTTTATATTCTCTTCTTTAAATTACAATCGATTTCGATGTTTCACATGCCAGGCGTCCCGTGACGGCAAATTTTTTTTTTTTTGCTCTCTGAATAAGGACAGTGATTGTTTAAAATTTCTTGTTTTAAAGTTCCCACAGAAAACGAAAGTTAAGATAGCAACAGGTATTTTCAAGAAGTCCCAAATTCGTGAACTTATCCAGGATGAGGCCTTTTCTCAGTCGATGTCCGAATTAGAAAAGTTAACATGTTTGGCATACAAACGAATGACAGCAAACTTTCTTGGCAACAAGAAGTCTAAGAACTATAAGGAAAGTGTGGAGGAAATGTTACAACATTTTAGAAACCAGGGTGTAGAATTACGGTTAAAGTGGATTTTCTTAGTGCAACGAGTGAAGAATAATGTGAGCGGTTTCACAAAAACATAAAAACAAAGGAAAGCCGCTACTAAAGCCATTGGGATGTGTCAATTATGACTGACTACTCTTGGTGTTTTAAAAGAGATACTAGTGAAGGACATATGAGCTTCAAAAAAATTTAATTTAATTTTCCCCAACAATGAAAAAATGTAGAAATTCATAATTATTAACACAATATAATCATTAATATATTGGTTAATTAAATCTGCAGAAATAGTTTTGTATTAGCTTTATGTGTTTAATATTTTTGTAATATTTCATTGAAAACATATTGCTATGAATTGTGGTTTTGATAATTAATTTACCACCATTCACGACAAATCTATCCAGCTAGGATATTCAGTCGGTTCAGTCGGTTTACTTTCAAAATGGAACTGCCTTCCTCTCAGGGTTCCAATTGGAAAACGTGGAAAACACAATTGAATTAATAAAATATTTAGGCGCCACTCAAAATTTATTTGAGAAAAATAGTAATAGTATCTTTGAGTTACTTATAAACACAAAAGAAAAAGGTCAATTTAATAATAAACTCAATAAAATTTAAATGAAACTTTAATACAAAAATCAAAAAAAGAAGAAAAATTTTTATCTTTATAAAGTATAAAGATTAATATTGCCTCATTTAACAATATTATTAAGGTAAAAATAACGCATGGTAGTGACCGCAGCATGCGATCAAAAACCTTTGTGACTTCCGATCAAAATTAAAACTAATAAATTACGAAGGTGCTTTTTAATTTCTCCCACAAGAAACAAAATCAAAATAAACTATTTGACAGACCAAAACAAATTCTAACGCATGTGTAACCACATGTAAAAAAATGCCCTTGATATCCCAAGCGTACTAAAATTTTACATTTACAGAAATGTTTTTTATACTAATAATTTTAAAAAACTGACAAGGTGCTCCGTCTTGTTGGAAATATACATTTTGAAGTTCATCATCATGCAACTGATTGACAAATGGTTGTAAAATTTCCGTACGGTACCTTTGAGCAGTTAACGTTCCCTGAAAACATATTGGTCTAATGATTCGCCTTTGGCTTATCGCTGCCCAAACACCAATTTGCTCGGGATGTAGCGATTCTTCATAAATTACATGTGGATTTTCACTATTCCAAATTCTTGTATTTTGTGAATTTAGGTATCCCGTTTTATAAAACCATGCTTCATCAGTAAAGATGACTCTATGCGAAAGTTCTCCATTATTGTTGATATTTACAAACCAATTACAAAACTGTAGTCTACGTGGGTAATCAATTTCTAACAATTCTTGTACTGCTGTGACACGGTATGGATAAAGTTGCATATCTTTTTTTAATAACTTGTGAGTTGTACAAACAGAAAGGTTTATTTGTTGACTCAAATGCCGAACAGGTGTTTGTGGTTCATTTTCCATTATTTCTTCAACACGATTAACAACTTGAGATGTACGTTTCTTAACTCCTCCGCTGCCTGATTTTCTTAAGAGACTACCAGTTTCAGAAAAAAGTTTTAAAGTTCTATCCAAAGTATTCTTAAATTGTATATAATCTATTACGAAATGTGGAAACTCAACTTGAAATTCTACCATGCAATCTTGAACTGAATAAACCCATAAACCATCAATTTTATTACAACTTCTAAAATAAGCCTGGTCTAAAAAAATTTTATGTTCTAAAGTGAAAGCCATTTTAAAACTGAGAAGCAATTTATTTAAACCAGAATCGACGCACGATTATTTCATGCACTGATATTTGTGATTGACATTATCAAATGTCATTTGGATTTACGTTTACGGAACAACAAACACATACTAATATGTTTGCGTCTTATTCTATCAAAATTTCAAAGTAACCTAGATTGACTTTTCAAATGAACACACGTTACATGCAGAAAATAATATTAGTCTCATTGCTCGCCGCCCAATCTTTGAATAGATGTAAAGACTGACATCATAGATCAGCTTATTAATGAGATAAATAAATTTAATTATTAAAAACTAAATTTCTATCAATATTCATTTATTGATAACATCATTTAATACTTATTCACATCAGAAACCTTTATTATAAATTGGTTTGTTACAATCGTGGGCTGCACCTTTTTATTACTAAACTATTACATTGAACACCCTACGTGGTCGACAAATTATTATATTATTAATAACCACAAAGCGTTATTGCAATATATATATACCGTGTGCACAACGACGTGCCATCGCTGGATATATAAGTAATGACTGGCCAACTGCAAGTATATTCGCCTTGCTTGAACACAATGAGCGACTGATAGGAATATTCAATGTGTTAGAGAGAGATTATTTGATTCGTACTTAGATCGTATGTAGAATGTGTTGGATAAAGAAATGGAACGCCCGTACAGTTAGACAGTAGAACAGATTGAATATACTCTCTCAACCCTAACCACATAAACTCGCTATTCGTCTTCGTCTTACTACATTGTGGTAGATCAATCACTCCCCGGCGTTCATACGGTATATATATATATATATATATATATATAAATATATATACATATACATAAGATACATATATAAACAGATTATAGATTATTGAACAACACAATTTCTATATATACTCTTTATTATATATAATTTCTGTTGTAAATAATAATTCTAAGTTTTCATTTAAAATAAGGGTCTTATTCTACCATAAGAAAATTCTTAGGTCTAAATTTAGGTACTTAAATAAACTGGCATTTAAGAGAAACATAAGCTTTCAAGCGATTCAATAAATAGAAAATTCTAACAGATAAGAAATACACTTAATAATTTTTTACGTTTTCGTTGATTTTTAGTTTTGTGTAAATAAAGACTTCATAAATCAGTGTAATATGGATATGTTTAGTTTCTTATAAAAACAACATAAATCAAATATTGAGAACAAAGTGCGTTAAACTCAAACAATTAATTAACTACATTTATTATAACATTATATCAAGTATACATTTTCACATGCACAACTGTTTGTGCCAAAACTTCATTATATACACGATTGATGTGACTAATAGTTTATACAAATTTCTAACAACTTGTACGCATATTAAAAATACGCTATGTAAATCGCGCGAAGAAAAGTTAAGTAATAGATAGTTTAATTTCGTAATTTCTTTGGTTCCATGTGATTATTGAAATTTTCTACAGAAAAAAAATAAAGAACTTCGCATACAGTATTTAGATAGTTTATGTTTTCATCTGAAATTCACAATATGATACAAACCGGAAATAACAAATAAAAATATATAAACAAATAAAGAATATTTACGTTTAGTCCAGATAAGTTAGTATCGTTTTTGGTTTCTAAGATGAGTCTTGTTTAACTGAATCAGTTCATAATTTGTGAATTTATGTTAAGATTGTCTAATTATTAAAGACCTCTATTCTTGATCAGCTCACAGAGGCATGGACAAGCTCGGGAGACTCACTTTACCAGCGCTTCACATACTATAAGTACGTAATACATGAATACATAAATAGCTATCATAGTAATAGTATATTACGTAATTAGAGATGTAAATAGCATTTTACACACGAGTGGAAAAAGTTAGGCACGAACGAGCCGCCTAGCCTCGACTGTGTAATTCCGCGAGGTTATAATTGCTTTACAACTCGAGTTTTGTACCATACTTTTTCTACGACCGCCACGATCCCGGAAAAATTTCTAAATAAATACCTTTTGTTGAGAAGATACAATTTCAAATATCAAATATCTAAAATCAGTGCCATTAACATAAGATCTTTAAGAACAAAAAATGCATCAAGTCTTCTCAAAACTAAGAAAACCAGCTAAAAAATTACAAACTACTGAGCGCTAACAACACGAAAAGAAAGCTGTTTTGTTACAGAACCGTCCTTGTGTACTAAAGTTAACGTGAGAAATGCAACGTAGCATCATACGGGTCATACCTAGAATTTAGAGAAAGACACGATGTATTAAAAACTAAATGTAAGAGACAACATTATTCATTATAAGACATTCATTATAACAGATTCTTTACTAAAGATTCATTATTATTCATTATATCGCTTCAGGACGAATCCAGTACCGCTTTTTATTCTAACTCACGCTTCACGTTATTATGTACCTTGATTATTATTTTAATAAGCTACATTAAAACTAAACTAAATGTTTTGATATTAAATTATAATTAAAATAAAGCTTTTTAAAAAGATGTAACTAGGGTTGTAAAATATAATTGTTTCACGACTTCTATTAATTTTTTTAAATCGATATTTGACAGTTAAATGTGTTTGCGGGCGGAGTTAAATCACAACACGCGTGCGTAATGAAGCATTTACTAGAGGGGTTGTTGGTTGTTTATAGACGTATTTACGAGTACTCGTAGATGTAATTAGAACGCATTTTTCTAAATAACACGCACCTTCATTTCAGTAAAGCCAACGCAGTGACCCCGCTGCTTGCCTACCTAAGTGGCGGTTTTTGCTAATTATTGACAAAAGGAAATGAAGTAATCATTTGTGCCGCTTACGTGATTGGGTTTTCTTGATTTACAGAAAGCCATTTTGACATAAACTATAGTTAACGTTCAGGAAGACCATCGGACTTTGATAGACATCGCCTGAATATTTTAATTCATGATCATCTACGCCAATCAACTCGAAAATTGGCTATTACGAGGATAATTCGCAAAGTAAGTTCTGTTTTCGCCTAGTGAACAGAGATGTGGGAATATCGATGCGATCGCGGCACTACAGTATAGTATGAGTCTGGCAAAAGGAATATTATTGATAAAACAATCTTCAAAATGGCGAGACCGTAAACAGCGAATATTACCCAAATCTTATAGATCATTTGAAGACAGCTATCGCTGAAAAGCGTCTTGGAATTAATAAGAAGAAAGTGGTCTTTCACCATGATAATTTACCTGTGCATTTCAGTACGATTACTGCGAAAAAATTGACGAATTAAGTTTCGAATAGTTGCCCCTCCCTCTATATTCACCAGACCTAGTACCATCTGACTTTCATTCTATTTCCTACATTAAAAGACTTTCTCGGTAGCAAAAAATTCTGCACAAATGAAGAGCTATCTTCCAAAGTGAACGATTATTTTACAGGGTTAGAAGAAAATCACTTTCGCGGCGGAATAAAAAAGTTTGAACATAGATGGACCAAATGTATCGGATTAAGAGGAGATTATGTAAAGAAATAAAGTTTGTTTATTTGAATTATTCATTTGTTTCTGTACGATCGCGCGAATTAATCAACTCGTCCTCGTATTATAGTATCTCTATATGTAGGTTTATGATAGGTATATCGCGAAGCCATATTTATTAGTTTTGCGTGTTGTAACTAAAGACGGCAGACTATGTGCCCCACACTGTTAAATTTAATAATACACATAAGGTGTATTAGATAAAAATGTAGATTTTACAAAATTAGGGCAACTTTTTACCAATACTAAAGATCCATTGTACAGATACAAAGACCACTTTAACTATGTAAATATAACATTTCTCAACGTCGAACAATCCTTCTCAGTATATAAACATATTATTATTAAATTTGACAGTCTTTAGTTATAACTACCAAAAGTAATTCTTAATTTTAAAAATAGTTATGAAAAATATAAATAGGTGTAATTTACAGTACCTATATATGACTAGGTACAATTGTGAAAGTAGCAATTACTTATTTTAAATAGAAATTACTGTACTTGATATATAATTGCCGTTGTTGTTAGAGAAAACTTATGCATATTTATACACAAAACACCTATGCAAAGTCATGGAAGTCAATATACGAATCAAAAATCGCTCGTTATATATTTCCCCCGTTATATATTTTCACATTCACACAGGACAAACTGTAACGTAGGAATAGACTACGCAAATAAATATGCCATATTTTACTTGTACTTGAGAAATATAAGAATTATATACATTTTTTCGCAATAACAAGAAAATTAATAACAAAGGAAAGCATAAAAACATAAAATAGTTAGATCCCAAATTTTCAGTAACTTGTATATACGGATTTGTATATTATGTCTCCTCTATTTTTCAAAACAGCATTTATACGTTGACGCGTAGTGTCTACAAGACTTTGGCAGTCTTCTAAAGAAAAAGAGTCCTATATTTCTTGGAGACAGTGTCGCAATGACTGAATTATTTTAGCCGGACGATTACGCAATTCTTTTTTCATTCGATGCCATAATGTCTCGATTGGGAAAAGATCAGGACTACTCGAGGGCCAACTTAGGATGGAAATATCGTTTTCCGACATCCAGGATTTCACATTTCACATTTGGCTTTATGGCAAGCCGCGCCATCTTGTTGGAAGATAAATTTCCAGTTAGTTAATTGCTCTGATTTAAAAAGGCCACGTATCTTTCTGGGTTTAACGTGCCTTCAATAAAGTGAAGCCTACCAATGACTTTGCCGGACATAGATCCCCACTCATCCCCCCTTCTACACAAAGCTCAAATTTTGATTCTTCGCTCCAAATAACCGATCTCTGCTCTAAAGTCCAGTTTTTATGTGTTTTGTCTCACAGTAACCGGATTTTCTTCTGATTTTAGTGAGTAGGGGTTTTCATTTTGCCTAATAACTAGAAATGTTAATGCATGAATTGACGTACAAAACCAAAATTACCTTATAAAAATTGAATCTAATTTTCTCTAGTGCCATCGTACAATTGATTTAGAATACTGCCTGCTTGTCGATTCATTCCATAGAACTGTTAAAGCACTACAATTGGCACGATGGTTTTTCTTTACAATGTGTCTCAAAATTTTTAATTCTACAGCAGTCACTGTAATTTTTCTACTAACACGTTCTTTTTCGGCTGTGGAACCCGTAACTTTATGCAAACGTACAATGTCTCTAACAATATAACGTGCCGATTCTAATTCTTTGGCAATGCGGTAGGCACTTTTGCCCTGATAGTGTATATTTATTAAAATTTTCTGTAAATCTTGCGATAATGCTTTCCCACGCGCCCTTCCGACTGCAATAGCGACGTTTACAAGAAACGAAACTCCATCGCATCAACATTCATACAAAATATTTTGTATGAATGTTTGACGCCGAAGTTTACGCTTCGACTTCGTGCCGAGATTTACGCAAACTAGATATTTAAACACAAATTATATTTTGGAAAACGATGTTTTTGTTTATTATTATAAAAATTACTCAAAATGATCCATTTTGGAATTAGGAATAAAAATTATCATAATAATCTTCTTGTGTTAAAATCTTTATATCTCATTTAGCTAAAGCGAACTCATGTGATTTTGCTCGTATTTATGTACTTACTTATATCTCCAGGAGATTATATACAGGGTTAGGTAAATGTATTGATCCATTCGAATATCTTGGATATGGCTGCTCATATTTTAATAAACCTTGCCACAATTAATTAAACGCAAGTTGGTGATTCAATTAGTATATTTATATCCGAATCAGACTTCCGGTTTAGTTGGAAAAGATGTTAGCTTTTTCATTTTAAATGAAACAACCTTTAAAATTTAAATAGTTTCAATAGAGCTCTGCTTTAAGAGTTCGGCAATAATAAGGTTTAGCACCTCTTCGTTCAACAAAAACAAAGATATTTAATTAATGGAATTAAAATTCAGTATAGCAAACGCCAATTAAGTTGGCGCGAGGAGGGGTAAGTTCGCGCAGGATTAAGAGTAGTGGGGAGATTTGTATTTGATTTTACATCAATTGTCAGATAATTCTAACCTCTGAGCGTGATCTCCTAGCAAAGACATTATGTTCCGTCAAAAGTCAATGACAAATGTATTCTGACAATTACTTGAGTAGTTGGGGTGGACGTTTTTAAAAACGGCTTCTGAGCACCCCCTCCTCGCGCCAACTTAATTGGCGCTTGCTATACTTGATTTGAACTGTCAGAATTAACTGTTTAGACGACCAAATATTAATAATAATTCAATTAACTGAAAAAGAACGTATTGAAATTGTGACGATGATTGGTTTAGTGACCGCGTTATACACTATGAAGAAGTATGCGATTTATTTAACAATTTGTATCAAGATCGGCATCCAATATCACCAACTGTCATTGATAAAACTTTAAAATTGTATACCTTGCCCGAAAATGTTTTATTACCAAACAGCGGACGACCAAAAGTCGCAACAAATGAAATTATTGCTCAAGATATTACTATAGCATTAGAAAAATTACCACAAATTTCTACTACATCCCTCGCACTAAACTGTGATATAGGTTGCCTATCAGTTGCCAAAATATTGAAGCAACGAAAAATGTCATCCGTATCATCAGGATTATGATCGTAGAATTGAATTTTGCGTAAGAGTGATGGACATTTGCAAAAATGACCAATATTTTACATACAATTTGCTGTTTTCCGACGAGGCTACGTTTTGTTTGAATGGTACCGTTAATCGCCATAATTGTCGATATTAGTCAATGGATAACCCTCATTGGATGCTAGAAACTCATACACATCTGTAGAAGTTAAGGGTTTGGGCTGGTATTTTTAGGAACAGTTTTATTGATGCCTTTTTAATTCAGGTACAATAACTGGATAGAAATATTTAGATCTTTTACGTGGTCTGGTTGTTCCTAATATTGAGCAAATGAAGGAAATTATCTGTAAGTGTTTGGTTCCAACAAGATCGAGCACCCCCTCCTCACGTTGCCCTTAATGTTAGAAGTTTTTTAAACGATACATTCCCAAATTGGTGGTATTGGTCGTATAGAATTCATTGCACCAAAAAAATGTTCGTGTAAGATTTAAGTGGACTGTATTTAAGGTGGTTCAAAATAAAAAATAAATGAGGGAATTCAGGACTCACCACTGGTTGATCACGCAGGACTTCTGCTGCAGGAGCATTCACTACAAGTTCAAATGCACTTAACTCCGTGTGTGTGTATATATATACTGTTTCATTTCTGCCGGTCTAATGTACTGACATGTGGTATATCGATCTTCTTTTCCCTTTTCTTTTAAGCAGTTTTTTTGTGGAAAGGAAGGTTTTTAGAATATTTAGCTAACAAATTAAATGAGCGCGTATATTAAACAAAAAAGAAAACAAAATAAAATTAAACCTAAACATTCCCACCCACCTTAAAATGTGCATCATTTTAAAAATATAAACAAGAAAAAAATGTAACTCTTAATACAAAACGAGAAAATAGAAAAAAGAAAAACTAATTCTGTCCCAGGAATAGGGCATATCTTAAGTAAAGGACGTTTTAGAATGTCTTGGTTAGCCACTCTAGCCACACTATCCTCACCACTATAAATATCTATTATTCGGCATGACTGGTACATTAAAGGAGGTAGATTTTCATTTTTAATAAAGCACATAGTACCCGGCATTATTTTAGTTTCAGGCAGAAGCCATTTACTCCTCTGTTGAATTGTATGAAAGTATTCTTTACTTCAGCGCGATCAAAAATGTACAAGAAGTCTCTGAAACAGCTGCCAACGATTTAAACAATTAATTTTAATATTCTCAAATTCAGGGTCAGGTAAAACAGCGAGCGGTTCCAATGTTAGAAAAATGTCCTGCTGTTAAAGCAGATAAATCGTTGGGGCACCTGCTTATGCTACAGAGCGGTCGTGAATATAGAATAGCTTCCACTGTGATTAACTCTTCGTATGTGAAAATTTACGCACCGATAATACGTATAAATGACTTTTTACGCTTTTAACTTCGACCTTCCACAATCCTCCAAAATTTGAAGCGGAAGGAGGGTTAAACGACCATTTAATTTTCTCCTCGCACGACACATTTTCCATTTTATTTAAGAAATATTTATTAGCATCCACAAAATTGGTACCACAATCACTATAAATCAATAAACAGCGGCGTCTACGGGCAATGAATCAACTAAAAGCTGCCAAAAAAACATTCGCTGGACAAATCTGAGGCAAGTTCGATATGCAAGGCTTGTAGCAAAGCAAACGAAAACGTAAATCCCCGCCTTTTGTAGTTTTGCACCACGAATTTTTCCTAACCTTAGAAAATGGACCGCAATAATCAACATCCACAACTGAAAAAGGTTTTACCTGATTTATTTACGTTGCGGGTAAAACCATAAGAGGTTGTAGCGGTTTGGGGTTCTGTCTCCAACAATTTCAACTTCGAGTTAAAACCTTTCTAATCGCTCTACGCGGTGATAAAATCCAAAAATTTTGAGCCTAAATATTCTGCATGGCCCGATGTAAAAATTGTTTATGAGTATATTCAATAAGTAACTCGGTGAATCGGCTACAACGCAGTAATAAAATGGGATATTTATTATCATAACTTAAATGAGCGTTTCGCAACCTACCGCCAACTCACAAAATACAATTTTTGTCAATTTTTTTTGACGTGCAATTATTTCGTGAGGAGGCTTTGACAAATGTCATTCAAGAATTTGTTCACAGACTTGCATATTGGCAAGAAGTGGTCATCATTTCCAAAACTTTCTTAACTGATATTGATTTTGTTTATACTCTTTGTGTTCATTTTCTTGTTCTCAATAAAATTTGGATTATTAGGATATTTGGATTAAATATCTCTGCCGTTGTTATTATTGCTGAACTTTCAGAGCAGAGCTCTACTGAAATTCGTAAAAATATACAAGGTGTTTCATTTAAAATAAAATAGTTGACATAATTTCTAGCAAAACCGGAAATCTGATTTGAAAATAAATATGCTCTTCGAATTCTCTATTTGCATTAACTTAACTGTGGAAAATTTTATTAAAATCTAAGTAGTCGTATCAAAGATATTCGAATGAATCCATACGTTTGCTCAACTCCGTATATCGTTTGTCATTAATAGAGCTGAGGATGCTTGCGGTACGGCAGGACCGTATGTAGTGCATCCCCACATTTAACTATTTATCTAAATATTCTCTGAAATGATTTGCCGGATCTCATAAATTAATAGAGTGATATTTTAGTATGCACTGGATATTGTTATTATACAAAATCATAATAGCCATTTGTATTTATGGATCATAAATAATAATACGCATGTATTTGTATTTGGTTGTGAATTCAATTTAAACTTAAAACGAATCGTAATATTTTAACGACAAGCCGTCCTTACAATACATGCATTCGAGACAAAGTGTGCAACTCTACGAATAACTTCCATAATTGATCGAAAATGGACATTTTGGAGCTGAAGTAAAGCCCCTATTCTTAGAAAATTTTATTACTGTCGTTAAGAACTATTATTATAAACAATAAAGGCCTTTTATTAGTGTTGAAGTTTTAGTTTCATTGAATTTCCATGTTGTAAGTAGTCAATTGTAAAGTGTTCATTCACAATATTCTAAAACAAGGTGTAAATTTAACTAAAATCCAGAAAAACACATTCTGATAATATATTACTAGATTAGAAGCTGTGTTTATTACTATTTATTATATTATATTTATAACCAAATGCAATAAAAGCTACGAAAACAAAAGAAACCTCGATTTATTAAAATCTTGTCACACAGCCTTTCAAAGCCTGGCAGCACATATTTTGCATATATTTAATATATACTACCTACTTGAACTAGGTGAATGAAGTTAGAAGTTATAACTTATAACTTCTAACTTCATTCACCTAGTTCAAGTAGGTAGTATATATAAAATATATGCAAAATATGTGCTGCCAGGCTTTGAAAGGCTGTGTGACAAGATTTTAATAAATCGAGGTTTCTCTTGTTTTCGTAGCTTTTATTGCATTTGGTTATAAAAATAATATAATAAATAGTAATAAACACAGCTTCTAATCTAGTAATATATTATTAGAATGTGTTTTTCTGGATTTTAGTTAAATTTACACCTTGTTTTAGAATATTGTGAATGAACACTTTACAATTGACTACTTACAACATGGAAATTCAATGAAACTAAAACTTCAACACTAATAAAAGGCCTTTGTTGTTTATAATAATAGTTCTTAACGACAGTAATAAAATTTTCTAAGAATAGGGGCTTTACTTCAGCTCCAAAATGTCCATTTTCGATCAATTATGGAAGTTATTCGTAGAGTTGCACACTTTGTCTCGAATGCATGTATTGTAAGGACGGCTTGTCGTTAAAATATTACGATTCGTTTTAAGTTTAAATTGAATTCACAACCAAATACAAATACATGCGTATTATTATTTATGATCCATAAATACAAATGGCTATTATGATTTTGTATAATAACAATATCCAGTGCATACTAAAATATCACTCTATTAATTTATGAGATCCGGCAAATCATTTCACAGAATATTTAGATAAATAGTTAAATGTGGGGATGCACTACATACGGTCCTGCCGTACCGCAAACATCCTCAGCTCTAGTCATTAAATTTACAAGTCGTACATAATAAAGCAAGAAAGTCACGTTAATTAAAACATTTACGAATCTGAATACAGTGAAACCTTAAACCAACAAATAAAAGTAGCAAGGCCATCTTGCGAATCAACAGTAGTACATTTATCACTGTCGTTCCTGTCGGAGAGAATTATAAATTATTATAGAGAAACGTTTTTATTTTGTATAAAATTATGTTATAACAGAAGTTTCAATTAAACTCGCATAAAATTACATGCTTATTAATAAGTCACACTTTTACTTTTGTAAGGTAGGCCGGTTAATGTCCTATACCACATCCCACTCGAAAAAAACAATTCCCGACCAGTTATGTGTACATGTGTATAATTGCCTGTTTATGAGTTCAACTCATTTGACTAGACACATAACATACATTAGTGTTATACAAATATACATATGTATGCCTTGCAAAAATTTGTCTGGTTTACGTGTTCTATAGATTTAACGGCGTTTGAATATTTAACAGTGTTGTATTTGCTGTAAATGTAATTACAGTTAAGCACCGTTAATATACAGGGTTATGATAAAGTAACGCATAAAATTCATAAAACGTATAATGTTCATTTTTGAAAAAAATGCAAAAACAGTCAAACGGTTTATTTTATTCCGCGTCTTTTAACATAAGTCAAAAAAATAAAACGTCAAAATTTGTCAAAGTTATCACGTCATCAATATTTTTTTTAAATATGAAGCTTGGTCTTTTTTTACTTTATTTGATAAAGCTTGTTTTTCAGCATTATAAAGAAATAATTGAAGTAGGGGTCACATAAGAAAAAACTGAGTGAATTAATAAAAAACAAAATAAACTAGTTTTTGAATTTATGAAAAGAAACTAAATATTAAAAGAATTAAAACTTAAAGTTACCTAGTAATAAAACAACTGTTTGTCAGTGTCAGACTTACAATTAGTGTCATGCCAATTTTATTATGATGGCTCCTTTAACGGAAAGAGAAAGGATAGAAATTCTAATGATGGTAGGTTACGGCGATAGACTTCGAAGTCATGAAGAAGCATGTGCTTTATTTAACGAAACACATTTTGAAAGACCTCCAATTGCTAGAAGCACAGTAAGCAGAATTGTTGCAAAATTTAATGAAACAGGAAGCGTAAGTGATGCTCCAAAATCTGGAAAACCGGGAATAAGCGACGATGCAAAGTTAGATATTTTGCTGTCATTAGAAGACAACCCTCACGCAACTACAGCAGAAATTGCCTTACAACAAGATGTTAGTCAGTCGCTTGTAGTAAAGTTTAAAAAAAAAGAAATACTGCAGTCATACAAAGTTCAACTTGTTCACAAACTCTCAGAAGATGATCCGGACAGACGTTTGGAATTTTGTGAAATCTTCATGAGGCATTGTGACGAAAATCCAAATTTGCTTAATAGTGTAGTATTTTCAGACGAGGCAACGTTTTATTTAAGTGGTACAGTAAATCGACACAATTGTCGCTACTGGGCTCGGGAAAATCCCAACTGGATTCAGACAAAACACACCCAGCGCCCCCAAAATATTAATGTATTGGTAGGAATCGTCAGGGGAAAATTTATTGGTCCTTATTTCTTTCGTGGGAATTTAACAGTTGAGCGATATTTGGAACATCTTCGTATGCCAGTGCTTCCGGATCTAATTGCGGCATTTCCGGATCCAAATAATAGGGAAAACTTGGATCCCAGTATTTGGTTCCAACAAGATGGAGCACCACCACATTATGGTCTTAATGTTCGAAGGTTTCTGAATAACCAGTTTGAAGGAAGGTGGATTGGAAGACGTGGACCAATGGAGTGGTCACCTGATCTCACCCCCCTTGATTTCTTTCTGTTGGGACATTTAAAAAGTCGGGTCTACGTTAACCGACCCGACAATTTAGAAGACTTAATGGAACGAATTAGACATGAAATGACTCGTATAACTTCGCAGATGATCGAAGACTCTGTAAATCAGGTCTACCATCGTCTTGGCCTATGTCAGATAGTGAACGGGACACAGTTTGAACAATTCCCGTAAGAAATCGTTTTGGTTTAATGGACTGTTTAGTTAATTTAAATGTTATTACTGTAATAAAGTTTTATTTTGTTTTTTATTAATTCTCTCAGTTTTTTCTTATGTGACCCCTACTTCAAATATTTCTTAATAATGCAGAAAAACAAGCTTTATCAAATAAAGTTAAAAAAAAACAAGCTTCATATTTAAAAAAAAATATTGATGACGTTATAACTTTGACAAATTTGACGTTTTATTTTTTTGACTTGTGTTAAAAGACGCGGAATAAAATAAACTGTTTGACGTGTTTTTGCATTTTTTCCAAAAATGAACATTGTACGTTTTATGAATTTTGGGCGTTACTTTATCATAACCCTGTAGTATTGTCAAAATGAACATATAAGGCGTTTACGCTATGAAAATTATATATTATGTGAATTGCATAAGGTATGGCTGTAAATGCATAACCAATATATTAATAAAATACGAACGGTTAATTGTAAATATTTAATTAATGTAACTATATGCATGTCATAATTATTCTGATTGTTATTATTGAACTCTTACTTACATAACAGAGCCAATTATCTTAGCTTTAAGGGCTTTAAATTTATGACATATATTTTAACGTCTGGAGTGCATTAGGGATCTCACCTGGGACGTTTGTTGTTTAACATATTTATCAAAGCTCTAATAATTTCAAGTATTAGTTAATGCTGATAACCTAAAATTTTATAATATTATAGATAGTGCACGTGATGCGAATATTCTTCAAGGGAATTTTAATATTATTAATGAGAGGTGCTCTGGAGGTCGAACACCGAAATGTGTTGTTTCGTGTCTTTTACTAGGAAGTCAACTAAGATTGTTCATATATTTGTGAATGTATCCTCTCCAGTGACGTAGATACGTATTTCAACTTTCTACAGAATCATCGGTATGCCCCTGCTGGAGAAGAGACACATTCACAAAAGCAACTACTACACTATCTCACAGAAATTATTAAGGCAGAGCGTAGAAGAATATTCAGTGCTGTTTATAATAGTGTTTCAATTTAATACGAGGGATAAGCTAAATTTATAGAGGATAAGAAAATCTAGGAGACTGAAAAACAAGTATACAGTGTTTACTTAGAGCAACTCTCTATCTGTCATTCGACGTTTTGTTGTTGAAGTTATGCTCGTTATGTGTCTGAAGATATCCTTTCTCCAGCAGGGGCGTACCGATGATCATTTAGAAAGGTGAAATACGTATCTGCGTCTGTGGCGAGGGATATGTTCGGACACGTTTACAAAAATATTAATAGTGAACCTGTATTTGTGTTCTTCACACCAGATTTTTAATAATATTTTATGTTATTAAAAATACCTTTGAAAATGTAATTAACTAGGGAGCACTTTCGAATCATAATTTATTGTAATTTTAAAATAGGTTTAAGCGCATATGAGTGCCATTCAGTTGTTAGTGAACAAGGATCTTCCTTGGCTACAATATACCGATACTATAAAGAATTCGAACGCGAAAGAAATTCTGTTCAACATCAAAAAGGAGCAGGTGTCCTCGCACGGCTGCTACCGATAAAAACATTGTTGTTGTTAAAACAATAATTGAAGAGGTCAATAAAACCACTTATGCGGTAATAAAGCATAAACTCAAGATTGGATCCTCAGCTGTTAAAACAACCTTACATGATCACCTGCATTTAAAGACAGTGGTAAGTCGATTTATGCCGGATTACCTTTCTGACTTCCAAAAAGCAGAGCGTGTAAAAATTTGCCATGAAACTTAAATTTCTTAAATAATGGCGGGCACCAAATTTTTTCCAAAATAGGTATAGGTGACAGGTCACTTTTTCGATTTTCCCACCCGTAGAGAGTCGTGTATGGATCCGCGAAGATGAGGAAACTCCTACAATGACTAAGAAGCAGAAAGATATGTAAGAGGTTATGCATGCGGTATACCTCAGAAGGGGCGCACACGAATTGCGGTTACACATATATACAGGGTCCGGCAACGAAGCGGGGACGGAAGATTACACGCGTATTTGAAAGTTAGTCAAATATTTAGTCATCGCATATCCTTCCGTACCATCAAGCGCACGTTTTAAAAATATTTTGTTTTATACAGGTGTTCCAGATGGAAATGCCAGACTAAAGTTGCATTTTTTGAAATGGAACACTCTGTATATTAATAGATAAAAAGATACGCGCTTGAAAGCTGGTTACATCGATATAATGTTGTATGGGTCTAAAGTTGATACTTTCTGTGTAAATAATTATTTTATTTGATAAATTGATACATTTCAGTAGGCTATTCTGCATAAGGAAAATCAAAAGATCCGAAACCAATAGAATAGAATATTTTCTACTAGTATGCACTTTCGTTGCTACGTGAAATAAATTCTGCAACTGCTCGCGTTATACAGGGTGTTCACAATTTCGCAAAATCGAAGAAATCTCGTAATTTTTAAATGGAACACCCTGTATATTTTTAGCTCATTGAAAAGCCCTTTTACTACGCTTTCTATTGATACCTCATTTGATGCACCTAGGATGGATCATTTGCTAATTATTTCTTTTTATAGTTGAATTAATGAAAAATGCTTGTATTTTTAGTAGCTAATTTGCGCTTTTAAACCTTCTGTAAGATCGGATATTCAACAAATTATCCATAAATGGTCTATAACAAGAAGAAACCCCATTAAGTACGAGAAACAGTTGATTTTCACTCAGCGGTGAAAGCAAACATTAAATTAATATAAAGTAATATAGCATTTTCAATAGATTCACTGCTGATCAAGTTATCTGGTGTTGGTTTAATAAAAAATTGCACTAATTAATTTGTCTTTTAAAGAATTTTGTAAAACCAACTACATATTTTACGAATACCTAATATGAAACAATACATACCTAATTAGCTTAACATAAATTGAAATCATGTAGGAAAGAATCAAGTACGAGTAGTATTAAAAGTTTGCACTATTTTAAATAAATACTAATTATTAACCACAACATCAAATTTATCGTAATTAACAAAAGTAGTAGCACAGTAAGTACAAATAAAGTAAATGTAAATAGTAAATACAAATAAATCAAAGAAAACTTTCAAATGTCCTTCCATGTCTCTCAATATATAAATGAAGCCGCCTGGTGAAATTCTGTTGAACATGCTGTAATGTTTCATGGCGAACATTTCTAAATGCCTCTCTAATGCGTTCCATCATATTTTCCCTTGTTGTAGGAACTTCCACATAAACTAGAGCCTTGACATATTCCCGAAAGTAGAAGTCCGAGACAGTAAGATCTGGACGTCGTGGAGGCCAAGTGATTGGACCACCTCGTCCTATCCATTTGTCTTCCTTCCATCGCCCTAGAAACTCCCTAACGTTAAGACTATAATGAGCAGTTGCACCATCGTGTTGCAACCAGAAAATTTGTCGGGTGTCAGCATCCACATGCTCAAGTAAATTAGGCAGTTCGTTCTGCAAAAATGCCAAATACGTATCGCCTGTAACGGTTCCAGTGGCGGCTCTTGATGACGTACGATGTGCGCTGCTGCACGGATGAGACTGCTTCGTTTAAGCTTTCATATATACAGAGAAGCAAGTAACCGTACCGAGATCTTCCGAAATAGTTCGAAGTAGTCTCATCCGTGCAGCAGCGCACATCGTAAGTCATCAAGAGCCGCCACTGAACGGTTCCATTGAAAAAGTAAAAGGAAAAAAAAAGGAAAAAGTTAAAAAAATGATATATGGCCCAAGTATACCTCCCCAGACGTTAATGACCATCTATTCTGATTGTCTATATGGCGTATCCAGTGCGGGTTTTCTGCTGCATAATAATGCATGTTATGTTTATTTACCGCCCCATTACTTTTGAAAGTAGCCTCATCGCTAAACAAAATCTTTGTTAAAATATTTGGCATTTCTCGCATTTTATTTAACAACCAACCACAAAAGACTGTTCTTTCAATGAAATCATCACCATGCAATTCCTGATTTAATTCCATATGATACAGATGATACTAATGACTTCTTAAAATTCTTCGTACGCTCCTATCTTCAATAGCTGTTACCTTTGAAATACCGTCTATACTTATATGTGGATTTTCCTGTATTGTTAATAATACGGCCAATTCCCTTTCTTCATTGATTACCGGCTTATTTATTTCTCTCTTCTTGTAGGTTACACTACCAGTTTCTGTAAATCTCTCTAATAACCTTTCAAATGCTTCCGGTCTTCGCTTTCTTTCAAGGTTTGGAAATCTCTCTGCATATACTCTACTTGCTAGGAGACAATTTCTTGTACACTGCCCAAGAATAAATATCATATTCACCATTTCTTGAATACTAAAATTAGTCATTATAGCAATTTCTTTTAAAGATTGAACGAAATACTGTGTAAGATGGAAATAAATTTTTGACAACTTGGTTATTAAGTATACAAGCTTAAAACTGACACCAGATAACTATCAGCAGTGAATCTATTGAAAATGCTATATTACTTTATATTAATTTAATGTTTGCTTTCACCGCTGAGTGAAAATCCAACTGTTTCTAGTACTTAATGGGGTTTCTTCTTGTTATAGACCATTTATGGATAATTTGTTGAATATCCGATCTTACAGAAGGTTTAAAAGCGCAAATTAGCTACTAAAAATACAAGCATTATTCATTAATTCAATTCTAAAAAGAAATCATTAGCAAATGATCCGTCCTAGGTGCATCAAATGAGGTATCAATAGAAAGCGTAGTAAAAGGGCTTTTCAATGAGCTAAAAATATACAGGGTGTTCCATTTAAAAATTACGAGATTTCTTCGATTTTGCGAAATTGTGAACATCCTGTATAACGCGAGCAGTTGCAGAATTTATTTCACGTAGCAACGAAAGTGCATACTAGTAGAAAATATTATATTCTATTGGTTTCGGATCTTTTGATTTTTCTTATGCAGAATAGCCTACTGAAATGTATCAATTTGTCAAGTAAAATAATTATTTACACAGAAAGTATCAACTTTAGACCCATACAAGATTATATCGATGTAACCAGCTTTCAAGCGCGTATCTTTTTATCTATTAATATACAGGGTGTTCCATTTAAAAAAATGCAACTTTAGTCTGGCATTTCCATCTGGAACACCCTGTATAAAACAAAATATTTTTAAAACGTGCGCTTGATGGTACGGAAGGATATGCGATGACTAAATATTTGACTAACTTTCAAATACGCGTGTAATCTTCCGTCCCCGCTTCGTTGCCGGACCCTGTATATTAAAATAAATTCAATAATGAAAAATGAAAAACGATACATACGACGTGATATTATAAATAAACAAAAGTTTCTCGAATCAAAAGTAATGCAATATCGTACAAAAGAAATTAGCAGGTACAACTTTATAAAATGTGTAGCATATAAATTCAGCAACATTGTATAAGGTATTATTTTTATAAAATAAAATTCTAGGAATATTTATTTATATAATTTTATTTTGTATAATTTCATTTGTAGTTACATTAATTTTTAAACTCAAATTTGAATAAATATTCTATAAAAATATTTTCCCATTTTCATTTTACCTAATGTATCATAATAAGAAGTCATTTTCGTAAGTAAGTATTTATATTTTCTTTGACCGCAATTCGTGCGATAAATTAATAAGTTTCATTTATTAGATATTCTTGGACCGCAATTCATGCATCGGATTAGAGGTAGGGATTATTTTGACCGCAATTCAGGTTGCCCCCTCAGAAGTACGGGCTTAGTAAATGCAATTAAGCTACATGGACAAAAGACACTTACTACTGAAAAATCTTTGCCTGAAGTGTAATAAAACATCCGCCATACTCACCTGATTTAACAATGTGGCGTTTGGCTATTTCTTTGGTTAAACGCAATTTTGCGGAATAGGTTTTCGTCTGAAGAAGAGATCGATTCCGCGGTTCACACCTATTTTGAAGGTATTCCGAAAGAAGATTCGTTGGGAGCTTTTAAACAGTGAGAAGAAAGAATCGTCAAGTATATCCTTCCTGAAGGGAATTACTTTGAGCATATTTAAAATAAAATCCTAGAAAATATTAACCGTGTTTTTTCATCTCCATAATTTCAGCTTGTCCATGTGAGCGTATTAGGAATAATATTGGCTCTTCGTTTGTCTTTTGTTTTTTTTTTATGAAATCCGTTTCTCTTATGAGCAACCAATCATAATTTCCCATCATTCCCGCATCCAAAAATTCTTTGTAACGCCGCTAAATGGACTTAATTTCTAAAAAATAAGAAACTGAGCATATTTCCAATATTCCTGGTGATAGACGGAATTTTGTATTTTCTTTTTTATCCCAAAAAACAACTTTTTTTTTTGCAGATTTTGATTCATTGCACTTAAACTACTGAACCAATTAGAAAACTATGGGAGCAATATTTGCTGCAGATTCGATTATATTTAATTTGATATCTTTTGTGACCAGATTGGGCGTTCTTAATTCGAGATATAGTCTAAATAGTCGCAATTTACATATATTAGTTTCTAATGAAAACACTAGTGATGCGTACCTTCATATGTAAGAAATCCTCATCAGGAGCTTCCGTCAAGAATCTGATTACATCTTCCTTAGTAAAAAAAAACTCTAGACTTTTCTGACTTACATCCTGTGTAGTTTCTCTTTATGACGAGTTTATATCTTCTCGTTATCATTGCTAAAAAGGAAATGTTTCTAAACTTATTCTGAATTGCTAAAATTACATTTTAAGAAATATCTGCAAACGGTTGAGAGTGCCCCCTCTCCCCGCCGGTGAGGTACATTCAACCGCTAGGTCGGGCAGTTTCAACAAAGGTCTCAGTGTACGATAATTTCATTGTGTTTTGTATAATTATTACTTTATTTAGTTCCCATCTAAACTAATACTCTCGATATCGCACGGAGATCAGCATTACATAAAATCGTATTGCAAAAGTTTAGTTAATTAACATTGTATGAAAATAAGTTGACGATGAAAGTTAGCAGAGAAGAAATTCTTGCAGTTTCAGCTGAATTGAGTGCTGGTAACTTCGAAATAAGATCAGAATGATCAACTTCATATATGTCATCGACTAGGGGATAATAATATTTGTAACCTGGTGTCTTACGGCGCAAGTGTTTGATTTGACATTTGTTAAGGTTCAAACATATCAGGACTTTTCCTACATAATAAACTGATGTCATTCTTGTAGGGAACTTTACCAGAACAAAGCCATTTTGATGTATTTGGTTATTGTCTGCTATACATCACTTTCTACATCACTAAAATCCTCCCCTTTTTCAGCAGAAGCTGTCTGGCTTACCTGCCTTGGTTGAAACAATTTTGAGAGGCTTCAAGACCATAGCAACTCCTGTTTCATCTATATGGTACGTCTGCGTAGAATTGAACTTTTGTTTAGTTAATACTAAAGTATAGTTTTCAAAAAATTCTGACACGCTGCTTTTACCGAAACCAGGAGCACGGGCCAAACTTGTACTTTACGTTTTTCTCAAAGCTATTTTGCTTGTTTCTCTTAATGCAACATTTGAGCCATTCAATTCCAGCTATTCTTTTAATCCTCCATTGGGCAGGAATATTGCATTCTGGCAAAGCAGATGAATAATCGTAACCCAAAACCCTGTTTTGTTTGTAAGTTATCCCATAGTACGTGTCTGAACATGTCTGGATGTATTTCACCGACACATTTTCCTGTTCATTTGTAAAAACCTGAAAGACATTGTATTTGCTGTAATATTTTTATTGCAGGGAATACAGTTTTCTTTTGCCTAAGATTCAATTTCTTGTTAGAATCGTTATCAATCGTTCCGGTGGGTACTCTATCTTTAATTTGTGAATTCTAGAATGTAGAATACCTCTTCTTACATTGAAATTTCTACTAGCCATTCTCTCAGACATTATGTTATTTAATACCTCTTTAATCGTATTTCTCATGTCATTTTTACTTATTTCTGTTCTATTTGTTTTTTGCTGAACTAAATCGTTTATATTTAAACACAGTTTTAGGTTCAATATGATCTCTATAGCATAATTTATTATCATTAGGGGGCATGGCATATTCAATCACTTGCTTGAAAGTACCCCACCTTCTAATGGTTGAATATACCACTTTTGTAAAAAAAATACCTATTAATATCTCGAAAACCTATGCATAAAAAAAAATATTGCCTTTTTAAAGTTTGGTAGGCCAAACTACAAAAGAAAAATATAGAGCCAGCCAGTGCACAGTGTCTTTTTTCAATTTATAAAGCAGTGTCGTTTTTTTTTATTACGAACTAAATTCAATTAACTTAGATTGAGTTAAAGAAATTAAAGACAGGAAATTAGAATGGTACACCGTAAATTTGCCAAGTTTCCGTAGTTCCAGTTAAATGGCTGATATTGAGATAGAAATATAGATCAACTTATGCTGTTACTACGAAAACATCTTGACCTCGATTAAGACGCATGTCTGCCCGTATATAAACTCAGTAATCATCCTCATGATTCTTCATCACTTATATGATACTTGAATATGGTATTGGCTCATCCTGGAATGTTATATCTTGGTACTTTCTATTTAGCCTTTACATAAGTTATCTCACTAATTTCTATAATGCTTCGTAACTTTAACTGCCTCTCATTGAAAATGACATATTTTTTGTTCTTTTAATTTTTTAAAGCAAATCGTTCTTAATTACTTTAATGTATTTACATTTTTTTTCCTTTCTGTTATAAATTTTTGTATTACTTTATAGGTGGTATATTTATACTAGATGAATACCTGTACATACAACAATAAAATAATTATTAATATTACTATTTACTATTATTACTATTCTATGTCTTTCGTATTTCGTATAGAGTAGACATTGGTGCTTACATTTATAAATCGTTCCTTATGCATTTATATCACTTTCTCTAAACATAATCTTTTCTTTGTCTTTGTTTTCAAAAATCAGTTCATTTTATAATTTTAGAAAATATTTGGAGATTAACGAAATTTTTGAAGATATTGCCAAAAATATATAAAAATAAAATCCGAGGACATATTGATATATAAGATATATATATTGATATATTGATATAAGATATATATTGATATATAAGATCTCTAAAATAAGAAAAAGAAAAGACAAAATAATGAAACCACTCCCAAAATGAGTCAAATTTATAGTAATACCAATGTTCATAACTATTTTTACACATAATCGCCATTTGGTGCAGCATATTTTAGCAAATGCTGAAAACACTTGTCTACTGTTGATCCTATTGCGAACAGCATCCCAAACTTCAATATCTGATGAAAAATGTTGACATTTGAATAGCTCTTCCAACTTTGGAAACAGTGATTTTCAGGTCGTCACTGTCTCCATTATTCCTTTACTGCAATGCGGTCTGGCGTTATCGTGGTGCAAGAAAAAATTCATTAATCATAAGGTCTTGCAGTATCTTATTTAAATAATCGTTGAACCCTTCGGGAGATATTCGGTATGAATGACTCTCTTTGCATCCCAGAAAATGGTGAGAAAATGTGGATAATTGTAACGACCATATTTCATTGATTGCCGCTTGTTTTCGAGGTCATCACGATGAACCTAAGATTTGTCCACATTAATGCTGTTCCTGAGAAAATCAGCTCCTTCATGTCGATACTGATTAAGAAGTTCTTGACCAACGTTTTTCTTTATTTTATCGTGACTCCGTTGACTTTCAATTTTTTCTATAGTTTGTAGTCTATGTGTAGACCCTTTTTTTAACTAATTCGTAATTGTGGAGCAATTTGTTTTCATAATCTGGCAATTTCCTTGAATCAGCGCCTTGCCTTTGATTCTTCACATGCGCCACTGATACTAGTCCACCTGATCGCTTTTCGTCAAACACCTTCATTTCACCTCTGTGACAGAGTTTTGCACGTCGAATCCACTAGGGAACATTTTTCACAACTATGCAATCATTGAAATAAACAGCTTTCAAACACATACACCTAAAATCAAAGTATACCAACAATGTACAACAATATACTAAAAACAATAAAAAGGAAACTTATTAAAATAAATAATTATAACAAATACAACAGAACGAATGAAAAAGAAATAGTATATTCTATATCAGCAAATAAAGTACAAGCTAAGGTCTGCAGTCATCCTCCCCAACTAGAATTAACAATTTTATTTATATTTTTATTTATATTACGGCCAAATATTATACATTACAGTGCATATGTATTTTAACGGACACCTTTCTACGGTATATATATATATATATATATATATATATATATATATATATATATATATATATATATATATATTTATTATATTATATATATAATTATTCAAAGATACATTCAAGTTTACTAACAATAATTTATGCCTTAGCATTCTTCAACACGACAATTACAGGGGATTGGCAACCCATGAATTATTACTATGTCTGTACCCGTGGAGCGACTTCAAATGTTAAGCTGTCGGCATTCGACTGAAACAAGTAGGAAAACCACGAAAACCTGCTCGGACAGCCTAGTCAGGAATCTAAACACGGAACTGCCAGCATGATAAGACAGTGTACAGATATTTAAATAACGTATGATAGATGTTTAAAAAACAATTGTATATATTCATGATGGTAAATTTCAGATCGTTACATTATTATGTTATAGTATATACTGCCCAGATTTTTTGTCACTTCTGTTGATAATTGAATTTCTTTCTTGTTTAATATTAATCATATCTTTAATTTCCCCTTTGATTGTGTTTTGTTCTTTATCGATTATGTGTTTTTGAAATCTACATGGTGATCGCGCTGCAATTTGTGTGTAAGTAGAGCAGTTTTGTCTGTTTGTGAGCTTGTATTCTTTTGTATAAATATTGTTCAGTTTGGCCTATGTAGTAACTATCGTAACCGCGACATGGTATTTTATAGATGGCACGTGTTTCTCGATTTTTTTCTATTATAGGTTTTAGTTTTGAAAATAGATGTTTATTAGTACTGCTAAGTTTATTTGTTGTACCATATTTCTTTTTAAGTATATTTAATTATTTCTGATAATTGTGGAAGATATGGAATCGTGATATATATTGTTTCATTGTTTAAATTTTTATAGCGTCTGCAGTGTTGTATATTTGGTTGATTGTTTTTTTAATTGTTTGCTCTATAAGATGTGGTGGATAGTTATTATCTGTTAAGATCGTTTTAGTTTTCTTGATGTTATCTTTTCTGTATTATCTGATAGTTTTACTGCTCTTCCAGTCAGATTATTTATAATCATTTTATTGAATACTATATGGTAATTCATATATCGAAAAGAAGCTGTCAATTTGTTGTACCAATTTGTATAAATAGTGCCCTATCTCTCATAGGTTAAATTAATATCAAGAAAATTAATACGGACTAGGTTTTCGTGGTTCTCCTCCTTGCTTCTCATCTAAAGTCGCTCCACGGGCTTATATAATAATAAGTCATGGCTTACCAATGCCCCCTGTAATTGGCGTTAAGCTATTGTGGAATGCTCAAGCATGAATTATTATTATTAAACTTGGATGTAATTTTGAATAATTTAATTTTATCCATGACAACTTCACATATATAAATCTCATTAATATACTGTCATTTATAATTTAAAGTTCTTTCAAAAAGGCATTATGTGCCGAAACATGTAAGATTATTTTAAATATTTACATATTAAAGTAAAACAGACTTTATAAATATATATATATATATTTATATATATATATATATATATATATATATATATATATATATATATATAACTTAATAAGTCGGCGATTAAAGGTCTGGTTCATTACTTCAAAATATATATATTTAAAACAACCCTACATGTTTCGGCAATGATGCCTTTGTCAAGGGAATTCCCTTGACAAAGGCATCATTGCCGAAACATGTAGGGTTGTTTTAAATATATATATTTTGAAGTAATGAACCAGACCTTTAATCGCCGACTTATTAAGTTTACCTTATCATACCAAGGTCACGAAAATATTATATTTATATATATATATATATATATATATATGTATATGGTAAATTCAATCAGTTGGCGATTTACCATATCATACCAAGGTCACGAAATAATTATATTTATATTGTATATATATATATATATATCTTCAAATGAAACATTAATTTCATTTAATTTAACGCAATATTGATACTTTAATTAATATTATTTCTTTACCATAAACTGACCGTTGCAATACTGAAAGTGAAAGTGACTCTTTACTGCGTAGAATCGATAATACAAACAGTTCCAAAAAAGCGAAATGTTTAACCTTTCTCTATATTTATCGCTATGTATATTACGCAACGAAATAACACTTGTGCTTTGAACATTTAACGATTGCAAAGTGTAAAACATTCTGGGAATTTTAACTCGATCAGCGATACGTTACGAATCAGACGAATTCGTACGTAATGGAAGCATTCCTTACACTAAAATTATCAGGCAGGATCATTTCGCTTAATCTTTTCAATGAACTCGTTATTTTTAACCGACCCACAGTGCGAAATTTCTTGAGTTTACCGGAACCTAATTATTCAAAACAGTAAAACAGTTTTATTTGTTGGTTTTTAAAATTTCTAATAAAAATTAATGTGTTTTATTTAAAGTTTTTGAGTTTATTTGTGTTTTTTATTATAGAACAATTAAAAAAACATACATTTTATAACAACATTTTGAACACCTATTCAGAACTAGACTCATTGAGTCATTGCAATCGTCTGAAGACTCGCAATCATTACACGGGCCTGCAAATCTTTCTAACAACACTAAAACTTCTGGCGTAACTTCACTATGCTTGGTTTTGGGTGCTTTACGAAGACTAGCGATGTACGGATCCGACGAAATAAGCAGTCGATAAAATAAATCTGTATTTGTGTCAATTCTTGACGTTTTTCTAGTAAAAAGTTCTGCAGTCTTTGTTTCTTGCCTCCTGAGCTTCTTCTGAAAATTGTCCGATCGGAAGAATGCAAGAGGCTATAATATCCTTTCCATGACAAAGGACTTTATGCACACTTACGGGCATTGAGTACCAGAAATATTCTTTCAAATACAATTCCAAAGTTTCTCTTGCATATTCGCCGAACTTTTCTGAATCAATTTTAAGACCACAATTTAGGCACTCTAACAGCACATGAAAACATTTGATCAATTCTAAGTTAGCGCCAGTTGTTTCGGCAGACTTTTCGGCATTTTTAAAGAATTTCCTCGCGGTATTACCATCGTTTGTATTTCCGGTCTGCTGTTTTGGCATATCTATAAGCAAGCCAAGCTCCTCTTTGAATTTTTGTTGAATGTATTTTTTCTTCTCTGCAACTTTTTTTTTATTTTCTTCACCACGAGCTTGTCATGCTTTAATATCAAGTTTGTACGATATATGTAAAATACATTCCAAAAACCTTATCCATGCATGGAGGGGCGATAGTCCAAGGGATAAAAACGATTCGTTTATATTTTTTTGAGGTATATCGCAGATGTTGTTCATTTCACTAGGTTTAGCCCCATATAAGTAGCATGTTTGTGATGATGCACAGGATGATACGGCATTGCATCTTTACCGTCAATCATACAAAAGATCATATTTGCTGTAACCTGAAATTGCTTGCCATCTACAAGTATAGTGGTTGGAGTAAGTTGAGATATTTGTTCTTTCACTTTGTTTACTTCTGAGGTAATTACACTGACTGTTTCTTTGGTAAAAACGAACTTACAGCATTTGAAAACTTTACATTATTTTCAAGCCAGACAGCATTTTTATTCAGAAATGATGCTAAATTTCGACTGGATTCCCTCCACCTTTTTCGTATTTTACAAACCAGTGCGCGAAGAGTTGCCTTTAAACTGCAAAGAGCATCAGATCTTAACACTGGTGAGCCTATTTTTTCCAAAACAAAACCAATGATGGCATCCGATGTCGGTTCTTCCTTCCACTCTTGGAATATACAGTTATATGAAACTTGCAAAGTCATTCTGGAAAATGTTTCATTTAAAAGAAGATCGCAAAATATCGCAGAAGATCTTTTGAGTTTTCAACAGAGGGAAAAAAAACTTTAAAATGTTGTGTGTTTCAAGCTGGTATTATGTGGTATCACTTTTTAAAATCTCGACTAAAGTTAAAAACGTAAATTTAACTTACTTCTTAAAAATCACTTTTTCCACGAACAAATCACAAACGAGCAAGGAAAGATTTTGCAATTAATTAAATACCAATAATTGACAATTTTCTAATAAAATACATGAAGAAAAAATCATGGCCTACTGATTTGCCATTTCTATGTACCACTCTATTAACTTTAACACATCGAATAGCTTTCTATAGGCAAAAAGTATGATTGAATAAGTAATGCGAATTTCAGGTGCATTTTGCGGTTCTTTCGCAGGGTAAATCCCCAAACTGAGTAAGAGGTTTTGGAGGCGGGGAATTTACCTAACAAAATAATAAATAATCTTATGCATTTTACGTATTTCAAAAATTGAATAAAGTTCCGCTAAACTTCCTAAATTTCGCACTGTGCGACTCTCAGAGTCGGCATAGTGTGAAAATTTACTAGTAACTACAATTATATTTACAATTATTTACGGTTATTGATTAATACTTATTTATTTTTAAAAATGTTATTCATATACAAACAGAATCCCTTTAATAAGTAATAGTACATTATTTTCCGATCCTTCATTTTATCCGTGTATGCGTAGTAATCGCAAAAACTACATTTACTGAAATGTCAGAAGGAGGAGTTAATTTTTTTGGAAAATGTGATATGAATCTATTTAATTAAAAAGCTTTTTATTATTCGCTTAGTATTTATTGACTTGCAATACCTTGAAAGTGAGAACTATTAGCTACCTTATAATAACCTAGAGCGTTATATACCGTATGAGCAAAGTCAAGTATCCGGAGTTGGAAATAGAACACTTAGATTCAATGTAGTATTGGTTATATTGCTTACTCTTCTTGAGTTTTGTTATTTTTGACGAATGCTGATGACATTAACTTCTCATTATAATTTTTATACGAGGTACTACCTAGAAATTGACAGAAGTTGAATGTGGCGAGCGAAGGTATAGTAGTACCGTTCTATAGCGCAAATTGGTGTGAGCTACCTCTATGCTAAGTTAATTTGTTAAACGGTAATTTATTAGGTGGTGACAAGCAGTTTTGTCTTTATATTTGTTGAGTTGTGTTTGAGTTATTCTGCAGTACTACAATCTCTGATGTGAAAGAGCAAAGAGCGTGCTTCAAATTCTGCTTCAAGCTTGGTAAAACGACAGCGGAAACTCTTAAAATGCTTAAACGAGCAACGTCTTCTGGTGAGGATGCTTTAAGCCAGATGCAAACTTGTGAATAGTACAACCGTTTTAATGGACTTGTGTCGGTTTATGACGATGAACACTCCGGTCAACCATCGACCGAAAATACGCCAAAAAATTTGCAAAAGTGCACAATGCTATCGTACATAACCGAAGGAGAACAATCAAGACATTTGTAACATAATCGGATTATCGTACGGCGTTTGTCAGCGTATTCTGTCCGGTGAATTCAACATGTTGCGTATTGCTGCGAAGTTTGCGCTAAGATTACTCGGCATTTAACAAAAACGGCACCGTGTTCATGTGTGCATAGCTGAAAGAAACTGCCGAAAGAGCTCCGAACTTCAGATCAGAGTCATATTACTGGCGACGAATCATGGGTACATAGGTATGATCTCGAAACAAAGCAATAGTCATAAGTGGAAGACGTCAAGCAACGTCAAGTCGATGTACAAATCCTAGTTTAAATTTTTAACATTTCAAATACCACTTTCGAATTAGTTTTGATCTACTTTTCAAAGATATGCACTTACACTTTTTTGAGAGAAGCGGCCTGTTATAATAATAGAGATCCAATTCTATTGATATATAGGGTGTGTAGAAATTAGTGGACAATCTATACGTGGCGTCTTTCCTTTTGTTATTCTTCGATATATTCCTTATAAATAAACTTGCAACGGTTGCTAATAACTTTACACGAGGCCGCCAAAGTTTCGAATTTTTACTACCAAAAATGTAATTTTTCGTTATTATTCTGCTATAAACAATAAATTATTATAACTTTAAAGCAGAGATGCACAGACTTATAGGGAACAGGGGCCACTCGGGAAAATTATAAGCCAAGAACGGGCCACTACAAACAATACTTATTAACACAAATATTTTTATTTTTAAATAGTATGAATTACTACAAATGATAAAAATAAAAGAACATTCAAAAATGTTTGTTGTAATTATGTAATCGTAATGTAATCTAATAATTACAATGTAATATTTCATGTTTTATTATTTTAATGCATGACATTGCATTGACCTAACAATTTTGTTTATGTTTGGCTCCACATTACTTGTCGCCACATGTAAAATTGCTTCCAGATTTTCATTTGCCAGACGGTTTCGATTTTTAGTTTTGTTAAGTTTCATCACTGAAAACGTTTGCTCACAAATATACGTCGATCCAAATAAGCTTGCGTATTTCAATGCAGTTATTCGCAACTCTTTATTATCGGTTTTGTCAAAGCAATGGTAAAAGTTGAGTAAATTACCTTCATTAAACTTGTTTCGTAAATTATCATCATTTTGCATGTCTATCAATTCCAGCTGTATCGATTCCGGTGCATTTTCGGGTGAAATGTTGAAAGGATTGATGAAAATGTCTAATAGAGGTTTAACTTTTTTGAAGTCTAGAAAACGATCATGAAAAGCTTGTATTAAAATATCAACTTTTTCAACATAAGCGAAATTGACATCAGTTTTATTGAATTTCTCCATAGTTCGGAAAATGACTGTAATTGGCTGAATTGATTTGTGTCGTGAAAAGACTGAATTTGCATTGAAAGGACGAAGCATGAGAGTATAACTGCGAAATCAATTGATCTTTGCCTTGGAGTCGCGTATTTAAGATATTCAAGTGATTTGTGATGTCTACAAGAAACGCTAAGTCACATAGCCAATCAGGGTTGTCGAGTTCGGAGACGTCCTTTTTCTTTTCCGCCAGAAATATTTTGATTTCTTCAATCAAGTTAAGAAACCGCTCTAGTCACAACCCACGACTTAGCCACCTTACTTTAGTGTAAAATAGGAGATCACCATATTCGCTTTGAATATCCTAGAGAAATTGTGTGAATTGTCGGTGATTGAGACCTCATGATTTTATAAAGTTTACAATAGATACTATAACTTTCATCACATTTTCAAATCCCAATAATTTTGAACAGAGGGCCTCTTGATATATAACGCAATGAAACTGCATTAATTCCTTGGTATCTATGTTTTTAGTTTGTAAATACTATTTTAACATAGCTATTATCCCAGATTGACTTCCAACCATTGAAGGTGCTCCGTCAGTCGTAATTCCAGATAATTTCGTTAAATCCAAATCCATTATAGAACATTTTTTCAGAAGAGCTTTGAGCATGTCACTCCCCTTGGTTTGACTTGTCAAAGAACTCATACCACTCAGTTCTTCACTCACTTCAAAATTTTGCGTTACACCTCGTAAAAATATTAAGAGATAAGCAGTGGAACTTATATCTGTAGATTCGTTGAGTGCTATAGAAAAATACTCAAAACTCGAATTCGTACCTAATTGCTCTTCTATATTAGCTGCTAATGCGGTAGTCTTCTTTCAACAGTCATCCGATTTAGTTGAATTTTCTCAAACCTCTTTACATCTTTCCGACACTTTTTTTTGCGGCGATATCTAAACACTGCTTAACAAACTCACCATCTTTAAAAGGCCGACAAGTTTTCGCTATTATTCGAGATATTTCAAAACTAACTTCATTAGCTTTTTCAGCATCTTGAATTGGTTTTGTAAACATAGCTTGCTAGTACAAAGGTATTTTTAATAATATAAAATATTATTAAAAATCTGGTGTGAAGAACACAAATGCAGGTTCACTATTAATATAGCTATTAATAAATATTAATATAGCACTATTAATATAGCTAATATAACATAGCTTGCTAGCCTATTAGTTCTCTTTGAAATTTTTTGCGTTCGATTTTTGTCGGTTAATTTGGTAAAAGTATGATGCTGGGTTTCATAATGCCTTTTCAAATTATATTCCTTCGGAATAGAAACCCTACTCTTGCGTATTAAACAGACACTTTTATTATGCGATGAAATAAAAAAGTATTTTTCGGTCCAAATATCTTGAAACTGTCGATTTTCATCTTCAACCTTACGACTACGTTTTTTACTGGGGCCTGGTTTATCCATATCAAAATTGATATTATATTGTTACGTAGGTAGATGCCAAGTTCGAGCGACGAAATATTTATTCTTCACAGATTACAATTCAAACAATATAACCTTCGCTTGTCCGTAGATAAAACTTAACTGCCTCGATAGCGGGCGATGCGTTGTATTTATACGAGTTACCTAACATCGAGAACCTACCACATTGTTTGGGGATAATACCGACGTGTTTCGCGAATCTTCGGGTAATCTAGTTGGTTCGACAGATTTCTAGTCTCGTAACAATATGCTTGGAACGACGAGGAGGTACTTAAAGATACATATCTTACTAACAATTACAAAAGTTAGAATAAAATAAAAAGTTAAGAAATATTGATTTGAATGGATTTTTACCTACTTTTGTAGTTTTTCGAACAATTTTTAAAATTAGTTGGCGGGCCGCATAAATATCGACAGTGGGCCGCATATGCGCCGCGGTATGCGCATCGCTGCTTTAAAGGTTTATTTAAAATTATCTTTCCGATAAATTAAATAACAAGAAATATATTCATTTTTTACACCATTTTTCTACAATGTTTTGATGTAACATCAATGTATAAATTTGTAAATACAAACACAATTGTTTCTAATAGGATGTGGGCAGAGAGGCGAATAATTATAATTGTCAATATTGTGACTGGCATATGTCATTACGACGTATTAATTTAAAAGTTTTTAAATTTTTACATTGATTTTTTTAGTTACAATATTTTCATAAAATGCAATGCACATTTAATGAGTATGCGGATATGTTTATGTTTTTTTAATATTTGGGAAGGTAACGCATATAATGCACAAATTAGATATGAACCACGCTATCCTAACAGGAGAATACCGTCCGTTAACACGTTTAGACGATTAAATCAGCGTTTGCGGGAAACTGTTATGCTTGCTCCTAAACATTCTGATGGAGGCAGAATCCGTAGTAGACGCACTATCCATTTGGAGGAGGAAATACTGGAACTGGTAGAACAGGAGGCGACTTATAGTACTAGAGAAATTGCACGACAGTTAAATATTCCAAGTAATAAAACAGTTCATATTGTCTTAAAAGAAAATCTCTTCTATCCTTATCATTTTACAAAAGTGGAAGCACTGCATGATAATGACAATTTAAGAAGAATTAATTTTTGCAACCAATTTCTAAATATTTTTCGAGATCAGCCCAATTTTCACCAGAAAGTGTTGTGGACTGAGGAATCTATTTTTACGAGAGAAGGAACGTTAAACAGTCACAATATGCATTACTGGACGGATGAAAATCTAAAGGTCGTTAAAGAGTTTGGTCTTCAACGTAGGTTTTTACTGAACGTTTGGATAGGGATTATTAATCGGAGAGTACTTGGACCATTTTATCTTCCAAATCGATTAAATACGGATAATTTCTACAATTCCTCGAAAATTTGTTTGATCATTTGCCATTAGCTGTCGTTAGGGAAGTAATATTTATGTTCGACGGGAATTCAGTATAAATGTTGAAAATGAAAACCATCTGCTGCTAAGCATTGTGCAAAGCGGATGGGGATACCATCCTGTACCTTTTGTAGTAAATCTGGCGTGATTAATTGCACCGCTCCGTCTATTCTGTTTCTCAAATCGTTGACATCTGCAGCTTGCGTGACATAAATATGATGCTTAATGAAACCCGATACAAAAAAGTCAATGAGATTAAGATCTGGTGATCTTGGTAGCCACGGCAATAGTTAGCTATTACGACCAATCCATCTTTCTTGCAAGTTAATATTAAGCCATTCCCTTACAATTCGTGCGCTGTATTGGAATTTAGTTAGTTTTCAGATTGTAGAAAATACAGTAGCGTTACAATAAACCAATAATCAGCAATATTAAAAAGTAAACTGAGAACTGTTGATATTTAAATTAGGTTTATGTTGCCATGGTTGTATTGTCATTGAATTGCTCTATTCATTAATATATTATTATGTCTTGATGGAACGTTGCCAAATCATCAGTTCTTAAGGTAGTGTTAGAAGGAAGCGATTAAAATCGAATTTGCATTTTAGATTTAAAAAATGGCTTAGAATAGTATAAGGAAACACTCCACGGGCAGATTATCCACCAATTTATACACACCCTGTATGTACATATATATATATATATATATATATATATATATATATATATATATATATAGGGATAGGTTCTCGAGAGACACTTTACCAACGCTTCGTGTGCTATGTGTATGTAGTACATGAATACGTGAACAGCTACCATAGTGTGAAGTAGCTTATAGACGTATTTGCGAATACGCGTAGGTGTAATTCGAACTGAAAGCATTTTTCTAATCAACGCGCACTTTTATTTCAGTAAAGCCAACACACTGACGCCGCTGTTTACCTAGTGCCGGCCTTTTTATCATTACCCATTTTAAATTTTACACTTAGAGAAATGATCTACTCTCCTACTAACGTGAGATCAAAATGAATTGGGGTAGTAGGAGGCTGCGGTTCGTAGAACGTATTTCGTGAATCGAAATAATCAATAATTCACTCTGACGTCTATCATTAAATGTTTGACAGGTAAATATTGTGAATTATTAATCACGAAATACGTTCTACGAACAGCAGCCTCCTACTACCTCAATTTATTTTGATCTCACGTTATATAATTAACGAATGAAATATCGAGAAACGTTAAAATAAGTGTATTTATTTAAAAAATATTTAATTAGAGCCCAATTAAAGAAGAACATGTATATACGAGGTCGGCTACAAAATAACGAAACATATGCTACTACAGATGAACTATGCATGCGCCAACTGGCAGCTGTGTAGCGTGAGCCCTTCTCTTTTGATTGCCGCCCATCCCGTGTCTGTCGAAATTTCATAAGAAACATAGAAACATCGCGACTGAGACTTATCTTTCATTAAAAGACATGTACGGTAATGAATGTTTATTACGTGTGCAAATATTTGCGTGATTTAAGCATTTCCGAGATGGCCGAGAAGACATTCAAGATGACACGCCTCCGGGATGCCCTTCCACATCAAAAACGGATGAAAATATTCTAAAAATCGGTAATCTGATTCGAACTGATCGTTGGTTATTTACTCATGTGATTGCTAAAACTGTAGGCATTAGCAAAGAATGCCTAAAGCAAATTTTACAAAAGAATTTAAACGTGCAAGAAGTATGTGCCAAAGTAGTGCCGAAAATTCTGCACACTGTCTGTCAAAACGTTATTAACCAGGTATAACCTCCCAGTGTTAGACCATTCACTTGACCTAGCACGATGTGACGTTTATCTGTTAATAATAACAAGATTTCAGACCGTTACAGCTGTGAAAAGAAAGCCAGCATGCGTCGTCAACGACCTCACAGAAGAAGACTTCCGGCACTGTTTTGCACAAAAGAAAATTCAAATGGAGCGGTGTAAGAATAGAGGGGTGTATATTAAAGGGGATATGTATAAATTTAAAATAAAAAGCTTTACAACACCAGTATTGTTATTTTATAGCCACACCTCGTATAAATTGAATTTTCTATATATTTTTTAGTGTTATTGTCGTTAGTGCATACTGTATTAAAGATATTTATGTTAAAAGTCCCGTTCGTAATCTTGTATACGCTTGAAAGTAAATAATGTTGAATTCTTATCGTTACTAACCGAAACCTTTAAGCGTGTTAAACGGACACACATTTTTAAAATTCTTTACTGATAGATTCACTAATAGATAAATAATCGAATCCGGAATTACTAGAACAACAATATTTTTCTGTTCCACACTAAAAATAATGTCTAGACGTGAGTATTCATCATCGATTACCCTTGAAAACGAATTTAAAATTATAATTTTCCTATCGTTTATTCATTTGAATTGCATTACCTTCGCACTCATTACTTTCTTCTGCACAATACGCGAATGTGTTCATGTTTAGAAGCACTTTAAATTTTTTTTTTATATTTATATCATTAGATTCTAAAATGAAGGCATACTTTTCTTTTTGCTGTAGTGTTTTCATTTGTGATCTTTCACTTTCATCTCATTCTCGTTGAAAAGTAAATATCATGAATAGCTTCCATGATTAGTGAAGTAGTTAGTGTACAATGTAATACGCCATTACTGACAGGACAATAAAATTTTGGAAAATGATTTTCCAATATAATAAAATGTATTTTTTAGGACCAATATTATAAACGATAAATTCTACAGATTTTTTTTGCTAGGCGAGTAATTTATTTTATTGGATAAATTTTGGTATTTTGAACACTGAATAAGTAAATACGGCAGTAAATCTATCAAGTAATTTACAAGCATTGTACAATTATCATAACCCTAAAAACGAATCGAATAGAATGTGTGTAAATGATGTCTCATTCAATAGCATTTCAACTTAGTTTTAGTAAACCTTCACTTAATTTTCCCATACGTATACTAATAATATTATTCACAAATAAAATGTTATTTCAATTTTGTTGAAAAATTGCCATCGTTTGTCGGATAGCATATACTCTAAAATATACTAATGGCATGACTATTCTTCGACTTGATCATAGGCTTTATAATAGCCAGATTTAGTTTACTCATTTATTAAGCTTCTGCAGTTGTTTTCATAATTGCTTCTGAGATTCTACACTGGAAACGCATCCTTGACACTACCTCCTTCTTGATCGACGTTTCGTTCACTTTTGTAAGTGCCATCTCCAGGGCTGCTATTATTGTTGTTGTACTGAAACTGAAAATTTGCTAGTTTGGAACGAGGATATACAGAATCGGTTCCGCGACACTAGAGCGTCATGATTATGGCTAAGCTTTTAATATAGTTGTTGACATTATTGAGATTCTTTAGGATCTCTACGCATTCACGTATTTAACGGTGAAAGCAGTAGATTGCTGTGGAATTTGTAAGCAGAATGAAATTGAATATTCTCTTAAAGATCGCAATCATCTAAAAACTCTTATTAACGTTTATAGACTTTCATGCTCGTGTGGCAAACAAAACGTTCGGTAAGCACTCGTATTATGGAGACGAACGCAACCCCTACTACTTTAACCGTAAAATACGCGAATCCATAAGGATTCTAAAGCATCCCAATAATATCAATCTTGATGACGCGTACTTTCTGCACAATACGTGGCAAACTGTTCTATCGCAAAAACTCCATCCATAACCATAATCGTGACGCTGAAATGTCTCGGGGTAGCTCCAATATAGCCCCATTCCAAACTAACAAATTTCAGCAGCAGAAGGAGGAGCTCTGATTATGTTCTTTGCAACAATGGACAAAACGTCGGTCAGGAAGGACGCGGTGCCAAGGAGGCGGTTCCAGCCCGGAATCTCAGAAACAATCAAACACTTTCATTATATTTATTTTTTTTACTAGAGAATTTTAATTTTGCTTGAGAATTTTCGACATGCTTTGGTATTTATAATATACAAAATAATCTGAAAAAATATTTAAGTTTAGAAAGAAAAAACTGGTAGCACTGTAATGGTTTGAATATATAATATCTTATACTAAAAAAAAAAGTCTATATAATTGATGCTGCCTACAGTTTCTAGAAGGATTCGCAATAAAAATCATAAACAATTACAAGAAATATTTTCTTTAATAGCAAAATTTTACTTTCAGCAAATGCAGCACTGTAACAAAGTCTATATTGTGCCAGTAATTTAAATAGTTGTTTTGATGTAATAATTCGGTCTACTTTGTTTCAGAAACACTTAGAATCCATTCACTGTTAGTTGTAAGAAGAATTCGGACCACAATTATAAGAGCGTTGTGATGTATGTACTTCATCAATGTATTTTTGCAAATGTTAAGATTGAAGTTAAAGGAGTTGACTATTTCGAATTAAAATGAATGCATACTACATACTTTTATCTTATTATAGTGGAAAGTTACTTAAATTATTGTAAAAATAAATGATGAAAGTAAATAAACTTATATTAAATAATACAAGAAAACTGGGTTTTATTAATGCATTATAACTATTATGTTATTCCAAAAACAAAAACAATATTTCATTTTTTGAAATCATTGCCCATAAAATTCTGAAATCTGATCTTAAGATCGTTGTACCCAAAGCTAACAAACGTAATAATGCCGTAGTCCTTGCCATTGATGAATGACCGCAAGATGCTGCTCTTTTCCAAGATGTGCCTAATTATTTTTTAAAATTCTTATCAAGTTTAATTGATTCTCAAAAATCTTACCTACCAATAATTCTAATGCCCCTAAACTATGTGGACCACCATAAATTCACAAACCTAACTTTTTCTTACTTCCAATGTTAGCACATTAAATAGTCCCACTTACAAACTATCAATTACCTTTCTTCGCCCTTTATGCTGCTCCCTTATCTAAAATTCCCAACACTTTGTATAAAGACTGAAAGCAATTATTGTGAATCTTCAGGATTTGCCGGTAAGTTTACTAGTAAGCTTTGATGTCGAATTCCAGCTGGCCGAGGTGTTAGAAGATATGATTTCACGGATTATTTGTATGGTGTCAGGTATGGAGATACCTGACACTATGAGAAATTCTACGCTCTGACCCAGTGGAAACTTGTCTAGCGTCTATCTATTTCCGATGCCGTAACGTTACTACGAAAATGTACCTGGTGCAGCCAAGGGTCCCCCACTTTGTTTTAGAGATTCGTTTAGGTACGTTATGACACTTTATTTATATAATAACACAACATAATTTGAAACATACTTGAGTAAGTAAAACCTACCAATTTTGTATAATACAAAAGTATTTTTAATAATATATAATATTATTAAATATGGGGTGTGAAGAACACAATACAAGTTCATATGTATTTTTGAATGTATCTTCTCCAAAGACGTAGATACGTATTTCATATTTCTACATGATTATCAATACGTCCCTGTTGGAGAAGAGACACATTCAACAAACATAACTGCCTTGCTATCTCGCAGATATTATTAAGACAGAGCGTGAAGGAATATTCAACGCTGTCTATATAATAATCGCAGAACTAGCCGTGGTGTTCCTTATAGTCGGTAACCACCGTATCTATAAAAAACTGTATTATCGTGTCTTCACTACTTGTCGGCGTAAACCGAATACGTATATAACAACATAATTTGAAACATACTTGAGTAAGTAAAACCTACCAATTTTGTATAATACAAAAGTATTTTTAATAATATATAATATTATTAAAAATGGGGTGTGAAGAACACAATACAAGTTCATATATTTTTGAATGTATCTTCTCCAAAGACGTAGATACGTATTTCACATTTCTACATGATTATCAATACGCCCTGTTGGAGAAGAGACACATTCAACAAACATAACTACCTTGCTATCTCGCAGATATTATTAAGACAGAGCGTGAAGTAATATTCAACGCTGTCTATATAATAATCGCAGAACTAGCCGTGGTGTTCCTTATAGTCGGTAACCACCATGTGTCTCTTCTCCAACAGGGGCGTATTGATAATCATGTAGAAATGTGAAATACGCATCTACGTCTTTGGAGAAGATACATTTAAAAATACATATGAACTTGTATTGTGTTCTTCACACCCCATTTTTAATAATATTATATATTATTAAAAATACTTTTGTATTATATAATAACACTTTCGTTATCTGACCAAATGAGCGTGATCGCTTGAAGAAATTCTTTAAGTTCCTTAATTCCCATTCTTTTTACCATAGGACTTAAGTATGAATTTTCATTCCTAAATGCCTTAGTAAACAATCATACTGCTGTTATATTAGGATTTCGTGTATCGCTCGGTACAAACCTGTACGTGAAATTTGAAGAAAAAAGGCAAGTTCCTCGATGGTAAATCGCTGATTTTCACGAATTTTTTCTTCGACATTACTCACAAGTTCGTAAGTCACAACAGTTGGCCTTTCGCTCCATTCTTTATCATAGACATTAGATCATCATTCTACTACTACTGTCACTCGTGAATCTCAGCAGCCTTCGTGTACTTTGCACACAGGAATCGGATAACTGTATGCAATTTACAGTCGGCGGATTTTTAATTGCAGAAGCCATTTTAAACGGCCGAAATAGCACGAAAGAATGTCCGAATGATTCTCTCACTAGCACTACCATACTCACACTGAACCAGACTACACCGCAGCACTGCGATCATCCTCACTCTTCTGCTTACTAAGCGGAAACGGAATCACCCTCATACTATACTATGTTACCAGAATAAACCGCAATGACACTTAATTATCATGGAGTGAAGGTAGGACGAAAGCACGAGATACAACTTTCATTGTTCTGTCACATATTCTGGCAGTGTTTTATAAATAATTCACAACATGTTTTGTGAACCAACTACAGCCTTAAAAAAAAGAAAGAGAAGAACATATTTTGTAAAACTGAACTTCCAGCGATGAAGTATTAGCATGAATGGAGAACTATAACCATCTTCCAAATATAAGTAAATCTACATTGGATCGATTTATGAAGCAAATAAATTTCGGATAAAGAAATATTTTTTTTGTATATTAACATAGTTTAGTTCGCAATAATGGTGCATTCCACAGATATTTAAAAAGGAGTCCAAATAGTATTTCGACAGAATAGGGTGACATCATAATCTAGAGATGAAAATCCCTAGATTATAGATACTTCACAAAACATATTTCAAAACAGACAGATTTGTTTGTTTAAACGAAACCTGAATAAAAGGCACAGTTCAGTATTATATTATATATGGAAAGTTCAATTGGCTCTCTAGAAAAGAGAGGAAAGCAAGAAAACAACCTGATTTTCATGAAGAGATTAATTCTGTACCAATCGAGGAATGTTTCTCTCGTATATTGTATTATTTACCAGAGAACGCTGTTATAGTTTTGATTAATGCACCATACCAGTATAAAAAAATTGAAAAGGCACCATAAACGTCACAAAAAAGATCAGATATCCAAAACTGGTTGAGAAATAAAGGAATACAATATGATGAGGATGTGGTTAAAGTGGAACTATTAACATAAATAATGAACATTTCATTGATGGAATAGTAAAATTATATAACAAAGTTGTGCTAAGATTAAAACATTGCCATTGAGAATTCAATTCTATTGAGTTGATATGAGTTCAAATAATAGGTTGTATTAACAAATAAATTCTCCTATTGGATAGGGTAGATCAAGAAAACTAACAAACAAACCACCGACTCTAAACCGAAGCTCTACTTCATGCCTATGATGCGAAGTCCTTCATTGACCTAGATACCAGTTGTCGAGCCTCGCCAAATACGATACAACCGCCCATAGGTTCGGACAAAAGTTGGTCAGTTTTAGGATGAAGCCACGTCTATTTCCTGTGGAAGATGGCAATGGTACCATCTATTGACTTACGCAGTAAGTCACATAGATCTACCTCGAATTTAGGGATGTTTACTAACAGATCCATGAACACCCAACGTTCAAACGGTACATTCTTCACAGAACTCTAATTCATAAAACCACGTCATGGAGGCTTGCTGAACTTCCGCATCGGTTGTCAACCGCCTATCGTGCTTTTACAACGTTCTAAAGAGATGGAACTTACTAGCTGCTAGGTCTGGCTGTTGCCGGTCGGTAACTATCACTTGAAACGTCGCGACAATTCACACATATTTTCTGCGAATTGTTCGCCACATTCCACCACTACCATCCCAGTGTGTTACAATAACTGACAGCAATGGTTCTGAAAGACCATCATCATAACTTTAATGGTAGGTTGAGATGATACGAGCTTCTATGGTATGAGTGCTTGATTCATTTCCGGTATCACATGATGTATTCACGTTTCAGCTCTGCTATAAATACAGCGGAAGAATGACACTCGTTCCTCATGAAATCGCATCATGCGTATGAATGGTAATTCTATTCGAGTGGCCTCATGATCTTCTGTGTGGTCATGCGTTAACACTTCGCTCGGTAACCCAGTTGTTTATGCATGATACTGAGTACACTGAGTTTTTGAATGCCTTGGCAATATCAATAATTCGAATGCGTTTATTGTCCTGCATCAGACTTACAATACAGCACACATTATCTATGCTAGACGTATTTGACCGCTTATATTACTGTTCATTTTGAAAATTTGCCCTGCCGTTATTGAATTAGTACACTAAACCCGCACCTGTTTCCATGACATGGTTTTAGCAGCATACACCTGATTAAATTGACAATTAATTTCTGCAGGTGAGATATTTATGCATTTGGCAATACTTTTATGAGCCAGCCATCGTATAACTAATATTGTGAGGGTCTAGTACAACATATACGGCACCTAAAGACTGTGTGATGAAGCTATTGTCCTCCCCCGCAGGCTGGTGAGAAATTGGAACAAGAAGAAGAATAAACACTCGTGAGAACTGTTGTTACTTTATCTTTTGAACCAGGCTTACATATATTAATGAAAAATTGAATGTTTTGCATAATTTTAGACAAAAGTCTTGGTTTTTGCATTAGCTTTATAACTTTTTCATAATTTCTATTCGCTTTTAGATGATATGAAAGGCTCTTCAGTTTAGTTGACTTTTATTAAGACTATTATCATTTCCTAATAGCTTATTATTATATTTAGAAAGATTTCATAAGAGGTCAGGCAACTCGATTTCAAATGCATAAAATTAAGTCAACACTTTATACAGTAACCCACGTCATTCATTAGTTGCAGGATATAGTAGTTATACATACGGTATGTATTTATTGTTATGGGTGATTTCTATAAAAGATTAATCTTGTAGAAAATATTGTGTTATGTGAACTGCATTCTACAAATGTTGTAACACACTACTAAAAATAGAAACGGCATTAAAAACTATTCTCCCTTTCCTGTTAAAACTCAAAGAAACTGTTCAATTAGTTAAGATAATGCGCATTTTAAAGAAATTCCCGAGCGCAGTACGTGTTACTATGAACAAACAATTGGGCAACGACTGCTTGATCATATACCGTTCTGCGGGCCTCAGCCACCTTGACAACAAGGTGAACCACTTCGTTCTTTACTTGTTGTGTCTCCTGTCACACAAGAACGGGTATACCAACGCATACTTCTTGTATTTAGAGGCACCTGAAATGTATAAAAAGTTCAACATGCCCACAAATCGAAAGCTAGTTTTTTTTTCAATTATAATTTTAATTTAAGTAATCATTTAATATATACATACATATTCAAACGTTCTATTGTTTGTGTACCAGGAAGAGGAAATGAAGCGTTACTTCGACCGAATTTTAATGAAATTTTAAACTACCGTTATATTTTTTATGCACTTTGTTTTTATGTTTTTGCAATTTTAAAAAGATATAGCAAAAAATGGTTTCCAATGTTACGATTTCATATGTTGTTGACAGAAGATTGCATGCTTGGAAACTAATTAATTCTTGAAGAAATTTTCTATATAAATTCTATAATTACTAAAATATTCATTTTACTTGCATGGAAATAAAATCTACCTTTACTTCTTTCACTTTTATTTATGCACACGCAACGTCCTATATATTATGCAGATTGAGTTAATCATTCTTAATTTAAGTTTCTAGAAATAGCACGTAAGTATATTAGATAAGACTGAAAACACAAAAATAATTTCATATATGATAGATAAAACGCACGAAGCAATCCACCTTTTTCAATCAAAAACAATGACGTCTGTATTACCAGTCTCACAACAAAGAAAATAATAGTCTTATTAATCTGAAATATATTATATGTATATACCAGTAATTGTATGATTTTTTCGATGAATAATATTAATTAAAAATTATAATTTTGACGTCATTTCAACTAATTTTATCATTAGATGTTGGTCATCATGAAAAAACATTTACATGATACTGTCGAATTCGAATTATTTGACAGGAGGTTGACGATTGTTATTGTTGTGTTTTCGTTATCTTTGTTATACCTATTTTATTACAGTAGTATTTTCAGTACCAGTTCTTTTTAGAACTAGCGATGCCTAAGCCGTTCAGCACCCGGTCAAAGGTGCTAATTAGCTCTTCGATTTAATACTTTAACCGTGAACGGGACAATAGTGGACCACTATTATAGGTGAAAAGTGTGCGTGAGGTATGTACATTTTGTTGTAATTGCATCAAATAACGTTATTGTCATTTTAGAGAGTTGCAGAAGCATTAAATATATGTGTTGAATCTGTCACTAATATTTAAAAAACAATGATATAAAATGAGCTTCCTCGAAACCTTAAAGAAAAATATTACACGAAAAAACGTGCACGTGATGTCACTCCAGCAATAAAATCAACAATATGTGATACTATATAATATCTATATAAAAACAGTAAGTTACTAACACCTTATTAAAGTAATTAACATAAAGATATCAATGTAATTTTAGAGAACATTTTACAAGAGCATCACTAAGGGAGCATCATATCTTTGAGTGTTCTGTTGATTCTCTTGGTAGAGTACTAGCAGATATTGGTTTTAAATATGAGAAAGATTGTCCACGGAGAGGATTAATGGGACACATGTTGCCCTTACTTGAACCAATTTTCTAAGAAGGTATATGAACAATTTACAAGCTGATAATTCAATGCAATATGTATATTTGGATGAGACATGGATATTCGAAAATGGGAGTGTAATAAATATCATGGCAAGATGATAGCCACAAAAGTGTTCAAAAACTGAAAATTGACGGCAAGAGGTAGCAGCTTTGCATTTATTGGACATAACTTTCTATAAATACAAATTCTGCTTTTCTCTTGGGTCCATTATAATTCATGTAGGTACAGGTATTGGTTTTATTGAAGGTGCCTCATTAGTATTTTCTTCAAATACTAGTAATACCGATTACCATGAAGAAATGCATATGGACAATTTTGTGAAATAGTTTGAAGCCCAACTACTTTAGAACCTAGAAAAACCATCTATGATTATCATGGATAATGTCAGTTATCATAGTGTTCTGTATGATAAATGTACCAATAATTCTTGGATCAATGATCAAATAAATTATCCGCAGCTGGTATCTTATGACTATTTAACCACTCTCTCGTTAAATAGTCATAAAATACCAGCTGCGGATAATTTATTAAAAGACAAGTTATTAAATTTAGTCAAGTGGTATGTACTTAGCGGATAATTTATTAAAAGACAAGTTATTAAATTTAGTCAAGTGGTATGTACTTAGAAATGTATATTTTAGTTACTCATATCATTTTTATGTTTTAGTAATAATCCATACAGCTCTACGACTGCCACCATATCACCATCATCATCATGTATATTCAACCGAATAGAACAAATCTGGGCAATAACGAAAGCATATTACAGTAAGCATCTTGGAGAAGAAGGTTTTGGAGAAAAGAATACTATTAAAATGTAGAACAATGCCTTAGAAACAGTCACACCTTAAACTTGAAATACTGTTTAACACACTAATAGCGAAATAAAAAAATTATGAGACCGAGAATTGCTGCTTGATAGAGAAGAAGTAATACTATTTATTATAAATGTTAATTTCCGAATCTGAAGTTAGTACTAATAGTGATCTCGAATTTATGTAAATTCTGCTATAATGTAAAAGCAGACACTCAGTTTTTTTTAGAAAATTTGTTTATATTTGTGTAACCGAAAACCAAACTTTCTTAAAAGCATGGTCTTACCTTACAGGGAAATATACCATACAGCAAAAATTGCATGTTTATTACTTGAAATAGAAAAGATGTGTTTCTTTTATTATACAGAAAAATAGTTCGAAGTAAAATCTCTAAATAAAATATATTTGCAGCAATATGTTGCTGCAAATATATTTTGGGCTTTAATTATGTAATTTATCGGCAATTATAGTTAGTTGTAAGTTTAAATTCTTTCAATGGAGACTGTGGTTAAATAATAATTTAAAAAAGGTATATAACCCCTTACCACAATTATTAGTCGTATCCTAAATACGTATTTCGACAACTAAGTTGTCATCATCAGTAGGTAAAAACTACTAATTAAAGTCACACGAGGCACAATAAAGTAAAGTAAGATAAACGCTTCCGCACAACTACTATACACTGCAACCCTGTAAAGACTAAATTTACCATGCACATCTCAAACTACGAGACAACGCACTTGTCTCTTGGAAAAGGTTTTTAAAAACATGTGTTGAAATATCGAACAAAGGGACGGCAAAAATTCTTCTCTAAAGAAGGCACCTATTAAAAACGATTTTAAAGCTACGGTGACCTACTAATAAACTAAATGAAACACCTTATATTTCCACAAACCACTAGTATATATAACTGCTCATACAGTTATATATACTAGTAGATAAAAGCAGTCCTTCGATCTAAGAGTTTTAATGATATTCCACTCTTTATTGACTGACTTCTGTTTGTGCTGCTGTAAATTCTTATCGATTTGGGTTTTACAAGCTTCTCGAATAAAGTTTTTTGGCCCTTGTTCAAAATACTTAATCGAAGTTTCGATGCTTGCAATCACCTGTTCCATAGGAATCTGACGGCTTGGCAAACAGTATTTTAACCCTTTATTTAACAAATTTATTTCTAAATCACTAAAATTCTCAGATGATTGATTGATCACTAATGTTTCTTTTATAGGAATTTATTAGTATCCTTTTTAGGTGGACATAACTTTTTAAATTTCTTATTAAGTTTTAAACATTTCTTTTTCAATTTATAGTCTTTAATTTCCGTAATTTTCCTATAAAAGTTACACCAATCTTCGAATTCATTGTTGTCCATGCTTTTAGTTAATTTTAAATGTAAATTATATAGTTCTAATTCTAATTTACTACGTTTACTGTACAGATATTTCATTTCTAGGTTCAACCATTTCATTTTTGCATATGAAATGACCTTATCGTTATTTCTACAATTAGTCGTTACATTTACGTTCATGAATTTAGGAAAAACATTGTTATTTTTACACCGTTTCAGAAAATTGATATCTGTACTTATAAGTTTAATTTTAATATATAACTTATGAAATCTATTGAACTCCTTTGACCGGGAAGTCATTGTGAAAATTCTTTCAATGGAGACTGTGGTTAAATAATAATTTAAAAAAGGTATATAACCCCTTACCACAATTATTAGTCGTATCCTAAATACGTATTTCGACAACTAAGTTGTCATCATCAGTAGGTAAAAACTACTAATTAAAGTCACACGGGGCACAATAAAGTAAAGTAAGATAAACGCTTCCGCACAACTACTATACACTGCAACCCTGTAAAGACTAAATTTACCATGCACATCTCAAACTACGAGACAACGCACTTGTCTCTTGGAAAAGGTTTTTAAAAACATGTGTTGAAATATCGAACAAAGGGACGGCAAAAATTCTTCTCTAAAGAAGGCACCAATTAAAAACGATTTTAAAGCTACGGTGACCTACTAATAAACTAAATGAAACACCTTATATTTCCACAAACCACTAGTATATGTTTCGCGTTTCGTGAAACAGATGTACCGGGTGTTTTGTTTATTAAATTATTTATCATGTTTCACCCAGAGCCTACCGTGAATTCTATACATTATTTTATATTGCTTAACTCCTTAACTAGGACATGCCATCTATTTATAATTAACTTTTAAATTAAATACCTACAATATCCAATTATTCTATGACCCTTTTCACGTGTAGTGATTCTCATTTAATATGCAAAATTACCTCCTTAACATACCCAGAGACTACCGTGAATGTTATTCTCATTTAATATAATACAACAAGCCAGATGTCTAGTTTTTCACATATAACGCCCCTTCTTAATTTGTCTTTCTCAGTATTTACAATGAGAGTTCGGCCTGTACTATATATATACGACTCTTTAACCATTTGTTAATGGAAAATTTTTTTATACTCCTACCCAAAATAGATTTTGTCACTACCTGCGTACTCGAATGAACACGTTTTATTAATAACCATTAATTTATACATTGCACAAGAAATGCTCATACAGTTATATATACTAGTGGTTTGTGGAAATATAAGGTGTTTCATTTAGTTTATTAGTAGGTCACCGTAGCTTTAAAATCGTTTTTAATAGGTGCCTTCTTTAGAGAAGAATTTTTGCCGTCCCTTTGTTCGATATTTCAACACATGTTTTTAAAAACCTTTTCCAAGAGACAAGTGCGTTGTCTCGTAGTTTGAGATGTGCATGGTAAATTTAGTCTTTACAGGGTTGCAGTGTATAGTAGTTGTGCGGAAGCGTTTATCTTACTTTACTTTATTGTGCCGCGTATGACTTTAATTAGTAGTTTTTACCTACTGATGATGACAACTTAGTTGTCGAAATACGTATTTAGGATACGACTAATAATTGTGGTAAGGGGTTATATACCTTTTTTAAGTTGTAAGTTTAATGAAGCAATTTTAAATAATGAAGAATCATTGAAAGAGGTTATTTCTTCAAATATACACATCTGAATACCTAATCGTTGTTTTAAATCTTCAGTATTAAGCAATAATTTAATAATAGAAGTACTAAGTTTGATTTATATTTTTATAATTCGTTAAATAAAATAGTGAACTTAAAAATGTAGTTTTATTTACTTATAGTAACCAAATACATTAGTTTATTACTTATTTTTAATGAGAATGTACTTAATTTGCCTTTTCAATTAATTTTGTCAATTTTGATATAAATGTAGCCTGCTAATTTTATAAGTCGACACAAGGCTCAAATATATGTGCTACAACTATTACGTCATGGAATTTAATGACGAAAGTGGATTGCTTCGTGCGTTTTACCATATATATACGAGGGTATAGCAGATATAAACGAGACTGATTTTTTTAAACTATTAATGCTTTATTGAACAAGGTTAATACAAATATACTATTTTTCTACATAATCTCCCGCTCGCGCAATACATTTTTCCCAACGGATTGGAAGCGTTTTAATCCCGTTATCGTAAAAACTTTTAGGCCGGTCACACAGCCACTGGAGCACAAATTTCTCTACCGCTTGGTCGCTGTCGAAACGCTGGCCTCCAAGAGCTTCTTTTAGAAGTCCAAACAAATGGTAGTCACAGGGTGACAAGTCTGGACTGTAAGCAGGATGTTCCAAGATTTCCCAGCCGAATTGTTCCACTTTTTGGCGTTGGTCTGGCGTTGTCGTGAAGGAGAATGACATTTTTAACGGATTTCGTCTTTCTTTTTCGTCGTAAAGACAATTTTGCGACATCCAAAACGTCGCAATAATATTGGGCATTAATTGTGCGGCGATCATGAAGAAAATCAAGCCTCAATGTTGGCTTCGGTAACGCTCGTCCGTGGGCGTCGAACGTGGCTCTGGTTTTCAACTTTCTCCCGGCCTTCAGAAAATTGTTTATGCCGTGCAAACACGCGAGGTCGTGAAAGGGTGTTCTCCCCGAACTGTGCGTGCAATCTGCGTAAAATGTCTGTTGGATTCAAAAACTTAATAATTATCCGCTGCTCCACGGAAACGTGCACTGCTTGCTCACTCATGGTCACTGCACTACTGAACGGTCTCGACGGAATTTCAGACGTTGCTCTCCCCACCCTAAGTGCTTTGTCTACATAGCCACCTACTTCTCCGATTCAAAAAACTTTTGTACGAGTCATTAAAAAATTGGTCTCCTTTATATCTGATATACCCTCGTATATACATTTGTCTGGATTGGACGATTATAATTACGTTATGAATTCGTCTTATTATAATACTAATACCTTGGAAAATATGCGAAATGCATTTTAAGTGCATTGTAATGTACCTTACCTTAATATCATATAATATTTTATTTATATCATTTTATATTATAGTATTTTATTATTTGTATTTCTAACTAATTGGTTACACATTGTGTATTATCATCATTTTCTGTAACGTTCTAATATCTTTAAATTGATTGTTCATATTAAGGGATCAATTTATATTAACAGCATCTTGACTTCGACGATTCTTTGTTTAGTCTACAAATTCCAGAGTTTTTGAAGGGTCTAATGCAAAATGTTTATATTAATTCATATTCCAACTCGCACAAACATCGTACATAGTACATAATACGTCAGCTACACAAAAAGTCTAACAATTCATAACCTAATTTACATATACCGTACGTAATACATTTGTTATATAATAAAAAGAAGAATCAAGGTTAATTCTATTAGTGGAAATAGTATTTAGTTATAAAGATAATATAAATACGTATCATCGCTGAAAGTCAACCAGTTATTTTGTGTATTATTAAATAATATAGACTATTAATTAATAAAACTTGGTGAAAATTAAATTAATGGCATATTGTGAGTATTTTTTTAAATGCATATGCAAAATTCAATAATGCATATATTAAAGTTTCCTACCAAATGTCTAAAAATTTAATTTTATAAATTTCAAAATTCTGTTATGGACTGTAGCATTACCTGCAAAGATGACCCTTTTACCTGTAATTTCTCCCACGCTGTGTTAACAATTTTGTAATGAAAATGTTCAATAGTATTTTAATAGTCCTTTAAAAGCACACTGTACCACTATTTGTAAATATTAGATTCTGTTGTAAATTTCCGCTGTACATTTATATTTCTGTTCGAAATTAGAATGTAATTTTTCCACGTAAATTTACGAACTTTAGTATTTCTTAATATAGTCAATGTCTTCATTGACTAAACTAATCATAAAATAAAGATTTTATCATATTGACATTTTATAGGTTATTGTATGATTCACTCGAATGTTTTGAAAGCGGGGATTTACAGACTACACAAGTTGTGCGGTCGCACTGAAGGAGTGTGTTTGTTACCCGTTCCCTTTGCTTCAACTTAATAAAGGTGTCTCAGAATATTTAGTTTTTTATTTTTACCGTAACGCGCCAAACCCAGATAGCAGCAACCCTCCGGTTGTGGTGACAAACGTTTGGCGGCTTGTTTAGTTTAGTAGCGATGGATCGTGACCGCAGCGCGTCTGAGTGTTCTATAGAAATAATAATTCTTACATTATTGTTCGATTTCTTTACCGGGCACATTTTAATTTAAGCACCATGAGAAATGTGCCAAATACGAATTTAATCAAGCATTGGGTGCGCAAGTTTGAAGAGACAGGAAACACAATGGCGAATAAATAAACTTGGGCGAAAAAAGACATCGAATATGAATGTCGGTCGCGTTCGCCAGTCTGTTATGGACGATCTACAGCAGTCACTACGATTGCGCGCAGTTTCACTAAATTTAAACAAATCCTCCGTTCATCGCATTATTTCCAAAGTTCTACATTTCCATACTTACAAAATAGTTGTTTTGCAAAATATGAAGTCCGATGATCCCGCTAATTGAGTCGAATTCTGCAGAAATTCACTTTAATAGCTTTAATAACATATGGTTCTTTGATGAATCCAATTTTCATCAACGGACAGATAAATAAACAAAATTGCAGATATTGGGCTTCCGATAATCAGCTGGAACTCCATCAGAAACCAATACACTTGCCGAAGGTTATCATTTAGGCTGCCATATCAAGTTAAGGAATTATCGGGCCATGGTTTTTTGAAGATAACGATGGTGGCACCCAGACTGTTAATTCTGATTGATATTGCCATATAATCCGGACTTTTTTGGTTCCAGAACTACAATACCAGATTGGTTACAATCATGACACATTTTTCCAGCAAAATGAAGCCACTACCCACGTCACAAATGACACGTTAACTGCTCTTCATGATTTATTCCCTGAAAGAGTAATTAGTCGCCGAGGAGAAAACAACTGGCCACCGAGGAGTCCAGATTTATCGCCTACTGATATTTTTTAGTTACAACCCATTACCACCCAACTTAAATGTTTTAAAGCAAAGAATTACAGACGCAATCAACGCAAATCCAAGAGCAATGCTTCAGCGAGTGATTTAATATTTTGGTTCCAGACTAAATGAGACGGATGATGTATATTTACAAATGGTTATTTTATATAAATAAAAATTCAAAAACTGCTCTTTAATTTATCATTAATTAAAGCAAGCTTAAACTAATTGTGTTGTTTTATTTTGATGTATCAAAAAACGAAAAACATACTAAGACACCTTCATAAGTAAATAGAAGTTATAAATAAAGTTATTGAATCATTGACATTGTCAGCAATACGTGCTTTTCCCAACTAACCATAGTGCTTTATTGCGAAAGTAGATTCAGGATAAAAAGGATTTTCAGATCATCGACAACTACATTTTGCTGGCTGTGCGACAAACGAGTAAGTACTTATGTATATATAACCAGGCATGTATACTTTAAGAAATCTTTCTGTTTACACTTGTATTTTTATATTTATTTAGTTATTTAATTTTTATAATTAAATTGTTTTTAAGTTATTAAATTATTGTATTGTTATCTTTATCAATTTTTTAAACTAACGTATTACATATTTTTATAGATAAAATGTGACAGGAAATTCCAAGTAGATCAACACTCATGAACCAAAAGCCGTCAGTGCAAAAATCGTGGGCCAAATCACATGATACAAAAACAATTAACCTGTCAACATCGAAACAATGAGAAAGAAATTTATTCAAGAGATCTATGTAATCTTTTTATCGGGTCATATTCTGTTTCATAATCTGGATAAGAAATTGTTCCAAGATTTCTCAAAGTGACACTAGTCTAAAGAAAATGTCAATGTGTCTTCGTCATTTACTTTGAGAAAGTAGTATGTCGATCGTAACCTTAAAGACGTGATAGAAGTCGTCCAAAATGAAATTAAAAATAAATATGTATGGTTTTCTGTCGACGAAACTACAGATGTTCAGGGAAGGTGTGTTGCTAAATTTATCATTGGAGCTTTGAACGAGGATAGCCAAGGAGAAGGATTTTTGATTGGTGTAAAGGTGTTAGCAAAAATGAAGAATATAAACACCGCTAGCCTCGTTAATGATACGTTAACTAGCTTCTTTTTACCGCTAAAATTACCAATAGAAAACGTATTACTGATGGTAACTGAAAGCAGCAGAAAATTTAAAAAAAATTTTCTTTAATCTAATACATTGCACATGTTCGGCGCATGGCTTAAATAGAGTAGCCGAAACTGTTAAATCAGAATTTGCTTTAGTTAATAGTTTAGTAATTAGTAAGTAACGGGAAGAACGGTTTTGTTAGAGCTCCGGTATAATTTCAGGTATATATAGAGAAATATCCAAAATTGCCATTATCTGCAGAACCAGTAGTAACTCGTGGTTAAACACCGTAATTTTTTTTGCTGAAAATGATGTGGAAATGGAGAACGTTATTTGCGATTTTGATCTAAATTGCTCGGCGTCAACTAGAAAATGCATTAGTTTATTTGAAAACCCTTTAATTACTAGTCAATTGTGTTTTATTAAAAGTAATTTTTTGTGTATAGCTACCGTAATCACAAAACTAGAACGCAGAGAATTTTCATTTGACGAAAGTATTTCTCTAGTAAATTTTGTAAAATAATATTTTTCAAGGAAGTTTTGGAGAAGGTATCAATTTAAGTCCAAATGTGGTGTGCAAATTGAAGTATATTTATCATAGAAAGTTCTTGGAGCAACTTTCTATGAACTTGAGCGGTCATTTTTCAGTTACAAGTTAATTTTAAGTGAACGACGACAGAGTTTCACAATGGACAATCTAGAAATGCATTTGATTACTTATTGTTATTACTCAAGTAATAATTAATTAATTATTATTGGAAAAATTGGAATGTTCAAAATTTAAATATACTTATTGTTAATAGAAATGTACCATATTTTCTGTAGGGTAAACTTCACACCAGATTTTTAATAATATTTTATATTATTAAAAATACCTTTGTATTATACAAAACTGGTGGGGTTTACCTACTCATGTATGTTTCAATTATTCTGATACATTACACATGCGGTTAAGCCGTAGTATGAGTGAAGACACAAATAAAATGCAGTTTTCTAGAGAGATTGGCTGTGCTACCTCTGGAAGGGCGTCGTTACTTCACATTGATTATGTGGACGGTATGCGAGGTACTTCGGCTGTCTGACAACAGGCAGCGCCGAATTTACTTCTGCTCCCGGTCTGGATAATTACGGTGATAGGGCGATGTGGTTCTTTTTTGTGAATGTGTCTGGGAATATCCTTTCTCCAGCAGGGGCGTACCGATGAGCCTGTAGAAAGGTGAAATACGTATCTACGTCTCTGGGGATAGGATATATTCGGACACGTTCACAAAAAATATTAATAGTGAACCTGCATGTGTGTTCTTCACACCAGATTTAATAATATTTTATATTATTAAAAATACCTTTGTATTATACAAAACTGGTGGGGTTTACCTACTCATGTATGTTTCAATTATTCTGATACATTACACATGCGGTTAAGCCGTAGTATGAGTGAAGACACAAATAAAATGCAGTTTTCTAGAGAGATTGGCTGTGCTACCTCTGGAAGGGCGTCGTTACTTCACATTGATTATGTGGACGGTATGCGAGGTACTTCGGCTGTCTGACAACAGGCAGCGCCGAATTTACTTCTGCGCCGGTCTGGATAATTACGGTGATAGGGCGATGTGGTTCTTTTTTGTGAATGTGTCTGGGAATATCCTTTCTCCAGCAGGGGCGTACCGATGAGCCTGTAGAAAGGTGAAATACGTATCTACGTCTCTGGGGATAGGATATATTCGGACACGTTCACAAAAAATATTAATAGTGAACCTGCATTTGTGTTCTTCACACCAGATTTGTAATAATATTTTATATTATTAAAAATACCTTTGTATTAAACTAGATAGTTATTGGCCACTTAAGGCAAGTGACATTTATTTATTGTTAAGTGTAATTTGATAAATATGGATCATAATTATATGGGAAGAATTGCTCTTAAATTGGGTATACGCTTACATTGTGTTTAATAGCACATTCATTAAGAAAAAAGAACAACTATGAAATTTTGATATTTTTATAATATTGGCCAGATGAATTCATTTATTGGCCAGATTTTATATAGTTATTGGCCAATTGTGTAAAACATATTAGGTATGTCTCTATTTATTAACTTATGATTAAACAATTTTTAAATAAAATAATTGGTATTGCTACAAATAAATTAGATATTAAAAAATCTCTTTTGTTGCGGAACAAGTAACATAATAAAACGTTATTTTATACTTATATGTATTATCTTTAATTAAAAGGCACTTTAAATGATACTTTCTCTCACAGTGTACATTTAAAACCTAAATTGTCAGTAGTAATATTTTTAAAACAAATTAAAACATAAGCCAATATAAATCTTCTATTTTCATCAGCAAATAAGTTCTTTTCGCCATGTCAATTTGCTCTCTTTCATCGTTTTAATTGCTTTTCCCGAAATCTTTTAGTCAAGTTTCATTTTTATGCGTTGTTTGTTCTCTTCTTGAATTTCCTTTCCTTCTGCTTTTTTTCTTAAAAGTCTTTCTCATTTCTTTTTATAATTTGGCTTGTATTTTTGCTTCTTCTTTGTCATTAAAAACTTTTTTGCAATCTGAAGATATTATAACAAACGATGCTATTTATGTAGCTTTTCTTTATCCTTTTCGTTCTGAAGTTTTTGGATATGTTATAAAATCACGTAAACTTTTGTATAAGTCACCTTGACTCACAATTATTTTCCACACAATTGTTATACTATAAAGAAACATAATCATTAAAGTTATTTACAGAGTTAGTAGCAAAAATAATAGGTATATTCGCTACATCTATGTTGTCAGGCCATTCGTAATTGTATTCTATTTCTTTATTAGAATTTTCATCATTATCTTCTAAGTCAAATTATTGGACAAGCGAACTGTCGAAATGATCAGCTAAACTATTTCTTTTGTCATTCAAAATATCATGATATAGGTCTGTCTCTTTAATTTCCGAGTCCCCGTTTTGCTCGCGATATTGTTGGTTATGACTTTCTTCATGTTCTAATTTCTTATATATTTCACGAAGCATTAGAAAATCTTCATTATGTATATTATCAGTTTCAGTGAGTTCGGTTTTTAATTACTTTAATAGGTTTCCCAATAGCATCCTCGGCGTATCTTCTTTGATAAGCAGAGTTCTCATTCACAGACGGTATTCTGCAAATTCATAAAAAAACGCTTAATGCAGTTATTGGCTACCCTGATATATAGTTATTGGCCTCTGGCCAACTACTGCATTTTAGTGAAAATTGAAAAAATGCTTCACGATGCTTAACACGCGTTTTAACGAAGAGAATTATAAAACTCAAAAATTTCACAACATGACAATCATTGGCCACTATGGACAATAATTGTTATACGGTTAATAATACTCGTATAAAGCAGTTGGTGGCCACTTCTATAATTTTAGTATACATTTTTTAAATTGAGATTTTAACGTAATAAATTATTATTTTGTTTAGTATTGTTCTAATTATATAAAAGCAATTTGTTATAATAATGATTTTCATGGAACTACTGATTGATAATTGGAGCAGATTGCTTAAGGAATTCACAAACGCATACCTTATTTTAAACAGGAATAAACTGCAGGCAAAATAAACATCTAACTGTCCTCATCTACTGCAGATATAACCTAAATAAAGTTTTCGCGCCACAAGCAAGTTTGCGGTTACAAAGTGAGCACTAAATTTTGGTAAATACAGTACACGGAACCTTATTATACCATAAAATTATAAAATGTGGCCAATAACTATAATGTGGCCAACCATGGTTTAGTTTACCCTATATCATTTTTATTGTTCTACGTAAAATAAATAATTTCATAAAGAAAATAATTGTTTTATGATTTTTGATGACATTCAACACTATATGTAACGTGAACATGCATATATACACTTTCTTATTATATTAGAGATTGTTATTATTAATATAATAATTATTTTATTACTTATATAGTTTAATACAATACTTGCATCTTTCAAAGCATAAATGCATGTTTAGGGGCATAATTTAATAGTTTATCATGCATATTTGCATGCATTTTCTTTAAGTTTTTTAGTGCATATTTTTCAAGCTCTAATAATAACGACAACATTGAGTTAGCTCAACGGCAAAAAAAAACATACAGAGAGAAATGCGATATTGTGATATACCGAGCAACATTCTTACTAAATCCACAAATACTACGTGGCTCGCACGATATTTATATACTCTTACATCGCTTGACGAAGAACTGGTTGTCCTCTACCTGCACGAGACCCACGTTCCATGCAGACAATCTTTCAAGCTCATAGGTATATTATTTTCTGTATTTACATCGCATCTTATTCGATATAAATAATTAAACATGTCTTTGAAATAAAGAAACAACGTATGAAAAATGGAAAGAAGTAATTAGGTATATACAATACAAGCGACAAAAAAATGGCACAGATTTAAAAGATATTTGTCATGCCACTCGGCGACCGGCTATATCATAGATAGTATCGAAGACGACACTCAGAAGTGATCGACAATAACATGTGTACATTCGATATGATTTGCGTCCTCGATTAAAGATAGATTGTTACCAAAATGAACGTAAAATGCCCCATCTTACATATTTTTTTAATATATTTTCTTTTAAAATTTCACATGCAAGTATAAATTTGTTGCAGTGGACTGCTAAAACCCAGTGCTAAAATGTTCATTAACTAGAATTTACCGACATTTGTTTATTTAATAGTTTATTGAAAAATTCAAGAAATAATTGTAAATTAATGATAAATCCAAAGTAGCTGCAATAATTTTAATCATATTAATAAGATTTCTTTGGAAACCGTGCTTAAGTAAAAACTCAAAAAAGGTATAAAACCGCTTACCATAATTAATAATCGTATCCTAAGAACGCATTTAGACAACTAAGTTGTCATCATAAATAGGTAAAACCACTATTCAAAGTGTAGAACATGAGGCAAAGTAGATCTAACACAAAGAATTGCTCACTATTTTAAAAAGCGTCCACATACAATAAAATGAATATAAACACACCAAAACCAAAACTAAAATTACGTTAACTTACCTCCCTCCAGAAACGCCACACATGTGTTTATTCTCACGGCCCCAACTTTTTCTACCTCTTTTCTAAGAATGATAAGAGACCGCTGCGATAGAACCGTTGTCCGAGTTGACAATATAAATTTTGTTTTTAATGATGTGAATGCTTTCATTTATATCGAGCTCTTTGGGAATATTATTTATTATCATCTTACTTTTTGAATCACTCTTATATTAATTAAATCATTGATATTTGAAATTCATTATTAAAACTATTTTATAATAAATATAACTGTATAAATACATATTTCATAAATATAGGTGTCGGTTTCCGCGGTCGTTCTCTAGATGTAGATCTCGGTTTCCGGGTTGGAACCGCGTCGAGTTAGGCGTAATTGCTAACGTTTCGTCCACTGTTTCAAGGGACATCTTCAGGGCTGTACGTAGATGTTCGTCGTTTCGCAGTAGCTTGAAGAATGCTATGACAGAGACCGGTACAACTTATATAGGGGGACCGGGTCAGATGGTGGCCTGCTATTGGCTGAGGACAATGAGCCAATGGCATGCGTCGTATGAGCGTGCTGATTCTTAGTAGAGTTCAGTAAAGTTTGCCACCGGATGTAACGTATAGCCATCGTCTCTATTGACGTCCCCGCAATCTCAATAGAGCTGATGAAGCCATTGTATGGCGAAACAATATTGTAGTGGTATTTACAATAAAAGAATTTTTGAAACTAAAAGTTTAATTACTTATTTCTTAGCTTCAAGAAAGTATTAGGTAAAACTTCTGCAAATGACTCAAGAACCCCTAATACCAAATTTCGCTAAAAATTTTTCATTTTTAATTTCTTCTACATTTTTTGCTATCTGTAGATAATAGTTTGTTATTGCAATAATAAGAGTGCCATGAAACAAACAAAACGTCCACCCGTCCGTCATCGAACTGTTACATACATGAATAACATTTTCAACACTACTGGAAATGTTGCTAAACCACGTCAACGAGAATTGAAAAATCGAGGACACCATTTCGATGCAGTAACAGTTGCAGCGTATCGTAATAATCCTCACACGAGTTTAAGAGATATGGCTGGTAGAACGTACATTATCACTAGAGACCGGACACATCGGGCTGCAATGATGTCATTACAACGGACGATATAAATATTCTACAACATCTGTAAGTACATCACTCAGTTATTGAATAGCACTATTCATTCGGTTAACCGCACACAAAAAATAGATGTGCAGTTAACCGAATGAATAGTGCTATTCAACAACAGTGTGATGTACTTACAGATGTTGTAGACTATTTATATCGTCCGTCGTAATGAAGTCCATTTCAGCCCGATGTGTCAGTCTCTAATTATCATCAAGAATTCGAATAATTTCTATTTGAGCAATACTTAAATTCTTATTATTGCAATAACAAACTATTATCTACTGATAGCATAAAAATGTAGAAGAATTTCAAAATGAAAATTTTTCCGCGAAATTTGGTATTAGGGGTTCTTGAGTGATTTGTAAAAACTTTTCCTAATACTTATCTTAATCGCTAGCATGACTTTACTTGAAACAGTACTTTTTATTTTAATTATAGTTGGCTAGACATTGACTTTATAAAAACTCTATTCGCACAAAAAGGTGCATTGTCATTGCCTACACAACTGATAAAAATTTTATATTCATTGCTGTTAAAATAAAAAAGTTATTTGGGTGTCCCCATGAAAAGTGAAAGACACTGTGTATATATATATATATATATATATATATATACGCATTTACCAGCCTAATTGAAAAAGAAGAAATCTTCAAAATATTTATTAGCAGCAGTGCTCATTTAGTAGACTGGGGAACGCTGCAACACATTGGTCCTCGCCGTAGGCACATGAAAGACGGACTTGAAACGTGAAGCCTCGGCACATGCAGAGAAATCCTGGACAGAAGGGACGGGCAATCAATCTTATTATTTAAGAGTTTCAGCAAGAAAGTAGCACACTGGCGATCCCTTCTATCCGAGAGCAAAGGCATATTGTGTCGCTGCAGAAAATCTTCCTGACTTATTCCAGCCGGTGGATACACTCCATCAATCCTAAAGGAGATGAATTTAAAAAATCGCCGGTGTATCCAATCCAAAATCAATCTAATCTGCATAACCCATTTTGGTGATAACAAATGCGAAATACAACACCTTAAGTTAAGTTAAGTTAAGTTAAGTAACACCTATGTTATTAAAATTAGTAAAAACTAGCATAATGAAGCCCAGAGTTTTGCAGAAGGAAGAACACACTGCTTGCAATTGTTGCTTGAAAGACAATTCAGAATCAAATAGTACACCCAGGTCCTTAATGACAGTTTTCCTTTCCAAGTAAGTATTATTAATTATATTCTGCGACAATATAGTAAATTTGGAGCGCGTGTAACTCACAGCACAACACTTAAGTATTTAGTTCCAATTTGAAGCTATTACACCAATTTGAGATTATATCCAAATTGTCTTGCAGAAGAGAAGTATCGTTGATGTTAGTTATTTCCGAGTATACCTTTAAATCATCCGCATATGCTAAAATTGTACAGGTGATTGTAGCAAGCAGATCGTTAATAAACAACACGAAAAGAAGTGGTCCCAAGATGGAACCCTGAGGTACACCAGATTTTGCAATGTATTCAAATAAGCGAAAACCGTTCTAAGATACATAACAATTTCGTAAGTTAAGTACGAATTCATAAAATTTAATGAATATGGGGCAAAGCCAAAAGAGCAAAGTGTAGAAAGTAAGGCTTTGTGACTTATAGTGTCAAATGCATGCGAAAAGTCTGTATAAATAACATCTACCTGGTCACACCTATCTAAGACCTCACCAAATACTTGAGACACACTACACAAATTTTAGTCAATGTGGAACGTCCAGGAAGAAAGCCATGCTGGTTTTGGGATAAAAACTGACTAATATTTCCATAAATTCTAGTATATAAAACCTATTCAAAGATCTTCGCAAAATTGGATAGAATGGAAGTAGGACGATAACTTGACAACTGGCAAACAACCGCTCGTTTCCATAGATCAGGAAAGGTTTACATTTTTATGGAAAAATTCATAATCGTGACTAAAGGGGAGGCAAATACAAATCTGCAGTCACGAACTAAAAAGCTTGGTAAGAGGACATCACCAGCAGTAAACTTATTGTTAAGTCTGGACATACATTTAACCAACTCATCTACAGTCATTTTGTAAATATACGTTAGAAAATGTGTGGGCAAATGTATTAACTATGTCTAAAGGTTCAGAAAATTGAATACCATTGTCAAAGAGTACCAGAAATTCTAGTGGATTTACGTTTATTGTTAAGAAATTTCCAAAAACCTCTGGAGTTTGATTTAATGTCTTCTTCTACGTTTGCCATATAAACATTATACTCTCGATAAAAATGAAGAACTTAGTTAGAGATCTTAAGCGCTTATACTCATTAAGAAATACAATATTCTTTGTAGAGATCCATTTACGGCGAAAATTTTTCTTATTTTTCAAATTGATTTTGATCTCGTGTAAATCATACAGGATAGTAGGATCTGGATTTAGTCTTTTTTGGAACGTACTTATCTATGATGGAATAAAGCACGTCATAAAATTTCGTCAAAGCGACATTAACGTTTTCATGGCAATCAAGATATAACCAATCGAAATTAGTAAATTCCATATACAGTGAGACATAATCAGCTTTATAAAAGTCATATATAGAACTTGTGGAAGCTCGAAGCTAATTGAAAGAGCGGGATGATGCGGATCTTCTGGTACCAGTGGCAAATCAGAGTGCTGAACTGCAATACTAAAATCACAATTAGAAAAAACGAGATCCAGGCATGTACCATTTTCATTCTTCACATCAATATGTTGTTGCAACTCTAACACATTAACAAAATTCCGAATTATTTGGCTTTTATGGCATTTCTGTTATCCACATTACAGAAATTCGGCAAATTGAAGTCGCCAACGAAAATAAATCTTTGATTCAACAAATAGTTTTCCAATATAGAAATAAATATTTCAAAATCATCAGAAGAAATTGAAGGAGGTATATAAACAACCGCAATGAGAACAGTAAATAACTTAAAATTACATTTGCATAGAACTAAATCAATAATGGTACTAAATTAGTTATAGGAGAGGTGTTAACAATATCAAAAAAAATTGTGTGAGCAACGGCAACTAAAGCACCACCACCCTTCGACCTATTCACTAAATCAAATTTTCTTGTCACAGCGAATTACATGACAGTAGTAGGCAAATAATTCGTTGGAGTACACCGAATCACTCAGCCAAGTTTCCGTCAAAAGAACAGTATCATAATATACAAAAAGGTTTTGTTTAAGTATGACAATACGTTAAGCACGTATAAAGCGTTTGTACAATATGAAACAAACATGTAAATAATTTACATATCTGTAACTATGCACATGGACAATACACCTCGTATTTTCAGCATTTACTTCTGCTTAATACATATGTTTCTGCCATCTAGGCGTCCTCAGTTAAGCTAGTGAAGCAATGTATACAAATTAATACAAACCTGTAATAAACAACTGGTTTGTATCTGTATTTAAATTTACTGATATAGCCCGCATAGATCAAGCAAGTTCCGTCCTATAAGAAGACAACTATTTAATAATTGACATCTTACGGGCGAAAGAGACTTTGTCTGGAGGGCTACCCTCCAGACAAAGTCTCTTTACACCCATAGCTGTATTTTATAAAACACATCACCGCTGGGAGCTACTGGAAGTGGCATATTTTGTTAAAAGTCGAATGTAACCACCTCAACAGAAGGATCTTCACGAGCAAGCTGGGTCTTTGTCTTCAAATCTTTATAAAATGTTTCTGCTTTGGTGACATGTAAATCTTTTAGAGTCTGAAGAGCTCTTCTTTCTTCTTCGTTATCGGCAGATTCTATTTTTTTCAGTAACCTATCACACTTTGAGCAGGTGTCTGACTTTGGTTTGCCGAAAGAAAGTTTAAAATTCTCTATAAAATATTTTCTATAAAAGTCATACTTAACTTTAGGATTAGCTGCTTTGCTTTCTTGCAGCAAAGCATATTATTCGGGTTCATATTTCTGCAGATACAAGTTGTGCATTTTTGCTGTGTTCAAGTTTGATGATAAATATTTATGTTTGACGCTGTCCTTTCTGCTGTAGTGAGATATATATCTGGGGAAACTGTTAATGTGTCCTGCAATTTGATGTAAGACTACATCTTCGATCTTATTTGGCCTGTTTTGGTGAAGTCCACTTGCATCTACAGGTGCTGTACAGGAGGTTTTTAAATGATTTGCCACTCTCTCAAGGCGACTTTTGGCTATATCGAAAATTGAGAGCATCGCGTTCTTACAAACTCTATAGTCATCTGCGTGATTTGTTATCTAAAAAATTAATAAAAATGAACTACACGAATGAGCCATTTACTAAGAATTTTTTTGTGTGTATTGTCTTGTTATTAACAACTTTTATAGCAGTGACAAACATTACTTACAACGTATTCATACGAACCAGTCTTAGGTTTTCCAGCTCCGGATCCAGGTCTATGCCTCTTTACAGCCTTAGCTTTTATAACCCTAGCCAAGAAAGAGTCTTGTAGGTCTTTCGATTTCAGCTGGTAGAAAGATTCTCGTACTTTATGTCTAACTTCTGTGGTAATTTTTTCAAACCACTTTAACCTACACGAACACGGCTTTCCTTCTTATTATTCTTTTTTTACCCTTCTGTGGATTCGCATTATGTCGAATTTCATCATCATCAGATTCTAATTCCGCCTCCGAAATAATAAAATCTTCATAATTATCGGTGTTTGTACTTTCAAACGGTTCTTCCGCATATTCAGACTCGGAAGTTGACATGATATAATATGTTATCAATATATAGCAACAAACAACACGTATGTAAATCACTACGTACTTTCCAGCACAGCAAAACAAACGTAAAACATAACCGAACTAACAATGTTATGAAAGAATATGCGCCTGTGCCCAGTAAAAAGTCGACGAATTGTACGCTGCAAGAACAAGGTATATCCAGGAGATATCTCATTATTGCACAGTAAAATTTATATGGTATCTCCATTCGCTAATATATCTAAGCAACGCCGCGGAGGAGACAGTATATCTCCTCCGCGGCTCCTCCGGTTCGTGTAACGAACGATAGAGAATTTTAAAATAGACATATCCGTATATAAAACTCATTTTCTCAAAACAGTGGAGATACCTGGTTCTTGCACTGGAGCCCTCAATTACTAATAGAAAAATGTGTACACCAATGAAGAGAAACGAGATATGAGATATGTTAAGTATTTTTTATTTATTGAATCGAACTACAATAGCGAGTACAAGATATTTACAATTGTATCCAGGACGACAACATCTACATCGTACCATTTTTCTGGATCTTGATAGAAACTTGGCCGAGACTGGATCGTTTACTTAATCGCATGACGTTTATGTTAACAGGAATTTGAATGAAAATCGACTGAATATTTAACAGATAGTAAATTAAAGGTGTGTTTTAAAGTCTAATGTTCTAAGTGGTGAACAGATTAGGTTATTTCTATCGCAGTCGCCAGATTTATTTAATTCGTATTCGAAGCGAAATTAGATATTAGTGCATAACTCACTTTGATGACAAAAAGGGGCCATAAAACTAATTAAACGCATAAATTTTTCCATCAGTTCAGTGCTGCAGGAGTTGCTTTGCTCAGCTCGTGGGTACGACGACGAAAACTTCTTCTAGAGTAGTCATTTACTATGTGTGTCATAATTTGCTCCACATTTATACAATTGCAGAGGCTAGTATCTGCTAGTTTCCACTTATACAGCACTGAGTTGCACCTTTCGTGACCTGTGCGAAAACTGTTTAATTGAGAATCTTGCCTACGAGGGAGAGCTACGCCCGGCAGAAGTTCTGAAGGATTATAGATTAAATCTCTATTCCTCAATTCAATGTGTGTCACCATGCTATGTTGCATTAATACAGGACAGGCGCGGCTCGTGATGACGTATTTGGGAGTGCAAGTAGAATGATCGTATATTCTCGTGTACTGTAACGTTTTCTTAGTAAACACCGAAAACACACGAGGCACTCGCATCATTGTACTTGCACTCCCAAATACTTCATCACGAGCCGCGCCTGATACAGGATATTTTAATCATCAAAATCTATCGAGAAAAATTAATACCTCTTTTTATTGATGATATAGAAGATACAAGGAAGGATGTCATTGTTTTGTTAAGATTTACCGAAAGTCATAATGACAAAAGGTCACGACGTTTTGTGGTCAAGCGACTTTCAACGGTACAGTTTGTATCACAGATATGTGGCATTGAGACCGGTAAATTTTAAGACTAGGGATTCTTTTTGGGTTATCGAAATGGTAACTGCACGTTTTAACTTATGCACTTATTCTGTCGATGGCGTACCATGTAGAATAGGTTCTTACCTAGAACTGCAGACACCACACCTATATACTGGTCATGCTTTTCGACGTTCCTCATCGATATTTATGGTTAACAATAGAGCTAATACGTTGATGATCAAGCTATTTAATGATTATATTGGACTTCATCTAAAGTGCTTCACCAATTTCCACTTTGTCTAGACAGACCTATGTATAAAGGCAACATGAAAATTTTGTAAATAAATGAAATAAAAATTGTATAATTTATTAACAAATGCTTAATTTTAGATTTAATTTTTTTTGAATAAACGTTTATATACAATTTAACTCATATTCTTTATACCAATTTTCATTATAACGCAAATATTGTATTAGTATCCTATGGCATTTATTTATTTTTATGTTCGTATTTGTTGTTGCCGTACTATTTGTAAAGAATTGTGCTGGAGTTTTCTATACTTAATTTTGATTTGTATTAATATTTAAACTCTTGCTCGTTACTGATGTGTTGTGGTTTGAATGAATCTTTGTGTCTTACTTGTTAGAATAAAATTCTGGTTCTTAATGTTTTTAAAAATACTACAAGCAGGCAAAATTTGTCATTACCCCCACAAATTGTTATATAACTAATAATGCGAACCGTATCGATTTTATTGCCAGATAACATAATTCGGATGAATTTTGAATGTCTTGGTAGGTGGTACCTGTTAGCAATAATACCCGGCAATATACATTTAAAGTATTTCAACTATGCTAATTAAGTCCTAATCTTAAACCTAAGTGCAAGGTTTAGATTAAATTCTATTATTCTTAATGAAGTTTATTTATCTTCCTTCAAGAAACGTGAAATTACAAATAGCTAGGGAGATTAAAAACTAGGTATTAAATTCGTTCAATAATTAAATAATAAAGCAATGTAGAAATTGTCTAACAGAAAGGGCAATAAACTTGTAAATATAAAGGATGTCGCTTCTTGAATAGAGAGAAAGATTTACAATAGAAATAAGATACTTAAAATTTCGGTATACAGGATGTCAATTTGAATAGAACATTATTTAATTCTAAATAACTAAACTATACATCTATTTAAGAAGAAGAAACAAAAACAAACAAAAATTATCGTTTTCGCACTTAACACTATTCATGCATAAGCCAAGAAAAAATAAAATAAAATACATTTATCGGTTCTAGTTTACAATACTCACTAATTTACATAAAGTAATTACTACTTTTGCAATAAAAATTCTTTCAAGATGGTGACTACGTAACTCGTTACGACAGAATCCGGTTATTTCCCATAATAGGACAGGAAAGGAGAAAAGATACATAGCTTTCCAGGCTGGAAACCTATGCATTCCTTCTTTAGCGTTACAAGCAACTAGCCAAGAGGATAGAATCTCCTTGGCGCAAATAACATTGTTTACTGCTGTGCCTATGTGATGTGCGGTAACATCTGCTTCCCGGATAAACATTTAATCCTGGTAATTATGTAACTTATTAATTTGTGAACCGTTAATATCCCTAGTGTTTCTTCTCTATGATCATTTTAAATAAGATTGTTGACCTGGCACAGGCATATATCGCAATTGTTATATAGAAACTAATTTTGTTTTTCAAATAATTACTTTTCATCTCTCATTCAGTTAGTTAACTTTAAAATATTTAATCAAAAGATAATAAAAATAAAAGTTCAAATTAATATATCGTTTGCTACCGAAGTGAGAATTATATATATATTTTTAAATTAAACTATAACAGAAATACTGTATGTACCTTTTGCTTTGGAGAATATAACAAGATTCTTAAAAATGCATATTCTCAGAAATAATACTGTTTATTAAGCATAAATTTGGTTTTCTATTTCCAGTTGCAATTTGCTAATGCTGAATTATTTAGGTGCTTTTTTGTGATATATTCACTAGCACTTGTTTAAAAATAAAATACTTTTTGTATATCTTTATTTTCCTACAAGAGTTTAAATACTACTTACATTTATTAGTAAATATCCTTATTTGTTTGCGATGACAAAATCTTAACTCTCATTAAAACAATTTCGTCTGATTTATATATCTCTTGTTATTGCTAGTACTTTAGATATTTCCCACATGTTCTTTTGGACACAAATTTTACTAGAAATATATACCTATAATATATTTTTATACATACTGGGTGAGTTTTTTTCATTTTTTATATGGAAATCTCAGAACCTGCAATAGATAGAGATTTGTTGAATTGGGGAAAGAAGTGCAGTTTTATGAGCTTGAGTTAGTGCTGCTGTTGTATTTCAGCAAAAGTGCACAGTTTACTAGATATTTGCAAAAACCAAGATTCCTCTATTTCCTGCTACCTAAACGCGACCAAAATAAGTTAAGACAAGTAATAAGGAGGCGGTGCGATGTTCTGCTTGCTCTCCTCCTCTGGCCTGAACCTACTTGAAGATGGTCGTCCCCAGGAAAGTACTCTGTCGGCTAACTCAGTCTAGTTTCGTAGAGTGTCGCGAGTTCAAAGGTCGCTAGGTCTAGATTAGGACGCCACCGTATTAGAAACCCTGCAGAGTTCCCCCAATAATACGGAAGCAGGTGGGACCCTGGTAGCTTCAAAATCAATCAGAGAGAGAGTCAGCCCCGTACTACTTGTTTCAAATAAAAACGAATCCTTGCTTCTCTCAACACTTGTAGGACAGGATTCAAACAAACCCAAGTCATCAACAATAACAAAGTTTATTAACAAGTAGGTTCCAAAATATCAAAAGATTAGTTATCAGATGCCATAAAACACAAATTTACAGGTGTTTAACAAAATTAGAACAAAGTTTGCCAAAATTCGAATACTAAATAGATATCAACCAAGCAATAAGATAAAATAATTAATTTAATGAATTAATTCTTATATTGAGAAATATGATAATATATGTGGTTGTATGTAATGATATAATTACAAGAATTAATAAGATGATTCAAATTTTAAACTAACAGTGATAATACGTTAATTATGAAAACTCAAATTAATATTAAATTTTATTATTTAATTTTATAAAATTGATACATAAGATTCAATGGAAATCAACCGCCATTTTGCCAGAAGCCACTATTTTTGAGACGCCGTGTAATTGTAACAAAATTTCTCAGAACTGGAAGCTCTGAAGATACCAGAAACACCGTTGAGAGTGGATTGAGTATTTCTGTACGAAACTCCTTCCAGAAGATCGCAATTCTACGAAGCCTCGCTGCGAGGAATAATTGCGTATCCAAAAATAAGAATCTGTCTTCCACGTGGTGTTCCTCAAAATAATTTCGAAGTAAATGATCGGTTTAAATACTTAAAAGTTGTAGAGTAGCTCCAAAAATTAAATCCTAAGGAAGATAAAAGAAACGAAATAAGCAAAAACACAAAAGATAATGATATTTCTTACCGCAAGTCTAAGATCACTCACAAAATACAACAAGTTCTAACGACGTTCAAGTATGAAGTGCCGACCGATAGAAGTACGTAAGATTTGATAGAAACGGAATTAATTTACCATAAACTCCAACAAGGTGTAAGAGAGCACAACAAAGCTATCAAGCGTCATTACGGTAATTAAAACACCGCAATAAAGGTGAAAAAGACAAAGTAAATTAGCTAAACGAACGTCAAGAAAACTGTATTTGAAAGATAAACCAAAAGTCGTGAGAGGGCGCTTCAAGGGAAAGAGAAAATGTGATCGCAAAATGATGTTAATAAGGGGTTAATTAGACAGACTAGAAAGCACCCAAACAGGGTCGAAAAATTCTAATAAAAAATTACACAAAAATAGAATAGATTACAGAGAAACAAAATCTGATTTAATAATAAATATTAAATGCAACGTGACTAAGCATTAAAAATTTCCAAGATGTCGGACAGCGTCCAGTTATATAAAAAAAACGGGACAATATAACGAGTATATCATGACAACCAAAATATTAGAACATAAATAAATTTTTAAGAATAAACCAAGTTTGAAGATGTCCAAATCGATTGATAATTAATAACAAAATTGAATAAAATAAAAATAAACGGAAATGTTGAATATGAAATGCCTAAGATGTCTTTTCGTAAGCCAGTAATGAAATAAATTCATTAAAAATTCCCGAAAGATCTCAAAGTAATTTTTCGAGCGTAACATTCCCTTAATCCTTTCTAATTACTTTATTATGAAACTTAGAGAAAATTTGAAGGTAGCTCTCTAGGTACACTCTATTAACCTGCATTAATTATTTTTTTATCGGACTTGCTTATTCGAGTTATGACACAAACTTCTGTTTCCTTAAATGGTACCCATAGTTGACTACGACTTCATTAAGAGCTTATTTTGCCCGTTACAACAATGTACCACTTCATAAGGTTATTGTGTTAAATAGCTAGATTATAGCCATTTTTATTTATTTTTTACCTTTAAAAGCATAGTTTACTACAACAAAGCAGCATACAAAAATAGACTCAGTTCTGATTAGTTGTCAGTTTTGGGATGTATAGGTTTTTACATTGCGTAACTTATTAGTTAAGGTTTAGTGATTTTCACAAGTGTTTGTAGTTTCGTCATGAATTTTTCTGGAAAAACGTGGCACGATTGGCAAAATTCATCAGAAAGCTGCCGAACGCTATTTTCAGATTTTTTTTTCGTCGTCAACCTTCGCTCCCTATATTAAAAAAATTATTCGACAACTTGGGAGAATTTGGAGCATTTACGAAACCACATGCTAAACCAGGCATTGGCAAGATTGCAGAGATAAATGTCCTTGCTAACACCATTCAGAACCCATCAACTTGAACCCCTGAAGTTGCAGTAGAAGCTGGTGTTTCCCAACGCACTGCAGTAAGATTGTTTAAAAAAAATATATTCCGGCCGTACAAATTATATTATAGCTCAAATGTTACATTCCGGAGACGACGAAAAGCGCAGTCTTTCGTACATGATACACGAATATGGAGCAGATCCTCAATTCCAATTAAAGTGTAATGGATCGACGAAACCAGTGTAACAAACTGTGGAATGTTCAACAGGCACAATGAACATTTATACGTGCAACAAGCGCTCCACTATCTCGAATAAAGAACACTTCAGGTCAAATTTGGATTTAACGTTTGGTGCGGTATATTTCCTGTATTTCCTAGAAACTGAATTTCAGGATATGTTAGATGAGTGGATTTGGTAACCAGAACTATGCTAAAATGGTTCCAACAGGACGCAACATAACACTTTGACGGTCAGACGTTTCCTAGATGAAAAATTTTCAAATTCCTAGAAGAGTTGCACATGTTCCTTGTCCCCCACCCACATTCTAACCCCGGATCCAAAAATTTTGGATTTTTTCTTGGAAGGGTACGGTGAAAACCAAAATATACAGAAAAACTTATCAAACGCCAAATTATCTTAAGCAAGTGCTTGAGTACAAAATATCAAGAATTGACCGACGACGAATTCGTAAAAGTACAAATTCAATTCTAATGCAATATTTTCACATAATTCGCCACAGTATATATAATAAAAGAGCATTTTTGAGCATGCCGGCTGTACTAAGAAATTGAGAAATTGATAATTAGAACCAACAGTAGAAAGAATATAGAGCTTTTGATGCCACCTCCTTATAGATGAAAGAGACTCCCTCCTTAATGGTGTTTCAAGAAGTCAGTCGCAAGTATCTACTTATAGTAGCATGTGAAGTTATACTGGTAGATAATAGAGGTGCCATGTCTAGTGGCAGGTGAGGAGCTGTAGCTAACAGATAACAGAAGTCGCTGTTTCTATCTTTTGTATTGGACTTAACAAAATCCCATTGCACATAGATCGAAACTATTTAATACATATACGTATTTTGACTTACATGTGAATGTAGATTTATTTAATAAGCATTTTAGATCTTAAACTAATAACATCAAATTTCACAAAATTGAAGAGTTATTGTGGTGTAATTTACACTTAAGTAAATATTTTATTACCATATTTGTACTTATAATTTTAACACGTGCCTTTAACTTAATGTGGGCTTACTTCAATTATATCTGTTTTCAGGTATATAAAATTTCATTTTCGTATTCATACAGTTGTTAGAAACATTGATATTTCTGTATGGTTGCTATTAAGTTTTATTATAAAGCAATTTCGTGTAAATACATATACATGTACTAGGAATTTACAATAATACTCTATTCGGCTGACACTATTGCATAATTTTCCATCCTATTACTAAAAGTATTCAAATTAGTGTTTGTGTATGATCGCATTTACATAGGTTCAGGTCAATTTATTTCATTTTAGTGAGTTTTAAACAAGGATTATATTCATAGCTTAAAATTATGTTTATTTAAGTTCTCTAGTTATTATTTAGTCACGTCTCTAAACCCTCAATATTTATTACAATATACACAATTTACCATATAACCGTAATTACAAAAAGAACCAAACTGCCACAAGTTATTAAATTGCATAGTTAGAACCGTCCTTTTTCTGAATAACCAGTCATACTTGATACAGTGGTGGAAAAAAATGGTTTACTTGCAGTTTGTTTTCCAACAACAAAATCAGTTTTTTCACAATACATCAAGAAAGCCTGGCTGTCAATCATGCACGTAAACAGACAAATCACATATTAATCAGATACCAATTCTCAAAACCTTTAATTTAGTGTAATTTTAGTTTGCGATATTACAGGTGTAACATGAAATATGTATTGTTTTGTGTCCCGCATTTCATTAAAAAGCCCAAGTACGCAGTATTACGGGGTTGCCTTGTTTATGTGGCAGTTTTACAAATCGCGCTATTCACTTGTATAAATAAAAATCAGTATAATTTTTATACTTTATAGTAACAGACCCACTGCGGTTGCCTAAAAAGTAGGGCCCGGACATGAGAGGCCGATGACTCATTGCCCACGGGCGTACTATTGAAAATTTGTATTTTTAAAGAGTTTTTAAATTTATTTATATAATTGGAAAACAAACGGCTAGTGATTTATAAAATACGAAATACATTTTTATTTGTTCATTTTGTAGTTCAAGTTGAATAAAAGAGTATTAATATTAACTAGCAATACTTTCTCAAAGTTCTCTTCTGTAAAATATGTTCTGTTTAAATGTAATACATCCTTGTAGATAGAAAACGTCCTCTCTACGTAAGTGCATACTGGAAATATTCTCTTATTTCGGCGTATTTAGCAATTAGATTTTGAGGCATTGTCCCCATACACAATTGCCGCAATGTTATTAAATATGGATTTCTATTATTTGCATCTTATTTTATTTATTATATATTATTTATTATATTATTGCATCTAACTTTTGCCGAAGGCCACATCCGAAGTCACTTGGAATATTTTTCAAATGATTAATAGCCACATCTAACGAAGTTAATCCATCATTCATTTGAGATTTGTAAAATAAGTGATTAGTTTTGGCAAATATCCAAAGTGTTCCTGAAGAAAGTACAAATGATTTTTTAAATTGGGAATTTGTGTTAGTTCCTTGCACACAGAAATACTCGAGCATCGTCATTTAAACATTAAAACTAATAGCTTCCAACCATGTTCCCTATCTAGTTATTACTGGAGAGGGAGGCAGTGACAAAGATGGAAGTTTTTCCCTGTAAAGAGCTACTCTCAAGGTTTATTCTAAAAACTTTTTTAAAAGCGAATACAAGTCTATCAACTTTCGGAAAGGTGGCCCTGATATATTCACAGATTCTATGGAGAACATGTGCTACACATGTAATATGCAGAACATTGGGATATGTTTCCTTTAATAGCCTTCCTGTTTTTAACATATATGCAGCACTGTCACTGACAAATAAAAGTACTTTTTCTTTGTCCCTGTCGTCCGAATGAAGCATTTGGTGCATATTCTCGTATATGGTTTTACCTACTGTTCCGCATCTAACTTTTATTACTATTACATAAATATTACATAGGTATAAATTTGAAAGATGACTTCTAATGCGTTCTACTGCTTTCGTGTAGCACTTAGAAATAATATATTTGCGTGAGGTGGATTCATGAGGAATATTTCAACCAGTATATTTTTAGAGAAATGTTTTGAAGGTGGCATTGTTAAATTTATTTAATGGAATATTTGCCAACATTAAAGTTTCGCAGAGCTATTTGTTGAAATAGTCAGATTCCAAAGAGTCTAATTTCTGTGTATGTGTTTGTGATGCTAAGTGCGACATCTCGGATTTTTTTAGCGATATTTTACAGACATTGCAATACGTTTCGTAATCACCGGCAATGGACATACAATCAGTTTAACCCTTAATCCAACTCACCATTGTTTCACGATGCCAGTCTCGAACTTGTTCCATATCGTATCTGAAAAAGTAACTTAAAAAATGTTCTCGATCTGAATAAATTAAAATTAAACATGTATGCGTAAGTTATTGAAACTTAATTAAATTCACTGGCCACTTACGTCAAAATAATTGGATGAAGTAGATTCGATGAAATGATGTCAAACAGGATCTTTTACAAAAATTACGATGTATGTAATTAGCAGTTCAAATAATGAAAAAGAGAAACTAACTCACTGTACTTTATTTATCTCACGAAATATAAAATAATAAATAAAATAAATTATAAAAACTTCTCACGCTTTTATCTACGCCCATGAAGAAAGGAATTTGACTATAATATTGGAGTAATTGCACCGCATTTCAACGACAAAAAGCAGATGTCCGATTAACCGAATGAATGGCGCTATTCAATAACTACGTGTTGTACTTAGTAATGTGATAGACTATTAAGAATAGAAATAAAACTACGGTTTTAATCTTCAATTTTACTCTTTATTCGTAAAACGACAATTGTTTCGCCAGCACAGTGGCTTCCTCAGGTGTTTACATCTAAACAGTACGTTACGAATAAAGAGTAAAAGTGAAGATTAAAACCGTAGTTTTATTTCTATTCTTAATTATGGATCTTCATCAAGTAAATGCCGAATCAATTCAATGATAGACTATTCATATGGTCCATCGTAATTTCGGGCTCTTGTGTCCGTTTTCAAGCTGGCGTTGTATCCTACGGAAGTACGTGTGGAATTAATTAAATTTTATTATAACAAATGAGAATCGTTTGCAGCTACAGCAAGACACTTACATACTCTATTTGGGAGAAGTATCGCACTAACAGAGAACACCATAAAAAGATAAAAAAAGACAAATTTTGGAGAATAACAAAGTAGGAATTCGTTATCGTATTATTTTTACTAATCGTACAATTTCTAGGATTTTAGTGAAATTTTAAGCAACGGCATCTACGATAGACAAAAGATCGACTGATCGAGAACGTCAAAGGACTAACAGAGGATCGGGAACCATAGAACGAGTACGGGAGCACTTTCCAGCACAACCTGAAGGTTTTTGACCCCAAAAACATCCCAAGAACTTGCAATACTCCGTACTACCTTAAGGTGTATCCTAAAGCAAGATCTAATGATTTTGCACAAACACTGAATGACCTTTAAATGGCGATAGGGCGGCGGATAGAAGCAATTCTTCAAACTGCACTCCAGGCAGTTTGTTGAGAATTCGAAAAAAGGCTGGAACAGCTGTCATTTTTTTGTGAAGGCTCTGACTTCGAAAACCTGAATTATTAAACCGCAAATGCTGTTGTTTAATTGAACAAATAAATCATTTTCGCAATTTAATATTTTGTATTTTTAACATGAATTCACAAACCGCCGCTTTAAATGGCCAACCCTGTAAATAAATACTGCGTATAAGGCCACACCACACATAGGCCATGAAGTATATATAGTATGTGCATTCTAAAAATATCTAAAGTGTACTTCAACATTAGCAATGGCGAAAATAATGACTATATGCGTATTGTATATTTCTTTAAAATAAATATTTTACTCAAAAGATTTGAGAATATATGTTATCTCTTACTAATTAAAAGTTACAAAGTGTAATTTATTGCCATCTGTTAGCTTGTTCTTCAATTGTTTTAAACACACGAGTACATCTTTAGGAGTTATTTCTTCAATATATGTCGGCAAATTTCCTGCTAATTAATTACAAGAACACTAGGCAAAATTACATTAGAAAACATCAAGGCAGCGCCATTATAACGCTTTGTAGATCGTCGAACAGATTTTGCACATCTCAAAACCTCCTAGAAACCCTAAAGTTCTCATGACTCAAGGTTAATTGACCGATTACAGGTGATCAACAAAAGCTGAATGAATATTGAAAACCCTTGCTTCAACAGAGTTGATCAGCTTTTTAATGGATCGAGAAAAGTTTGAACCGTTCAAACTTTATCGTTCAAGTAATAAGTCATTTGCAAGTCGCTTCGATATCGAAACTTGACTTGAAACGTGTGAACTTCTGTTTACTGTCAGTTTGCTTGCATTATTTTGTTCATTATTGTATCTAAATTATTATAAATAATTACCAATTTCATAATTAGTAAATCAAATAGTAAGAAAAATGAGCCATAAGTGATCTGAAAGTGTTATGCTAAAATTCTTGATTGTCTATGGATCCATCGAACGGGTAAATATAACAATAAAACGAAAATGTTTTGGCTTCTATTGTCAAAGAAACGCAAATTGCTGGTCTTAGTATTTCAGATCTGATCATTGGTTTGCAAATTCAAAAAGTGGAAAGGGAACGGAGGTATTATACGGGCCAAAACTGTTTTTGTATAAAAGCGCGGATCTTTTTATAAATGGTGTTATAAATACAAGAAATACCTCATGAAATTTTGTAAGTACCTATATTGTATATATATTCTGTAAAGTTATTTTACATTCACTTTTAATTATTAATCGTCGTGTATTATATCAACGGTCAGATGAATGTCTATACCGATTTTAGTCGTGCATTTGAGACCATTGATCACAATATATTAGTGAAGAAACTCCATATATTTGGATTGAATTAGGATTTTGTATGTCTTATGACTTCTTATCTGAAAGGCAGAACTAATTATGTATATTATAATGGATTTAAATCCACCGAATGTTTTGTACTGGTGTTCCTCAACGCTCTCACTTGTGGCCGCTTCTCTTTTTGTTATTCATTAATTATTTGCTTGAGTGTCATAGATTGGCTTACTCCGGCGATTTAAAGATATACACAGTGTCCAAAGTTATCGTTGCACTATTGTTTTCTCCGTTATTTTTGGAGCTACGGTTTTGCTTAAATTAGCAAATTATTAGTACTTTTACCGCTGATTAGTATGAAGTTAGTGTGCTGAATTCTAGTTTATGTCAAAGAAACACTATTAGTAGTAGTCTTCTTTCACTTCAAGCCAAAACAAATAGTAAGCCCATTGAAATTGTCAATAACTTACTGCATATCTGATTTGTAGAAAAAATGCAAGAAATGCTATTCGTTACTATCAAAACACATATGTGAATCGTCAATCACCATATCAGTTTTATTTTCTGAGATAGTATAGAAAATTTCCAACTAACGAAGAAACATTTAAGATACGTCAGATGAAAAAATGATTTTTTAATAGACGAAGAAACGGAAGTAAATGTGTTAGCTTATTTTGAATCAAATCCAGAAAAATTGGTTTGAAGTTGTATCAGAGAATTAGATTTGAAAAAGAGTACAGTACACGGTACTTTAATGAAGCATAAGTTGCGTCTGTACAAACACCACAAAGTTCAGACTTTACTTCCCATCGATGCAGACAGAAGATTAGTTTTCTGTAATTGGTTGAGAAGTTTTTATAATGAACGTCCAGATAATTTAAATTACATTCTATGGTCTGACGAATCTAACTTTTCTAGTTCAGGAATGTGCAATAAGAAAAATCAGCATTATTGGAGTAGAGAAAATCTTCTGAGATATGATTCACGCTTTATTCAGCACCGGTGGTGCAGATTGATGGACAACAGAATGTTGGTCAAGTTGGTACTTTAACTGGAGACCGCTTTGTATGGTTATTAACAAAAATTCTGGATAGTCTCTTAGATGATATGTCAGTGCTTGACAGGATAAGGATAAGGATAAGGATAAGGTATACAAGCGGCGATATCGAAAGGTGGTGGAATTCGAAACTAGTATTAGACAAACGCCAAATAATATTTCTAGTCGAACTATTAGAAAAGCTACTCAAAGCGTTATCGTGGGAGCCGAAAAATGCATTGAACAGTAAGGCAAAATTTTTGAGCATTTATTAAGTTAGGCAAAATGTTGAATAGGTAATACAAAATAACACTTATTTTATTATTGTGTGTTATTTTCTTTTGTACCGTGAACAGTATATTTTGTTATTATTTTTCCATGACCGACATAGAATTAAATGTTAATAAATTTCTTAAGGTTTAAACGCTTTCAATTTGTTTATTTTTGAGTTAAAGATAGTTATATATCTAATATTTTTTATTCAAAATATTATCCTCTTTCAAAATTTGTACAAATATATGGAATGTTCCATTTAAGAAATTAACCAAATTCCAAATTTCTCAGAAATACGCACTTCAATTGTTTTTTCATGAACTGCATATTAATCAGCGGTAAAAATATCAATAATTTGCTAATTTAACAAAAATCGTAGCTCTAAAGATAACGGAGATAGCAATAGTGCACCGATAGCTTTGGGCACTGTGTACACATATTGATGAACCAAATAATTCAATTTTCTTTACTTTAATATGGAATTGGGGACTGGAACACAATCTGAAACTTGACATAAGGAAGTGCAGTGTGGTTCGGTTCTAATTGTAATATTAACAATGACCTTTTGCCTTCTAGGATAACAGTTAAAGATTTAGGAGTGTTATTTGGCAGTGGTCAGCTATCTGATGTTATAACAAATGTCTTATACTAAAATTTGTTACTTTAGTCCTCGGGCGACCACTGCGTAGATCGTCTTCTAATGATGTTGAAAATTGAAAAAGAGGCAAAATTTAAGCAAGTATTGTGCCGCCTGCTAACATCAGAAACGTTTTACAATGCACAAGACTTTCTGGAACATGGATTTAGATTATGGTGTGATGACTTGCATTGTATTGTAATCTAGACTCTTGTTTTATATGTCACCAATTATTGATGTTAATGTAAATGTTAATTTTACTATTTTTATTATTTTTTTTCTGTTTCTTGACATTTTCCATACATGTATGATGTAATACGGAATAAAGTTTATTATTAAGTTCTGCCACTTTTAAAATGATCGAACCACCGATATACAGTATCTTTAGATTTAGATTCTGCAGACTCACCAAACATTGCAGATGTTTAATAATTTCTGAAGTTTTCACGCCCTCTTTCCACAAAAAGGAAACTATTGCTCTTTGAGATTTTGCCGCGACTTTCATGGTTACGCAAACGGTGGTTCGAAAATGCGTCTACATCGGTAGAAAACCTGAATTAGAATCAACGATATTACACTTGATAGCTACTTAAACAGGTCAAAACTTCTTTATCACCAATAACATTGCCTCTAATTTCTGCGTAATTTAATTAGAGCACAATTCCCAAAACTTTGGAAAGATCCCTTGTAATTAAGGATTTATTGTTGAATTTCAAATAGTTTTTTCTTGTATCGTTCTCGATAAATATGGGGAAGAGAAGCTTTTTTATTCATACTGCAAACTTTAATTTTGCACACTTATAAACCTACATAATCTCGGAAATGGATTTGCGGTTTTATTTCACATATTTAGCGTCATAAAACTATTTCACTCTTCTGTAAGATGTACTAAAATAACTATTCAAGTATCCTTTCACCTATTGAAGCATTGTATATTTAATACATAATAATCGTGCATATTCATAAATTATAAAACCCAATACTACAAATATGGAAGCAAATTGCTTCTATCAAGTCTAATAATTTAATAACTGTAGCGAGTTGTATATGTGGTGAAAGTAAATTTAACGACAGAACCATAAACAAATAAACATATCATTAGATACGGGGCAAGTAGTTAATATATTATTCAATGGAGCATTGATTGGTATTTAACAGAAATTATTGCAAATTACGTAACGAGTTTCGGTATTCTTGTAGCTATTTTCTGAATAGTTCTTTCGTAAGTACTAAAAGTGTGGAATGAATTTCATAAATCCCATTAATTAGATTAATTTTAATAATAACATGTTCGCAATGTATGTAGATTAGTAGTGAAAACCGTTCAAAAAAAACAATACAGAAACTCTTAAAAATTTATAAAAATATATTTATAAACGTGTTTATTATTAAAAGATTAATAGATTGGTTGTCGAAAGAAATATTATTAAACATCTGGCGTTTTTTATGAAGTTCGCCATTTACTAGAGTTATAACACGAATTTTTATAAACACCTACCTATACACCAACAGATATGAATAATAATGACATGCTTTAGTTGTATCCAAGAAATACTGTGCATTTATCAGGAACATAAGAAGTAAATTATGCCACAGTAAATTTTCACAAACGACCAGCATTATGTATGTATGTATTATCATTAATCTAGGACGTCCGCGTATAAAATGTAGGCTTCTTAGCGCATAAACATTCCCACCTTACATATTTATGTGTATGTACCATTATCAATGAAAAGTTATAGGTATACAGCAAAACGGTTTTGTACTTTCAAACAATAATAAACTCTTTAAGTGCAATGCCTCTCATAAATTTAAGATTATATAATCCTATTAAACGTAATGGAAAAAATTAAAATATGGCTAATATAAATTACAGAGTATAGAGTTAAATATGCTTGAAAGTAATATAATAATAATTTATTTCTTTCCTACAAGCGAACCCAAATAAATAAAGTTCCATAAAAATTAGAAAAGAAGTATAGGTGCCATCAGAAAATATAAATATTCTTAAATACACTAAGGGCCGATCTTTCCAAGTTACTAATAAGTTTCCTAATAGCTATTTGACAAATAAATATATTAGGTACTTTAATTTGTCCAACAAAAATTTTTGAATTTCCAATCGCGACAGTTCGATGAATACTTCTTCTTCTTATAATTTTGGGGTGGGCGCCAGCACGCCCAGGCACTTGAGCGCAGTGCTCTTTGTACCACTCCCAATACATACATCTCTCAGTTTCACTTTGTTAATCTTGTGTCCTCTATAAAAGCCACTATCCTCCTCAGGGGAGGTTTGACTACCCCCGTAGGATCCAATAGATAACTTCCGAAGTGTTTCTGTCTGAGTGCCTTCAGTTACTCACAAGTGCATATTACATTAAGGCTAGTCTCCTCATGTCTTTCACATTTCCTACACCAGGGCTCGTTAACCAAGCCCATACTGCACAGATGCTTCCTGAAAGGCAATGTTCGGTTATTAACTTTCTTTTTTGTTACTACGAGTCAGGTTGGCTGAAAACCTAGGGTCCAGCTCCCTTAGTAATGTTTTAGTATGGAATTGACCTTCATTTAGCCTCCATTTCTTTTTATGTTCTCTTTCTACCCATAATCAAATCTACCTTTTAGCGGAATCCTTAGCGATTCTACATTCGGGTTCTGGTCCTATAAAGTTCCTATTAGTACCTTCCTTGGCGAGTTCGTCGGCTATATTATTGCCTTTAATTCCCTCATGTCCTGGCACCCATATCAGCGACGCAGTATTGTCTTTTGCCAGTCTATTGAGAACTACAATATTTCAATAGTTTAAATCTAGTAGATGGATTCATAATGGCTTTATTAGCTGCCTGACTATCAATCATTATGTTGATTTTTTGTTTACGCAGCCGACTTCCCGAATTTCCTCCGCACAGACTGCGATTGAAAACAATTGAGCGTGGAAAACCGTCGTATGTTTTCCCAGTTATCGATACATACAGTGTGCATATGCCTGCACTTGTGCCCTGATTTGATTGTGATCCTACCATTTACCAGGTGCCGGCACCACAATTGCTCAAGCGAATTTTTGCCTGTTTCCTGGTCGATATAAATATGTTCTGCTTAGCTGTAAACATTAACCTCAGGTGCCATACTGTCCGCCGGCATTTGAAATATCAACTCTTCCAGTATAGTTCATGTGATATCCGTATGACCCCCTGCAGCCTTATTAGAACACCATACGTCATTGGCCTTCAGTCTCAGGATCGCAGCTATGGCCTCAGCTTTTACAAATAGTTCCAGCGGAGGGAGACCCACGATGGCCTCCACGGAGGCGGTTCCCGTGCTGTTCACAGCTCCCTTGATTCACAAGCCTGTCGCTGGAGAGTCGTGAGGAGCCCCACCGACGATGTCAGCTCCGTCCACCTCCACCAGATAACTGCCCTTTAGGTAATCGTTGATCTTACTACTGATGTGTTCAACCAGTTTACCCCATTTGGTTTTAATCCCCGAGTCATGTCAACACTGCTGCGTCGCCCTGTATGCCACTATCTGCCACTTTTACTAGGTGCTCCAATTCAGTTTCGCATCGAGTGTTATGCCTAGGTATTTCACGATAAATACTTATTGAACAAATAAATTGCAAGTAATTTTCAGAAGGGGAAGTTACAGAAATGTAGACGGGAATACACATGACTTTAGTTATGTTTAGTATATGAAAATATTCAAAGATTGTGTATTCTTGTATGTTGTTATACATAGGTTATACAGCGTTAGTAAAAAGTATGAAGCCCCCTAAGTATCTCTGCAAGGGTTCATTCATTTTAAATAAATGCCTTCAAGTGTGCCTTTGTAAAGAGATTCAAGGATTCTAAATTAATATCAGATTTGCTGTGTCACTTTCTGTTATTCCGGAAATAGATATCCAATTTGTTATTTTAAATGGAACAGCCTGCATATTTTTACATTTGCTAAATTGTGGATACAGTATACCTCCACATTGGTATTAAGATCAAAAACATTACTTCCTGGAAATCAGTTTTCATTAGTAACATCATAAGCTATGAATTAATTGGTAAAATAGCTAATTTTCAAAAATAAGTTCTTTAACTTGGGATTTTAACAATTAATCTATATTAACGAAAAAAAAAAAACAATGATTTGCTGGTTAGATTAAATGTTAAAACCCTCACATTCATGCATTTATTGAACACTAAATGCACTAATGAATAATTTTACGTTTGGTACTAAGTTAGCCATGGACGAACTATCTAACAACAAGGCCATCCTGACTGAATCAAAACGTATTGAAATTTTAATTTTGCGAGGCTACGGAGACAAACAGCATTCTTGCAATGAAGTTTTGAATCTGGTCAATGAACTTAATCCTGGTAATAAAATCAAAAAAAGCAGCGGGTGTAAAAATTGTAAGACGTTATTTACGAACTATAAAATATGAACCTAGGTCTGAAGGGCCAAAGTCGGCCACAAATGATAACGTAAAGTTGGACGTGTTATTAGTAGTTGAGGAGAATCCAGAATCATCTACCACACAGCTAGCTAGCTCTTAATAATGATATATGGCAGAGTTACGTTATGAATATACTAAAATCAGAAAAGCCAACGCCCTATAAATTTCACTTCTGTCGCGAGTTAACTGAAAACGACCCTGATCGCGGAATAAAATTTTGTGAAAACTTGCAGAACAGATATATAGCAAGCCCAAACTTTATCAGAAAAATTATGTTCTCAGATGAAGCGTTATTTATAATAGAAAAAAATGTTTTATTCAAAAATCCAAAAATCAAAATTGCAATAACACACACAGTTTATGTTCTTTTTTAATATTTTATGTATTTTAAAATGTAAAAATTTAAAATTTTATAATTATAAATTATGTTTTACATATTTTATTTAAATTATAACTATATATTTACTGCAATGCTTTTTGATAAACTACGTTTTTGGTTTTGCCTTCATTAGCGAATACGAATAATGATGATGGGTTACCAACGCGTGAGCATCCAACGTATAGTTGTCCATGTGAGAAGCATGGTGTTTCAAGATTCAATCCACATACTTGCAGCGATTGACCTTGGGATTTATTTGTGGTCATAGCAAATGCCAGACGTACTGGAAATTGTATGCGTTTAAATGAAAACGGCATATCTGCAGGCATTATTGGTATACGTGGAATCAATACGACTTCACCTTTGTACTTACCAGTTAATATAGTTGCTTCTATAATGTTATTTAATAATTTTTTTATAGCTAATCTTGTTCCATTACAAAGCCGTGGTGGATTTAAATTGCGTAATAGAATTATTGGTACACCAACTTTTAACTGCAGCATGTGAGGTGGAGTTCCTGGCAAGTCAAGCGAATTTAAGAATTCAATTGGGTAATTAACAATTTCATCAGGATCATTAACACAATCAATGGATTTATATGTTTTTATTTCTCCGCTTATTTTATTTTGAATATCAACATTAATATCGCAAACATCTTTGTTTTTGGCTGCCAATATAGCGCGATCACTTAGCCATTGGTGATTGGTAAAATTGCGCTCAATATTGGGAAATACACTTGAAATTAAGCCTTCTTTTGATTCATTTAAAACACAACAATCTGCAGGCAATGTGATGAGTCCTGTTGCATTGTCCATAGCAATTTTTCCATTTCCAATATCCAATAATTGACGTGCAAATAAACGGGCTGATGCATGATTTTGTAATTGTATGCGCATATTTACCCTTAGTGAAAGTTTTTTAACATATCGCCACAAATGAGATGCTTTTAAACACGCATTTAGTTCATCTGCTGGTGTTGATCGTGATATGATTGGTAAGGTTTGTCTAAAATCGCCTGCCAATAATATAAGAGCACCCCCAAATGGTTGTAGATTGCCACGTAAATCTTGCAATGTTCGATCCAATGCCTCTAGAGATTTTTTATGCGCCATTGTGCATTCATCCCATATAATAATCTTGCATTGCTGAAGTACCTTTGCCATCCCAGATGTTTTTGAAATATTACATGTTGGTGTTTCGGTCAGTTGCATATTCAATGGTAATTTTAATTTGAAAGCAATTATTATAACCTCGTATATGGGTTAGGAAATGTTTAGATTGTGGTGTTGTTCCAGACACCAATGAAAGTAATGGTTCCGGTGGTTGGCTTAGTTGTGGCAGCTTTACTTTGCCATTTGCGCAACATAAGCCAGGTGTTTCCTTTTTATATTTAAATGCTTTGCAATGGACACATAATTGATCCATGCTACCGATATTAATATTGGGATGTACATTATAATCAATTGTCGGATCGTAATTAAATGCAAGACGCATAAAAGAAATGCGATTGGTATTGTGTATTGCTGCTCTGGAGGCTCTTCTCGCAGCACGTTGTTGTTCGTTCCGTATTTCGCTATTTTCTTGTGAATAAATTTGGCGTAAAAGTGACAATCGATTCCTGGCTTGTTCGTTGTCTTCTGCGCGCTCCTCTTGTGTCTGCTGTGAGCGCAGCACACTCATATGATTCGTGTGCCGAGCACGGCGACCAATAAATGCACGTGGGCGTGGCATTTTGTACTGCAATATACGTTTTATATGATTTATTTATTTTTTGTTTGTTATTGTTGGGGTAGGGAGGCTGCCCTTTGTTGTCTTACCTGTTGCTTGTTTACTTTCTCCAATAGCTTTCAATAATGCAATTAATTTACTTTCACTAACACCTTGGGTTAATTTATTAAAATGTATATAATATTTAATTTAAATAAATTAAACTTCAATTTAATAAGTAATTTTTTTTCGTTTGACTCCCACGCACTTTTCACGAAAAGAGGTTATGTATGAGTCGGTGTCGGGATACTTAACTATTGCGCCATCTGTCGGACGAACTTCAAACTAGACAGAAACACTACTCACGGCCCATAAAGCATGCATATAAATTTTGGTCAAAATCGGTCCAGCAGTTTTTGAGTTACGGTGCAAAAACACATTTCCCACAAGTGTATGAGTTAAGCAACTACGGTGATAGGTAGTAGGTTCGATTACCCGACACGGGGACCGCCACCTCCACAATTAATTAATTAAAAGGGTTAAGTCGCGGGATTCGCGGTTTTATTCGCGGATTCGCGGCATTTATCGCGGATTTTTTCCGCGGAACGAGTTTAATTAGATGCAAATTCGCGGATCCGATCGCGGATTTCGCGGTTGAAGTCGCGGATTTCGCGGAACGAGTTTAATTAGATGCAAATTCGCGGTTTTATTCGCGGATTTCGCGGTTGAAGTCGCGGATTTCGCGGAACGAGTTTAATTAGATGCAAATTCGCGGATCCGAATGTAAATTTCAGTTTATATCCAATGAATATCGTACTGTAGTTAGAGATATTTTCCAGAAGATGACGCCACATATTTTAGAATTATTTGATTTTTTTTTTTTATTTATAAAAATGCCAGCAAGAGGATTTGAACCCGGAACCTTTAGAGTGTGAAGCAGGTATTCTACCACTAGAACACATCGGTGAACAAGAATTATAAATTTTAAGTTACATATGTAGCCAACATGTCTCGAAGCATTTTAATTTTTTATTTTAAATTGAGATGTTGGCGACATCTCAATTTAGGTAGAAATGTAGGTAGAAATTCATTTTGAAACACCCAAATTGTTGATTGTTGTTTTGCTTCAGGTTCATAAGAATTTAACCACGATTCGTCACCTATAATATTGTCATACACATATTTAGAAGATCGGCTATTGATTTTTTTCAGTATTGAATTGAAAGAATTATACGGTATCCAACGAAAACAAAGTTTCCTTGCGGCTAAATTAGTATGCAAGATTAAATGTATCGAGGTTCTAGAAATGTGCAAACATACCTAAATTTCATTATACTACTAACTACATGACTATCTTCTTCAATTATTTAATACATCATCAATACTTTAGGACGCCCGTCCGTTGCTTAATCCTGAAGCGAAGTACGACCATGCTTGAAGTCTCGAAGCCAGCGGTATACCGTCGTTTTTGATGGCGTCTCATTACTAAAAACAGATATTAAACGTTCTATGCTCTGATATCGATTTAAAAGAGTTAAACCATAGCAAGTATCATAATAAATCATAGCGTGAATAATTTTCACGAGTTACTCCACTTTTAATACGATTGGCAAACTTATAGATAACTGAATATACTAAACTGACTGATATTTTGATAATCGGATATAAACATCATATTTTTGACACTATCAGTGCATTGTTCTCACACAATTTCTCGATTGTCGCTCGTATATAGTCTAATAGATAGCTTGATAAATGGTTCTATGTTCACACAAAATTAATCTAATTTTGCAAATGGATCGTTGCATTTTGAGCAACAGCGTGTAAACATCTGCACCGTCGTGCAAAACTAAATTAAAGAAACACCTTTCTTAAATTTAGCTTTGTGTGTAGTATACTAACGAGCCATCGAAAAAATTCATAATTGGAGTAGACTGTGAAATTGGATTGGTACTTTAACCACTTCCACATAATGACATATTACTTGATGCTTGACAGTTTCATTTGGTTTCATTGTAAAAAAGGTTATGGCATTGAAATGATAACTACAACAAAAAAGAAAACAAATAATTTTTTTAATATCGAAATCATAAACAAAATTTACATAAAGCTATAGAAGTTGTTGTAAATGTTTTCCATTTACATCTAAACACAAACAATTTTCTTAATAAGAGTCTTTAAAAATTTGACACAAACTTATAGTTTCAATGTCAAATAATAAATGTCATTATGTGGAAGTGGTTAAAGTATCAACCCAACGATGGTTCGTTAGAAACTTATAGCATTGTTCATTAACAATTGTGTATGTAGTTTCTTTAATCACCTATTAAGCTGTTTCAAGCAGTAGTTATATTTTTAATGTGAAACTGCTACACTTTTCGCGACAAAATTCTAAAAACAAATCAAGTAGTATACGTGGAAGCGAGATGTTCTGCTGGGCCACCCCCGTTGCTTAGAACCTACCTGTTGGCAAACGCCCCAAAGGAATAACTCTGCCGGCCAACTCAATCGATTCTTGGAGAGCGTCGCGGGTCAAGGTCGCGAGGTGGAAAGTGAGCGCCACCGTATTCTTCTGCAGAGCATCCCCTAACACGGAAGCGGGTGGGATGCAGGTAGCTTCAAAAGCAAAACTTGTTTACCCCCAAACTACTTGATAATGAATAAAAAAAATATACCTATAGTAGGTTCGATTACCCGACACGGGGACCGCCACCTCCACAATTAATTAATTAATTAAAAGGGATAAGTCGCGGTTTCGCGGTTTTATTCGCGGTTTCGCGGGTTTATTCGCGGATTTTTTCGCGGATTCGCGGGTTTATTCGCGGATTCGCGGCATTTATCGCGGATTTTTTCCGCGGAACGAGTTTAATTAGATGCAAATTCGCGGATCCGATCGCGGATTTCGCGGTTGAAGTCGCGGATTTCGCGGAACGAGTTTAATTAGATGCAAATTCGCGGTTTTATTCGCGGATTTCGCGGTTGAAGTCGCGGATTTCGCGGAACGAGTTTAATTAGATGCAAATTCGCGGATCCGAATGTAAATTTCAGTTTATATCCAATGAATATCGTACTGTAGTTAGAGATATTTTCCAGAAGATGACGCCACATATTTTAGAATTATTTGATTTTTTTTTTTTATTTATAAAAATGCCAGCAAGAGGATTTGAACCCGGAACCTTTAGAGTGTGAAGCAGGTATTCTACCACTAGAACACATCGGTGAACAAGAATTATAAATTTTAAGTTACATATGTAGCCAACATGTCTCGAAGCATTTTAATTTTTTATTTTAAATTGAGATGTCGCCACATATTTTAGAATAATTTGAATTATATTTCCTAAAGATTTTGAATTCTGTTTATAGATGGAGCCAAGTATTTATTTAGATTTATTTTAAATTTTTGTATTTTAAAAAAAATCAGACAAGGCTTGAACCTGGACTATGCTTGCTATAAAGCCGGCATCTTAACTGTTCGACCATCTTGGTCACATGCTTTTATATTTTAGAAGTTGCATATAAACTGTAATATATGTTGAAATAGAATCTAATAATTTGTAAGTGGCGCATATATACAGTCTGACTTATATTCTGAATTATCTAAAATTGACGACCGTAATTTTGTAGGTAATAATGCTACATTAAAAATAAAACCTAATTTCACATATAATAAATTTTTATTTAGATTAGAATTACTATCATAGGTAGATATATCGATCGGGTCTTATTATTCGTTAAATTTACGTTTAATTTGGCATATAATTAGTATCATTTACCCCGTTGAAGACTCAATATATATGACGACCGTAATTTTGCCTGTAATAATGATTTAGTAATAATTTTGTGCGCAGGAGATTGAGATCAGTATGGAAGAGATAAAGGTATATAAATAATATTTCAACTTTAAAATATAAAGAACAGTTTTAGTTTTTATCTCGATCTGTGGCTTTTATATTGCGTAATATAATCGAGTATAATGTGTCTGAAATTAGATCCGATGGAAAAATATAAACAATTTAAAATATTTTTTAACATAGTTAGATCCGATGGAAAAATATAAACAATTTAATATATTTTTTAACATAATATACAGAGCATCTAAGGACTATAATTTACCATAATTCGCAGGAGTAGTCCTCGATAATATTCACGAAATTTACGAGTAATTAACTAACTTCGCTGGGGCAAATCGCGGTAGAATTCGGCGATAAATATATCTAAACAGGTCACTACATCTCGCAACAGATATATCTAAACATGTCGGTAAAACAGGTTACTACATCTCTCAACAGATATATCTAAACATGTCGGTAAAACAGATCACTACATCTCTCAACAGATATCGATCGTAGCTTTGTATATGTATCGATGATAAATATATCTAAACAGGTCACTACATCTCTCAGCAGATATCGATCGTAGTTTTGTATGTGTATCAACCAGTATATAAAAAATGTTATCGAATTTAAAGTGACTCAAACAGTATATAAAAATGGAACCGAATTTGAAGGGAATATTAAAAATAAATTTTTATAGTAATCTTTTTAATACAATATATAAAAATGGAACCGAATTTGAAGTGAATATTGAAAATAAATTTTTATAGTAATCTTTTTAAGAAGCTCATCAACCACTGGAAACTTTTTATCTACATTAGTTTTGTTCGCACATACCGATATACTCCTTCTAAAATTATCTTCAACTGCTGTAAACTTTTTATCTACCTTAGTTTTGTTCGCACATACAGATATACTCTTTCTAATATGATCATCAACCGATGTAAACTTTTTATATCTTTTTATTTACATAGGACATTATCACAGAATCATTAGCTTCTACAGGTGATAGAATATTACGTATTCGTTTATTTTTAAAATCATAATATCCTTCGATATCTCTGGGTAAAATAGACTGAAGGTTACACGGTGCGAGTGATTTTTTTATTTCACTTTTGTTTAAATGTCGCCCGAATTTAACAATATTATTCATGACTGGCTTTTACGGACAGTAATAGTGTACTAACATATTAATACATGGCTTCGATTAATTATAAAATTACGCAGAATTCTTTGAGCTCTTCAACAATGGAGGCAATTTCATTTATATGTCCAGAGTGCCCGGCCGTTTTTGATGCTAGGAGTAAACGAAGTCGATCAACAAGTTCGTTTATATCATCCCAGTACACACACTGATAAGGAGCATTCCTCACTATTAATTCTTCACCAACATGGCCACTACCCTGTATATAGCCACTTGTAGACGGTATGCTCAGATTCACTGATGAAGTGTCTAGATTCAGCAAAGGTTTAATGATGTATGAATATTTATAGCTTCTGATTCATTTTACTTGCTTTCGTCTATACTGTTCTCTGTCGTCTCCCGTAAACTCGCTTGGATGTGCCTTAAATATTAACTCACATAGTCCTCGCGCCCCTATATCGCACGTTATCGATGAAGAAATCACAGACCTGTTTATTCGTGTTCCAGAGTCGTCTAACAGAACATTTAAGGGATACATAAATATATCGAAACAGGTCTATACATGTTTAAACAGATATCGACTCGTAGTTTTGTGTGCAGGAGATTGGTATCGAAGGGAAAAAATTTTTATTCTATATATACATACGTTTTTTATTAATTCTTCAATTTCATCACTTCGAAATCGAAATGAAGAGTATTAAAATGTAAATATAATATCTCTAACATGTACATAGCATTTAAAGATGTATCATGACAAGACAATAACGTTCTAATCTTATGCTGTAAGTCACCTTCCATCTGAGAGCATGCCTGCAGTGTTGTATTGTAGAAGTGCACAAAATCAGTAACCTTGAACACAGATAGCTTTTGGTTAATTAGCTGCATAAGATGTAACATATTGTTGTAGGTGTTTTCAGAGAAAACGATTGTTCGATTTCGGCTTTTAAGTCGTACAATTTTTATATGTTTATACGCACAAGCTCTAATACGATGTTCTGGACTGCTACCTTCGGTTTTGCAAAATTCTTCCCACTCATCTATAGTAAAGAAGATAAGGGTACTAGACGAACGAACTTGAATCAAGGGCACGAAGCCTGCTGCGGGGCTCAGACCTATCGTAATATATTTAGTGCCTGCCTTATTAAGTAGATATGTCGATTGCCCAATAAGCTGCTTTTCACGAAAGATTGCATCTTCCTTCAATTTAAGAGAGGCAGTGATGAATTGGTTATAATTATTCGTATTTTCAACTGAAACAGAACAAAAAATATTAGAATGGAATAGTAAATATTTCAACTGAAACAGAACAAAAAATATTAGAAATGGAATAGTAAATATAAAATATAAATACCCTGTGTCATTGTGATAACACAGCTTAACAGCACTAATAAAAACGTAAAACTGAATTGTTCTGTGGTACATGCTTACCTATTAGCTTCGATCTGGTTAGGTGGGGGGCGGAAAGACATCCTCAGCGCAGGTCCACAGATGTAAGGTAGGGGTATTAGTTTTGGTTTAAAATTAATAATGTTCCATCGAATCGTAAATGTAATATAAAATATATACTTGAATTGTCTCTTAAGACGGTATCTCACCAACGAAGGCCCTCCAAGCTAGAGTGTGTATACCATCAACATCACTCCACCGCTTATCATCAAAAGGAGATAGAGATAATTTATTTTGCGTGATCGAAGAAATATCATGCAGTCGCGATTTGAATAAATTTTGAGATTTAAATAGAAGCTTTTAAATCGAATAGACACCTTTTATAATCCTCTGAAACGATCTCATTCCTATAATTTTTTTTCTAAGTTTTAAAATTCAATCTAGAAATTAAGCTCGAGGTCCTCCGCCTTTTACCTATATCTTCTCAATGAGATATTAATTTTTACATGTACACGCTTATCGACATTTTCCATCGTTTTACTGAAAACTGAGTTATTCATTGATAATATAATTCTAGAAAAATATGATACGTATATGTACTCCCGTTTAGAATAACAGCACAGATAGCACTGTACATATAAAACTTAAATTGAGATCATATTCAGAAATACATAGAAATATATCTATTGTATTTACAATATAAAATGGAAACAATTCTTCATAAATAAAAAACAGAACAATTGGTATATATTTTATTTGCTTAACTTCGTAATGTGCGTACATATTTTGTAAGTATCTTAACATTGTTTTGCGAGCATGCAGAATCAGAATTACTATGATAAAAGCAGGCGTTAGATTGTATAAACAAATTAGGGACATTTGTATCATATTCTAAATTTATAATTTCTATGTCAACATATTTCTTTAGGACTTCAGCTTTCTGATACCCTTTCACATATATCCGGCTGTAATTCCTACATACATTATCTAAAATTGATGATAGATATTTTAATTCTATAAATCCGGAAGCATAAGGGATATTAAAAAAGTTATGCGTCAGCCACCTTGCCTCCTTCTGGTTCTTTGAAGATAATTTATGAAATGGCTTCGTAGATTTAAATAGCAGATGTATCGAACGCTCTCCATCGGTAATCGACATCTCCTTGGGGGTGAAGTCGGGTGTATTAAAACCCTGGATATCGATAATTAGAGCTGGGATAAAACGTTGTTTATATATTCGATCTCGATGAACGTGTGATAAAACATGTCTGATGATATTGTCCACTTTCCTAATTCTATTTTCAAACCGGCATCTGTTGGCAGCTACAGACACCCAGTCAGATTTTCTGTCTTCGCTATCGAGCCATAAATATTGTATCGGAAGACTATCGAAGGTAACTTTCATGCTATCGTTTTAAATATATGATTTATTGGTAATAATTATAATATTTTTCCACTATTCCAGTAGACGGAGCAATTCTCGGAAAATAATATAATTCGCGGTTAATTTGCATGTAATTACTATGAATTATCCCCGTTTAATACACAATTTTTTCGAATGATAAAATCACAAGCTGCCTCGAAAGCGATCGAGCGAATACTAGAGTTATATTAGAATTACTATCATACGAGATAGTGGGGGGTAAATATATTGAAACAGGTCTGCTCATGTCTCAACAGACTCGCAGTTTTACATGTAACATGACCTAATCATTGTTCCACATAGAAATATTATTTTAACCAATTTCTATAAGGCGTCACGAATGTTAAGTTTACGGGGGGCAATATCCGGAGACACACATAATCCAGTATCCTATACACAGGTACCCTGAATTCGAGTATAATAAAGACATTATATGTGATGGAGGGGGCTGTGTTGTATACGGATATGAGAAATAGTTTCCCACCTCAGTTATATTTTCGCGCTCGTCTTGAATGGATGATAATAAATAGTATACATCGATATATAAATATATAAATTGTAAAATGGCAATTCAAGAAGATAAAGTGTATCAAGTTATACAAAAGTTAGAAGATAAGTTCGGTATATTAGATGATATATCTAAAACAACAATCCAACACATACCGCTTCATATTCTCCAAACAAAGGTGAAGACAGGATCCTTAAGACGAAACTGGCACAAGATTCCTATGGAGAAAAGAGCTGATCTAGAAGATTATTTACCCTGTGATAAACATTACAATCAACTGGACCAGGGGGATCATATAGATGGATTTCCGCCAGCAAAAATTAAGTGTTGGTTCTGTTTATTAGCATATTAAGATATATCTAACCATGTAAATTAGAAATAAAAAAATATATCAATTCATTTATGTTTTATTTATAAGGTATAATATATAAGTAATATTAATAAAATCGTAATATATTTTTATTGACTACCCATGAATTGTGCGAGTTGTTCAACCTACGCCACTTTACGTAAGAGGTGTCTTTTGATAAGATGTGAACGTTTGAATATCTTCCCTCCAATTCATTATTAAAACTAGCAATAAGAAAATAATTAATATTAGGTAAAAATCTAATACTCTTATAAAAAATATTGCCAATAAGTAAGATACTGGAAACTTAATTTCAAAATCTAATATATTACAAAGCAGAGTTAACACAGGAGCTGTAAACATTATATTATATCGTAGGTATATATCTGATACAAAGAAGACCAAGATATAGGAAAAAGAGATACCTACAACTGAATATTCATTGATATCGAGACTGTATTTAGAAATAGATATAAATGTATCTATTATCTATAATATAATAAAGAAAAAATACTTAATAAATAAAACAGAATAAATTTCTAATATGTCTGTAGGAAATTGAGCTTTCCGATGCTCTTTAACGCATATTCGAATACAATTTCTATATACATTATATCAGATGTATCTGTTTCAATAGCCGTTCAGATATGCTCCATATCTGCTAACATATGTCGAGTCCGAACAGGTCTAAATAGCTATAAAACAGATATTAGACAACTCTTAAACAGGTCTGAACGGATATTGAAACAGGTAAGCTGTTTTCAGATCTGATCATTATCCGTTCAGATATTAGACAGCGCTAGTCTGAATAGTTATAAAACATATATTAAGCAGATATGTAAAATGTCTGGAAGGATATCGAAACAGAGGGGAACTTTTCATCATAACCGTATACAACATAAGCTCCTACATCAAGTATAAAGACTTTACTATAATTGAAAATAATTCGACAGTCTTTCTCAAACTTGCTGCCATTTATATATTTTATATCACATTTACGACATCAAGTATAAAGACTTTATTGTAATCGAAAATAGTTCTAAAGTCTTTCTCGGACTCCCAGTCTCCTACATCAAGTATAAAGACTTTACTTAACGGATATTTATACAGATAAGATGTTTTCAGACTTAATCATTATCCGGTTAGATATGCTTCATATCTGATACCATATGTAGAGTCTGAACAGGTCTAAATAACTATAAAACAGATATTAGACAACTCTTAAACAGGTCTGAACGGATATCGAAACAGGTAAGCTGTTTTCAGACTTGATCATTATCCGTTCAGATATTAGACATCGCTAACCTGAATAGTTATAAAACATATATTAACCATCTATGTAAAATGTCTGTAAGGATATCGAAACAGAGGGGAACTATTCATCATAACCGTATACAACATAAGCTCCTACATCAAGTATAAAGACTTTACTATAATTGAAAATAATTCGACAGTCTTTCTCAAACTTGCTGCCATTTATATATTTTATATCACATTTACGACATCAAGTATAAAGACTTTATTGTAATCGAAAATAGTTCTAAAGTCTTTCTCGGACTCCCAATCTCCTACATCAAGTATAAAGACTTTATTGAACGGATATTTATACTGATAAGATGTTTTCAGACTTAATCATTATCCGGTTAGATATGATTCATATCTGATACCATATGTATAGTCTGAACAGGTATAAATAACGATAAAACAGATATTAGATAACTCTTAAACAGATCTGAACGGATATTGAAACAGGTAAGCTGTTTTCAGACTTGATCATTATCCGTTCAGATATTAGACAGCGCTAGTCTGAATAGCTATAAAACAGACATCAAACATCTATGTAAAATGTCAGTACAGATATTGAAACAGATGGAAACTACTCATCATAACCGTATACAACATAGTCTCATACATCAAGTATAAGTCTGAATAGTTATAAAACAGATATTAACCATCTATGTAAAATGTCTGTAAGGATATCGAAACAGAGGAGAACTATTCATCATAGGATCCTACATCAAGTATAAAGACTTTACTGTAATTGAAAATAATTCGACAGTCTTTCTCATACTTGATATCATTTATATATTTTATATCACATTTATGATTCGATGGAACACTATTAATTTTAGTAACAGCCGCACGGATATTGAAACAGGGGAAAACTCGATAGTCTTTCTCAAAATATCTGCTAGGGAATAGACACGAGAACCCTACGGGTTTTCGTATCTATTCCCGAATCGTAGTCAGTTTGAGAAAAACTGCCGAGTTTTCCCCTGTTTCAATATCCGTGCGGCTATTACTAAAATTAATAGTGTTCCATCGAATCATAAATGTGATATAAAATATATAAATGATATCAAGTATGAGAAAGACTGTCGAATTATTTTCAATTACAGTAAAGTCTTTATACTTGATGTAGGATCCTATGATGAATAGTTCTCCTCTGTTTCGATATCCTTACAGACATTTTACATAGATGGTTAATATCTGTTTTATAACTATTCAGACTTATACTTGATGTATGAGACTATGTTGTATACGGTTATGATGAGTAGTTTCCATCTGTTTCAATATCTGTACAGACATTTTACATAGATGTTTGATGTCTGTTTTATAGCTATTCAGACTAGCGCTGTCTAATATCTGAACGGATAATGATCAAGTCTGAAAACAGCTTACCTGTTTCAATATCCGTTCAGATCTGTTTAAGAGTTATCTAATATCTGTTTTATCGTTATTTATACCTGTTCAGACTATACATATGGTATCAGATATGAATCATATCTAACCGGATAATGATTAAGTCTGAAAACATCTTATCAGTATAAATATCCGTTCAATAAAGTCTTTATACTTGATGTAGGAGATTGGGAGTCCGAGAAAGACTTTAGAACTATTTTCGATTACAATAAAGTCTTTATACTTGATGTCGTAAATGTGATATAAAATATATAAATGGCAGCAAGTTTGAGAAAGACTGTCGAATTATTTTCAATTATAGTAAAGTCTTTATACTTGATGTAGGAGCTTATGTTGTATACGGTTATGATGAATAGTTCCCCTCTGTTTCGATATCCTTACAGACATTTTACATAGATGGTTAATATATGTTTTATAACTATTCAGGTTAGCGATGTCTAATATCTGAACGGATAATGATCAAGTCTGAAAACAGCTTACCTGTTTCGATATCCGTTCAGACCTGTTTAAGAGTTGTCTAATATCTGTTTTATAGTTATTTAGACCTGTTCAGACTCTACATATGGTATCAGATATGAAGCATATCTAACCGGATAATGATTAAGTCTGAAAACATCTTATCTGTATAAATATCCGTTAAGTAAAGTCTTTATACTTGATGTAGGAGACTGGGAGTCCGAGAAAGACTTTAGAACTATTTTCGATTACAATAAAGTCTTTATACTTGATGTCGTAAATGTGATATAAAATATATAAATGGCAGCAAGTTTGAGAAAGACTGTCGAATTATTTTCAATTATAGTAAAGTCTTTATACCTGATGTAGGAGCTTATGTTGTATACGGTTATGATGAAAAGTTCCCCTCTGTTTCGATATCCTTCCAGACATTTTACATATCTGCTTAATATATGTTTTATAACTATTCAGACTAGCGCTGTCTAATATCTGAACGGATAATGATCAGATCTGAAAACAGCTTACCTGTTTCAATATCCGTTCAGACCTGTTTAAGAGTTGTCTAATATCTGTTTTATAGCTATTTAGACCTGTTCGGACTCGACATATGTTAGCAGATATGGAGCATATCTGAACGGCTATTGAAACAGATACATCTGATATAATGTATATAGAAATTGTATTCGGATATGCGTTAAAGAGCATCGGAAAGCTCAATTTCCTACAGACATATATTGATATAGAAATTTATTCTGTTTTATTTATTAAGTATTTTTTCTTTATTATATTATAGATAATAGATACATTTATATCTATTTCTAAATACAGTCTCGATATCAATGAATATTCAGTTGTAGGTATCTCTTTTTCCTATATCTTGGTCTTCTTTGTATCAGATATATACCTACGATATAATATAATGTTTACATCTCCTGTGTTAACTCTGCTTTGTAATCTATTAGATTTTGAAATTAAGTTTCCAGTATCTTACTTATTGGCAATATTTTTTATAAGAGTATTAGATTTTTACCTAATATTAATTATTTTCTTATTGCTAGTTTTAATAATGAATTGGAGGGAAGATATTCAAACGTTCACATCTTATCAAAAGACACCTCTTACGTAAAGTGGCGTAGGTTGAACAACTCGCACAATTCATGGGTAGTCAATAAAAATATATTACGATTTTATTAATATTACTTATATATTATACCTTATAAATAAAACATAAATGAATTGATATATTTTTTTATTTCTAATTTACATGGTTAGATATATCTTAATATGCTAATAAACAGAACCAACACTTAATTTTTGCTGGCGGAAATCCATCTATATGATCCCCCTGGTCCAGTTGATTGTAATGTTTATCACAGGGTAAATAATCTTCTAGATCAGCTCTTTTCTCCATAGGAATCTTGTGCCAGTTTCGTCTTAAGGATCCTGTCTTCACCTTTGTTTGGAGAATATGAACCGGTATGTGTTGGATTGTTGTTTTAGATATATCATCTAATATACCGAACTTATCTTCTAACTTTTGTATAACTTGATACACTTTATCTTCTTGAATTGCCATTTTACAATTTATATATTTATATATCGATGTATACTATTTATTATCATCCATTCAAGACGAGCGCGAAAATATAACTGAGGTGGGAAACTATTTCTCATATCCGTATACAACACAGCCCCCTCCATCACATATAATGTCTTTATTATACTCGAATTCAGGGTACCTGTGTATAGGATACTGGATTATGTGTGTCTCCGGATATTGCCCCCCGTAAACTTAACATTCGTGACGCCTTATAGAAATTGGTTAAAATAATATTTCTATGTGGAACAATGATTAGGTCATGTTACATGTAAAACTGCGAGTCTGTTGAGACATGAGCAGACCTGTTTCAATATATTTACCCCCCACTATCTCGTATGATAGTAATTCTAATATAACTCTAGTATTCGCTCGATCGCTTTCGAGGCAGCTTGTGATTTTATCATTCGAAAAAATTGTGTATTAAACGGGGATAATTCATAGTAATTACATGCAAATTAACCGCGAATTATATTATTTTCCGAGAATTGCTCCGTCTACTGGAATAGTGGAAAAATATTATAATTATTACCAACAAATCATATATTTAAAACGATAGCATGAAAGTTACCTTCGATAGTCTTCCGATACAATATTTATGGCTCGATAGCGAAGACAGAAAATCTGACTGGGTGTCTGTAGCTGCCAACAGATGCCGGTTTGAAAATAGAATTAGGAAAGTGGACAATATCATCAGACATGTTTTATCACACGTTCATCGAGATCGAATATATAAACAACGTTTTATCCCAGCTCTAATTATCGATATCCAGGGTTTTAATACACCCGACTTCACCCCCAAGGAGATGTCGATTACCGATGGAGAGCGTTCGATACGTCTGCTATTTAAATCTACGAAGCCATTTCATAAATTATCTTCAAAGAACCAGAAGGAGGCAAGGTGGCTGACGCATAACTTTTTTAATATCCCTTATGCTTCCGGATTTATAGAATTAAAATATCTATCATCAATTTTAGATAATGTATGTAGGAATTACAGCCGGATATATGTGAAAGGGTATCAGAAAGCTGAAGTCCTAAAGAAATATGTTGACATAGAAATTATAAATTTAGAATATGATACAAATGTCCCTAATTTGTATATACAATCTAACGCCTGCTTTTATCATAGTAATTCTGATTCTGCATGCTCGCAAAACAATGTTAAGATACTTACAAAATATGTACGCACATTACGAAGTTAAGCAAATAAAATATATACCAATTGTTCTGTTTTTTATTTATGAAGAATTGTTTCCCTTTTATATTGTAAATACAATAGATATATTTCTATGTATTTCTGAATATGATCTCAATTTAAGTTTTATATGTACAGTGCTATCTGTGCTGTTATTCTAAACGGGAGTACATATACGTATCATATTTTTCTAGAATTATATTATCAATGAATAACTCAGTTTTCAGTAAAACGATGGAAAATGTCGATAAGCGTGTACATGTAAAAATTAATATCTCATTGAGAAGATATAGGTAAAAGGCGGAGGACCTCGAGCTTAATTTCTAGATTGAATTTTAAAACTTAGAAAAAAAATTATAGGAATGAGATCGTTTCAGAGGATTATAAAAGGTGTCTATTCGATTTAAAAGCTTCTATTTAAATCTCAAAATTTATTCAAATCGCGACTGCATGATATTTCTTCGATCACGCAAAATAAATTATCTCTATCTCCTTTTGATGATAAGCGGTGGAGTGATGTTGATGGTATACACACTCTAGCTTGGAGGGCCTTCGTTGGTGAGATACCGTCTTAAGAGACAATTCAAGTATATATTTTATATTACATTTACGATTCGATGGAACATTATTAATTTTAAACCAAAACTAATACCCCTACCTTACATCTGTGGACCTGCGCTGAGGATGTCTTTCCGCCCCCCACCTAACCAGATCGAAGCTAATAGGTAAGCATGTACCACAGAACAATTCAGTTTTACGTTTTTATTAGTGCTGTTAAGCTGTGTTATCACAATGACACAGGGTATTTATATTTTATATTTACTATTCCATTTCTAATATTTTTTGTTCTGTTTCAGTTGAAATATTTACTATTCCATTCTAATATTTTTTGTTCTGTTTCAGTTGAAAATACGAATAATTATAACCAATTCATCACTGCCTCTCTTAAATTGAAGGAAGATGCAATCTTTCGTGAAAAGCAGCTTATTGGGCAATCGACATATCTACTTAATAAGGCAGGCACTAAATATATTACGATAGGTCTGAGCCCAGCAGCAGGCTTCGTGCCCTTGATTCAAGTTCGTTCGTCTAGTACCCTTATCTTCTTTACTATAGATGAGTGGGAAGAATTTTGCAAAACCGAAGGTAGCAGTCCAGAACATCGTATTAGAGCTTGTGCGTATAAACATATAAAAATTGTACGACTTAAAAGCCGAAATCGAACAATCGTTTTCTCTGAAAACACCTACAACAATATGTTACATCTTATGCAGCTAATTAACCAAAAGCTATCTGTGTTCAAGGTTACTGATTTTGTGCACTTCTACAATACAACACTGCAGGCATGCTCTCAGATGGAAGGTGACTTACAGCATAAGATTAGAACGTTATTGTCTTGTCATGATACATCTTTAAATGCTATGTACATGTTAGAGATATTATATTTACATTTTAATACTCTTCATTTCGATTTCGAAGTGATGAAATTGAAGAATTAATAAAAAACGTATGTATATATAGAATAAAAATTTTTTCCCTTCGATACCAATCTCCTGCACACAAAACTACGAGTCGATATCTGTTTAAACATGTATAGACCTGTTTCGATATATTTATGTATCCCTTAAATGTTCTGTTAGACGACTCTGGAACATGAATAAACAGGTCTGTGATTTCTTAATCGATAACGTGCGATATAGGGGCGCGAGGACTATGTGAGTTAATATTTAAGGCACATCCAAGCGAGTTTACGGGAGACGACAGAGAACAGTATAGACGAAAGCAAGTAAAATGAATCAGAAGCTATAAATATTCATACATCATTAAACCTTTGCTGAATCTAGACACTTCATCAGTGAATCTGAGCATACCGTCTACAAGTGGCTATATACAGGGTAGTGGCCATGTTGGTGAAGAATTAATAGTGAGGAATGCTCCTTATCAGTGTGTGTACTGGGATGATATAAACGAACTTGTTGATCGACTTCGTTTACTCCTAGCATCAAAAACGGCCGGGCACTCTGGACATATAAATGAAATTGCCTCCATTGTTGAAGAGCTCAAAGAATTCTGCGTAATTGTATAATTAATCGAAGCCATGTATTAATATGTTAGTACACTATTACTGTCCGTAAAAGCCAGTCATGAATAATATTGTTAAATTCGGGCGACATTTAAACAAAAGTGAAATAAAAAAATCACTCGCACCGTGTAACCTTCAGTCTATTTTACCCAGAGATATCGAAGGATATTATGATTTTAAAAATAAACGAATACGTAATATTCTATCACCTGTAGAAGCTAATGATTCTGTGATAATGCCCTATGTAAATAAAAAGATATAAAAAGTTTACATCGGTTGATGATCATATTAGAAAGAGTATATCTGTATGTGCGAACAAAACTAAGGTAGATAAAAAGTTTACAGCAGTTGAAGATAATTTTAGAAAGAGTATATCGGTATGTGCGAACAAAACTAATGTAGATAAAAAGTTTCCAGTGGTTGATGAGCTTCTTAAAAAGATTACTATAAAAATTTATTTTCAATATTCACTTCAAATTCGGTTCCATTTTTATATATTGTATTAAAAAGATTACTATAAAAATTTATTTTTAATATTCCCTTCAAATTCGGTTCCATTTTTATATACTGTTTGAGTCACTTTAAATTCGATAACATTTTTTATATACTGGTTGATACACATACAAAACTACGATCGATATCTGCTGAGAGATGTAGTGACCTGTTTAGATATATTTATCATCGATACATATACAAAGCTACGATCGATATCTGTTGAGAGATGTAGTGATCTGTTTTACCGACATGTTTAGATATATCTGTTGAGAGATGTAGTAACCTGTTTTACCGACATGTTTAGATATATCTGTTGCGAGATGTAGTGACCTGTTTAGATATATTTATCGCCGAATTCTACCGCGATTTGCCCCAGCGAAGTTAGTTAATTACTCGTAAATTTCGTGAATATTATCGAGGACTACTCCTGCGAATTATGGTAAATTATAGTCCTTAGATGCTCTGTATATTATGTTAAAAAATATATTAAATTGTTTATATTTTTCCATCGGATCTAACTATGTTAAAAAATATTTTAAATTGTTTATATTTTTCCATCGGATCTAATTTCAGACACATTATACTCGATTATATTACGCAATATAAAAGCCACAGATCGAGATAAAAACTAAAACTGTTCTTTATATTTTAAAGTTGAAATATTATTTATATACCTTTATCTCTTCCATACTGATCTCAATCTCCTGCGCACAAAATTATTACTAAATCATTATTACAGGCAAAATTACGGTCGTCATATATATTGAGTCTTCAACGGGGTAAATGATACTAATTATATGCCAAATTAAACGTAAATTTAACGAATAATAAGACCCGATCGATATATCTACCTATGATAGTAATTCTAATCTAAATAAAAATTTATTATATGTGAAATTAGGTTTTATTTTTAATGTAGCATTATTACCTACAAAATTACGGTCGTCAATTTTAGATAATTCAGAATATAAGTCAGACTGTATATATGCGCCACTTACAAATTATTAGATTCTATTTCAACATATATTACAGTTTATATGCAACTTCTAAAATATAAAAGCATGTGACCAAGATGGTCGAACAGTTAAGATGCCGGCTTTATAGCAAGCATAGTCCAGGTTCAAGCCTTGTCTGATTTTTTTTAAAATACAAAAATTTAAAATAAATCTAAATAAATACTTGGCTCCATCTATAAACAGAATTCAAAATCTTTAGGAAATATAATTCAAATTATTCTAAAATATGTGGCGACATCTCAATTTAAAATAAAAAATTAAAATGCTTCGAGACATGTTGGCTACATATGTAACTTAAAATTTATAATTCTTGTTCACCGATGTGTTCTAGTGGTAGAATACCTGCTTCACACTCTAAAGGTTCCGGGTTCAAATCCTCTTGCTGGCATTTTTATAAATAAAAAAAAAAAATCAAATAATTCTAAAATATGTGGCGTCATCTTCTGGAAAATATCTCTAACTACAGTACGATATTCATTGGATATAAACTGAAATTTACATTCGGATCCGCGAATTTGCATCTAATTAAACTCGTTCCGCGAAATCCGCGACTTCAACCGCGAAATCCGCGAATAAAACCGCGAATTTGCATCTAATTAAACTCGTTCCGCGAAATCCGCGACTTCAACCGCGAAATCCGCGATCGGATCCGCGAATTTGCATCTAATTAAACTCGTTCCGCGGAAAAAATCCGCGATAAATGCCGCGAATCCGCGAATAAACCCGCGAATCCGCGAAAAAATCCGCGAATAAACCCGCGAAACCGCGAATAAAACCGCGAAACCGCGACTTATCCCTTTTAATTAATTAATTAATTGTGGAGGTGGCGGTCCCCGTGTCGGGTAATCGAACCTACTATAGGTATATTTTTTTTATTCATTATCAAGTAGTTTGGGGGTAAACAAGTTTTGCTTTTGAAGCTACCTGCATCCCACCCGCTTCCGTGTTAGGGGATGCTCTGCAGAAGAATACGGTGGCGCTCACTTTCCACCTCGCGACCTTGACCCGCGACGCTCTCCAAGAATCGATTGAGTTGGCCGGCAGAGTTATTCCTTTGGGGCGTTTGCCAACAGGTAGGTTCTAAGCAACGGGGGTGGCCCAGCAGAACATCTCGCTTCCACGTATACTACTTGATTTGTTTTTAGAATTTTGTCGCGAAAAGTGTAGCAGTTTCACATTAAAAATATAACTACTGCTTGAAACAGCTTAATAGGTGATTAAAGAAACTACATACACAATTGTTAATGAACAATGCTATAAGTTTCTAACGAACCATCGTTGGGTTGATACTTTAACCACTTCCACATAATGACATTTATTATTTGACATTGAAACTATAAGTTTGTGTCAAATTTTTAAAGACTCTTATTAAGAAAATTGTTTGTGTTTAGATGTAAATGGAAAACATTTACAACAACTTCTATAGCTTTATGTAAATTTTGTTTATGATTTCGATATTAAAAAAATTATTTGTTTTCTTTTTTGTTGTAGTTATCATTTCAATGCCATAACCTTTTTTACAATGAAACCAAATGAAACTGTCAAGCATCAAGTAATATGTCATTATGTGGAAGTGGTTAAAGTACCAATCCAATTTCACAGTCTACTCCAATTATGAATTTTTTCGATGGCTCGTTAGTATACTACACACAAAGCTAAATTTAAGAAAGGTGTTTCTTTAATTTAGTTTTGCACGACGGTGCAGATGTTTACACGCTGTTGCTCAAAATGCAACGATCCATTTGCAAAATTAGATTAATTTTGTGTGAACATAGAACCATTTATCAAGCTATCTATTAGACTATATACGAGCGACAATCGAGAAATTGTGTGAGAACAATGCACTGATAGTGTCAAAAATATGATGTTTATATCCGATTATCAAAATATCAGTCAGTTTAGTATATTCAGTTATCTATAAGTTTGCCAATCGTATTAAAAGTGGAGTAACTCGTGAAAATTATTCACGCTATGATTTATTATGATACTTGCTATGGTTTAACTCTTTTAAATCGATATCAGAGCATAGAACGTTTAATATCTGTTTTTAGTAATGAGACGCCATCAAAAACGACGGTATACCGCTGGCTTCGAGACTTCAAGCATGGTCGTACTTCGCTTCAGGATTAAGCAACGGACGGGCGTCCTAAAGTATTGATGATGTATTAAATAATTGAAGAAGATAGTCATGTAGTTAGTAGTATAATGAAATTTAGGTATGTTTGCACATTTCTAGAACCTCGATACATTTAATCTTGCATACTAATTTAGCCGCAAGGAAACTTTGTTTTCGTTGGATACCGTATAATTCTTTCAATTCAATACTGAAAAAAATCAATAGCCGATCTTCTAAATATGTGTATGACAATATTATAGGTGACGAATCGTGGTTAAATTCTTATGAACCTGAAGCAAAACAACAATCAACAATTTGGGTGTTTCAAAATGAATTTCTACCTACAAAAGTTGTTCGCTCGCGAACTTTTTCTAAAGAAATGATTGCCTATTTCATAACAAAATCTGGTTATGCTGTTACAATTATTCTGGAGAATCATCGAACTGTAAATGCGGAATGGTATATAATAATTTTCTTGCCCGAAGTTATTAATGAACGGCAAAAAGGCAACCCCTAAAATTGCAATCATCCTTCATTATGGTAATGCCACTCCCCATACCATACCTACCATTTGCGAAGTAAAGGCATCGAATTAATAACTCATACAGCCCTGGCATCGCCCCAAGTGATTTTTTTACGTTCCCAGTGATAAAAAAAAGTCCGGGTCTACCGTTTTTCCTGTCCAGAAAAGGCAATTACTGCATTCAAATCACACATTTTGAATTCGCCTAATAATGGCGTCAATATTTCAGTGATTGGTTTGGACGAATGAAAAAGTATCGAATTTAATGGCGAATATTTCGAAAAACAATAAAGGCGTTTATGTTCTTTATAGTTTCTTCCCAAATTTCCCACTGTCCCTCGTATAAGTAGAAAGTGATTACTAGGGGCCGATAACTCATCGCCCACGAGCGTACTATTGAAAATTTGTATTCTGAAATAGTTTTTAATTTTATTTATATAATTGGAAAACAAACGGGTGGTGATCTATAAAATACGAAATACATTTTTATTTGTTAATTTTGCACCTCAAGTTGAGTAAAGGAATATTAATATTAACTAGCAATACTTTCTCAAGACTTTTTTCTGTAAAATTTGTTCTCTTTGAACGAGTAGCTAGTAGCTAGACAACGTCCTTTCTACATCGCAACTGGTTATAGGTGCATACTGGAAATAGGTTTTATTTAATTGTATTTAACAGTTAGATTGTTTTGGGAGGCATTCTCCCCATACCCAATTTCCGTAATGTTATTAAATCTAGGTTTCCATTAAAAACTGCGTCTAACTTTTGCAGAAGGCCGCAACCGATGTCACTTTGAATATTTTTCAAATTATTAATATCTAATGTAGTTAATCGATCATTTACTTTGAGATTTTGATTTTTAAAATAAGTAATTAGTTTTGGTAAATTTTCAAAGTGTTCCTGAAGAATGTACAATTGACTTTTTAAATTTGGGATTTGTATTAGTTCCTTACACTCAGAAATACTTCGAGTAGCGTCATTTAAACACGTAACGAAATTTTGTATACTATCGAAATTCTCTGCATAAAAACTAGTAGCTTCTAACCCTGTTCCCCATCTAGTTATTACTGGAGAGGGAGGCAATGACAAAGATGGAAGTTTTTCCCTGTAAGGAGCTACTCCCAACGGTACTTATCTGAAAACCTGCTTAAAAGCGGGTAAAAGTATATCAGCTTCCGGAAAGGTGTCTCATATATTCACAGATTCTGTGGAGACTATGTGCTATGCAAGTAATATGTTTCTTCTAATAGTCTGTCTGTTTTTAATATATATGCAGCACTATCACTGACAAATAAAAGAATTTTTTCTTTGTACCTGTCGTCCGAATGAAGCATTTTCTGCATATTCTCATAAATAACTTTTGTTACTATTACATATGCGTTATGTAGAATAGTTGGATGTAGTACATCAACTACAACATTTACGACACAGCGTCCTAATATATCGACAGCTCCGTCGTCATTTATCTATAGGTACTGATTTGAAAGATTCCTTTGAAAGACTGCTTTCGAAACTTAATATTTGCGTAAGATGGATTCACCAGGAACATTTCGACCAGTATATTTTTGGCGAAATGTTTAGAATGTGGGATTGTCAAGTTTATTTAATTGAATATTTGCCACCATTAAAGTTTCACAGAGTTCTTCGTTAAAATTGTCAGATTCAAACGGGTTTAATTTCTGTGTATGCGTTATTATTATTATTATAATAATAAATTTCGGAATCACTGGCAATGGATATACAATCACTTTGACCCTTAATCCAACTCGCCATTGTTTCTCGATTCCATTCTCGACGTTATCATATCTAAAAAAGTAACTTAAATAATGTTCTAGATTTAAATTGATAAAAATTAAAAATATATGCGTAACTTACTGAAGCAACGAAATTCACTTACGTCAAAATAATTGGGAGAAGTAGGTTCGATGAAACGATATTAAACAGCATCTATTACAAAAATTACGAAGTATGTAATTGACAGTTAAAACAATGAAAAAAAGAAACTAACTCACCGTACTTTATTCCCAAGAAATATAAACTAATAAATAAAATAAATTATAAAAACTCCTTACGCTTCTATCTACGCCCATGAAGAAAGGAAGGAACTGTAACATTGAAGTAATTGTGTCACAATTCTACGACAAAGAAACAGATGTGCGGTTAACATAATTAATAGTGCTATTCCATAAATGGGTTTTGTACATAGCGATGTTGTAGACCATTTATATGGTCCGTCGTAATATCGCCCTCTCATGTCCGGTCTCTAGTGATTACATTGAGTTTAAAAAATGCCAATATATAAGAAGGGAAATAATAGGAAGTGCAGCAACTATAGAGGAATAACGTTACTAAATACAGCAGCGAAAACCTATGAACGCATATTGGAAAGGAGATTGCAAAGATACGTGGAACCAACACTTGAGGAAACTCAAAGTGCATTCAGGAGAGGAAGAGGGGTTCACGACAACATATTTACTGTGAAGCAAATAATTGAAAAAACAATACAAAGCGCAACTAAAGCATACTTCGCATTTGTAGATCTAGAAAAAGCTTTTGATTGTATAGGAAGAAAAAAAGTATGGAATAGCTTGGAAGAGAAATGTTGACAAAAAGCTAATAACAGCAGTAAAGAGCATGTATACAGAAAGTAAAAACTATGTAATCAGTAAAAATAGAAAGTCAGACATTTTTGAAATTAAAGATGGTTTGCGACAGGGAGGATTACTCAGCCCGGTACTGTTTAATATTTTCATTGATGAAATAATTAAGAAATGCAAACCACACATCAACAAACTCAACGTGGGATTCAGAAACCTAAAAGCAATAGAGCTAACGGAGTGTGTATTCGCAGATGATGTTGTCATTATGGCTAACACCGAAAAGGGCTGCAAGACAATGTTAACATATGGAATAACATATTAAAGGAGAATGGAATGAAGATAAATATAACAAAGACAACTGTGATGGTAGTAACAAATGGGGAAGAGGAAGAATTGAATATAAAAATCGACAACCAAGGGATACAACAAGTTGAGCAAATTAAGTACTTGGGAGTAATACTGGAAAGAAATGGTAATCAAAACATTGACATAAGTGAACGTATCAAAAAAACAACAAATCTATACCATGCAATGAGATCAGCATTTATAAGGAAGAAAGAGATATCAAGAAAAACCAAGATGACGGTATACAGAACAATATTCAGACCAATATTAACATACGGAAGCGAATCATGGGTACTATCAAACAGAAATAAAAGCAGAATACAGACGATTGAGATGAAATTTCTGAGGGGAGTGAAAGGCATAACAAGAAGTGACAGAGTGAGAAATATTGACGTACGAGAAGAGCTACAAATAGAACCCATAATGGAATATACAGAAAAGAAACAATTAGGATGGTGGGGACACCTACAGCGTATGAGGGAATGTAGACAAACTAAAAGAGTATGGACGTCCAAAATAATAGTCAAACGAAGACCTGGGAGGCCGAAGAAAACATGGGAAAAGGAGGTAGCCAAATTGATAGAGAACAGAGGAGAAACAGTACTGAATGCAAGAGAAATTGCCAAAGATAGAAAAAAGTGGAAAAACTTTGTACAAAATACTGACAATACACATTAGTTAAGAGATAAATATGTAAAATCCCTACACCGAAAGGTAGAAAGGGAACTTAGATTATATTATTATTATTATTAAAAAAATTGTCACTATTTTCTCAGTTACTCTGGAATGTATGTCTCTTACTACTTTAGTTTTTATGTCTTGATCGATTACATTTACCCCATTTTACGTCATACTGTGTGTTTTATTAAACGATGTACAATTAGTCAATAAAATTACATATTTTTTCGCCATAACTAATTATAGTTGTGTTATCGGCGAAGCAAAACTGATAATAGTGACTGATCTCACGTTACTTGAGCAGTTTTTAATAGTAAATGTTGATGTAGAGGTTGCTACGACCGCTACGTCGAGCCCCTGCCCGTTCTTGCCAACATCCAATGGCCCACCCGGCTTCTGAGGCTGCCTCAGCCCAGGGGTGGGGAGACCCAGAGGTAAGCAAGTCAGCTAAAAAAAAAAAGATGGACAAGGGCGCCACCGAATTTTTGCCGCTGGACGTCGCAAACTTGGAAACTTGCTAAAAAAGTTTATATAAAAAAAGGGAAGGCAAGCAGCGTGGGGCAGAAGGCCGGTTCCGTGTCCGAAACTCTTTCCACTCTCGAGGATCGAGAGACGAGGGAGAAAAAAAAGAAAATACGGTGTTTCCAATCAAACAACCTATTTATTATAAACACACCGTGAATAGTTAAAGTCGCCAAAAAAGAATTAAATTTTAAATAGAAGTTTATTTATGGGCCAAAGGCCAGTCAAAAGCAAGTAAGAATTTTAAATTAAGAACGATGTTGTCTAATTTCAAATAAAAAAAAAAAATAAATAAAAATTACAAAGTGGCTGAGGGCTTTAGTACGCCCTAAAAAAAAGAGTACGTATCCTTTCTGATTGGTTCACAATAGATTACAAGTTCCACAATTCGTGGTAATAAAACGGTCTTTAGCTAGAACGTTTTTTTATTATACAAATAAGGTTACGCAAAATATGTAATTTGCCTATAATAAAAGTATTCACATTAAATGGTAAAAATATGAAATCCAAACAATTAAAGTGGAAAAAAAACAAAGTAATCTAATTACTTGGCAAAATATGTAATACAAACAATTCAAGTGAAAAAAAGTATTCTAATTAAATTAGCACAAATTTGAAATACTAACACTTAAGGTGTTGAAATAAATTTTATGTTTAAACGCAAGGTTAAAATTGAAACAGCAAAAAAGAAGTTCGTGAGGCGAACGCAAAGGTATAAAAATGTGATCTACAAAAAGTAAGGTCAGGCGACACAGATTTTCGTTAGAAAGCACCTGGGACTATTTCACTAATGAATAATGACTATTATTTTTAAATGTAACGAAATGGGAAATTTACGAATGATAATTAATAATTATCAAATAGAATTAGTGTAACAAGCTTACCTGAGGGTCCAACTGCGTTCGGCGATCCTTTTCCCTTCAGGAAAGAAAATCGTCACTAGCGGAATAGGTGATGTACTTTTTTTTTTTGTTTAGCCCGTCGGATACACCATCTAGATAAAGGAATGCAACGAAAGTAAGCAAAAGAAAGTTATAACAGAAAAGGCCCATACATACCGAGTTATACGTTCGATGGCGATTAAATAAAACAATGATTGTTTAACGAGTTACCAGTTTAATTCTTCCTAACACTTGAAATCCTCCCAGGGAGATATCACATTCAGCGAATAATTTTTGGATAGGTTTGATCGATAAATATCCCTACGGGGCCGTAATCACAAGGATAACAATACGGCTTACATCGATCGATATCCGTGTTAGGTGAAAAGAACGTAACTTCGTTCAAAGATGATAGCGAACAACCAAACGTCGAGAACGAGTCGTACTTTTCTTAAAAAGAAAACAAAGCGAGCACTAAAGGTCAGGAAGAAAGGAAAAAAACTTGATAGAAATTGAATATATATTTAAATAACGAATAACGATACCTATACAGGTAGGTTCGGTCGAAATGAAGCGAAATATATTGAAGAAATTATTAATTATAATACGGATTAAAGTAATAAAACGTTGCGCGTTACGGACACGTAACAAGGTTGTCTTCTCTATTTTCTTATATACATTAGTTCGTCAATTGTGTAAATAAGTTTTTATAAACATATCAAGCATAAAGTAAATTTACATTTAGTAGTTTACTAGGCATGCCTTGAATAAATTTGCATTTTTCATGATAAGCAACAAGTTGTTGATCTATGGAAACGTTTCTGACGGATACTTCATATGCAATTACATGAAAACACGAAAAGCTAAGGTAGACTGCGTTTGTCGTACTTGCATTAATTCATTTGTAATTGAGGCACATACGAGCTCTCGGTTTACACCATCGACTGTAACAGGTACTCCACTTCGAGCACTTAAATTAAATAAAAATAAAGAAATAAAATTAACGTACTATTATTATTAAGGCAAAATTATAATATACATTACCGACAAGGAAAACGCCCACTTTTTTATAGAACGAATAAGTCTCTATATAGCTGGAAACGTTAGGTATTAGGTATTATAAAAGTTACGGAAGCTTCCTTAAAATAGACAAGAACAATATAAACAGTAAACTTATATTAATCAACACTAATCTTGTAGAAGCCTTGAAAGATTGGCTTACTATCGTGCGTTACCACCATGTGCCTGTATAACAGTCATTATTCTTCTAGGCATTTCTACAATGAACTGGATGCGGTATGTTGTTTTGTAATATATTTTTGCATTATTACTGAAGAACCTGCCAAAGTTCGTCAATGGTGGTAATAAAGGGTACATGACTGCGAACTCTTCTGCCGAGCATATCCCAGATATACTCGATAGGATTGAGATCGGGACTGCGTGCCGGCCAGTCCATTCGAGGAATGTCAACTTCATTCTGGTAGTCTCTCACTACTCCAGCGACATGGGGCCTCGCGTGTCATGCATGAGAACGAAGTCTCTTATAAATTGTGCATAAGGGACAACTTAATCTTGCGTAAAAATCGATTCGTGCTTCCGTAGATATTTCGGCCCACACCATGACTAAACCACCATGAAAACTGAACCATTTACTAAAAGTACAGCTCTCCCGATCGTCACCTCACTCTACCACGTCCATCTGGGCCTCTAAGACTAAACCGTGATTTGTCGGTAAACAACATACGACTCCAATCGGCGTCCCTCCAATTTTGATGTTACCTTGCAAATTGTAACCGGGCAACTCGGTGTTGCCTGATAAGCTATGGTCCTGTAGCCGGTCTCCGTGCAGTCAGATTTCTTAAACTTCTTAGGACAAGGAAATGGTTGTCTTGAGCGGTAGTTCTTTTTGGGAACCTGTTCCAGGTCGCCGGGTGTACTACCCAGCCTCCAAGAATCGTGTACGAAACCGCTGTACAGTGCTTCGGGATACCCATTTCCTGTTAGTTACGTAAATGCCTTCCATCCTCAAACAGTGCAATAATTGAAGCCACTGCTTCCGTAGAAACTGACATGTTTACAAGCGAACAACACTCTGGAAAATAAATAATTTTATGTTTGTATCAAAACAAACTAAACATGTCAAGATCACGCCAGTCACTTGAATATACAATATGAGACAATACGACGCATCCAAAGTTGTACATCCCCCAGTTCTTAACATAGGAAACCAATTACCCGAACGTTATTAAAATTCATTGTCGTTTCACTTAATCAGGAACAAGTGATTAGTGCATAATATTTGTTATAAACCCCCTAATTTCTTACGCAATTAGGCAAATTTGTGCTTAAAAGGAGTGCCCGTTTTTCGTGCCGGTGAGTGTATTTGTCTATTAATAGAGAATATTAATAGCAATTTCTTATTGTTCTGTCCCGTGAACAAATCTATGAACAATTTTTCTTGTTTTGATTCGGTCCAAGTAAGTTTTCTTTTTTTCAGAACTAGAGCTAATTCGTCGCTCCATATTTTGCTAGATCTACCTTGCCTTTTGCATTTTTCGTGCTTTCACTAGCCATACGTTTCTGACCTGTCTCTTATCGTTCGTTCATCATCTGGCATTTGTGCTGATTCCGTTTAAGGACAGTTTTTCTTAGATATTTAATGTCAGTGAGATATACGAGTACTTTACATTTTAATCTACTTAAGAGAATAAATGATTCATTCTCATAGATTAGAATTGATTAGAATAATGTTTCATATACTTTTATTTTACCAGCTGAAAGCCTAGTGGTAACGTACTAGCTTATCACACTGGAGTCTCGGGATCGGATCCTGGGCTGGGATAAAGAGCACCTAAAAATCGAGGTTTTCGTGGTTCTCCTTCTCGTTTAAGGTGACGGGCGCCAGCGTAATAATAAATCTTGGCCTGTCAATGTCGCCTGTAATTGGCGTCTTGAATTATTATTATTTTTGTTTTTTTCTGTTTATTGCCTTCTTCCCAATAAAATCATTCTTAAGGCTATATTCGAGGTGCAGTGCGAATTATTTCATTTATTTCATGTCTCATGTTTCCTACTGTATCTATCTAAACTCCTAGATATTCGTAGCTATCGACTTGCATTAATTTTTCCTTGTTTATTTCAATAATAAACAAGAATTTATTTTCATGTTTCGTTTACGTAATTCATCTTACCATATTGTGAGACTAGACTTCCTCGCGGGTTAGATTCTTTTGACGTACAAATCAAGAAATCATCAGCAAAAGGACGTGCAGATAATTCTACTAGTCTAGATTTATTGCATCCTATGTAGACTTTTCTAAGTTTTTTTTTATTTATTTTAAATCATCTATAACAGCAATCAATAATCTTTGACTAATTACTACACTTTGCCTTATCTTCCCTGATCTGGACTGCTTCCGATTCATTTTGACACAGCATGAAGCATAAAGCATATTCTCATCATATAAACTTTTAACTTCTTTCTTAAAGATGTTTCTTTGTTTTAACCCTTGTCCGGGCAAGACATTTTACTAACGTAACCGAGCAGTTCGGGCTTTGTTGGCCTGGTGCTTTTAGTATATGTTTTTACTTACAGAATTAATGAAACAAAGAGTTTATGGGAATTATATATTAAATACCATTTATAAATAACATTAATTACTTACTGATCCTAAATTTTATTCATTTCTTGCAATTATAACACAAAAGTTTTGATGAAGAATGTTCGTTACAAATGTTTTGTTTGCACTCATCACAACATTGTCTTTGTTTCCTGTCTTTTGTTTTAGGACACATGTAGCACCTTCTTCTAGAATTTGCTTTGGTTTCAGCTCTTGCTCTCTTTGCCGGCGTTGCTTCTTCAACTACAAACTCGCTGACACAGTGTTGGATGGTACGAGGAAGTCCATTCGCCTTCCTTCTTTGAATGTGCGGAAGAACTAGGTTTTCAGATACATCTACTAGAAACAATATCCTTTTTTGGTGTTTAGCTTTATTCCAATTTGGGTTCAAATTCATCCAAGTAACATATGCTGCAATGCCGCTTACGTCGAGAAGGTTCATAAAAAATGTAAATGACCAACGATTTGTTCTGCGTTTACATGTGTATTTATAAGCCAATTGGTCTAGCGTGTCCACGCCACATTTTGTGCTGTTATAATACAGAATTATTTCTGGCTTTTTTTATCATCATCGTTACAGTTATTAGTATGATGCATCGTTGACAGAGCCAAAACACTTTTGTTTTTCTTTGGAACGTAGGACACTAAAGACGCTTTTTCTGTAAATCCGAATATGGACGTTTGTTCTTCACGTTTTCTATTGGGCAAAACTTCGGTTGGGATGAAGCGTTTATTTTTCCTTAGGGTACCAACCCTCGTCAACCCATTTGTCAATAATGTTTTTGCTAATGATAAGTCCGTAAAATAATTGTCGAATGTGACATTTCTGTTTGTATTATAATACGGTTGTACGAGCTGCTCCACTACCTGTGTTGCGAGGCCCTTGGCGATTTGATTTCCTTCCTTTCCAATATAGGGAATACCATTTAGAGGATAGTAGGTTTCAGAGTTACACGCCCACCAGATCTTCATTCCATATTTGTCTGGTTTGGAAGGCATATATTGTCTAAATGGACATCTTCCTCGAAAGGGTACAAATTGTTCGTCCACTGTGATGATTTCTCCGGGGAGGTAGTGCTTTTTCAGATTGTTATTTACTTTTTCCCAAATAACTCGAATAGGTGCAAGTTTATCGTTCTTCCTTCTTTCGGAACGTGTACCTTTGTCATCAAATCGTATAAATCGCAACAAACTTTTGAATCGTTTCAATCCCATCGTTCCTCGAAAAATTGAAGGGCCATATAATCGACTCCATAGTACATCGTAGCTAGTATCATTAGCACTTAGGTGACCGGCAGTTAGAATCAAACCAAGAAAAGCGCGAATTTCGATATTATCACATGGTTTCCAGGGAATATCTATCAGTACCCTCTCTGCCTCCTTGTTTGTATGTGAAGCAATTTCGGTAAGTACAGCTTCATCAATAAATAAGAGAAATGCATCAATTGGATCTTCAACAATTTTTCCCGGCGGTAAGATAACTTCATGCATTTGCGATTTTATTATATTGCACGAACGAACCCGTCCTGTCGAAGGAGGCTGGCTGCTCCACACTGAATCATCTTTAGCAACAAATTTGGAAATACTGACAACAGGAGTGTCACACAGTCCCTCACTGCCTTCTTGCACGTCTTCCGTTTCACTAGCATTAGAAAGGCGGCCCTCTTCGTCCTCATCTTCGACATCCGACTCAAAATTTACAGGCGCCTGGTCATCGACCGATAGGTTTTCCAGTATATCTGCGAGTTCGGCGTCCGATAAAAATTTTCTCGACATTGCTGAATGATTATAACACTTTCACTATAATGCATAAACTAAAAGCAATGAACAAAAAATGGTCGTATATATACAAATAGACAGGGAACCCCTACTTTACCTAATATTACTTTCCTCGAAAAATTACGACCTATATACGTCATCAAATGTATTTGCTGCACAAATGACACAAAAATGATCGGAAACACTAATTACGTAAAGAGGATTAGAAAACAAAAACGGAAAATAAAGTTACCATAATTGCCTAAAGTATGGGCCTGCTAAGCCCGGCTTGCCCGTTAATTGGATTTTAAGTACAATCCGTCAATTAACTAACGATTATTCATAATTTAACAAATGTTACTTAACAAGAAAACAGTAACTAACATTTCTGAGGGATTCTTAAGAGCATTAAGTCGTACTAAAATTACTCATTAAGATATCGAATTTTTTATCGTCGCTCGGGCCTGGCAGCTCCCCCTTGCCCGGATAAGGGTTAAGTTTCTACCCATTTTTTCTTTCGAAACTCTGTCAAAAGCCTTTTCCAAATCTAGAAAAGTGAGACATATTTGTGTGTTCTTCAGTTTAGTTTTCTCTATAATCTATTTGAATGTGAAGATGTGATCTTGAAAACTTTCTCTCTTGCTATGACTACATTGAATTTCTGTCAGATGTTCTTCTAGAATTTTTCTTACTCTTTGTTCTACTATTTGTTTATATATTTCTGAAGTACTACTAAAAATAGTATAATCTCCCAATCGTCGTGGATTCTTCCTAATTCAAACGTTTATTGAAATTAGTTAGCGTCTCAATACCTGGACTGCCAAAGCAATTTACTGGCTCTGGCGTATTCTATAGTGTCCTCCTGATTTAGTTTTCTTCATTATTCTAATAGCTTTAATAACTTCTTAAGTTTTTATTTTTGTGTTCTTCATCGGCATCCAAATCTTCTGAAACTACCTCTCGGTTAGTAATCTATTATATTTTCGTCTTTTTTATTATGTATATTATCTTCTTTAACAGTTCTTGAGATCTTTTCCGAATTTTTCGAAAACGAATATTACTAAAGCTCTATAATAAAGTTAAGGTGAAATATACAAGATTCTCAAGACCTCTTGCCACAATAAAGGAACCATAGCTTTCATTAATAAATTAGGAATTCAAAGAGCATCAAGTGTAAAGTGCTTAAGGACTCATTCTGATATCAACTGATTAATTTGTGGTGAATATATAGCAAAACTATATTGGTCGGTAAGTTTAAGTTCAAAAATTTTACTAATAAAACAAAACCCTGATATGCAAAACCATAATTATAAATGGCGCATACGTCCACGGGTTGTAAACATCTAGTCACTCTTTTTCAGTGTATATTAATTTTATTCATTTTCTTATGCAATAAAGATAAATAATAGGAAATAAGTTTTTATTATGTACGGAAGATATAGTGCTTTACATTTGCTTTTTCTTTCTTTTCCCTTTTGTCTATTGCGTTTCACTATTATTCAAACGAGTTTCTCCTATCCTGTCACATTAACATTATAAGTTGAATAAGATTCCCGCTTTACCAAGACAGATTCACTTTATATCAAATGCTTCTTACATTTATTAAGCGTCACATAATACCAATACATTTTGTTACCTACAAATATAAGAAAAAACAGCATGCAAACAAAATAGGAGTCCATGTACCGAATATAGCTATTGCAATTTTGTTCAGTTATTGCTTCGGATGCGTTATGTACAGAGAACGGATGTAATTTCCATAAAACGCAAACGGCAATTGGAATTGTGTATAACGTCGCTCAGTACATCCCGGCGCAATTCAATGAAGTATTTGTTTGACTTACTCGGCCACCTGGTCTCGCAGCGATAACAATGGACAACCCAGCTATTGTATTCGGAGAATATAGTGTTTTCAGTGGTGTCGTGTACGTAGATAAAATAAATAAGTTTATCGTATTTCGTAAGAGAAATAGCACGTACATTGCTTTTCTTTTCATTTAAGCAACATCTTCCAATTATCTTCACGTAAGTGTGCATAAAATTTCGTTATTTAATTTCGTTTATTTGAATCTAGAATATTCTTACTTTTTCAGACAATGGAAGAGCGTCGAGAATGGCATCGTGAAACAATGGAGAGTTGGATTGAGGGCCATACTGATTGTATGTACATTGCCAGTGATTCCGAAATTTATTGTGAAGTATGTGAATCGTTATTGAAAAATTGCAATAAATCAACCGTAAAACGTCACGTAGGATCGTTAAAGCACGAAAAAAATTGAACCCGTTGGAATCTGACAATTTTAACGAAGAACTCTGTGAAACTTTTATGGCAGCTAATATTCCATTATTTAAATTGAACAATCCAATTTTGAAGACATTTCTGAAAAAATATACTGGTCGAAATGTTCCTGATGAATCAACTTTACGCAAATATTATGTTTCTAGGTGCTATACGAGAACAGTAGAACGCATTAGAAGCCATCTTTTAAATCAATACATATGGATAAGCGCCGACGAAACGGTGGATATGTTAGGACGCTGTGTGGTAAATGTTGTAGCTGGTGTACTACATCCAACTATTCCCTATAACTCATATGTAATAGCAACAAGTGTTATAAATAGAGTTGATGCTGAAACAGTTGCTGAAACTATTAAGGAGAATGCAAAAAATGCTTCATTCGGACGCCATGTACAAAAAAAAATACTTTTATTTGTCAGTGATAGTGATGCGTATATGTTAAAAACAGGCAGACTATTGAAGAAAACATATCCTAATATGCTGCATATTACTTGTGTAGCACATGCTCTCCACAGAATCTGTCAATATATCAGAGACAATTTTCCGGCAGTTGATAGACTTGTATCAGCTTTTAAAAAAGTTTTCAGAAAAGCACCATTGAGAGTAGCTCTTTTCAGGGAAAAATTTCCATCTCTGTCACTGCCTCCCACTCCAGTAATAACTAGATGGGGAACATGCTGGAAGCTACTAGTTATTATGCTGAGAATTTCGATAGGCTAAAACATTTCGTAACACTGCTAAAGGAGGATGCTAGAAGTATTGGTGAGTGCAAGGAGCTCACACAAATCCCAAATTTAAAAAATCAGTTGTACTTTCTTCACGAACACTTTGGAAAATTGCCAAAACTAATCACTTATTTTGAAAATCGAAATCTCAAATTAAATGACGGATTAACCACATTAGATGTGGCTGTTAATAATTTGAAAAGTATTCCAAGTGACTTCGGATGTGGCCTTCAGCAAAAGTTTGAAGCAATTCTTAATAGAAATCCAGATTTAATTACATTGCAGCAATTATGTATGGAGACAATTCCACAAAATCTAACGGCTAAATATGAAGAAATAAAAGAATATTTCCAAGATGCACCTATAACCAGTTGCGATGTAGAAAGGACGTTTTCTATTTATAAGGATGTACTTAATTCAAAGAGAACAAAATTGCCCGAAGAAAACCTTGAGAAACTATTGCTATTCAATATTAATACTTCTTTACTCAACTTGAACGACAAAATGAACAAATAAAAATGTTCCAATTATAGAAATAAAATTAAAAACTTTAAAAATACAACTTTTCAACAAATACATATGTATTTCGTAATTTTATAGATCACCACCCGTTTGTTTTCCAATTATATAAATAAAATTAATTAGTAAATATGTATTTCGAAATTTTAGATAGATAGATCACCACCCGTATGTTTTCCAATTATATAAATAAAATTAAAAACTTTATAAATACAACTTTTCAACAAATAAATATGTATTTCGTAATTTTATAGATCACCACCCGTTCGTTTTCCAATTATATAAATAAAATTAAATATTTTAGAAATACAGCCTTTCGCCAGTACTGCACTGGGCTTGTGTCATGTGGTAAGCGTGTCCGTTCTCTAGTTATGTACGGCGTCGTGTAGTTCATCTTAGTTGTTCGATTGTCTTCTTATAACTAAACATATATACTGATTAAATAATTGTTCTATAGTATTTTAAAATGGACTGTAAGAGGGACATAATATTGGGAAATGTCCGTGGGCTTTTATTAGTTGCAAGATTTCTTCGGTTCGATGGAATCTAACATTATCCATGACGAAATGAGTGTCTTGGATATCATCTTCGGGTAAATGATTTATTGAAATAGTTAAAAATTCTATAAAATGTTCTGCATTATAGGGTCTGTCCTGTATTTGTAATAAATACAATGAAGAACTATTCATTGCTGCACCAATAGAATAATTTCTTCCTTTTTTCTGGGCTTTAACTTTCGTTGCTTTGTAATTTTTCTGCGATCTACCATATACCATTCGCGAATATACTTGAATTTCACATTCATCGATAAAAAAAAAATTTCTCTTTCAACCATTATTCTGTTGTACTGAACAGCATAATCAATTCTTGCTTGAATATTTTCCGGTGTGTTGCGTCTTTCTGGTACAAATGAAATTCGTTTCATGGAATAGTGTGAACATAGAACTAGTTATGAAGCGATCTATTAAACTACTTATCTAACTATAGAAATATCGGAAATTTGGCAACGCTGTTTAGTTTGATAAATGATCCATGTGCACTGGTATACTGCAAGGTGTCAAAAATACGAAGTGTTTGTCTGATTGCCAAAATATCACTCAGTCAGTTTGTGCAGAGAGTAGTTTTAAAGTTTACCAATCGTATTGAAAATGGAGTAAGCTCGTGAAAATATTCGCGCTGTGATTTATTATTACTATTTTTTTGTTGTTGTTGTTGTAGTTTAGTGATGAAGTGCCATCAAAGACAATTGAATATCGTTGGTTTCAAGAGTTGAATTGTGGTCGTAATTCGCTTTAGGATCGAACAAAGGAAGGCCATCTTGCGACATCTGTTGATGCGGAAAAAAAGCGATGTTGTACGTCGAATGATTGAAGGAGATCGCCATCTAACGTATTATGAGATTTAGACACGCTTATAACATAACTTGGAAAGACTGACACTTATAAAGAAATGCCTAGTTTGTAAATTGTCCTGTAAGTAGAAATATTTTGTTTCCTGTTGGGCAGTAAAGAATTTGTTTATTATTTATTTATTTTTCTCATGTCATTCTGTTTTTAGATTACGTAATGGCAATTGATTCTATTTCATCATGCATTTTTACTTTATTTTTTAGTTTTAAATTTGAGCATTTAACCGTTTCGCAAATTTGTAAACAGTTTGAGTCGAATTTTATTTTAATTATTTGAATATTTGAACATTGTCAATGCTTCACCAAGAACCTACTGTAGAAATAGTTAGTAACACTACTAAACGCTTTTTAGTGAACATATAATTCATTCAAGTTTAAATTTTATGTCTTACTTAATAAGAAATATATGCCTTACATCAAACCAAATCATTTAAAATATAAACAAATATTTGAGGCATGTTTTCCTTGTTATCATAACAATATATCATAACATAATATCATAACATTATTATTGTAACTGTATGTAGTTGGATATGATTTATAATACCTAGGAATTATGAACTCATAAAACTTCCTAGGCAAGGTGAACCAGGTATTTAATTACACAAATTCTTTGTACAAATGTAGAAAGGAATAATTACTTTATTTACTATAAATACTCTAATTTCATGTAATTATAGAACGCATATTTCCAAACAAAGTATAAAAACTGTAAGTTGTTTTGATAACTTCTATTCGCGCATAATCTACACTGTAAGATATTTTATTTAAAATATCGAATGTATGTATTAATTGCTCTAGTTATAGTAAATCGGAATTGCATATTAATGAAGAAATAACATACGGTGTAATATAACAAGGTCGTTTCACAGTATTCAAAGAATGTTAAATTTATTACATAGTAGAGTTCTAATTCTAGTTTAGCGTTAAGCGTATTTAGTAATATTCTCAGTAAATTAAATGAATGCCTATTGAATTAAAAAAACTTCAACAAAATTTTTAATAACGCTAATATATACTCATTTTTCATTTGCATGAATGGAACTCCTTTACAAGATGTTTACAAGATGTTACAAGATGTTACTAGTTACTAGTTAATATGGAACCTCAAATAAATGAAAAAAAATTCAGGATCTACATGTATGTATGCATATGATTTGAATAAGTACACAAACAAATTAAGAAGCATGTAAGAAATTATGGAATCAGTATGTAGACGGGATGATGGAAAGGGCTGGGGCATCGAGAATGGAGGATATCAGATAATTATATAATGTAACAAGGAAGCCTATAGAAAGAAGACAATAAGAATGCAGCAAAGCTAAAATGCGGCAGAGGTAAAATTTAAAGAACCCAAAAGAGACAAAAATCAAGTGAAAGAAATATATTGCCAAGATGTCTGAGAACAATGATGGAGAGGAAAGAAATTTCAGAAATGGCTATCAAGATTAAATCCTAAACATTAATTACGAATCTCTTTCGAAAGATGAAATACAAAATGTAGTGAAGGGAAGGAAGAATAGTAGTAAGCAATGGATGGTATGCCAACTAAATTATTGAAGATAGATTTAGAGGTAATTACTAGTTTTTTTACATATTGATCAAAATACTAGGTGGTTGCCAAGACTTCCAGAAATGTAGCGATAAATAATTGCAGAGTACTTGGCTGTCATTCACATAAATCACCTTCGAAGTAGTCCCCTTGGAAGTGCCAACGCAGACCTCCCGGCCTTTGCTATGAAAGTAATGCATTCTGAAAGCCTTGCTTTGTCAATATGTCAGTACTGTTCTCTTCTGGCAGGTCAAATCTTCGCCTTTCTAACTTAACTTTCATCTTTGGAAAGTGGAAAAGTCGCAGGAGACCAAGTTAGGCGAGTACGCTAGATGAGAAAGAACGGCCATGTTGTTTTTGTCAAAACCGGTGTATTATGAAATCAGTATGCCTTTAATCCATCTTATGTTTAAATCTTCCAAAAACATCCTCTGACAAGTGCCATACAATAATTCCTCAATGTTATAGTTGTCTTGGATGGTTTACCTTCGATCATTCACAACTGTATTCTGAACAACAACGATATGTTCTACTTACATTGCCGTTCATCGTCATCAACTGCAATTACGTTAACATTTTGTGTATTTCTGTAGCAGTCTTGACAAGTTGAAGACATACCTTCATACAGATACGATGTTTCCTTAAGTCGGTCATTAAAGTATCACCAGCAGCAATGAAAACTTGTTCACAAATAAAGAACACTATAACTAACAGTGATGCAGCGCGTAATATAATTTGAACATATATTATGCAGTTAACCAAAATATTATACAAAAATTGACGTGCTAGACTAATACAATAAATCTAGTCGAAAAAATTTAATGCGGAGTTAGTCAGGAATTTTCGCTTTTACCCATAATATGCCCCATAACAATATATTACCGATCTCCTTGATTGCACCTCTGTCAACAACTAGCAAGGGCGTTAGCTTCATTAAAAAATATCTACTTCTGAAGTTAATAAAGGTTCTATTTATCGAAGACAAGTCTTATCGAAGGCTTCCGTTATTTTTTAAAGATTATTTCTAGTCAAGCCTTTTTGTTCTGTGTAATTTTTACAGATAAATCTCCTTAACATTAACATTATTGAGTACCTTAGAAAACGGTGACTGTAGACAGTTAATCCTTCTAATTCTGAAACAGATAGTTTTTATAGTCTACCAGTTAGTAGTACTTTTGAATAACATGAACTATCCAACATTACAGGCAACTTATTGAGGGCCATTTCCGTACTTATAAACCTCAAAATTAAATTTTTTTAATAATTAATTTCAGAGATTGTACTATTTCTTCCGTACAGAGTATTTTATAAACCAATCTTATTGTCTATAGGTAATTCTATCCTTTGTTACATACGTCTTTGTTACATACATATAAATATAATGTAATAGTTTTTTTGAAATCTTTTTTTCCAGTTTCTACTAAGGGGATTAATTCATATATGGCTTGCTTTCCCAATAGTGGTAAATATATGGATTGGTACTGTATCTACAGAGTCCTTTTCATTGCATAATTCTCTAATGGCTTAAGTAATATAGACGAAGGAATACAAAGTACTTACGAATTTATACAGCAAACTTGTTCAGGAGAATGTAGGAAGCAGTTGATTTCTAACCAATCTGAGAATCAAGACATCAATTAAATACTAAACCATGTACTACACGTTTATTAGTGCGCCTAGGCGTGTTTCTAATGAGGTGATCAATATCGTCTTGAAGTATTTAATTCCGGGCTATCTATATCCTATGGCTAAATGTCGCCAAGTCTAGGAGGTATCTACATATTAAATTTGACAGCCTCCTGCCAATATTATAATGAGGAATGTTATGTTCAATAGAGGAAAGATTCGGTGACATTGAGGGCCGCGGTAAGATATTGATTTTAAGTTTTCTCAGAGTAACCCAGTGATACTTCTGCTACATGTAGGTATTATCTTGCCGAAAAACTAAAATTTTAAACACCTTGAAGTAGGGTATGGCATAAGGTTGCAAAATTTCTAGGATGCAATATTTAGTGAATACATTACCTCTAATAAAAACTAAAGAAAACATACTACCATAGTAAATAGATCCCCGTTCCACAAACCCAACTATATGATGGACATTCTTTTCCACAGCAAATAGTGCATCACCTAAGTTCACTACACTGCCTTCATAGTATTTTCCAAGAATCATGCATACTGAAACAAATGTGAGATTCGTCACTAAGGACTATTGTGCTCCATTCTCCATTCCAATGTAATCGGTCTCTGCATCGCTGAAGCAGACAACGTCCATGCCTGGAAACTGAGATATAACACCAAAGAAGGTAGGTATGAGAAAAAAACGAAGCTTCTTATGCGACGATAAATGCTAAGCTTCACAATGATCCTGTATTCTGTAAACCATTAACTTGCAATCGCTGTATACCCGACAACAACATAGCACATTGCATAGTCTCCAATACACCTTGACAGCAATTTCCAGTGAACACAATCTTCTAACAAAAGGTCTTCTAACAAACTCAAATTCCGCAGATAAACACATACTCTAACTGCAAACTTCCTAAATCACTTATTCAAGTGTTCAAATGAAAAGCGCAATGAAAAAGATCAAGAGCTTGAACACGTAAACACTTTTTGTTTGCGTTGAAAAAATTGTGTTGGGTGTTCACCTAGCTATGTTATGAATTTTTTTCGTCCTTATAATTTCGCCCCTCTACATATAATTTCCGTTCATTCTTGCCTAAGATACCAGAATTATTTGACTCTGCTTATTTTTCATTTAGATGTAACGAAGAAGAATTTGAAAATGTTCATGTAGCATATTAATTTAGTAAAACAATGTAATTAGGCAATTATGGTTTCCTAATTATAGACGTTCGTACAATGCTTCTAGTTTGAAATGCGAGGGATATTTGAAATGTTTCCGGCCTTTTTAACAAAAACACATATTTCGAAGCAAAACTATATTTATTTTTCGACTTCCTGCATCGATACATTTGGTCCAACGTTTTCCCGTACCTTCAAACCGTCAGAAAAAAATTGATTTTCCAAACCTGGAAAATACTGATTTACAGCATCTTCAATCTCAGCATTTGACCAATATTTTTTCCATCGAGGTATTTTTCAAATTAGGGAACAGTGAAAAGTCGGTGTGAGCTAGATTTGGCGAAGAGGGTGGATGAGGAAGCATGCACGTATGAACCCGAATGTTATCCTGGTGAAGCAAGATTTTCCTATTTGACAAAAGTGGACGCTTTTTATAATTGTGGTCAATTTATCTAGGTACTCTCCGTTGATTGTTGAACCCTTTGCAAGGTAGTGGACAAGAATTGTTTCTCAGCTATCCCACAAAACTGTCACCATCACTTTCCCTGCAGAAAAAACGACCTTTGCCTTCTTCGGAGTTGACTCTCCCACCGCAATCTACTGCATTGACTGCTGTTTGGTCTCGGACGTATGATGGTGTACCCAGGTTTCATCGACGGTTATCAATCGCCGCAAAAATTCTTCCGGATTTTTTTGAAACAGGATAAGACATTCGTCCGACATATCCGTCCGTATGCGCTTTTGGCCGATCGTCAACAAATCTTGTGCACCGACTCAGAGGATTTTCCAGAACCTTAGCTATATCCATAACAGTCAATCGACGATCTTCCGTCACAGTTTAATGCACTAAATCCACCATTTCGTCACTTGTAGCAATTTTCGAACGCCCAGAACGCTTCTCGTCTTTTTCCCTTTCAAATGAAGGAGTTTTATCACTGCGCGATACTCAAGTTTCTCAGTTGTTGAACGACGATGTGAACAGACAACTTTAAAAACGTACCATAGAGAAACTAATGATGAGTATGACTTGCAAATTCAACAGTTTACATATGTCGAAGCCATCTATTGGATGGCCTCTAGCAAGTCAAGTTTGATTATTTGTCTTCATTTTTTATTAGAAAAAATTCGAAGTATAAATAAGCAATTCTTCATATGTTTAAAATGTTATTACACGAGAAACATTTTAACATATTTCCATTATTGTAAGATATGAATTGAAACGACAGAATCGACCAGGTGTTTTTGAATAAATTTACATTTAAAGCAAACTGTTTATAATGATGAATAGATCAATACGAACTGTATGTATTAGTTGAGGAAAAAACGTACGTCAAACTATATATATATATATATTTACTCTGACGCATTCCCTGCTAAGTTAATAGAATAGATTTATGTTATCTCAAATATTACAGTTACTCGCAAGAAACACCTGATCTTTAAGATTCCTGTGAGGCAGTTAGTTATCTCTTACTGTACACGTGACCTTGTTAAATACATCAACGTTTACCATAATCACGTGTGACTGCCTAACGTTGCGTATTTCTGCTATAGTATTATTATAATCTATTTATGTATCTCATAAACGCTTCGCTCGCTATAATTTCTACAATGGTCAACCAGGAATAGCATGTCATTCTAATCGAACTGCTGTATATATTTGTAAACTCAGTTATAAATAATTCACGCCCAACATATGGAGAGAAACTGGAAGTTTACTTTTGAACATTTTTAATCGAATATAAACAACACAATATCCATATGACAAGAAGTTTCGCATACACAAATGTTTAAATTAAGTAGTTAGTGCTGCTAATTTTATTTGTTAGTTTTATAAGAACTTTAAAAGATTGCGCGATTGTTAGAGCTAAACAGTTTGTGTCAATTGAATATGCTCGTTACGCGTTACGAGGTGTGGTAAGTAAAGAACAGGATTTTGTTTGCGCCTGAGATGAAAATCTGCGCAGTGTTTGTTAAAAATTGAGCGTAAATTATGTATGTATATAGTTTTCGACGCTGACGACGCTGAAAAAACGATAAAAGAAGGATTTTTTGATAAACTAGCAGAGGAATTAGATAAATCTAAAAACAAACAAGAAATTATAATGTTAGGTGATTTTAACGGAAGGGTCGGTAAAGCCCTTGACAGCAAAATTATTTGACAACACGGGGAAGATGTGGTGAACGATAACAGAACAAGATGGATAGAGCTCTGTGAAGGTCACTCTCTAAAAATTTTAAATGGGTTCTTCCAACATAAAGATATTAATAAATATACTTGGATCCAGAAAACGAAAGAATTAAGATCAATATTAGATTATATCGCTATAAAAAAGAATTCGATAATAAGAACTTTTGACGTAAAAGTGATGAGAGGAGCAGAATGTGGATCAGACCATTTGTTGGTCAAATCTATTATGGATATAAAATATGAAAACAACAAGAAAGGGAAACGTGATCAGACCCAAAATACTGAAAAACCAAAAGTCTATAATTTAGATAGTTTTAAAAAATGAATCTACTAGCTTTCTATATAAATTACGATTGGCTCGAAAACTTGACGAAGAAGTTACTGGAACAGCGCACGAAATGTATGAAACTCTAAAACAAAAACTACATGAGACAGCCCTAGAAGCTAGAAAAAAGAAGTTATATCTCAGATGTTTGGCTATCAAAAAGGAAGAAGATCGAAAATAATATAATAGATACTAGTACATGATTACGAAGGAAATAAAAAAGATTAAAAATGAAGCATGGAACAACAAATGTGCACAAATAAGCTCAATTGTAGGTGGATCTAAGTCCAGAGCAGCTTGGACAACAATAAACAACTTAAGGAAAAATACAAATGAAATAAGAAAAATCAACCCTATAAAAACAGAAGTATGGAAAGACTACTACAGTGATCTACTGATAGAGAAGAGACAAGAATATTTAGACACTGGCTTAAAAAATGGAAAAGTAGAAGAACATACAATAGAGGGGATTACGGTAGAAGAAGTAAAAAAGGAGTTACAGAAAATGAGAAATAATAAAGCACCTGGACCAGGTGATCTGCCTATTGAGCTACTAAAACATGCAACAACAGAAGCATTGAAAGTAAATGTCTAATTGGAGAAGACATACCCCATGACTGGACAATCTCCCATATAAATTCAATATATAAGAAGGGCGACAGAAACAAATGTGGGAACTATAGAGGTATAAGCATCACTTCATCCACTGGTAGACTGTATGGAAGAATCCTTAAAGCTAGAATAGAGAAAGAAATCAGAGAAATAGAAGAACAAAGTGGCTTTAGACCGGGAAGATCCTGTACGGACAATATATGCACCCTAAGACATCTAGCAGAAAAGAGCATAATAAAAGATAGAGAACTCCATATTACATTCATAGATCTAAAAAAGGCATTTGTTTCCGTCCCTCTTCAGAAATTATGGATTACAATGGAAGACCAAGGCATAAATAAAGATTATATAAACGCAATAAAAATCCTCTACAGAGAAAATCAAGCCGTGGTCAAAGTCGGAAAACAGACATCTGCACCCTTCCAACCAACAAAAGGCGTGAAACAGGGTTGCTGCTTGTCCCCTACCCTTTTCAAAATCTACTTAGGATCAGCTCTAAAGCATTGGAGTAGGAAATGCAGCCCCATGGGGATACATCTCGAAAGTAGCCGTCTACACACAATTCTCTTCGCAGACGACCAAGTAGTAATTGCTGAAGACCAACAAGACATGGAATATATGCTTAATAGACTCATAGAAGAATACAATAAATGGGGCTTAGAAGTAAATACGGAAAAAACCCAGTATATGGTTATAGGAGGAAGGGGGCAAGATTTGGAATTGGAAAGTGGAGTAATAAAAAATGTAAAGTAGTATGAATATCTTGGGGTCACCTTCTGCGAAGATGGAAGGAATGAGAAGGACATATTGAAGAAAATAGGTAGAGGAAAGAATATGACTAGAGCACTGCATCCGATCCTGTGGAATAATAACTTGACAAAAAAAAAAAAAAAAAATATATATCAAACACTAATTGAACCGGTTATGACGTATGGGTCGGAGGTGTGGGTCATGAATAAAAACATCAATCAGAAAATACTTTCAGCAGAGATGTCTTATTGGAGACGATGCTGTAGCTTAACTTTATTCGACCACGTTAGGAATAAGAACATTAGAGAAAGAATAAGGGTTACACCACCTGCGTCGCATGAGTGACGAAAGGATTCCCAGAAAAGTATGGGAATGGATTCCTCCACGAAGAAACAAACGGGGAAGACCGCGGAAACGATGGGCACAAAATATACACAAAGAGATGAAAGAACGAGATCTGCAGGAGGGAGACTGGAGTGATAAGGAGCGTTGGCGCTTAGGATGCGAGAAGCGGCTTTAAAGCTGCAAAGCCTCGCTATATATATATATATATATATATATATATATATATATATAGCGAAGCTATATATAGTTTTCGAAATATACATTTTTGAGATGATTGTCTTGAGAAAAAAGTGGTGGAAGACATATACTCAAACAGCACAACAAGACGACAGGGGGCTCTCTTAGCCCAAGTATGTTTAACTTAATAATGGGCATATCTTAAGCTATACAAACGACGCGGTATTAATCGTAGACTCAAGACAACTTACAGAAACTTCTCCACAAATTCTCGACAACGGTGGAAACTTACATGCAAGTCTCAATAGAAAAAACAAAATCATTAGTAATATCCAAAGATCCGATTAGATGCAAACTGGCAGTAGGAGAAAAAATAATAGAGCAAGTGATGAGCGTAAAGTATCTGGGAATTTAGGTATCGAGCGACAGAAACAACTATCAAATAGTAAAATAACAGGTTATGAAGGGAGCGCGTATATAAGGATACATGAGAGACGTGATATGGAAGAATAAATACCTAAGAATAGAAGGCAAAATAAACATCTACAAAACGATCATCAGACCAGTAATGACATATACAGCGGAAACACGAGCAGACACAAACAGGATGAAACAACTACTGTGCACATCAGAAGTGAACACACTAAGAACAATAGTCGAGAAACCCAAAAGAAACTGGATTCGATATAAAGAAATCAGAGACAAGTGCGGGATAATAGACATCGTAAAATTCACAAGGAAGAGAAGGAGTGAATGGAACCACCACGTCCAAAGAGCCGAAAGTGGAAGGCTTATAAGAATTGTACGAGACCAAAGACCAGCAGAGAAAAGAGACCTTCGAAGACCCCAAAAGAGATGGCTCAAAAGCTGGGTGTCAGCTTCTACTGAGACACAATAACATACGTAAAGAAGATATGTTACGGCCTAAAATAGAAGAGGAAGGAGACGCAGTATACATTTTTGAGATTGTGGTCTTGAATAGTTTAGATTGAACAAATTAGTGACGTGAAAAAAGTACAATAAATCAATATCAATTTCCCGGGAAATTAGGCAAAAGCCAATCGAAATTTTACACAAATTGGAAGCTGTGTACGGTGAAGATTGTTCTTTGAAAGCTCGTGTCGGCATATATATGCAAATTGTAAATTGAGAATTAACGAGAATATGTTGATGACAATGTCAGAAAAAATACATCAAAAACAACACGTACAGTAAGGAATGTTAAGCGTTTGCGAGTATTAACAGTCATCTTTAATTTTATTTTCTCCCTCGAAGTTTTGAAGCGTTTAAAAACAAGTTTAGGCCACGTTGCTTCATCACAACCAAGCGTTGCTGATTCGTGAATATTTGGCTGCAAAAAGTATGCATGTGCTTCGTCAATCCCATACAGTCCTAACTGCGTAGCTTGAGACATCTCAATCTTCGCTAAGTTGAAGAGTCAAATTAAAGAAGCCTGCTTCAAACTAATTAAGAATATTGAAACGACCGCGCTGCATGTTCTCAAGTAAAAAAACCTTCGAAGAATTCCAAGGCTACTTTTTAAATTGGTAAGATCGTTGGAAGAACTGCATGAAGTTAAAAAGCAGCTATAGTAACGCCATGTAACCCTAATTTCTTTATACTGTTCAATAAATGCCTATAAATGTGGAGCCCCGTTGTTTAATTGCATTTAATAACGTTTGGAGCCTATTAGGTCGCCTGATTTAGCCCACACCATCCTTGAGCAACAGAACTCGTACTATCGCTGACTTGACTGCGAACATTGATCATTGCATGAGAAATATATTACCTCTGATATTTTTAAATGTTCACAGAAATTTTGTCCACAGATTAAGATATTGCGTTTTTAAATTAGGTGATCGATTTGAACATCTATTCTAATAAAATTATGCGGAATTGCTATTCAGTTATTTTTCTTTCTGAGAATTGTTTAGTTTTTAGAAGTGTTTTTATTTTATATTTTATATTCTGCTATAAATAGAATTTGCTTGTTTTATTTCCACACAACTACATCATTTTTATTGATAAGGTGACAATTATTATTACATTGTATTATTACAAAATTTATTTTTTTCTCACGAGTAAATTTAATACGTTTTCATATCGATAAGATATACAATAAATACATTGCAATATTTATTGTGTCTATCACTTCTCTGGCTTGTGAATTACATAATGTGCGATATAACAGAAGAACTGATTTCGTGTATATATCAGATTACTATAGGATGCTCGCTCATATATGTATATATATATATATATATATATATATATATATATATATATATATAATAACTTCGTGACCTTGGTATGATATGGTAAACCTAATCAGTAGGCGATTAAAGGTCTGTATATTACTTCAAAATATATGTATTTAAAAAACTCTACATGTTTCGGCTGTATACGCCTTTCTCAAGAGAATACAAAATATGAATGACAGGATATAAATGTCAAGTAATTAAGTTGCTATGGTTTAAATTATTCAAAGATACATTCTAGTAATAATAATAAATCATGCCTTAGTATTCCAAAAAATAGATAACAAGGTGTGAAAATATGTGTTGTTCGCTGCTAGCAATTTGTGTCTCCTTCTGGGTATGAACTTGTGTGTTGGTTGCTGCTGGCAGCTTGCGTCTCTCTATGGGTGTGTGGTTTTGTGTGAGAGCGTAAGTGTAGGGTTTTGTATGTCGGTGCGTTCGTGCGTGTGTTTAGTGATCGGTCGCATGAATTTAGAGAGGTCGGATAACCAGCCGTTGCGTAGGGCCGCCAACCCTTTCCCGACAACTTCTTTACAATTCCGTGCAGTACTTCGACGGTCTGACCCCCGCCCCAACGAGGCAGGGCGCAGACAGGCGAAGCGCACCCTGTACGGGGTTGCTCATCGCAACTAAGGGAACACTCTTAGTGGCTACCTCGGTCGACGATGGTCACACTTATGCCATCTTAACGTTTTCCGCCGAAGCGGGGGCATAGCACACACGTCGAACGTGTGTGTGCTGTTAACGGCAGCCTAGCCAGGTTGTCGCCCAGGACCGGTTCTCGCTATCTCGTCGCCGCGCAATGCACACACCACTAGGACCGGTCCTGGGCGACAACCTGGCTAGGCTGCCGTTAACAGCACACACACACGTTCGACGTGTGTGCTATGCCCCCGCTTCGGCGGAAAACGTTAAGATGGCATAAGTGTGACCATCGTCGACCGAGGTAGCCACTAAGAGTGTTCCCTTAGTTGCGATGAGCAACCCCGTACAGGGTGCGCTTCGCCTGTCTGCGCCCTGCCTCGTTGGGGCGGGGGTCAGACCGTCGAAGTACTGCACGGAATTGTAAAGAAGTTGTCGGGAAAGGGTTGGCGGCCCTACGCAACGGCTGGTTATCCGACCTCTCTAAATTCATGCGACCGATCACTAAACACACGCACGAACGCACCGACATACAAAACCCTACACTTACGCTCTCACACAAAACCACACACCCATAGAGAGACGCAAGCTGCCAGCAGCAACCAACACACAAGTTCATACCCAGAAGGAGACACAAATTGCTAGCAGCGAACAACACATATTTTCACACCTTGTTATCTATTTTTTGGAATACTAAGGCATGATTTATTATTATTACTAGAATGTATCTTTGAATAATTTAAACCATAGCAACTTAATTACTTGACATTTATATCCTGTCATTCATATTTTGTATTCTCTTGAGAAAGGCGTATACAGCCGAAACATGTAGAGTTTTTTAAATACATATATTTTGAAGTAATATACAGACCTTTAATCGCCTACTGATTAGGTTTACCATATATATATATATATATATATATATATATATATATATATATATATATAGATAATTATTTCTTGACCTTAGTATGTTATGGTAGATTCAATTAGTTGGCGATTTAAGGTCTGGTTTTACTTCAATATTTATATATTTAAAACAATCTTACATGCATCTTATGCCTAAAGATGTAAGCTTGTTTTAAATATATAGATATTGTAGTAAAACCAGACCTTAAATCGCCAACAAATTGAATCTACAATATATATATATATATATATATATATATATATATATATATATATATATATATATGAAAAAATGTGTGAAAGTCGTATCCACCCTGGAATGTGCAGACGCCAGCGTTTCATGGTTTTACCAATCGTCAGTGCACCTACATCCAGAAATAGACACGACTTTCATTTCTATACTGCGTGTACTCGTAAACAGTTTACGAGTAACCAGAAGCAGAAGCAGACAGTTATCGCAGACCTGAAGATGGCAAATGTGATTTTGCCGAAACGTCGTCCAGAAACCAGCACCGGTCTTTACAAAGACCAAACAATGGAAACGCGGAAGAAAACCCGGAATCCAGTTACAACACACACACATATATATATATATATATATATATACCGTATGTGTTAAATATCATTAGGCATATAGAATCAACGTATGAGTACATACAATGTATACGTACATGAGAAAGCCAGTCCAATGCCAGCGAAGACCGCGACGACTGACGATTGTCTCCGATACCGATTGACTGGAAATTTTGCATTCAGTCTAGCTGCGGCCGTTACAGTTTGAAAGCGTACAATAAAATTAATGTATAATGGCTCTTTATACACCCACTGAAAAGCTTCAGTTAGAAAAATGGTTTTATGCTGGCAAGTCTGCAATGGAGTGCATGAATTTGTGTGCGCTGGCTTTCTCAGACCGTTCTGTACCTTGCAGACAAACAATTTATAATATTATAAATAAATTTGAAACTTGTTTCTGTCTCAATAACTGTACGAAATGCAAACCAAGAGAGGTATTAACACAAAAAATTGAGGAAAGAGAACGGCGGGATGTATTAATTTGTAGTATTGTGGAAATTGATAACACGAGATCTACTAGATGTGCTGCCGAGAAATTGGGTCAAGTAACACAACTATTTCACGTATTTGGAAACCAAATGGTTTAAAATGTTTCAAATATTCAAAAACTCAAGAAATATTTCCCGAGAACAATTTCCGGAGAATGGAGTTTTGTCAAGACGTTATGGAAAAGATACATCGAGATGAAAATTTCATTAAAAATATTCTCTTCACCGATGAATCAACTTTTCCATTACACGGAAAGCACAATCCCTCTGTTCTTCGATATTGGGCTTCGGAAAATCAACACCGGCCTTTTTGCAAATCGCATTTAGTATCCTCAAATGCTAAACGTTTGGCCAGGTATGTTATTGATGGTATATTAAATGCCGACAAGTATCTCGAATTACTGAAAAATCATATACTTCCCGCCATTCGAAACATTGGAATAAATCAGGAAATCGTTTGGTTTCAACATGATGGCTGTCCAGCACATAATGCAGTGAGGGTAAGGGAATTTCTAGGAAATACTTTTCCTGACCGTCTTATTACTGGAACAGGAAACATTAAATGGCCCCCGCGATCTCCTGATCTATCTCCAAATGATTTCTTTTTGTGGGGATATCTAAAAAATATTGTTTATACTCATGAAGCTGGTAGAGCAGAAAATCTAGTTGCCTTGAGAGAAAAAATAACTGAGGCTGCGAATTCATTAACTGCCATGTTAGCAAATGTAAGAGCTAATTTCTACTACCGTCTAGAAAGACTATTGCTGTGCAAGGAGGAATTTTTGAACCTCTTGTGTAATTGATTATAATTTTTAGAATCCTTTTTTATTTATTTTATTAGGATTATTCTTTAATTTTATTAGAATAAATGTCAAATAATTAAGTTAACTTAATTATTTGACATTTATATTTTGTCATTTATATTTTGTATTCCCTTGACAAAGGCGTATTGCCGAAACATGTAGGGTTGTTTTAAATATATATACTTTGAAGTAATGGACCAGACCTTTAATCGCCGACTTATTAAGTTTACCTTATATATATATATATATATATATATATATATATATATATATATATATATGTTGCGAAAGTTATAGAAACTAGTACTAGATAGTGTATCTAAAAATTGAGGATATTATTTTCGTAAATAAGGTTTATTCCTATATTGTTTTAAAAAGTTAATGTTGCTTAAAAAAATAATTGTCTTGTGAAGAACAATACTTCGACCGACTTCGCTTGGCTATTGAAGGGAAGATACAATTAAGTTGCGCCGTTCACACTGGTTGCCAAAGTTTAACCATGGACATAGAAATCTTAATAATATTCCAGCGTGTGACATATCGTGAGATATATACATCGATAGAAATTGACTTGAAACAAATACATTAAATGCGCTCAAAGATTATCCGATTATGGAAAAGCAGAATATTACTGAGTATAGATATTAGATATATGTCTTATGTTACCCCTACCGTCGGCATATAAATATTTTCCCATTATTAGAAAAGAGATTCATCTAGGAGAAAAATTTTTCGTCACTTTTACTTTCACTGGAATATTTACAACTCCCATTGAGTTCTTCGTTGACTATAATGGTGTAATATCAAAAGAAGATATCGTGCTGATCACCCTATTGAATGTAATCGACGGCGTGTACAGTTAGAGGACCATTAACATTGCTTTACCCACCGTTACGAACTGCTCACTAGAAGTTGCACTTCGCGTTCCCTTCTGTAAATACCTTTGAATGTTGATCATTCCCATCACATACTTCAGGGCACAATTTTTGCTCTTTGCACTTGTTGTGTTCCTTGCCATATTTGTAGGTTAGATTTTCGAAATTTAACAAGTAGATGCACACAAACAGCTCTTCCGAACCATCGATGGTTGTTATGGTACCGGGGAATATAACAACTATCGCTTACTTTTGGTAGTGATATAACCTACAACACGAATTTCACTTCATTAGTATTCTATTAATCAAGTGAAATGATTTTTAAATTAGTTGAATATAATATTAGTCGGTATTAATAAGGAATAAATAGATTCCATGTGTCATTAGTACCTAGATATCTAATGCAATTCTGACGTTGTTGACGTATTTATGGAATTATGATATGATTTATTAGTTTTATCGTGTATTTGAATTGCGTTGAATGATAAAATAATTAAGTACTTTGTCACGAAAAAGGAAATGTAATCTCAATCGAATACTTCAATCACGTTCGAAAATGAGAAATAATCTCGAATTAAGTTAAATGCAATTTTATAGATTCGTTTTTATGATTTAATATATATAGTAATAATGAATTCCGTCAACCATTTCGAATGAAACTTTTGTGATGTTTTAATCCTATACAATATTTAAATAATAAACTTATAATTATGTAGGTATCATTCTCAGGCAATCGCACTATCATATTAGTTAGTTTTATTATTAGAAATTAATCCAAATTTGATAGTGCCTGTTTTTATGATACATGAATGTATATATATATATATATATATATATATATATATATATATATATATATAGGGTGATAAAAAATAGGAGCTTTAGTTCTAACTGAAAATAGTATACGCAAAATAACAAATAAAAAAAGAATTATGATGAAGGTTGTAAAACAACAGTCATATACACTTATGCTAGCAACACATGAACACCTCCTAGAGTAAATGTTCGAAGTTACCATCTTCTGCTTGAATACAAGCTTGTGCTCGCTTATAACGTGCTCGGATAACTTGCCTGCTTATTGTGTTTGCAGCATCTTGAAGACGTATGGTCAATAATTGAATGTTTTTAATTTCATTATCGTTATTGTATACCAAATTTTTCATATGTCCCCATACATAAAAGTCCATCGGGTTCAGGTCGGGTGATATAGGTGGCCATGTACCTATCCATCTACCCATCCAACTGTTATGAGGTGGAGCACCATCATGCAAAAACCACATGTGTTGACGCACGCTCAAAGGCACCTCTTCTAAAAGTTGGGGTAAATTATTTCCTAAAAACATTACATAATTTCTGGCATGTAAAAGATCTAGTAAAATAAATGGTCGGATGAGAGTGCCATTAACAATGCCTGAGCATACGTTAATGGAAAACCTGTGTTTAAAATTGGTTCGGCGAACAACGTATGAGTTTTCCATACCCCACAGTGAGTATTTCGAAAGTTGTACTTGCCATTACGTGTAAACTGCGTCTCATCTGTTGCAAGAATATTCGGCATGAAATCCGCATTTAATTCGTTTTGTTGCAAGAGCCATTCGCAGTAGCGAACACGGATAGAATGATCCTGCGGTTGTAAAGTCGACAACTGTACATGATACGGATACAGCTGTGTTTCCCTTAACCCTTTCGCTACTGTGGAGAACTAAAGTTCCCACTGAAATGTCTTTCTCTCCTGATTGGAATAAAAGTAAACAAAACTATACGCAAATCGTAAATATCAGTAGTATATACATTATACTCAATAGCCAGCAACATTGTTCCCAAACATCCGGCGTTTGTTTAGTCTAGTACTGTTTCATACTGACACGTGCACGGCTAACCAAATTTCGACTTAAGATTTTCACATAAATCAAGATATTTTGAGTACTAAAGTTTGTGAATCTGGTAAATAATAATTATTACAGCTATGGGCATGTAAAAGTACCGAAAATTTGTAGTAAAATTTTACTTTTGTTTAATGAGTTTGCTTTATGCCAGTGGGAATCTTTATTCACATCCTTAAATTAACATGGGTCCTAAAGTTATATATTTCAGATTGCCGTCAGAAGAAACCTCTCACCGAAAAAGAATTAGAAGAAAATATAAATAATATACCCGATTCAGAAAATTCAGATGGTAGGGTCAGCCGGATCAGAAGATACTGAAGGTGGTGACGAAAAAGCAATGAAACAAGACAATTAAGAAGAATGCAGTGAAGAATAGGACAATAAAGGAGTAGATTTAGGAATTGAGCGTCAAAACGATGAGGGCAACGAAGAAGAAGGTGTTAGTGATAAGGATGATGTTATTGGGGAAGAAGTTCACTTATTATCGAAACAACGTACAAAAAATTTTACACATTTAACCAAATTTCGACTTAAGATTTTCACATAAATCAGGATATTTTGAGTACTAAAGTTTGTGAATCTGGTAAATAATAATTATTACAGCTATGGGCAAGTAAAAGTACCGAAAATTAGTAGTAAAATTTTACTTTTGTTTACTGAGTTTGCTTTATGCCAGTGGGAATCTTTATTCCCATCCTTAAATTAACATGGGTCCTAAAGTTATATATTTCAGATTGCCGTCAGAAGAAACCTCTCACCGAAAAAGAATTAGAAGAAAATATAAATAATATAGCCGATTCAGAAAATTCAGATGGTAGGGTCAGCCGAATCAGAAGATACTGAAGGTGGTGACGAAAAAGCAATGAAACAAGACAATTAAGAAGAATGCAGTGAAGAATAGGACAATAAAGGAGTAGATTTAGGAATTTAGCATCAAAACGATGAGGGCAACGAAGAAGAAGGTGTTAGTGATAAGGATGATGTTATTGGGGAAGAAGTTCACTTATTATCGAAACAACCTACAAAAAATTTTAAACCCAGAATTAAATTATCGTATAAATACGAAGGTTTGGTTCTGTTGAACTTGGCCCGAGACTGTTCTGAATTGGATGTTTTTTTGAAAATATTTCCCGTGAGCCTCTTTACACACATTGCTGATTGTACTAACAAAAGAATTAATCAAATAAGAAAAACAAAAATTATGAAACATTCAAGAAATAGATATGCATGAAATTATTATCATTCCGGGTTCAACGCTAGTAATGTGTTACAACAAAGTTCCATCTTTTTCAAACAATGGATTTAAAAAGAATCCATGTGTAACAGCGTAATAAAAAGTGCCGTAAGAAGAGATCGGTGTACCTTTTTGATGTTCAAAATGTATTTTGCTGACCCAAAGAAGCCTGAGAATGCTTCTAAAACATATTACATAGATAATATTATAGAATATTTGAAAATTAGATTTCAAGCAGCAAGAACTGAATCTTCATACCAGGTCATAAACGAATCAATGGTAAAATTTAAGGGCCGATCATCGTTAAAATATTTCATTCCAAATAAGCCCATAAAGAGAGGAATAAAATTGTGGGAGAGATGTGATTCCATGACTGGTTATATCTACGACCTGAATATCTATGCAGGTAAAGAAACCACGAAACGTACCATCTCTAATATTACGTATATATCAACTTGTAGTTGGCGATATAGAGTAAAGTTTGTTTTAGTCAAGTGTTGGTTTTTATTACTAATGAGAACTTATTTTTCCCCAAAAACTACTGTTGGGATAAAAAGTTCCGGTATCCTTAACAAGGACTAAGGATATGTTGATGCGTTTCATTTATCTACTACACCCAAACCTCGCACAAATACTATAGAAATAAGTATTTTTACTTTTTATGACATAGAAATGAAATCAGTAGTGAAAGGGTTAATTTTCGCCAAACTATTGGTTGGGATACCCTTACATTTCGTGCTATTGCTCGTTTAGACAGCGTAGGGACTTCTTCTACCATTTCCAATATATCTGCTTTGGCATCCAAGGTGAGTCTTTGTCTTGGGCGACCGCCACGACGCGCTTCTGTTAGCTTACAGGTATATCGAGCACGTTGCACTAGTGTTGTGAACCTACTCGGGGCAGGCAATACCCTATTTAGAAAGCGCAAGGCGTATAAGCGCGTAGCTGTCGCAGCATTGTAATGGACTTCTTCATAGATTAGCAGTATCTCTACTAATTTATTATTATTGTATACATGGGGCATCTTACACAAGGAAAACAATTTACAAACACAACCGCTGAAGATAACTAACATTAACTGTGATTTCAAATAAAGAAAAATACCAAGTAAAAATAAATACAGAAAAACTAACAATACTTTTCTCATGCGAACTTGGACGAATGAAACTAAAGCGTCAGAAGTTTTGTTGAAATTTCTTTCATGCAAAACCACGTAGACGTACAGAACAGGATATTCTTTCACGTTTTTGCTAACGCCTATGTATGTATAGTAAGTGTCTTTGAGGCTCTGAAACTGTAAGTGTTAGTATCTCTGTTACATTCCAAGCGGCATTCCAAGTCGTTTTTTAAAAATCATTTTCTTTAATTTACCCCGTAAAGATAGAACACAATCTGGTCCCTTAACGACTTGTGCCTTTGAAAGATAGTCTATTGAAATCATCTTTTCGAATTCTAAAGAATCGTAGTCGTTATCTTACTCATTGTTGGAAATGTTTCGGCTTCTTTTGAGAGAGAGCTAACAATACGTATTCACTGTCACAATTACCATTTGAATTCAGGATCATAGTGATAGATCCAGGTTTCATCGAATACAGCAAGTCTTCACAAAAAATCATCTTGGTTCTTGTTAAATACCTTTTAATTATCGCTTGATGGCCGCCTCCTTTTCTTCAGACTAAACCGAGCACAGATATTGTCACGTTTTACATATCAAAATATCTTGTAACCTCAAATTTACGCCTTATACTGCGAATATTTTGTTCAACTGAACGGTAGTGAAGCAAAAGTGATCACGAATTCTGCCAAATTATGTTTATTACAAAAGACCGACTTTCATAGAAAGTTTTAACGATATAATCACGCGTCTGTAAGTGTACTCCATACCTAGATTTGCACTGGCCTACAGATCACAGAAACAATATGTTGTCATTAATGCATGGTGTTCTATGATAAATACATCTATCTCTTATTGAAAAAGTTTGCATCGCCTTCCCACTTTCTTGTTTATAAATGCATACTTTGTTATACTGCAGTCCGCCATCTTCTTCTATAGTCGCTTCCTTTGCACTTTCCCATCGTATACCTCTCTATAATTTATATCCGACTCTAGAAAGACTAATTTTTAATTTATATCCGGCTTTCTTAACCCCCACGGGGCATAACTGCCGAATAATCTGGTTATTTATTTTGGTTGCTGGCAGTTATATTTAAACTTGGTGTGTTTTCTGAATATTTTATTTATTTAACAACAAACCTAATTTATTAAGGTAGTCTCACAAATTTAACACTTTAAACTTAACTTTCTGTTATATGAGGCTGTATGTCTCTTGTTGTTAATATGACGAGATTGTGTGTCTTGATGTTCAGCTGATGCTGTTCTTTACTGTACTGTTATTGATTCGAAACCGTCCTATTCTGTATTGTGGTTGAGTTGATACTGTTCTGTATTGCACTGTGTTACAAGTAGGTAAAAATATACCACTACCACTACAAACTATTACATAATTAAATGTGTGTATTGGTTGTACATTTTATTCTTGACGTCATGTGTGATTCTTTCGTAGAAATGATACCTACGGGCAACGATAATCGAGGTTTACCATAGGGTCTTATCTTACTAATAAATAATAAAATATCAATAATAATTAAGTGTTGGTTGGTGTTATATATCAGTTCTGGATAAATTCCATTGTTCAGTAATGGAATTTATTGTGCATATTTGGAGCTTAACAAAAGATGGTCAGATTAAACATCATCTATGCAATTTGTTCACTAATAATCTTAGACAATAAAAAAGCGGCCTAAATTATAAACTAGGTAACATAAATTTGCAAATATAAATTCTTAGAATATAAATAAAGTTTTATAATTTGAATAAGGTTATAAAATTCTGTTATACAGTGTTTTAAACTTGAAAATGCACGTTGAATATTTATGAAATTGGAAATGTTATGGTTTGCTTCTTTATTCTAAATTTACTTATATCTAACATATACCGGGTACTTTTTTATCATTACACATAGGTATAATGCATTCATTTTTCTTCTTTTAGCTTTACACAAAGGGATAAATGTATGGTGGCATTGTAGGCAACCAATTATACACCAGTGACGTATTTGGACGTATTTTTCCAATTGTCAAATATTTCTGATTTTTCATTCATACTTAAATCTTAAGTTAAATACATTTTATTGAAAAATACATAATTTATTTAAAACAGTTAAATATCCCAACAGGCGTATACCGTGTGCGAAGACTGTTTTATAATATTTTTAACAACTTCAAAGAAGATGGATAGTATTTCTTTAAGGTTGAAATATATCTAAGATGTATCAACAAAGGGAGAAAATATAACCATTTTCTGAAATTGTAGAGCGTTCTCTCATTAAATCACACTTCTAATACGGAATGTAACTCATACCTTGGGGGCATTTCAGTAACACGATAAAAACAAATAACACCTTGTTGTACCTTACGAATAAGTGGTGGTTATGAAATGGAGAAGTTTATCTTAGAAAGAAGTAGTGGGAAATTCTTGAAGGTAATATGTTACTATTTCTTTATAATTCCAATTACTTTTGGATTGTACAATTATCTGACAGCATCACCACTGGAACTAAAGATTGACGAAGGGAAGACATTATGCAACAAACTCTTAGAATCTGCTAAAGCAGGGCTATCTTCATATAAAGGAGGATCAGTTACTAGTGTAGCAACAGTTTCACACCCTAGATTTCAAAGAGGAGGTTGTCGTAGTACTGAAAATGCTGCGGGGGCTATTACTTTTCTAGTACAAGAAATGTTTAATATTATGAAGAAAGTAGATCCTGAAAATAAAGAACAAATGCCTGTAACCGAAACAGACATTAGTCCACATCAAACATCACTTTCATTATTTGAATTTTTGCAAGAAAGGATAAGAGAAAGTAAAATCAATTACAGCTGATGTAATAATAACTAAAAGGCAATACCTCGAAAGGCGAAATTCAAATCAGGCCATAGATCCTCTTTTATTTTGTAAGATAAGAAAAAAAAAAGGTAATTACATTTTTATTTGGATTTCATTTTAGCTAACAGGAATTGAGCTGAAACTCCTAAAACAATGTGCTAAGAAATACTACTGTATTCCAGCGAGTTCAGCAGAAAGTGCAAGTGTATAGTACAGCTCGATTAATAATAGAACAAAGGTGTGCAAGATTAAAACCGAAAAATGTTAATATGATAATGTTCCTAAACAAAAAATTTGAAAATATTAATAAGTAACCTAGGTATTTATTTTATTAAAATTACACCCAACCTTTTCCTATTAGCTAAAGAAATAACTCAATGGATTTCATCTTACTATGCTTTCTAACTGTTAAAGATATGCGTGTTTAAGAATTCAAAGGGAAATGATTTAGATTGCCATACAGAATGAACATGAAACTCTTTAAATATATTACGGAACTGTTTGCTTTATAAGTAAAAATTATTTTATTTAAAATTTCTTCGATTTTGTTTAACAATATAAACATTATATCACAAAAATTAGTTCGTTTTACTTTATCTTCCTCGAAAAGTTCTTGATGGTTTGATATCTTGTATGGCTTATATTTGATTTCGTTCAGGGTTTTGAAAACAAAACTGTACGATACTCCAAAATGCCTGGCTACATCTAAAAGTGATCCTGCAGACCGTTGGCCGTTCTTCTACATAACACAGGATATTCAGCTTGATGTGTTCTGTTAACACGTGATGGATTTTATTTTTCTTGTGGAAATTTAGAAAACAACAATCTTCTTTGAATTTGTTAAAATATTTAAAATTGTCTTCGCATAAGGTATACCCCTGTTGGGATAATGAACTGTTAATAAATAATGTATTTTTCAATAAAATGTATTTAATATAAGATTTAAGTATGAATGAAAAATAAGAAATATTTGGCAATTGGAAGAATACGTCCAAATACGTCACCTGTGTATAAGTTGTTGCCTGCTATGCCACCATATATGTATCCCTATGTGTAAAGCTAAACGAATAAAAATCAATTATACCTATGTGTAGTGATAAAAAGAGAACCCGGTATAAATATATACAATATAAGAAATTCATATAACAAATTTCACGTTTTTGTGGTTCATCCTATTTTATTCTTTCCATATGCTTTTCATTCATAAATTATATTTGTGTTTTTCTTCCTTCATGCGACAAACATGTCTTAAATATCTTCATTGAGCTTCAGCCATTTGGTTTCTATTATTTTAATTTTTAATATATTATTTCTTGTTTATCCTTTTTTTGTTTTGTGTTAAACCTCATTTCTATTGCATTATCTGTTGAATTCCACTATTTAGTAATAGCAAAATTAGTCTAAGTATCTTCTTCATGACTTCGGTTTTTATTACTTTTTGAATCTCTCGCTTCCCTAAAAATAACGATTATTAAGACTTCGATGTCTTATTGTTGAATATTATGCATTCATTACTTAACTTGCCTTTTTTTTCATTTACTTTGCCTTTATATCTATTATAGCAGAAATATGAACACATTTTGTTTCCTTCGATAAATCCCGTCCTTTTTGTCCCATACTAACGTATGATCAAAAAGTCTTTGGATCGCGATAGCCATTAAGTGTAAAAACCATCTATAGAATTATTTACTTCTGTACTTCTTTACTTTAAAGTACACATAAGTCATAAATAAAATAGATTTTAGGTAATGGTAATTAGTTGCATTTTATGGATATTTTATAACAGCTGACTTGAAACTTGTCAAGTAAATGTTAAAACTAATCGAAATAAGTAATTTTTTCTATTTCGCACACACAATGATCTCATTTTGATACGCATTCGCGGCTCGAAATGAACCTTATTTCGAGACGCAACCTTTCATTATTCAGTGTTGGTTTCCTGTTCAATTTGGAATAATATTTGACACGCTGCTTAATATAGGTTATGTACCTAGCAGAATACAAAAGATAATACATGAATGTAGAATAACGACTATTTATTATTATATTTTAGTGCTTAAACAAGTTAATAATGAAGAACAAAACTCAATATAAAAATATAATTATGTTAATGTATTTTATTTTAGTTATTGTAATTAGTAGAAATATATACATTAACTTGCGATGAATCATAAGCATTTATACTAATGCCAGGTTGGTTTTGATTGGAAACTAACGTTTTCCTTGTAGTATTAGTTTCAACAATAACTTTAGATTTTTTATTTGAAGATTGTGGCTGTGAAACGCTTGAACACCCACTTGATGTATTTTGTTCAGACGAGAACATTTGAGCAACCTCAATTTTTCTTTTCATGGATGTATCAATATAACCCTTAGCTATAGCTGACGATTTCCATCCTCCATGTTGCTTAATTGTAATCAAATCACCACCCTTATTTGCTATATGAGACGCACTGGAACATCTAAAACAGTATCCACTAAATAATTCAGGATTTGGTAATTTAAGGAAGACCGCAATAAGTTTAGGCATCTTGCCTATTGTATGAATACCAATTTGACATGATATACAATATCCATTGCGATAGGTAAGAAAGAAACGTTGAATGGTTGTGTTTTTTGGTCTTAAACTTATATATTTTTGTATTAAATCAATCCATTTAGGGGTTGTGATTGCAAAACTTCTAGGCAAATAATTTTTTGTTTTAGGTATCGAAAAAACAATGAAATCATCCTTATATTCAATATCATTGATTGACATATTTACTAATTCATCTCGTCTACAAGCTCCAGAATAACCTACTAATAATGCAACCTAAAATGAAAATGCTATACAAATTGTGTTTTAATAGAGAAACAGAAATACCTTTATTGCAAGATACAATTTATTATCAGCATTTTCTATAAAATGATCAATTTGTTCCATATCTAATATTTTAGATTTCTTTGGCTGATATCCTTGTCCACAACCACAACGTTTTAAGAATGCTTGTAGTTTAGAATATTTTGATATATCTAAGTTCTTATAGATATTTAAACAAGAACGCAACATAGAATATAATGCCCATAGTGTCGAGGGCTTTTTTATTTCACTTTGTAGCTTAAAATATGCCAATAAAACATTTTCTGATAATATGTGAACTTCATTTTCAATACAACAAGATTCAAATTGCTGATAATTTTTTTCATATACTACATGAGATTTTTCTGGCAATAAATTTCCAGATGTATTTTCTGCTATTTCACGGAGATTCGGTGGTGTCCCGCTTAAGTAATTAGAATTATCGATCATTTCTTTATAGTTTCTGTTTGAATTAGAATAATAATAAATTTTAAATGACATACGCTATTTAAAAATAGGGAATGTCAGTTTGACCAACGTTTACATTTCAAAAAAGTAAATGTCACTTATTTTACACAAATTGCATACTATGAAAAATACAAATTTTAATAGTTATGGAAATGCGAAATAGAAAAAATAGTATAGAAAACTCGGTTCATAAGACGTTTTGTTGTCCTCGTCCTTTGCTTGGCCTCGTACAACAAAACATCGTCTTATGACACTAGTTCTCTAATATACTATTATAGATATCTCGTAAATTCCACGGCAATAGCGATCCAAAGAGTTTTTGATCATACGTTATTATATTGCATGTTGGAAGTGTTAATAATCACTGTCGTATTTTTACCTTTAATCCGTTCGATGATTTTGATGATTTCGAGTAACATGTGTTTCTGCTGAACAAAATAAAAACCTATATATAAGGCTGGTTAATACGATTTAAACCACCTGAAAATCGCAATTCATCCTATCTCATCAGCAGTATTACGTGGATAAATTGTACACATTACACACACAGACATCGCGTGACAAAAGTTCTCAAGCACGCAATAGTTGGCGAAGATGTTGAGGTTGTAGGTATTAACAATATAAATTGTCACTAATGGTTAATATGAACACTTTCGATTTAATTGTTTGCATAAGAAATACAGATAAACTCGTTCATTGATCATAGGCGCCCTTAATCCAGGAATGTATTCAGAATATCTAATTAACATCCAAAACTTTTCGAAATTTTATAGTATAATTGTTCGTCATTATTATACTTGTCTTTAATTAAATAGTAAACACACAAAATATCTTTACTGTTTATGGCTTTGTAATTTTTATAATTAATATATATTACGTAGTATTATAGTAGTAATAATACTTTCGCTCTCCTTAAAGCATCCACGTATCACGTAGGTGACTCTTTATTGAGTAAGATCGTCAGTCTAGCGCCCTTGTTCAAGTCTTTAATCTTAATTGAATAGTTGCTTGGGCTATTTCCAGAGTTTGTAGGACTTTAATAAACTTCCCCACTAACACAGCTACCGCGTCGAACTTAAGCTATGAATGACAGCTGCCCTGTCGTCTCTCTTAGGAGTTGGGAGGGAGACTGAAGTTTTCTGGACCGCGAAAGTTTGACGAAGTTTTAAAACGGATCTATAGCTAAAATAATTGGTGACCACTCTTCTAGGGTAAGAATAGGGGGACAGTCCGTAGCGTTAGCCCTAATTTACAGAATGACTCATGTTGTAACAAGCCTAACATGTTACTACTCCAAGGGCCTGCAAGGCTAGTTGCAGGAACTATTATTATTAATATAACATGTTTGATATAATGTTGCCAGTTCTGAACTGAAACATTTTTATAACCTTCTTCTATGAAAATTGGTATTTCCTTCGTTTTAAAAGAAGTATTGTTGTGCTTGATATAATTCTTCACCTGTGCCCATACCATTTCAATAGGATTTAATGTACAATGATAGGGTGGCAAACGTAATATGGTATGTCCCCTCTGAGCAGCTGCTTCATCAAGCAGATATTTATTATAGTGATCCTTGTGTATCGACAAAATTTGTAGCAAATCGCGTTTTAGTAATCCTTCCTCAACAGGAATGCCTTTCTCACTTAACCAGTCGAAAATCTCTTGCTTCTTAGAGGCAGTAGTTGGTATTTTTTCTTGCTTGCGACTGTGATAAGAAGCTTTATCGATCACAATCACTGAGTTCGCAGGTAAATTAGGTAGTAAGCATTCTAGGAACCAGCTCTCATATAATTCTGCACATACCTCATCATGAGCATCGAAAGTATTCTTTTTGCAGAGAAAGTTGTACTCAGCACCAGTGACAAATCCTTTCTCATTACCCGCATGAATAAGAGCATATCGTTGCCCTCGACCTTTTGGTGGAGTTAGACCAGTACTCAAGTCATTAATGAATGCGTTTCTAGAGGTACTTACAGTTGTGTCAGTCCATGCTTTGGATACAAAGTGTCCGAGATTCACCCACGATTCATCTGTAAATACAATGTTTTTCCCTTCGCTGCGATATCTCCTAATGTTACATAAATATGCATGACGACATCTTATAATATCATCTCGATCCACCATTATTACCTTCTTGCCAATTTTTTCAAATGAAAAAACCAATATCTTTTAACAATCTGTAGAGCGTTGACCTAGAGAAATTAGGTATAGCTTCTTCGTTACGTACAGCACCTAATATCATATCCAACGTGGGTGGGATATTGCGTAAAAAGAAACTGTGTACTTTACGCCTCACAAGCATTTGTACATGTTCTTCGTATATATGCAAGCGGGTATTCTTGGGAGTGGCATATTTTGTTTTTTCTACAGATGCAGGGGGGCAGTTTTCCTTTTCTTTGCGAATGGAATACACAATTCCTTTGCCACAGTCCAAAGCTTTTGCCGTCTCTTCGACTGCCTAGGAAACACTCATACTGTTCGCAAAGTATGTGAAGCAATTATAAATCATAAGTTTTTCTCTTACAGAAAAGGTTTCGCCTTGGTGCTTTCTTTTACAGGCTTCCATCCTGCAACCTCTAAGTTTACATTTTTATGTCATAATAATTAACTATTTCGATTTTACTTACAATAGTTTATATTATTGAATTTGCAGTACCTAGTTTTTTAAAAAAAAAAGAAGAATTAATACAAATAAAGGGAAAAAATCAAAGAAAATCAAACAAAACGAAATATACACAAAAGATGACAGATCGAAAATTTCAAGTGACAGGGAGTATATAACAAACACAAAATAAAAATTTTCCCCTAGAGACAAAGTGCGCCAAAATTAATGCAACGTCGTACTGTTAAAAAAAGATAGTTATATGAGCATCGCTATAAGTTAATAAGAGAGGCTATTCTCCATAAGACCCAATACTTCGAAGTTTGGGTGAAACAGACTATAGTACTGACGAATACCGATGGAACATTGTTAGTCAGCAAAGAGAATTACTGATGAATTAGAGGTGGGAGCCCGTATTGCCGCACGTATATTTAACTACGACAGGGCTGGACGGGTGGCTTGTCCGGAAATAAAGTACCGTTTCGTTCTACCGTCACCGCAGCACTATTATCGTAGTCTTTCCGCTGACTCCATTACAGCCGGATTGTGTTGTGTTTTCAATTGTTAACGATCGTTCATGTTCAAGACAATAGCTGAGAGGTGCCGATTGTGAAGTGCGTTCTGTAATACGGTTCTTGAACCTAAAGAATATTAAGTCGGCTGAAATGCATCGTCACTAATATGAAAAAGTGGGTTAGACAATTCAATGATGGACCAGACAATGTTTATGATACGAGGCCTTCTGTTCTCAATAATGATTTTATTGAAAAAGTAAATGAGAAAATTCGCGAAAACAAACGGTTCACAATAAATAGGGACCGTACACGAGAGGCCGATGACTTATCGCCCACAGAAGTACTATTGAAAATTAGTATTTTCAAAGAATTTTTAATTTTATTTATATAATTGGAAAACAAACGAGTCGTGGCCTATAAAATATGAAATACATTTTTATTTGTTCATTTTGTAATTCAAGTTGAGTAAAGGAGTATTAATATTAACTAGCAATATTTTAACGAGGTTCTCTTCTGTAAAATTTGTTCTCTTTGAAATGAATACATCCTTGTAGATAGAAAACGTCCTTTCTACATCGCAACTGGTTATAGGTGTATACTAGAAATATTCTTTTATTTCAGCGTATTTAGCAATTAGAGTTTGAGGCATTGTCCCCATACATAATTGCCTCAATGTTATTAAATCTGGATTTCCATTAAAAACTGATACATCTAATGTGGTTAATCCATCATTTAATTTGAGATTTTGATTTTTAAAATAAGCGAATAGTTTTGGCAAATTTGCAAAGTATTCATGAAGAAAGTACAACTGATTTTTTAAATTTGAAATTTGTATTAGTTCTTTGCACTGAGAAATACTCCAAGCACCGTCATTTAAACATGTAACGACATTTTGTAAACTATCGAAATTTTCTGCATAAAAACTAATAGCTTCCAACCATGTTCCCCATCTATTTGTTACTGGAGAGGGATGCAATGACAAAGATAAAAGTTTTTCGCTGTAAAGAGCTACTCTCAATGTTGCTTTTGTGAAAACTTTTTTAAAAGAGGATACAAGCTGAAAGGTGTCTGAAATATTCACAGATTCTGTGGAGAGCCTGTGCTATACAAATAATATGCAGCATAATAGGATATGTTTACTTTAATAGCCTGCCTGTTCTTAATATATATGCAGCACTGTCACTGACAAATAAAAGTATTATTTCTTTGTACCTGTCGTCCGAATGAAGCATTTGCTGCTTATCCTCGTAAATGGTTTTAGCTATTGTTTCCGCATCAACTGTATTTATAACTTTTGTTGCTATTACATATGCGTTATATAGAATAGTTGGACGTAGTACACCAGCTACAATATTTACCGCACAGCGTCCTAATATATCGACAGTTTCGTCGGCACTTATCCATAGGTACTGGTTTGAAGATGGCTTCTAATACTTTCTACTGTTTTCGTGTAGCACTTAGAAACATAATATTTGTGTAAGCTGGATTCATAAGGAACATTCGACCAGTATGTTTTTGGAGAAATGTTTTGAAGGTGAGATTGTTAAGTTTATTTAATGGAATATTTACATCCATTAACGCTTCACAGAGTTTTTCGTTATAATTGTCAGACTCCAACGGGTCTAATTTCTGTGTATGTGTTTGCGATGCCCAGTGACGTTTTACGTGCGATTTCTTGAAATTTTTTAACGCTATTTTACAGATATTACAATAAATTTCGTCATTGTTTCACGATGCCATTCTCGACGTTGTTCCATTCATATCTGAAAAAGTAGCTTAAACAATGTTCTAGATGTAAATAAATGAAAAGTAAAAATGTATGCGTAAGTTATTGAAGCTTCACATCGAAATTCACTGGACACTTACGTCAAAATAATTGGGAGAAGTTGGTTCGATGAAACGATGTTAAACAGAGTCTCCTTACAAAAATTACGAAGTATGTTAGAACAATGAAAAAGGGAAACTGTCTCACTGTATTTTATTTATCTTTCGAAATATAAACTAATAAATAAAATAAATACTCCTGACGCTTCTATCTACGGTATGAAGAAAGGAATTTAACTATAATATTGAAGTAATTGCGTCACAATTCAACGACAAAAAACAGATGCGCGGTTAACCGAATGAATAGTGCTATTCAATAACTGCGTGTTGTACTTGGCGATGTTCTAGACTATTTATATGCTCCAAAGTAATTTCGGCCTGATGCGTCAGGTCTCTAACAATAAGTATGCTTAGTAATCAGTTTCCACAAATTTCAAAAACTGTTCTGCAGTGGTTTTCTTCACTGACGGCATCTTTCTATTAAGATGGTATAGAAAAATTGGTTTTCTGCTATGACAAATGTCTGATTAATGATGGCAACTAAGTTGAAAAATAATTTAATGAATGCTCTTTCATGTAGAAATAAATTTTGTTTTGAATAAAATGCTTTTATTAGTCCTTTTTCGAAAACATACTTACTTTCCGGACAAGCCTCCTATATACCTTTCACCCCTTTTTATTTTTGGCGCTATACACAACTGGCATTGTATATGTTCTTGAATTTGTCCTTCTACGAGGGACACCTTCAATATTTTTACAATCGACCACTACATGGTGCTTTTGACATATGTAATCACTATATTCTTAAAGTTTGACATTTGTCAATGAGAAACCGCGATAGCTTAGAAATTTAGTCAGTAGTTTGCTGACAGTGACAGTTAAGACAGTGAGTTTGTAAAATAATGGAGATTGCTCGTGAAGGTTTTTGTTGGATGATCTTTTACGATTATAAATAAGGCCTAACTTCACAAAAATGCATTATATTGCTTCGGTCAACTTTTGGTAATGAAGCCAAAGCCAAATGAAGGCAAAGAAGACAGTTTACAATTGGTTTGCAGAATTTCGTCATGGTCGTGCCTCAGTGAGTGACTGATGAATCACGTAGGGGTCGACCAAAAACTGTTGTGATTCCAAAAAAACATCGATGCTGTGCGGAAAATGATAGAACCCGATCGACCTGTGACTTACAGTGAGGTAGAAGCATCACTTGGTATATCGCAGACTGCAATTCATTCGATTTTACGTTAACATTTATTTGTAAAAAATATGGATGGATTCCACATAACTTAACCGAAGCACAGAAAGCAGCTCGTGTCAATTAGTGTAAAGAGATACGCAAAAAATTCGACGTAGGAACCGCAAAGTCCTTATACAAAATCGTCACAGGTGACGAAACATGGATATATGCGCATGAGCTGGAAGCCAAGCAATAATCTACTGTATGGGTCTTCCAAGACGAACCGAACTCCACAAAAGTTGTTCGTGCTAGGAGCATTTCCAAGAAAATGATCACTTGTTTCTTTGGCTGTAAAGGACACATCGCAACAATTCCTTTAAAGGATCGAAAAACTGTTAACGCTGAATAGTATACAGTAATTTATTTGCAAAAAGTTTAGACGAAATCAGGAAGAACAACCAAAAACATTATTCTTTATCACGACAATGCGAGTTCCCATACAGCACGTCTAACAGTTGACTATTTGAAGGAGAAAAGTGTTGAAATAATGTCTCATTGTCCATATTCACCGACTTGTCGCCGAATGATTTCTTTTTGTTCCCAACTGTGTAACAAAAAATGCGTGGACAGCGACTTTCAACACCTCAAGAAGGTGTCGAAGCATTTGAAAACCATGTTTCTGAGATACAACCTTCAGAATGGAAAAATGTTTTGGGAACTGGTTCGTAAGCATGCAAAAGTGTATAGACCATAAAGGCGAATATCTTGAAAAACATTAAAATAGTTTGTTCCCAAAAATTTTGTTTTCTTCCCAGATTTTGTAAAAATATAAAACGTGACCCTCGTATTTGTTTTTTCGTTGGACAATAAAATATATTATTTTCATTATTATTATTTTTAAATATGTAGAAACGTCTAATTTATTACACATATCGATTATTTTCGGTTATAAATTTATTACGACCTTTAGCTCCAATTCTTATTATTTTCTCTGGAAAACAAAAATTAAAAGACGGAAAAAAGATGTTATGAAAGCAACAGAATAATGTAATTTACACTTAAAGACGCTTTAATTAAATTATAATATTCGGTTCTCTATTATATCTCCATGGATATGTTCATATGCAGAATATATTATGTATAGTTGAACTTCTATTATACCATCTTCATCGTCGTCGTAGTTATTATGATTGTTATTATAAAACGTGTAGAGAGAGAGTGTGTATACAAGATTGTCTCGGTGTCATTGAGAAAGCTGAGAGGTTGGTTTCTTGGAGACTGCAATGCCAGTACAAGTGGCACAACTTTAGTCGGTATACAGACGGTCTGCAGCGAGGAACACCGAAACAACTCGTACAGTTATTTCTTCACGAACTGTGTCAGCGATTTAATAACGTTCTTGCTTCTACCTGGAGGCAAAACAAAACAACTTCTAGTCCACCAGTCGTACAACAACGGCATTTTTATAAAGTGTAATAAGTGTTTTCCGCGTAATACAATAGCAATATTAGCGATTGTATTGAGGTGATAAGATATCTTCTATCGACTGATTAAGAATAACCGATAACGTTTATATTTATCTGATGAACAATCGATAAAAAATATACGAGTATGGAGCAGGTCACATTTGCTCCTCCGCCGTTGCCGCCGAAGGCACGTCGATCCCCACCAGAAGAAGCAACGGTAAACGGATCCGTTTCTGTAGACGATAGAACCGGCAGCTTCCAGGAAGTTAGAGAAGGTCATTCTTCGACCGCATCGACGGAGATAACGGCGTCTCCTGCAGGCAATCATGTAGTGAAAATTCGCATTAATCCATCTGTGCAAGTGTCGGAAAATAACAGTCCTTGTGTACGTATTAGTGTTAATTCCGAAGACATGAATATCGGAACGATGTCAGATATTTCGACAACCCCTTATTTTTATTACGGCCCTTACAACTCCAGCATTATGTCCAGTGGACAGGTATCTCCAAGCGATACTTTAGACTCTGGAACGTGCAGTGACCTAGATGGAACGCCACCACCTTTACCTAAAAAGAAATCCGCTGGTGTTACAGTAACGTTGATTGGCGGACAAAATTCGATAAGTCCCGAAGGTGACAGTGACAACGACAGCAATATAAGTTGCGATTCTCTTAACAGTGGAGATCTCCAGCCGGACGTGAAAGATATTAAAAGTAATGATAAAGCAAGTGCATTCTTGCCGCAGCGCCTTCTCAAAGATATCAGAGACCGGTCAACTAAATTAACTCAATCTCCTGAAACTATTAAACAGGAAGAAGACGACGATGACGAAGAAATAACTAAGTTGGGCAAATTTATAATACCCAAAGTAGTAATTGACGAGAACTCCTACCAGCATCGAAAACAGAAAGAAGAACAAGAAAAGCAAAACCAATTGTTTGCGAATATGCTCATCGATCCTGATAAATATTATAATTTTCATTTGAACGAACATTTGGTAGATGAAACGGACAATAAGGTGCCGGTTAAGAAAACTGAAGACGAAACTTTTGCCGGATTGAAGAATGTATTGGGTTGTGGGGATTCGAAAACTATACGTAGCGCGAAAGGAACTGTGCGTGGTGTTAAAAATCGTGTTAGAGCGGGGATAGCTACGTTCTTGCAAATTAATTCGACAACCAAGGTAAGTCACTATTATCTATAACAATAAAAAATAATAAGCGATTATAAATAATGAAGTTTTGTCGCTCTAATTGTATGTGGCACCTATACTGTTCATTTGAATAAAATAGTTCTGATTAAAATTGAATGTCCATGTAAACTCTTGTATCCATCCCTGTATCCATAAGTTCTACACATATCTAGTGACTAAAATTTAGTAATCTACAGGGTGAGTTTTTTTGAATGTTTAGCATTGGGAGCTCAGAAACTACTGGAGATAGAAAAACGCTTAAATGGGGAAAGATGCGCAGTTTTACGAGTTTGATTTAAAACTGCTTTTGTTTCTCCGATAACTTTCATGGCTTATTAGATATTCAAAGAAAACTAAATTTTACGATTTTCTTTAAACATGCTTAGCATCGTTAATAGCAATTTTAGGGAAAAAGTGTTCAGACAGAAGTTTTAGATAATTTTACGCCAAATAAAACTGTATTGCTAATATTTTTTTTTCGTTCACCATTATCGAGTTATGACACAAACTTGTGTTTTTTTAAATGGAAACCATAATTGGTTTTGACATCATTAAAAAAGCTTATTTATTGCTGATTACAATGATATAAGGTTTTATATGGCTATTTTAAAAAATAAAGATGATACAGACATTTCTATGATTGTTCACTTTATAAGATAAAAACTTAAAAAAAAAAAAAGGTTTGGTGTTTTGTAATTCAAAAAATGAAATATCTGAGTTACAATAGTGTTCGTTGGAGCAGTAGAAATTATTTAAATTTGAACTTCCCTAATCAATGGATAGGACGAAATGCACCCAATGAATGTCCGGCTAGACCCCTGATTTATCAATTTTGGATTTTTTCTTGTGGGGTGTACTGAAGGACACAATATAGAAAAGAACATATGAAACAATCGACGATTTAAGAGAAGCTGTCTTAGTTGCTTTTAATAACATCGATAGGCGTAAGGCCGCAATGCTACAAATTCTGTTGTGAAGAGACGCAATTTGTGTATTAATAATAATGGAGGTATCTTTGAACATTAATGATGTTGTGTGCCCTTAATAATAGTTCTAATAGTTTTCATTTTATTACTACATAAGATTTCAAAATAAGTTTTCGTTTGGTTTGTATTTTATCAGTTCGAAATTCAATTTTTTTCCATGAAAACCATAAAAATGTCTATATCATCTTTATTTTTTAAAATAACCATATTAAATCTTATATCATTGTAATCAGCAAAAAATAAGCTTTTTAATGATGTCAAAACCAACTATGGTTTCCGTTTAAAACGCACAAGTTTGTGTCATAACTCGATAATGGTGAACGAAAAAAAAATATTAGCTACATAGCTTTATTTGGCGTAAAATTATCTAAAACTTTTGTCTGAACACATTTTCTCTAAAATTACTATTAACGATGCTAAGCATGTTTAAAGAAAATCGTAAAATTTAGTTTTCTTTGAATATCTAATAAGCCACGAAAGTTATCGGAGAAACAAAAGCAGTTTTAAATCAAACTCGTAAAACTGCGCATCTTTCCCCATTTAAGCGTTTTTCTATCTCCAGTAGTTTCTGAGATCTCAATGCTAAACATTAAAAAAAACTCAACCTGTATATTATTTCAAAGCGGAACTATACAATATCTTGGCTTAAAATGCGTAATTAAATAAAAAAATAATACTAATTTTAGTTATCTTTCAAATTCTCTTTATGAAGCAATATGAATTATATGTAGACAATGGAGAATAAGATAAACTTCATTGAGTTTATTTATAGTAATTACATTCTCGAAAGGAACAATAATTCGAATATAGATATGCGTGCCTTTGTGTAGATTAGTTTGAGAAAATAATAATAAAATTATGGAAAATGTAGCATTTTCGAAAACGAGCTACAACCTTAAACGATTTATGTATATATTATTATGTATCTCCATATAGAGCAGAAAGAAATATTAAAAGAGAATAAATAATAATAATAATGAAAAATTTATTTTTCTTTTTCAAGAAATTGTAATGTATTTTGTTTGTTGTTAATTGTTTTTTTACAATTTAAACAAATATCAAATGGATGATCATTACATATATTTCTTGAGCACATGCAACATGTGGTCTTACATTTTTTGTCGCGCGATCGGGGACATATTGCTGTGCACTTTGATTCTAAAATGGGCTCCAATTATCAAACGTCAATCGTCACACAGACACATATTTATTGTTTGGACTCCTATGAAATGTTCTCGGGGTTTTTATTTTCAAAAGGGGTTCTTTGCAACTAGGCCTAGCATCAAATGTAATAAGAAGTGAAATAAGACGATAGGGTATTAAATTTAATACATCAATTGTTCACAACTTGCAAAAATATACATGAATTTTTGACGTTATAAACATTATCAATTATATTTTTCTTTCAAAATGAAACACGACATGTAAATCGCTATGTCTAATCAAAATATACACAGATTTAAATATCTAAAAATATAATTTTGAAGGTTTTTGTTTGATTTTAATAAATCTTGTAAACACACCTGTGTATCACCTTAGACCACTGAGTATAATACTCTACAAAATACCAAGGTATGACACAGTGTTTCTGTTTTAAATTTATAAAGCAGAGGGCAGCGTATAGATTTATTGGTAGTTCTTCCAAAATGGTAATATCTTAAAAAATAAGTGTGCTATTTTATATTCATGTGGCGAGAATATACCCTACCACATAAGATACTTAATATCGCACAATTGGTTTTATTTGAAATCTCAATTACTTAATGAAAATTTTTAATTAAGAGTCATCCAAATATCTTGAAATGCTTGTGAGACCTTTCCATACTTGTGATTTAAAATATGTCTGTGTTACTTCTTCTGTCTTAAAACAGGAATTAGAATTAATTCGCAATCAATAATCCATATAAAATTAGTAATCTTAAAATTTTTAATTTACGAGCTTCGAAGATTCAAACACATTTAATATATCATATTGACCTGTTGAGCATTATTATATAAGTTGTCAAATTCTATATGATACATATACATTCTTTGAGAAACTAATATTAATTAATTGAATGAAATGAAGGTAATAATTCTCCTTTAAAACAAATAAAATATACGGATTCTAAAAATGATTTTACTTAAAATATCCGGCAATATCTTTGATATATTGACTATAAGTGCAAATTTTAATATCTGACCATTGCTTTCAATAGATTTCCTTCCTTTTTTGAAACAATTTTTTATATATATGGCTGGGGCGTCAATCCTGTTTCAAATGTAAAGTAAGTCCTCTCGGTTTTTTCATTGGATTATGTTTTACATTTTTTTAAATTCTTATTCATTCATAGATTTAAGTTTTCTTCGTCCTTTCTTTAGATAATGTTTTATATTTTAAAATTCTTGTTCTTACATTTTAATGTTTTCTAATGAAATAAAAATTTTCATGCGGTATATTTTTATTCTCAATCACTCCATTTTTATTATATATGTTTAGTTCTATATGCTTTCCCTATTTTTAACGTTTGAGTGGTATATTTGGCCTGTATGTCCTGTATATTTCTTCTATTACTAATTGACTAGCTCATTCTGACTTTCATTCGGTATGAAATCATGATCTGCGATTTGAATATAACCTTCAAATTTCAAATATAGTTTGATTTCTGGATTGTTTATGTCTAAACAAACATATAGCTATTTTTAATAGGTAACAAATACCATATTAAGCTTTGTTTTGTACATTATGGAAACTTGCGGGGTATTATCAATATAAATGATCCTCTTTATGATCAAATATATTAATTGTTAAATGAATGCAGTAGTATTTCTTATAAGTAGGTATTACAAAATGTCAATTTTAAAACACATATTATATCATGTTCTGTTTTATTAAAAAGTTCTTACTGTCTTTTAGACTATTCAAATTTGTTGTGTATATATTATCTAGTAATATATACCTAATTTTCTAAGATTGTAATGGATATCTTTTATTTAAAATTTAACATACCCCTTGTCTGTCAAAACAAACAATGTTTATTTATTGAAGAAATATGCAAGATTTAAATGTTCATTATGAAATTTGCTACTATTATAAAGTATTAAATATCATTTTATGTTTTGGTACGTATTATCTTAAATTCTAGATTTTAATATTTATAAGCTAAATCGTAAAGAAATAATAATCGATATGGCATTGAACATTGAATATGAATTTACTATGTAGACATAGACATAACACAATCTGTTTTGTTACATTTTGAACCTGTTACAGAAAATAATAAAACATCTCTATATATAGTAAACATTAAATTTGTTGTATCGATGCTCATACAGGGTGCATTCAAAATTGACCGGTTTCAAATTTATCACTGCTGCTTCAGCTCTATCTTATTTTGAATTTGCTTCGTTTAGAAAGATACACAGCAATATGTAACATCGAGAATACTTTGTTTGTTTCACAAGAGACGCTGTTAACTCCTCTTGCGCAAACTTATCTAAACCGGTATCTAACTCTAGCACTTCTTGAATGTCACTTTTCAGTTTAGAGGGAATGTTTTTTGTATGTCTTTGTTCCATAAATGGACGCTCCAATTGCATTCCAAGTGCATGAATGAAAGAACTTCTTGGTAACTTTTCCATGTTTTTGGTTGTTTTATATAGAACATATGTGTTAACACTTTCTTGATCAAGCATCCCATAGAAGAACCACAATAGGTATCTTCTTGTTTTTTTTGTGTCACTGTATAGTTATGCGCCATTTGGTCGAATGTGTCTACGCGCCTTTGGTGGAATTATAGAATTCAATTACCTCGGGCTTTCTCGTATGTTCGTCGATAGTTTTAGCAGAATGCATTATTGATAAAAGAATAACGGATTTAGAGTTTTTGGTGTAAAAGATACCAAAGTTAAATTTTCTGCGAAAGTAAACTGAGAGTTCAGAATTTCTTTCTTTTTATTAGCCAGAAATGAAGGCGGCAACTCTCTTTTGATATGGTGTGTTGCATCGGCAATTGTAAAATTATGATTTAGCATTTCTTTGGCTAATGGCATAGAAGTAAACCATGGTTACGTTTCTTTTAGATCCAAAAACTGATTTGGATCATTCTTTTACACAATGTGTGAGCGCCGGTAGGATTAGTGCTCTTACCTAGATAAGGAATAGCACTAATCATCTAAAATTTACGTGCATCGCACATGCACATAATCTTAATCCTGTATTTGTCATGTTTGGATTGTATTAATACTCGGAATGGGCATTTGTCTCTAAACCTAAATAACTGTACAATATTTGTTAAGTATCAGTGGGGAGAATAACTATCTGTGCAGTTTTTTATGAACTCCCTCCTTATGCCTCTTATAGAAGAAAATTTGTCTATGCTATTTCTTTGTTCCTTATCATCAAATCATACACAAATTAGTAAAAAGTTGCAACGTGTCTCACCCATAATGCACCTGTAAATACGTGGCCCTTCTGGAGAAAACATTGCCTTTACACTAAGGTGTCCATATTTTCATACTCCTGCTATGTATAAAAGCCCTATAATCGCCATTAATTCATACGTTATCTGTAACAAATACGTATTTAGTTCCTGGTTGATATTTTATATTTTGTAGTCTGATGTCAGCATTGGTGATACATTACAATTTGATCGAGTATTATATCAGAAAACAAAATATTCCAAAACTTTGTTTTCTGTTTTTTTTAACACTAGGCATTTTTACGACAATATTTATTGCGGCAGCTCTTGTTTGTGATGATTCTTACGTGCTCCATTCGAAATAAAGTTTCATTGCATTGCGAACTCTTCTCTTCACTTGATTCATCAGTAGATGAACATTCTTCTTCATGTTCTTATTGCACTTCAACATTATCTTCTACTTCACTAAATGCATTATCATAATCACCATCAGTCTTTATTTCATTGTACCAAGTCAACATAGTTTCGGCAAAGTCGGGATCTGTTAGATTTACCTTCTGTCTTGACATATTGTAGCTATATATGCGAACTAAAGTGAGCAACCCCGATGGACCTGTAGTTCAAATAACCAAAAAGTGTATATTCCACTAAACGTCAACAGAGATTAGCTGTGATGTCAGCGCCATTAGCAGTAAAAATTCTGGCGGCACATTTAAAAGCCTTTGGGGTTGTCCGCAACCCCGGCATACATTCCAGGGGTAACATAGCAAAAACAAAAGAATAATAAAAACGAATGTACAGCTACTAGAACAAAAATAGAAAAAAAAGGAAATCGTGAGGTTAAGATTGACTTTGGGTGCAAAATACCACAACCATTTCTCCACTTAACCTTGTAATCCAATTACTATTACAACATAATATCATACCTAATATAACTAAATTTTAAAATTCTGCTCTGGCGGCAAAAGAAAAAATTAAAATATAAAAATAACTTTAAGCTAGTACAACACACGTTCAGAGAAGGGCAATCCTTAGTTACTGATGGTATAATAAATATTGGCGTAAGTGTTTTTTTAAATGTAAAACATGGCAACTCCTTCAGGTTGAGGCAAAGTCTTATACAGTATGACTGAAGTTTCCTTTTGTTAACTTAAATAACATAAAACAAACTTAAAAACAATAACATTTTTTAATTTAAAAATTTAAAACAAACATATAAATTAATAATAATAACAAGAACGATATTTTTAGGATAGTTAATACGTACTTTACATGTCTACAACAAGTGTTTGAAGTTTCCCTCACCGACTCGCACACACAACTCGAAACGTCGAATGGGTGATTCGTTGACACGCTGAAGGACATTTTGCTCCCGTATCTTGATACACAGTATTTAAATGTCTACGAACAGTGTGTGTAAAATGTTCCAGAGCACCATCATGTTGATACCACATCCGATATCTAATATTAAGGGGGACATCTTCTAACAGCGGTTGTAAATTATGTTGTAAGAATTCTAAATAAGTTTGGCCATTAACACGAGCAGGGAGAATAAACGGGCCGACGATAAAGTTATCTATTATTCCCGCCCATAAATTTAGCGAAAAAACAAACAAACCGGACATTTCATTCTATCACATGTACCAAGTAAACTGCAGTCTCACACATCTTAAACTTGACCCTGACACAGTTTGATATCGTTACGGCCACTCATCGGTTACTGACCTATTATGTATGAAATGTGTACAGTGAAACTTGAAAACATTGGGCTGTTATAAATAATTTTTTTGGCGTTTCTAAACAACTTTTATAAGAAAAAATTTTTACTATTTTATTTGTTATATTTTTTAGAATATATCCCAAAAAAAACATAATGAAACTTCAATCATACTGTATATTTTATATATTGTATATTAAATATAAACGAGCGCTCGAATAGTGATGTTTTGTGTATTGGTGCCGTAATCAATCCCTCGTGTGATACACGTCCACTCATGCTTTATAGCATGCCATAAAATTTTGTTTACATCTTCTATTTAATTGAAATTTGACTAAACCCTTGAAATAAATGAAAAGGGAATATTCCATTTAGCTTACGGCTTTTTAAAAGATAATAATAATAATATTTATTGACTACTGAAACACACAAAGTGTATATTATAGATAAAAAAATACAACAAATATAAGATCGAAACAAATTGAAATGAAATTATTGATTATACATTAACAAAAATCAAACGTTACTAACTAATTAGATGAACAAATAAACAAACGGATTTATGTATTTAGACGATGCATAAATACCTGAAACGAAGAATATACACAAAATATACGAATTGAAAAAATATGGGTGACGGAAAAGTATATTTATCTATCCGAAATATGTGAAACATACTCCTCCAGAGAATAAAACGTGTGCTATTTTAATAACGCTTTTAACCCTGATCTAAATACAACAAAAGATTTTCTGGATATTATAACATGCGACAGAAAGTTATATATTCGTATTCTTGCCTTGACAGGGCCCATATGTTAACGATAGTCTAGGTACTGAGAGGTTGATGTAGATCGTCAGCGTTTGTTTAAAACTTATTAAAGTTTTTATAGATGTAGCAGCGCACTTCAAAACAAAGTGGTAATATACATAAGTGTTTAAAAATTAGTTGTCACGGTTCCGTATAATGAGTACCAACACTAGCTATCACTGCTTTGTTGGAACCTAGAACACATCTCGTGCAGAAAGCGAAGAATTCCACAACCTCACGGCACTGTAGTCTAGAGTGAATCTCTGTACAACAGCACTTTACTATAAAACCAATGAATAAAATTATATATTAATAAAGCGAGCTGCATAAACTAATGTGAAATAGTTTTCCATTTCTAATTTCGTATTTCGCAATTTCATCAAGCATTTTATTTTCATGTACTAGTAATCGCCCGTGTTTTTTTAAAATATTCCTGAACTCAGTAAGACTCTTCGGTATTTTATTACATTTATAGTATTTTGGTTTATATGTGATCTAAAACTGTTCAATAAATCTAGTCTGTCGTAAATTATGAGGATTTTTGTTAATAAAATTAAGAAAACGCTGTGTATGGCAGCCTACAACTTTGGTTGCGTAGTACGAAGTTTCGAGATCAGGCAAAAATTCACTGGTATCCGTAGAATAGCATCTCAACAAAATGAATCAATCGCTTTTGTACACATTACTTTAAGTATGTATCAGAATTCATAGTACCTCCCGTCATGTATGGTTCATAAATGACCCAATTCTCGTTAATTGTTTTACCGAACTAGATATGTTTTAAAGAATTTAGTTTTGGTTTTTACTCTATCATTATATTTAAAGCTTTTAGGATCAACATTGTAGTAAAATTTGTGTCCGGAAACTTCCTTGGGATTGGCAAGTACATATTGCTATGTATTGTGGTGTTGATTAACTTATTTAAATTGGCCCACAATACACAATAGCTTGCCCAGTTTCACTCAAATCGGTACAGCTTTCCAGGAGCTCATGTATCTTCAGGGTTACCCTCAAAGGGTGTGTTAAATAAAACAAAAGGTATTAGCAAATAAATTAAACCAACATTAACAACACAAACATTTACTACAAAAAAAAGAAATTACAACTTTATAGAGTAGTGCTGCGGCAATAAAAGTGCCACAGCGTGAGGAAAACTTTTATACAAATTGACTAATAAAAGATAAAAAACCTCACATTGACCGCGAACAAAATTAAACTAATTAAATATTTAGGAAAACTATCAGACTTCAATAATTACGTTATTCCCAACTTCAAACGTCAAAACAGAAAAATACCTGTAAGCGCGCGCATCAAAACTAACCCATGCGCACATTCAACATGGTAAAATGTAATTTCCCACCAATTCCTACTTTCTAAAATATATTACTGATAAAAAAATACTTCATAAAAAGTATGAAAATTTTCCTTGATATTTATTTGACTAGAGTAAAGTAGCCTAATATGGAATAGCTTCTAAATATGGAATACGGGTTTATTTTTTAAGTTTGTGATGACATCTAGTATGTATGTGCGTATACTAACGTCGTAATGCACTTTATATGTACTGCAAGGACGAATGGTAAAGTAGATATCTAAATAATTGTATAAATGATGAGAACCCAACTTTCGCATTTCGGGAATTATTCTAGGGAGCGCGTGCAGTTTGCTTTATAAAGTGTTAGTTACTTTTAATACACTAGTAATTTATTTCCTGGTAAGTGTGAAGATAGCTTACTATAATACTAGTATTAACGCTACGTAAAGCAATAGTTTACATTGATAAATTTATTTCAAGTTAGACATGCATCAGTTGCTTAATATGGAATAGCAAACAGTTCCTAATATGGAATAGTATTCCATATTAAGAGTACCTATCCTTCTATTTTGGTAATGTTAATGTATTAGAATTGTTTAAAAATAAATTAGATGTTATGATTGATACCTAACTAATAGCAAATGCAACAAAAAATGCATTTCTTTTAGAGATGCCGAGACCAAAAGGAGAAAGAAAAAATTGGAATATAAAAAGGATGGCTGAGGCTATAGCAGCTGTTAGAGAGGGACGGATGGAGTATTTAAAAGCCGCTAAAGAGTTTGGGGTACCGCGCACAACATTGTTTCGACTCAGCAAGAAAAATGGCCAAACAAATCAAGTATGCCATACAAAATTACGAAGAAAATCAGCTTTACCCTTTCATATAGAGGAAGAGTTAGCCAAATACTCATTAGATATGGATAATCGTTTTTTTGGTTTAACAAGGTCAGACGTTCGTCGAATGGCCTACCAGCTAGCTGTTTCTAATAAAATTGAGCATAGTTTTTCCACTCATCTTAAAACAGCTGGAAAAAAATGGTTAAAAGGCTTCCTGAAGAGGCATCCACATTTGACCGTAAGAAAACCCACAGGAACTTCTGCTGCTAGAGCCCTAGGCTTTAGTAGGGACAGTGTTAACCACTTCTTTGATATTCTTGAGGTCGCAATGGATAAACACAACTACCCTGCGGATAGAGTGTTTAACGTTGATGAAACTGGCCTAACTGTGGTGCAATCCAAATGTAGTGAAGTTATTTCACTTAAAGGTAAGCGGCAGGTGGGGTCCATTACATCAGCAGAGCGTGGTTCTTTAATAACAGCTATATTGTGTATGAGTGCTGGTGGTACGTTTATACCTCCAATGTTGATATACCCAAGGAAAAACATGAGCACACAGCTTGAAAAAGGTGCACCAACTGGTAGTATATTCGCATGTCATCCATCTGGATGGATTCAGACAGCATTATTTACTAAATGGTTTGAACATTTTATCAGCAAAGTAAAGCCATCAAAAGATGATCCAGTGCTATTGATCTTAGATGGGCCTAATACGCACACAAGAAATATAGAGCTCCTTAAACTAGCTAAAGAACACTCAGTAACCATTGTATGTCTTCCGCCTCATAGCACGCATAAATTGCAGCCTCTAGACAAAACAATTATGGGTGCTTTAAAATTGCATTATAACGAGGAAATTCGAGTATTTCTGCGAACTAACAAACGCGCAGTTACTCAATTTGATATTGCTGAATTATTCGGTAGAGCATACTTGAAGATACAGTGTGGATCTAAAGCAGTTAAAGGTTTTGAAGCTACTGGGTTATATCCTGTTCGACGAAATATTTTTCAAGAATCGGACTTTTTGGCATCTACACAAGAAAATGATGAAGACCAGGCTGAAAATGTTTCCGAAAATCGTTCATCAAACAATTGTCCTGGTGAGGAATCTCCGATTATAATTCCACAAGACATCGAGCCCATTTCAACTTTAAGAAAGAAAACTGGAACTAGGGGTAGAAGACCTGGAAAAGCTAATATAATAACATCATCTCCTTACCTTAAAGAACTGGAAAGTAGCTTAAACTATTCTAAGGAAAAACAGAAGACGGCTACAAGAAATATATTGAGTGCTGCTAAAAATAAGCAAAGGGAAAGCATTGAATCCAACAGACCTAGTACAAGCGGAACAGTGACCTCTAAACAGAGGAAAAGGAAAGTGTCTACTTCATCAGAAGATGATGAATTGTTAACTCTGCAAGATTCTTCAGAAGATGAGTCATTCTGTGAGAAAGGAATACAAAATCCTGAAGAAGATGCAGTATGTATGTTCTGTGAATTTCGATTCTCAGAAGATAGGGCTGGTGAAGTGTGGATTTTGTGCGTTTTGTGCAAAAAATGGGCTCATGAAGCCTGCTCTGGAGCAGATAGCAACGTTTTTGTTTGCGATTTTTGTAAATAAATATTAAAGTTAGTTTTGTAATCAATTAAGTTTGAAATAAATAACGGCAATACATTTAATGTAATACGCATTTTCCCTATTCCATATTAGGTATATAGGTATTCCAAATTAGGCGTCCTATTTTGTATGATAGCAGAAGCACAGCTTATTGAATTTTTTATTGTTTTTAAAAATTGCATTAAAATTGATGTCCAAAACTGTGAAGCAAGTCTTCTAAATACATTGCTAATCGGCTATATTAGTTTGTTCTCTTTGTAAAGTAGAATTTGTGTCGAGTATAGTCCAAAATGAAAATGGTATTCCATATTTGGTGCCTTTCCTCTATAAATATTTTATAAACTAATAATTTACTGAATTTACGAGCTCAATCAACATACAAATCATATAACTACATTAATATATATAAAAATAATTATACTTGCAAATATACACGTACATTAATTAATTAATGTAGTCGTCACACTTCACAAAAAATACTAAAAGAGAGATTTCAGATAGGTCGCATAAATCAAAAATTACAAGTACAAGAAACTCATAATTAATCGGGAATTACTTTAAACACATCAGCAATCACTCAACTAAAAACATGAACCCAAATTACCACAATATACTGAATAAAAAGGAAGTCTTTATTCAGCAAAAATTAACTGGACCTATCTATCTAATAGCTGGAAAATCTCTGACTCCTTCCACTCGGAAATGAAAATATCCCCATGCCTAAAACAAAATCAAAATACCGACTACGACGATATACTTCCGCTGTACCGGGACTGCGTACATCAAGGCCACGCTCGAATAACCTACAGACGTGGATTAAATACACATTATAATCAAAATTTAAATAAATCTTAAATATTTCTAAATATTTTCCTGGAATAAAATGTACATAAATATATATTCTTTTACTGTTCCCTTAATTTTTTTCTTCGGGGAAAAATTCATGACAATATGTCTCGTCATAAATAATTAACAATTCGCATAGCTTTATCACACGCATACAATGGGACAATCTTCTTTTTTCCTCACTTTTATGTGTAATTGCATTGTTTTAATATGTGTAAGTAGAAAAAGTGATTTCATCTTAGTTAGCTAAACTAAGGGTAAACGTGCTAGGTGAATCAGTTAACACTTCGTTAATATCTCTAACCAGTTGTGAAATAGACTTATAAAATGAATACATATATAAATATACTATATATATATATATATATATATATATATATATATATATATATATATATATAAAACAAAAAGTAATTGTTTCTTGGGAGTAGCGACCAGGTAATTAAAACAATATTTAATTTATGTTGACGTTTCGGTACTATATATAGTACATTTTTCAAAGCTGTAACATTTATCGAAAAGTTAAAAATAATACAATGTTAAAATAAAAACTACTTACATCAAAATTATGCCGTCAATATGTAATGTATTCGTTTTTGGTTACAGTCTCTAAATAAAACTAAATTACGTGAGTCTTGCTGATTTAAACCTTTTTTTATGGGGCATATGTTTATTATTGTTTTGACGTGAAAGTGTTTGTAGAGTCACCTACCATACCCGGGGGGAGGGGCATTGGCTTAAACTTTTCTCGGACGTATGTGTAGGCTTTCTAATATATTTCTTGCAATGTTATTTTTTCGGATGTAATTATTAAGGTTTTAACGAAATTGAAACTCTGCTTGATGTGTTCTTTTAGGGCTGTACTGTTGTTTGAGAATTTATGCTTTTCTCGGACATGTGTTTTTTTTTGTCCATTTAAACGCTCTTGCAGAACGTTTAGATAGACGTAAATTCTCAAACAACAGTACAGTCCTAAAAAACACATCAAGCAGACCAATCACGCATTAAATTTCGATAAAACCTCAATAATTACATTGGAAAAAAAATAACAAGGCAAGAAATATATTAGAAATCATACACATACAAAAAACTACAGATTCCATACACGACAGAACCGATACAAATAACTTGTCCTCGATACACCTACCAATTTTAATAAAATTAAAATAAAACAAAACACATGTTCTTATGGCGGATGACACTACAAACATTTTCACATGTCAAAACAATAATAAACATATGCCCAATAAAAAAAAGGTCTCAACCGGCAAGACACACGTAATTTAGTTTTATTTAGAAATGATAACAAAAAACGAATACATTACATATTAACAGCACAATTTTAATGTAAGTAGTTTTTATTTTAACATTGTATTGTTTCTAACTTTTCAATAAATATTACAGTTTTGAAAAAGGCACTATGTATAGCACCGAAACGTCAACATATTTTTATATATAACATATATTTATATTGTAACTACGGCCAAGAAAATAAGAAGCTCCTTCTAATAACATATGTATGTATATATATATATATATATATATATATATATATATATATATATATATATGATAAACGTACTATTAATGAGAATTCATAATTATTGAATTCTCATATTACATGCCATTGCCGCTCTAATCGTTGCATCAATCTCTCCACATGACAAAATCGCATTTGTCTAAGAATGTAGCCGCAACGTGTCACGGCGCCAACCGTCCAGGTTGTCCTGGAAAATAAAAAAATGTGAGTGAAAATCGTATCCATCCGGGATGTGCAGACGTCGACGTTTATCGTTTATCATCATTAGTATATATACACGCAGTATAGAAATGAAAGTCGTATCTATTTCTGGGTAAGGTGTATTCACAATCAGTAATAAGTGTAATAACTATGAAACTTCGACGTTCGCACATCCCGGTTGGATACGGCTTTCACACACATTTCTTCATATATATATATGTACAATCAAATCCTTTTTGTGTTCTACGTTTTCTTTTAAGAAACTATAAAAGTAAACTAGATTAACTTTACAATTGAATTCATGGTATTACTATATCATCATATGTTGCTATTACTGTTTACCATACGTCTGATTCACATAAAAAAGTGATTATATTCGAAAACATTTAAATTTAATTACGTTTCTACCAGTCCTCACTAATTATAGCCAAGTCTCTTTAATTGACGTAATAATAATAAAAGAGAGGCTACCAATTTATTTTAGTGGTTTTCCGTTACACCTAAATATTTTAATAGGTAATTCGTTTGTATATAAGAGGAAAGTAACTGTTTTATCTGCAAAACGTTTGCTGAATATGCTTCTGGGTAATACGTTCTGTAATGCAAGTCGCATCACATAAATTGTTGTGCGGCTTTATTCAAGAATTACATTATAATACAAACTTATCTGAAATTTCCATGGCAAGTATATATTTACGTCAAGCGTTTTAATAAAACGTAACTTGTTAGCTTATTATTCATTATTATTAAACGCAAAAAAAGAATATATTTATATATAGATATATATTATTTATTTCCATATTATAAATGTCCATAATACTTTCGTGTTTATTGCGTTGTGTAATTGGAAAAGAAAATTAAATCAACATGTACTTTCCACTTATTTGAATATAACACATTCACAATCAGAATCGATGTAGCGTTCATTTAATAAAGTACCTGCACGTTATTTTTCTCGTGTTCTGCCACTACCTTGTACTATTACTGAAATTACTACTTTCAACTTTACATAAATAAAAAAAGTCATTATGAATACGATATCATTACAGAGTACGCAGTTGTAGGTGAAGCACGAAAACATGTTATGCAAAATTAGGAACGAACAATTTTCTTGATAATTGAACTTTGTTGCAATGTGACCAATAGAAAAATAAAATGCCCCGAGGATGTTGGAATATTCATGTTTTCCTTAACGTCGAACCCTATATTATTATTTCTTCCAACACGAAATAAAACATTTGACATTTATAAACACAAGCAGGCTTGTTGAGACAAGTATAGGAATAACACGATTCACGTTATCAAATTGGCAGCATTTATATATTTCTTCCTATTATGCGTATATCAAATCATAATCACCTGAAATACTAGCTTCAAGTATTGAGATAAAACGTGGCATGTTCCTTAAACTTTATCTTGCTTCAAACTTTGATTTCAAAAGTAACTATTTTCAAAATCTTATTTTTGTAACAAAGATTTTAAATATAAAGTATTGGTATTTTCTCTACACGTTCACACCGCAGATTCTGAGAATGATATTCCAAATAATACAGATCAATTAGTTCTGTAAGGCATTTTGTATGAGAAGAAATTCTTTGAAAGGAAGACAGAAAATAAATATGAAAAGAAGTTCCACATATTTTAACAAATGATGTAAATTTGGAATGTATAAAAGAATTTTTATTTAAAAAAACATGAGAATAGTCACCGGGAGAGTAGTTTAACATTAATACTATTTTGTCTTTCCAGTAGGTCGTCATGCGATACCCTAATTCCCTCTACTTCCTTCAACCATTTCCTTTTAATAATTATTATTATATCGTTTATTGTCCAACAAGTCACCCCAATTATAGAACAATAATAAACAAATACAAGTACATACAAAACAATAATAAAGTAACAGAATAACTTAAAAGGCAGATTTGAAACAAAAAGAACAAGTAATGTCAACATCTTCAACGCCACCTCCCAGTAAATATGTCGACGAATATTGTGTCAGCTCACTGCATCATGTGAGTTAATGGAGCTTTCTAAAAGATGTTAGTGTTAGAAGTGCAATGTGTAAATGTGGAACATTGACAGAAAGTATTGCGTGGAACACGAAGGTTAACCAGAGAGCAAGTCTGAACAGTCAATCCGACCACTTATAAGTTTATACAAAAAATTTCAACTGTACAGCTTCGTACAGTCAGACAATGACTGAACGCCATGCTGTTCCAGCAAAAGAGAATAGTCAATTCCACGATTCGGATAAATGCCTGATGTCTTGAAACTTAGATATTTCAACAAACCGACGCTGAATTCCCTCCACAGCAATATCCTGAGCGACGTAAAAGGGATACCAAATAACAGATCCACTCACAACAAAGGCAAAATATAACGTTTTGAGGAGATCGACGTAATTGGATCGTAAGATAAAACCTAATATTTTACTCGCTGAAAGGCACATGTTTTGCACGTGAAGACTGAAACTTAAGCAGTGATCAAAAGCTATTCCAAGATCCCTCGCCCAAGTAACTCGTGAAAGTATATAACCGTTTATAAAAATAGGAGGAAGGAATTGGAGTTAATTTCCTAGTGAAGAACATAACAAAGCATTTATTTATATTCAGCATTTATTTATATTTAAACTTTCCTGTTACTATTATACCTATTGCTTTAATTTCGGAATTAAATACATTACAGCTATTGCTCCCAGTCTCCAGTCACTTAAGTGAAATAATAGAAGGGAAAAGATTGCAACAAAAATAACGAAGAAAATTGCCTTTGGTATGCCTTCTCACTTTAGCACCAACATTACTTCCTGTTTTATTCTTAGTCTAGATTGCCTGTAAGTTTTACTAACTCCAAAATCATTGAAGATATATATTTCTTATTCAAAAATTGTTCAGTTCTCTTTTTGTGGTATTACCTCCATCGCATATATTACAGTGGTTCATTTCAGTTTAGTTTGTTTTAGAAGTAATTTGCTTTTTATTTGGATAAAAACTTTTATTCAATACCTTGTTTCTTCTATTTTCACTTTTGTGTCTCCTATTTCGGATAATATGGTTCTAAAATATTTTGGTTTCTCTGCCTGTTCAAGTTAATTGATACCTGTATTCGTTTCTTCCATTTCTTTGTTATTTTTGTTTAATGCAATCTTTTTCCTTCTATTATTTCACTTAAGATCTTCCCCATTATATTCTTTTATTTACTATTATAATTATAACGTAACATATTGCTATGAATTGTGCCTTTTAATTACTTTCAATTCACACTGCAACTTTTCTGCCAGCTAGCTTCAGTGAGAACACCTTCCTTGAGCTTCTTTTTTCTCAGAGTTTATTGATATATAAACGTGGTATGAAATAAAAGATAAAGGGTGTTAAATAAATAAAACAAAGATTTTCCCCCCTTTAGATTTAATAAAAAAGAAACAAAAAAAAATCGACTTTACAAAGTGTACAATCGAACTGACTTAACTTACAGTAAAAGAGGAAACTTTGGTGCAATATGAATACAGAAGATAAAACCTCTTATGACTTAACCGCGAGCAAAATATAAAATAAAAATATAAACAAGATTTATCAGATGTCAACATTAATATCAACCTCAAACTCAAGCTTCAAATAGAAATTTATCTATTTCGCACGCATTCAAAATTTAAACTCATGCCTAAAAATCACATGACACAAAAAACTATTCCCCACCTTCTATCGTACTAAAACATTTTATTTTAAAATGAATAAAAAAAAAACCATCTGATAAATTTCCAGAATATTTCTTTAGTCTGATTACAACATAATTACAAACTAAAATTACTGAATTTAAGAAGCTTCTGTGTGAAATCAAATTATCTCTAAATATCTATCTATAATATTAAAATGTACATACTTTTCATTTTTGTGCACGTCACGTCACAAGAAACAACTTATACTAAGAGAGATTCCAGATAGATTATTTAATATATTTTTATACAAGTATAAAAGACTCGTAATAACGCGTAACTGAATTTAATCACAACAAAATATCACCTGACAATACAAAACGATTTTATCCAAAACTATTGAACAAAATTAAGTTCTGTTCAATATTAATAAAAAATCTACAACCTATCTGGTCAAGAACTAAGAAATCTCTATAAAATGAAGGTCCTGCAAGCAGCATCTCACTCCCACCTAACATAAATAAAAATCAAACTGGCGACAATATATATATTTATATAATTACAACTTCCTGCTACGCGGGGACTTCGAACATCAAACTAGGCCCGAGCAATCTACAAACGTGGACAAAATTATACATTACAAAATTTTATCATTTACAATTTAAATTTTTATCGTTATCTGTCTGGAATAAAATATACATAATAAAATAAAATACGTTTTTAAATCAATGTTATTCAAATAATGTTCAATATAATTTTTCTTTTTTCTTATTTCTTCTGCAAGGAAAAAACCACTGCAATATGTGATTAGTGTATTAAAATCTTATATTATATTATACATATTATAAACAGAAATTTCTGGAAGTTATACATGTTATACACAAGCCACAGAAGAAAACATTATTAAATTTAAAAAAATTAAGAAAATTAATTCAAAGCACAGCATGTTTAGAATTCCAAATAATTTACATTTACATCAGGAATATTCGGAACCACAAACTATTGTTGACACCTTCGCATCTACATTTTTAGAAGTTTATCTTGCCAAAAAACCCCGATAATAATATGTCACTTGAGTACGATACTATTAGTAGTTATCCGCTTATCGGCGTTTCTTGTGTTATAGACAGCATGATAGCATCAAGCCCATTGGGAAACTGATGAATAAACATATTGCTGCAGACGATAATATTACAACGTATTTGGTTAAGGAATGCAATAATATTTTTATTCATCCACTCTATAAACTCTTCAATTTATCCATTCAAAAATCAATCGCTAGAATTTGCCGTATAACATCTCTAGACCAGTAGTTGTTATTTCTGTTATTGCGAAAATCTTTGAATCCGTCCCTCATAAAATTATCTCGTTCAAATGTTTGCCCTTTGTTTATCCTTTAAAACATGGATTTGTGAAAAATCGCTCCACTCTAACAAGCTTGTGCTGCATAATCCAAGATATAGTCAAAGCTTTGGACGATGCTAGTCAATTAGATGTTAATATGGACTTCGCGCATTTGACAGTCGCGAATTTGGTCCTATCGACCGTATTTTTACAAAAATTGGTATTCCTCAAGGTTCCAACTCGTACCCCCTATGTTTAAATTATTCATCAACGACTTAATAGCATTTCTTAACTGCAATATGCTAACTTGTGCAGGCAGGTGATCTTAAAATATGTGACACTATTACGAACATAATTGATGTAGAGTTTCTGCAAAAGAATTTAAATACTGTCCACAGTAAGTTGACCTTCAATGATCATCTCTTGAACTTTGCTAGATCTGCTGTTAAGTCTCTGAGTTTTATTATTAGAATGTCCCGAAATTTTACTAATGTTAGTAGCATTAAATCTCTCTATTTCGCCTATGTCAGTAAATTGAAATATGCGTTTACCGTTTCGTACCCAACCTATGACCTACACGTGAGTCAAATTGAATTCGTTCTGTGTACATTTTTGAAGTACTTGAGTTATAGGCTGGACGGTGTCTATCCAGAACGAAATATAGACAACGGCTTGCTCACAACAGAGGCATGGATTGTAAATTCTAGCTGCGCGAAGACAAAGAAAGAGCGCATTAGCGAATCTCCTATACGAGTATAACAGGATCGACTCATGGTCGCTGTTGGCGTTAGTCAGTTTGCTGGTACCACGCACTGCTGCTAGACACTCCCCATATTTTATTTTTTCAAAACCAAGGACTAATATACTCTATTGGTGCATTCGTCAAGAAACACAAATTAATTATTTAACGATATCTTTAAGTTTTTATGGAATTAATTGTTTTATTTATCAACATTTTGTTGTTTTATTTGGATCAGTTTGTTAGGCAACAATAAATTATTATTAGTATTACTATTTATTTTGCTCAACACGTATCCAAATGCTGGGATAAACAATGTTAGGGAAAATGTGCGAAATTGTCCTGTGTTTGCAACTTTACTAATTGTAGTAATCTCGGTTTTTCCTTTCTTCCCTAATAGACAAAATCATTTTTTCTTATCGTCATTCTGACCAATGAGTAATTTTTATTAAAGAGAAGAATTTATAGGCAATAATCCTGCAAAATGATTACCATCTGTTGCAGGCTAAATAGCTTAATATTGATAATTTTGTCGTAAGGTGAATATAAGAAACAATATTTCTATTAAAGAGGAATCGTGATCATTTCTAATTCGTAATATTTTCCGATTTTACTAGCAGGCAGTATGTGGAAAATTAAGGTATGTTTGAACCTAACTTGATGGGAAAATACTGTGTAAAAAATATATATCAGGTAAGAAGAAAAGCTTTGATAGAGAAATAAAAATTTAGCAAAGTAAACAAATTCAAAATGAGTTTCGGAACATGGAACAGATGCAATTGTCCTAAATCAATATTTGCAACAATTTACGACGATAATTTACATATTATGCATATACATGATGTATAATGGTTCTCCGAGTAATAGAGCTGAATTTATTAAAAATTTCATCGCTCACCTTGATATTCCTCCATTATTATACCGTTCCATGGGTTTTCGCTAGACCTCAGTTTAATAACAAAATCTTAGATGTTCTTGAAACCAAAAGTCCTATAGTTATTAAACTAAAAAAATACCATACGAAAATTACGAACCAAGGAAATTTGGAAAATGAAGCCTGTATTAACAACACAATTATTAACTACATCAAACAACGATCCATGATACAACAAATAAATAGCGAAAAAGGAAAAGGAAAAACCGCATACTATTAAATGCTTTACTCTTGAGATTATCTTTAATTATATAGTAACCATTATTTCAATAAATATAAAGCGGATTTCTATTACATTTCTTGAAAATCAAGGCATTTTACACTTGTTTGAACGCATTGCGTGTATAACATCTAATCAAGATTCTCTACTTTATCTCAAATGTGTTTTTTAGATAATTAATAAGAGATCAAGCTATAGAAACAAACCGTTCAATATACATATATTCATATCGTTAGACTTTCGCCACATGACCCGATTTTGGAAAACCTAACGCGTGAAATGTGAAGTGAATTTTAGGCTAATATGTGCCTACAGTAAAAATACGACGATTAACAAAGATCTAATATTCGTTTTTATATATAGTGATGACTAATACTATACAAGAAAAATTTAGTTGATGTCCCAAAAATTTGGGTGAATAACATGAAAGAAGACACAAGCAGTTACTGATATTAAATATCTGGAAGTATGAAGAAATTGAAAAGGAAAACAAAGGCCTATGTCCAGGAGTAGACAATGAAATGTTTCTAACGAGGAAGACAAGGAACACATATTAATATGTATAGCAAACGCCAATTAAGTTGGCGCGAGGAGGGGTAAGTTCGCGCAGGATTAGAAGTAGTGGGGACATTTGTATTTCGTTTTACATCAAATGTCAGATAATTCTAACCTCTGAGCGTGTGTCACTTTATGATCCCCTAGCAAAGACATTATGTTCCGTCAAACGTCAATTAAAAACGGCTTCTGCGCACTCCCTCCTCGCGCCAACTGAATTGGCGCTTGCTATACCTTTATATACAGATTCCTTCTGACGTATATAAAAAAAATTTATTGTCAACTTCTAAAATATTTAGTTTTGCTTTATATATTCTCCACTATCTGGCTCGATTTCTATAAAAATAGTTTTTGGGTCGAACGTATCAACTCCTTTCTAGGTGAAACTTTAGAAATGACTATAGTCAAAAAATTTATTATTAAAAATTTTATATATTCTCTTAGATATTGTACAAGGAAATAAACTATCTTAATGATAAAAATGTTCAATTAGAAATTGTATTTTTTTCTCCGGAAGTTCTTGCAGGATTCTGCCGATAATTAAGTCATATCCGGGAACTTTTTTTGGGTTGATATTATTTTGAATAATCTTTCTGACTTAATTTTCGGTAATTTTTTTAGTCGGTGGTTCCAACCAACTAATAACTTTCTGAAGAATGTACGTAATTAATTTATTTTCTTAATCTGAACAATCTGGTAAGTTTGTCGCAACTACCTGTTTCAAGTAATTTGCAAATTTGTTCGCTTTTTTCTTTGTCCAATTTTTATATTTTCCTCTAATTAGTGGCATTGAGTAGCTGGATCTCTTTAATGTTTCTGTAGTCTTGCGTAATGAATATGTTTTCTGTAGGCTCTAGTTCCAGTAAATACTCTTGAAAAACTAATTTTTTTTTTTCATGAAACTCCAATGGGGTTTTTCTAGTATTAATTATTATCGAAAAGCAAACTTAAATTACTACTAAACTATTAGAACTAGGGCCTCACTCACGAGAAATGTGTTATACGCGCTTTTCGTACACAAACCTAAAACTTAATTAACTTACCAATAACACGGTTGCCCCGGAGATCTTCGACTGAGTGGTCAACTCAGTTAACAGGCGAGCTAGATCGAGATCCTTTCTAAAAAAAGGCGCCTCTGTGTTTATACTCTCAAGCCGATACAGCGAACACAGACGCCGCCGAAAGTAAGTTAAATAAATCGCAGGTAATACGTGGACAATTGCTACTATAACAATAAAACACCAAATAAGATAACAATAACAAGATGTAATTTATTAACAACAGCAAGAAAAAATCAAAAAGTAGTTATACTTGATACTTAAGATTTTTAATTTTTTATTACGTTAACACAGTAATTCACAGAAAAGAAAATCGAGCATTACCCTAGTATATTACATTAAATTCGACTAGCCTGTATAATAAAAATGTGGGTTATCAATTGCTTAAACGTTTCTAAATAAAGCGAAAAACATGCAAATAACACGAACCTGTTCTTCGTGGTGAATTTAACTAGACTGTCTGTAGTCTCCAAAAAATATAGAACAAGCAGTTTCTACCTTAGTGATGTGAATAGTATTACAATGCCAAATCAATTCACCTCGTTGTTGAGAACAGCTTATCAATCGGCTTGTATTTTAGGCCTTGAGCGTGCATAGATCTTAACCCCACGTGATGAAATTGAATTCCTCTTGCTGAATTTTAGGCCTAATGTTTGGAAAAATAGACTTCTTACATGAAAAGTACCATGTGTTTGAACTGTATCGCGTGCTTGTAAAAACTACTACGTGCTTGTAAAAGTACCACGTGCTTGTAAAAGTACCACGTGCTTGCAAAAGTAGTTATCGTACTTGCAAGAATGAATCAATTCTATGACACGTGAATATCGTGAAAAAAATTCACCTTCTAAAATAGGGATAACCTATGAACACGTTGTCCACATGGAAACCAATTCCACTCCAAAAGACAACGAAAGCGGCACTTTCAGTATTTAAAATAATCATTGTCGGCTTATACCAATTAAAATGACTCGATACCGCATTAGCGAGTTAAATTAGCTACTTTAAATAAGTCATTAATAATTGCACAATACGTCTTCAGCTCACGTGTTACTAGGTGAAACTTGAACAGAAAAAGAGAACGAGCTTTCGCAAACTCCATTCTTTTATCCGAAAAGATGCATAGTTCTTAAAAAATCAACCGACAGGTGAAGTCACTGTAGGGAAGAATTTAATGAGAATTACATTAGAAAAACATTTCGCTACATTAAAATTAAGACAATAAAATTCGGAATCTAGCTGATAAAGAATATTAATTAATTGCGTTCTTAATACATCATTTTTAATCAAGGACAATAGTCTAGAAAATAAACACGGGATGTATTTGATGTTTCAATATAACCAAGGAGATCTTAAATAAAAATACCAATGACAATTCTAACTGAATTCACTACAAACAAAGCTGCAAGATATTCTAATAAATTTAAAAAAAGATTCGCACTAAAACGATTACAATTTAAACCAATTACCAAACTAACTGTTTACAATCTACCAACGCCATCTACAATCGTAACATATGAACGATATTAAACCAAACTATAAGGGAAACAAAGTTGTCTATATCCACGTGCAATACATCGCAATTTTAATTAAATTTAAATCATACTTAGAAAATTTCCTACGACGAAATTTCAAATGTCAACTAACAATATGATAAATATCCGCTAAAAAAAAACCATTACACAAAGTTTTAAAGATCGAAATTATAATTTATAAGCACAAATTCTACCATCTATAGGTCAGTTCATAAGTTATTGAATAAGCGACTAAAATGATGAAGGGGCGATTTAAGCCAGTTACAAATGCTAAGGCTCTGATAACAATACTACACTAATTTTATAGTGTAAATACCGTACAAGATTCTGCTTTTCGTTCACTTCACCAATTTGAATGTATTCGTCCTCTTCAGACTTCTTAGCTGGTTGTTAGTGTTGTCAACACTAACAACGTTAACTTGGTTTAAGAGTCGTTAGGAATCATGGAGAATTTGCCGATTGTCTAGCTGACAGTGTCTATTTCCAGATTCTTATAGAGGTCAGTGTTTCTAAAGTACCATGGAGTATCTACAATACTCCTCAATATTTTGCTTTAAAAGCGCTAAATTATCTGAATATTGCTTTCTTTTGTACAGCCCCATAGCTGGATATCATACGTCCAAACTGACATCAGAATCTGCTTATACAAAAGAATTTTATGATATATAGTGACAAGGTGGAGTTTCTTCTTAACAGCCACTACGTTTTTTGAAGTTTAGTTCTAGTTGTTCTCTTTCCTTTTCTGTTTTCCTTTTTACGTTGTTTTGCAGTCGAATCTGGCATAAAAAGTAATTAATATCCAGATATTTAGCGGGAATCTGGGTGCTATTAATACTAACTAGAAGATGATTCTTCCTTTGGTTACTAACTGTAATTAATAAAAGTATTAATAATAATAAATAAATAACAAGTTGTTTCATTTAATTTGGCTTGACATTGCATTATAAAACGCAAACAGTTATTATTATATTTAAATTATGTTCATATGGTATAATATAAAAAAGAAAGATGTATTTTGCCAGACAAGTAATGAAACAGCAATATTGTAAAATATACAATTTTTAATATTTTAATTGACAAAAGCCAAGTCAAGTGAGATAAAAATAATTTATTATTTAATAATTATGTAATATTTTCTATGATTTACGTATAAAGCAAAAATATTTCAAAATATATATAAGCTACCCTAAATATATTTCACGAATTTATTAATATTGAACAAATTTTATTTTTACAGAAATCCTGCTTCTAGCATCTTTCATTTAATAAACGTAAATATTTTTCTAAATTAATTATGGTCACTTATATTTTTGAATGATTTGACTATACCTTTTTTTATATGTAGCTGAATGGAGACTTGACACGATAAGAGAAAAAAAAACATATTATTCCCGAAAATTATTTAAATGAATTGGTAAAAGGAATTAAAAGAAATTTTTCAACCAAAATGTACAAAAAAGTATTTACTATGTATACAAAAATTACAGATATAGGCATAAAAACGTTTTTAATAATATAAAAAATATCAAAAATCGCGTGTGGAGAACAAAATACAAGTTCATATTCGTGTGAAAATTGCTATCCAGATATGTAAGCACGCGTTCTGTCTTTCAATAGACTTGTGTATGGCGAAACAACGATCGCCGTCTTCGTAACAGTTTAAGACGTAACCGACACAAACCAATCGACGGAAACTGTATTAAAGTTTCTCCACTATAAATCGAACAGTTTCGACAGCTTCTATAACGAAATCATTTGAAACATACTTGTGTGTGGGTAATAGTGTGTGTGGGTAATAGCTCACCATTTTTTGTATAAAACAAGAACATTTTTAATAAAATAAAAACATTAATAAGAATCGGGTGTCAAAACACAATACAAGGCCCTATTTGTATTAAAATTACTATCCGAACATTCAGACACGTATTTCATCCTTTTATAGACTCGTCAGGGCATAATGCTGGAAAAGATAAAATTCACAAAAATAACTCCCTTACTACAGGGTGGCCCAAAATGACCGAAGGGGTTTGAGTTCATTATAACTTCTTATTTAAGACATAATTATCTAAATTTTTTTTAATTTTAAATACAGTATATTAATGGAGAATATTTTTAATTTAATTATGAAAAATTATATCTCGCAAGTGGTGGCCATTTTCTGCTTCGCATATTCGTGCTCTTTCCAAACCATTTTCCATAACCTTTCGCAAAACTGCAGGTGTTATGTTGTTGATTTCGTCGCGTATATTATTTTTTAATTGCTGTATGGTTCGAGGCTTATTAATATAGACTCTTCCTTTCAAATATCCCCAATGGAAACAGTCTGAAGCGGTTAAATCCGGTGAACGCGGAGGCCAATTTAAATCGCTTGTACGGGAAATAATTCGTTCACCAAAGATGTCGCGTAAAAAAGCCATTGTGTCCCTCGCAGTGTGCGCTGTGGCTCCATCCTGTTGGAACCATACTTGCGGATGGTTTTCCACGGCTGGCCTTAAAAATTTTTCCAACATTGTCCAATATCTAACATCAGTGATGGAAACGGCGACACCGTGTTCATTTTCAAAAAAATATGGGCCAATTATCCTTTCCGACAAAACACCGCACCAAACGGTACACTTAAGTGGGTATAATTCTCGCTGTTGAACTACTCTTGGATTTTCCGTAGCCCATATCCTGCAGTTTTGCCTATTAACGAACCCATTTACTTGGAAATGGGCTTCATTGCTCATAATTAAATTATGAATAAAGTCATGATTTTCTTCTGCTTTTTGACGAAAATAAATTGCATAATCAAGTCGTTGCTGGTAATCTGTCGGTTTCAATTGTTGGACAAGCTGAATTTTGTATGGAAACATTCTTATTGTATGCAAAATTCTCTGCAGCGACCTTCTTGAGAGGCCAAGTTGTGTCGAACGTCTCCTAGTTGATGTTTCTCCATCTTCCCGAATACTCTCCTGTACCCGTTCAATATTGTCATCCGTGTGCACCGTTCGTCGTCTGCCGGCACCAGGAAGGTTCCTTACTGCCCCTTGTTCTCGAAAATTTGCAACCAGACGGTTTATTGTTGACTCTGAGGGTCCAACCCGCACATTAAAATAACGACGATATGCACGCTGAGTCAAAGCAATGGATCGTTGATTTGAGAAGTAAAGTTCAACGATTATGGCACGTTGTTCAATTGTGTACTGTTCCATTTTAAATTCCCCAAGTCTTCTTTACAAAATACTGAAAACAACAAAAAAAGAAAACTATAGTAAAAAAGTTATAAGGAATTAAAACCCCTTCGGTCATTTTGGGCCACCCTGTACAACAATCAAGTCACAAAGGAGGGCATAGAAGAACGTTCAGCGCCACTCATTGACTAATGTTAACATCACGCACGCCAAACCAACCATAGCCATCCTCATGACAAGTGTAAGACTTGGAAAATGGTTTACATCGCGCAATCACTACCGCAACCGACGGAAACTAAATTAAGGTGTCTTCACTATAAATTGAAAAGAACATTAATTTTGAACAAAAAAGCATGCTTCAAATTCTTTTGTTTAGTACAAATAATAGAATAGTGTATATTGTGCCAACTTATCACCTACAGTGTGTCCCAAGATCGACACATAATAGGTAAAAAACTTTTGAGTTGCAATTTCATCTTCTGGGGATCAGCACTGCTTGGGCAGAAAATAATTTGTACTTTAATTTTAGTTTTGAAAAGGCCTTCAAAATGTACAAAATAGTATATTGTGTAACGAGTGAGGAAAGTAACATTTTTTTAAGGGAGAGAACAGTTTACCAAACAAGGCCAAGCCGAGTTTAGAATTACAAAGCTATAGATCATATTTGACTTAGCTATGATTTAAACATTTATACATAGAATATGTAGACCATAAGGTCGATGGCTTCAAATTTCCCCAAATTTGGCAAAATTCGCAAACAGTACAATTTCCGAATAGAAATTTGCGCTATTATCAGCCCTTTAATCAATGAATTTTATATAGACTTCTTCATACCTCTTTCTCGACTTTTTCTGCAAATTAATTCTTAATTAATGTAGTGTTTTCTGTGTATACAACTTTGTAAATACGCCTGCAAAATATCACAAATTCTATGTTTACTCTGATATAGGTGAAGTTTGCAAACACAGTATTGCTCCAGTCTACAGCATTCAGACTGGTTAAAAAATTTCTGACTACTGGCGGTGTACATAATATACAAAAAAGAAAAAAAAGAAACTTGATGAACATGACATAGCTAACATAGTACTTATGGATTCAGTACACGAACGCCCTAAACTGTCGCTAAGAAAGCAGACTCTCCTTAGCAAATCACTGTTTGCAAAGCGTTTATAAAGCAAAAAAACATAATTAAACTACGTATATGAAGTCAGATTTCGTCACATGTTAGAATGAAGCCCGAAGATTGCAATTTGTCTAATTTGTAATGTTTGACTACAATATTTTGTGTTATTAGTTTGCAGAAATAATCGGTGCTACCCTCGTATATTGATGCATATTAGTGCTTCTGTTTCTTTATTATTTATTTACTTTGATTACATTTCTGTTTTTTTTTCGAATTTTATATTTACGTCAAGTTTTACAACTTCCAAGTTGTGAAAGTTGAACTGTTTGAAAAGGCTTCTTGAAAGACCAATTACTGCAGTTAAACGATCAAATCAAAAGAAATTTCTCATCGAAGGTGCCATAAAGATGGTAAGAATATTAGTGAGTTTTAAAGAATTCTGGAAAGCGACACTAATTCTTAAATATACAGGAAACGTAGCATAATAAGAAATAATGAAACTTATTACAAGCAATAAATGACAGTTTCTAATTCGTAACAATCGTGTGTCGCAACAAGTCCATTATTTTATTTGTAAACAAGCGAAATTAGAAAGATACAGATACTAAATAGTTAATTTACTTGTTAACACCATCGCTCGTTAATCTTTAAACTCAGCAAAATTTATACTTGTTACATCGATTAAATTATTATAGTATGTAATTATTTTAGACATTAATTACTTTCATACGGTTGCATGTCGGAACCCTTGAAATAAACTATTCTCATGTAACGAATGACTAAGAATTCTGTAAGGAAAATGATTCCATTAATTTATTTAATACCTGTCTAAACATACTAACTAGAAAAGTATCTCCAACAAACCCTGTAGGGATTTATTTTATTTATTTAATTATCAAAGTTAATAATATGTAATATCATAAGTGGTAAAATTTTGTCAACAAAATTTCGATATTGTTACGAGTGTTTGTGCGTAGCAATTTAGCGAGCTATATTGTCGAAATCATCACGAGCCGTCAAGGCGAGTGATTTTTAATCAATGTCGTGAGAAAAATTGGCAACGAACTCGAGTTAATCAATTTAGGAATTTTGCGGACAAACTTTTACCACAATGATATTCGGATGACTATTTTACAAATAAACAAATTAGGAACTAGTTAAAAAATTCAGTTTATTTTGACTTAAATATGATTAATTGCATAATAAAACAATAGCAAAAATATAACAAACATATCTTAAGGTACATACTAAAATTAAAACATATTATATATTTATTACAAATGTTAAATGTACAGTTACTATAATAATTTCCGAAACGTGAATCGAAATCAGTATTAGTGGTGTCGGTAACAGAAGCAGATGAACTATTTGAAGCAGTAACTGAGACAGAAGATGCAGTTGTAGGGGTTTCAGTGTTTCTTAAATTTTGAATTATGTTATAATGATGCTCGTTATCTAACTGGAGATAAGTTTAACATGCGCGTGCGCGTAAGTGATTTTTATTAATTGTTGTTCACCGACGCCTTTTTTATCTAATGATGATACTGTCGAAGCACGAGGAGAGTAGTTAGTTATTTTTAAATGCCTTGTTTTTAATCCAAACTTTTCTGCTAATTACCGGATCCATTTTGACCATGTGTTGGTTGCCATTGGTGAGTTTTTATACCATTTTCCATCTATCCAGTTTGGGTTACAACGTAAAAACAATATATATGATTTAATGGTCAGATCACGTTTGTCCATCAACAGATTAAACAATCGAATAGGGCAAAGACATTCTCACAGTTTTTAATTATCCACTTGCTAATTTATAAGTGATTTTGAACCCCCTTGGGCCGTTTTGGGCAAAAAAGGATTGTATTCAATTCTTTCAGTCCACTCTCCGTCAATACCTATTTGATTTTTTAAGTAATAGGTTTTACATGTTACAGCTTCATTACCATGCTAGCTCAAAAACACATATATGAAACATTATTTTTGAAGACCTTCAGGGTTTGCTTCATATCATTTGCCATCTGTTGTATATCTTTCAAAGAGTAAGCTTGAAAACTAACCTTTCTCTTGTCGGCACATTGTCGCAGATTTCTTTGTTTACCATCTCTAGAATTTCTGGCATTTTTAACGACGATATCAGAACATGGATCAATTCCGCGTTCGTATTCATTGTGATATTTCTCCTGTATCCTTTTAGCTGTGGAGTTCCATATTATTTTTACACACGATTCCATCTAATCTTTCCCATTTTTCCTTCTCATGTTAAATCTCCAGTCTTGAAGAATGATAACAATCTGCTTTATGGATGAATCAACCAATAATTCGTATTTTCTTGACAAAACTCGTGGAATTGAGACTGAGTCTGAAGAGTATTATGGGTTGTTACCATTGAGATTTTCTTTTGTATATCTTCGATAGATTGAATTGATTCATTTCTAACAATCAAATTTTCTTGAAAGACGGACATTTTTTCATTTATTAAAACAAATATGTGTTGGGCGATTATGTATAATCGCCCAACACATGCAGTAGCAAATTAAGCCAACGGTGTAGGACTAATACGTCATATATCCAATACTTTGATATATTTATGTATATGTATTTTGACTTTTGACAATTAAATTTCATTCATTTCGTCTGTAAATTATCCATTATCTATTGTTTTTCACAAACCATTTTTTCTGAAGACTATTTAGACATCATGCGACTAAACGTATATAAAAAAGTAGCATATAGAGAGCACATTATTATTTTGTAGGTTATACACATTTGTTCTTACTAAATCGCCGTATATTATACATTATTGAAAACTCACCTCCTAAGAAGAGGGTTTCAAAACATTTTCTAGTTGAAGATAAGGAGAAGGTTTTGAATGTAGTTAAAAGATTTTAAGAAGTACTTCTACAAGTGCTACAGTTGAAATGACAGCTAAAGCCGCTGGTATCTTTCCAAAAATAATAATCAAACCAGGTTTACTATAATTGTATATTTATCACTGAGAATTAAAACCGATTGAACTAATATGGGTACAAGTGAAACGATATGTTGACACATTTAAATTAGCAGACGTGAAAGTATTATTTCAACAAGATATTGACAATGTTTTTGTTGAAAATTGGCAAAATGCTATTAAACATGTTATTGAAACAAAGAAGAAAATGTGGGAATTCTTTAATTGTTTCGACCTTTGCTTGATGTAAATCCATATCACTAATAAATAAAACACACATAAGATGTTTTAGATTTACACTTTATTAATAAAATAATGACAGCTGTTTCGCTAACACAGTAGCTTCTTCAAATTCAACTTAAGACTAAAGATACATACAAGATACAGCGTTAATCAGGTAGTTGACCCAAGTTAAAATTCTAGGAACTATTACATTTATATTTTGCTTTTTGAAAACTATACCATGTCCTACTTGTGTGAGGTTTAAGTATAAAAATATAGTATAAGCAACTAAGAAACAATATTTCAATGGGTGAACAGATTTAACAGTGGGGATGAATTCAAGTCTAATTTATCGTTTAGTAACATTTCTGAGTTTTTAAGTCTATTAATTTCTAAAGATTCTAAACAGTTTAGTTTTCTACCTTTATTTTCTACATGTATGGTGTCGAATTGTAAATTAAATTCGTGCTCATTCTCTATTAAATGATTAGAGTAGGTTGAGTCAGTTTTCTTATTGATATAAGAATGATAGTGGTCTTGGATTCGTTTTTTAAACGTTCTACCTGTCTGTCTGTCTGTGGGAACTTGACAATCTCATAGATATACACATTGAGCCGTTAATCATTACAACTAATGATGATTCGTCTACATCATCTAATAGTGAAGAAGATACTTTTTAAAGATGATATTTCAGTGTATGTAATGCTTGTAGTCATTAATTCCTTTATTGTTTGATTTATTTTTTAAAATGTACAATATGTAAAAATGTTTCATTATTATTTTGTGTGCATTATTAATTCATATGTGCTTACTTTGTAATTATTGTGGAACATGAGCTGTTACATACTTGCTCAATTTCAAAGCCTTCTTATTCTTCTGACAAAATAACATTTTAAATTATTTCCAGAATTCCATAATGGAATAAAATGACCTTGTTTGTATTAAATCTTCTTAAAGCAATTGTCTATTTTTTATTTACTATATATAATTTCATATTTTGGACATGCATAATTTTATGCAACAAAACATACTTGAAAAAATAAGAAATAGATTATCTTAATATTCATTTGCAATTTTCATTTGTATGACATCCTAAATTAGGTTATTATATTTGCAATATGTCAACAACATTTGATTTAAGCAGTTTGAGTTGGACATTTTAATGTGACATCAATGCGAGGTTGCCGTAATTTACTACTGCATGTGTTGGGCGATTATTTTATAGTACCAAAATTATGGCAGTGGATTGGACATAATGGCAGGGAAACCAGGGTGATCTCTTGAAGAACGTGATGCTATTGGTTGAAAAATCAATCGAATTAAATAGTCTTACTTAAACATTTGAATAATACAAACTTGTATCTTAAAAAATTTAAAATATAGCTGCCTGTTATGTTCATGACTTAATATTTGCAGATTGTCAGAAAGAGATAATTTTACTCTAACAGAACATATTTTCAAAATACTTCTTGTTTTTGTCTTACTGCCGCAATTGTTTTAATTCTGTATATATAAATCTCGGAATTACGATCAATTTTCTGAAACCATAAAATGCAGAAAGGCTTTAAATATTTAACGCAATAAAACGAGGATAGATATAGAGTGGAATCTTTGTTGCATCTCAAATCAGAAAAGTACTTTGTGATCATATATTTCACAGTAAATTTAACCTTAAGAAGCAGCGTGAAAATCATTCATAATTTTCTTTGAAACACAAAAGGTGAAAAATTACATGAGCACATTAATGCTGCAAAATATCGTTCAAAGTTCATTCTTTGCATACTCATTTGGATCTTTAAGCTTTATTCCATTCTTTAAAATTTAGGCATTGTAGGCGATGAAAATGGAATGATTCTATAGCAATGTTGTCATTAGGGTTGATGAATTTGCGCCAACATCCAGTGGCTGCCGCAAAAAAGCTTACACAGAATAAATGATGAGAAACAAACTATGAAACGTACTCAAATACTTACCATATTAAGAGTTTTCCGTGAAATCATAAAGTGGATAACATCTGTTAAATATTTCAATTACTAGATGTGTTCCCACAGTTCTTGCAGTCAAGCTAGTACGGTGTGTGGAATAAATATTTTTTAATGTCGAAAACGACCGTTCTACATCTAATGATGTTATATTTGCATATTCAAAATAATCTTTGAAGGAACTTAATAGATCTTTAGACGCACCTTCACAAATTTTTCTTAATATGAGAAAATCGGAATCTTTGTTTAAAACACTTATTTTTTCTATTACACACTCTTTTTCTTCGCCTTCTACAGCGCATAGCTGTGCGTGAACATCATCCGCAATTTCAAGAGAATCCTCTAAAGACATCGAAACATTTTGTAATTTTTCTATTCCCTCGGCTAGGCCGAAGTAATTGTTGTGAATAGATAGCTGCAGCTCCTTTCGGATCGAATTTTAGAACAACCCTCGTTATATCCTCAAAATTTTTGTTGTAGTAAAACGCAACCTGTAACCATGTTCACCAGCGTGCAACAATCGACTGTGGTGGTTCAGGTATTTCGGCACACAGTCTGTGAAATTCTTGAGTACGTTTCGGGGACTTTAGAAACACCGCCTTTATATTAGCAATTAATGCATTTACGCATGGATAATATGTGCGATTCGTTTGTGAATTTCTGATATACATTTTTTAACAGTGTCCGATATTGGTCGGTTTCGCGTCGTATGCCACTGCGACATTTTTAAAATAAACGTAAAACTACGAAATAGTACTAACAGCAACACATGCGTAAATACAACAGATCTCGTACAAGAGTCGAAGTAATATTGAAGTTTGTATGACCACAGCCACACTACCACTTATTGTCGTCGAACCTACACCACTGCTTGCTGACGCTATTAGCCAGCTTCAGTCATTTCTATAGTGCGAAATATAGTCGGCGCACCAGATCATACGCTTGATAGTAGGTAAATAAAATAAAATAAATAGTTATATCTAATTTATAAAACAATTAACCTTTTAAGCTGCGACATACTTCTATACAACGCATAAAATACTGTAATACAGGTAAATGCACATGCAATGAAGCAGAATCGAGAAATACACAACATAAGTATTTTTGTTTGTGAATAACACTAATTATTGTATTTATTAAGTTAATATTTTTATTATTTCCATTTGATATTTATATTAATAAGAAATGCAACTACAAGTTTTGCAAGCAATCTTTTGTAATTATTTATTTATATATGTAGAAAAATGACACTGTATAGTCAAATTTTAACCTGAAATTAGCCATAATGATGTATGATATATGATAAAGGTAAAGAAAATACACACTTGGTTATTTGTTTCACTGCAATTTTATTTACAAAATACGGACAAATTTGTTTCGAACTTCACAGTTCATTCTCAACTGAACAAGAAAGGTTTACTTAAAATATGAATAGATAATTTGAAAAGTGGGAGTAACACTGTGAAACATAAACGTGAGTTAAGTATTATTGGGGTTTTCCTAGTAATTAACGAGAAACAGCCTTAATAATAGGGGAGATTACAAACTCTGTTTGTTCATTTACTATATTTAATGATTTGTTTATTGCTTTAGATATTTCCATTATTTCCAAAAAGTCTAATCGTTTACTTTTATTTGCAGAGTGTAAAATTTCAAAATTATTTATTGATACCATGTGTTCTTCATTTATACAATGCTCGGATATACCTGAACATTTCTTGGAATATAAAATTGCTTTCCTATGTTCTTCTATTCGTGTGCGAAAACATCTTCCAGTTTGACCTATGTAGAAAGCGTCACAGTCTAAACAATTTAATTTATACACGCCACATTTATCTGCTTTTTGAATTGTATCCTTATTATTTGTCCAAATTTTACCTAAATTTAATTTATTGACTATTATAGTTTTTATGCCTAAATTAACTAATCTATTATTAATTTTATTCGTGGTCTTTCCTATGTAATTAATTAAACGATAATTACTTGGTCCTAATTGGGGGGCTGCATAAAAGAATTTACTAATCTGTTTATGTTTTTTCTTTGAAATTAATCTAGTAATAATATCAGGACTGTATCCGTTGTTTACGGCTAGACATTTCAAGACTGCAACTTCTTTATCAAAATTTGGTTTTGATAGGGGAACGGAGAGTAATCTATGTATGAAACTGTTGAAAGAAGAAAACTTAATGCTATCGGGTTGTTTGCTATCTGCAGATATGAGGGTGTCAGTGTATGTGTGTTTCCTGTAAATACTATAATCTAATTTGCCATTTGATTTTGTTAATGTAAGGTCCAAAAAATTTAAACTGTTGTCTAATTCTTTTTCTATGGTGAATTGTATTTTTTGATTGATTTCATTTAAACGATTGCCTGTCAGTACCGGTCCACACACATAACACATCATCCACATATCTAAACCAACTGTGTATACAATTAACAACTGGGATTTTAGAACAAAACAAATCTTCAAATTTTGACATAAATATTTCTGCTAATAAACATGACATGGGAGAACCCATAGCTAAACCGTCTTTTTGTTTGTAGTATACATTATTAAATTTAAAATAATTTTGTTGCATGCAAATGTTCAAGATATTTCGTAATTCTATTTTACTGTCGCCTGTCAGCGTACTATTTGCTATGGGTTTAGCTATGGGTTCTCCCATGTCCTGTTTATTAGCAGAAATATTTATGTCAAAATTTGAAGAAGATTTGTTTTGTTCTAAAATCCCAGTTGTTAATTGTATACACAGTTGGTTTAGATATGTGGATGATGTGTTATGTGTGTGGACCGGTACTGACAGGCAATTGGACTTATTCCTCAATCGTTTAAATGAAATCAATCAAAAAATACAATTCACCATAGAAAAAGAATTAGACAACAGTTTAAATTTTTTGGACCTTACATTAACAAAATCAAATGGCAAATTAGATTATAGTATTTACAGGAAACACACATATACTGACACCCTCATATCTGCAGATAGCAAACAACCCGATAGCATTAAGTTTTCTTCTTTCAACAGTTTCATACATAGATTACTCTCCGTTCCCCTATCAAAACCAAATTTTGATAAAGAAGTTGCAGTCTTGAAATGTCTAGCCGTAAACAACGGATACAGTCCTGATATTATTAATAGATTAATTTCAAAGAAAAAACATAAACAGATTAATAAATTCTTTTATGCAGCCCCCCAATTAGAACCAAGTAATTATCGTTTAATTAATTACATAGGAAAGACCACGAATAAAATTAATAATAGATTAGTTAATTTAGGCATAAAAACTATAATAGTCAATAAATTAAATTTAGGTAAACTTTGGACAAATAATAAGGATACAATTCAAAAAGCAGATAAATGTGGCGTGTATAAATTAAATTGTTTAGACTGTGACGCTTTCTACATAGGTCAAACTGGAAGATGTTTTCGCACACGAATAGAAGAACATAGGAAAGCAATTTTATATTCCAAGAAATGTTCAGGTATATCCGAGCATTGTATAAATGAAGAACACATGGTATCAATAAATAATTTTGAAATTTTACACTCTGCAAATAAAAGTAAACGATTAGACTTTTTGGAAATAATGGAAATATCTAAAGCAATAAACAAATCATTAAATATAGTAAATGAACAAACAGAGTTTGTAATCTCCCCTATTATTAAGGCTGTTTCTCGTTAATTACTAGGAAAACCCCAATAATACTTAACTCACGTTTATGTTTCACAGTGTTACTCCCACTTTTCAAATTATCTATTCATATTTTAAGTAAACCTTTCTTGTTCAGTTGAGAATGAACTGTGAAGTTCGAAACAAATTTGTCCGTATTTTGTAAATAAAATTGCAGTGAAACAAATAACCAAGTGTGTATTTTCTTTACCTTTATCATTTAATATGTTTCACCAAGTGCCTAGCGAGACCTCAATCAATTATAGTATGATATATGTAAAAATGTATCAATATGAATAAGTATTTACGAATAATATATTATTTTCTATTTAAAATTTTTCTCTAAAATAATTAATTTCTATATTAGTTTTTCTAAATTTCAATTTCAATTATCATTTTTATTGAAAACTATTAAAATATTTATTTATAACTGTTCGAAACTATGTTCATGGCGTACAGGCCAATATCGAAGTAAAAAAGACGATCGCGATGAAAATCCTTGCATCGGGGGTTACACGAAAATCGCCAGGGCGAGAAGAAGTGTTCGTGGACCCTACGAAATAGACAATTAAAATTGTGTCGAAGTATTTGTTGTGCGATTATTAAATTAATGTAAAGAGATCGAAATAATATATCTACGCATTTTAAAAGATTCCGTGCGACTGTATCTACTATTGGAGTCGAGATATTTCAAGTTAAAATCAAATCTTCTACCGACGCCGTACAGAAATACCAACAAAAAATTATATCCCGGCGTAAAATCTACGACATCGGAGAAAAGGTGCCGAGATATCAAAGAAATATTGTTGCAAGAGGAAAGTCGTCCAAGAAGATTCCTCCCAGACTACTCCAGGAAGAAAATTTGGCCGTTTGCAGTTTTGGAGGGGAAATGTCGACAAGTACCCGGCAATTTCTAGCTGTTTCCCGGGCGATTTGCAAACAACCAACCAGGAGGCGACTATCAAGACCAATAGAATTGCAGCGTGGGAAGAAAATGCGGCAATCAATTACTCCTGAATTTTTGGTCCGGTATTTAAAAAGAAGAAATATAAAATTAAATTTTACACCTGCTCTTGAAGTATTTATAAATTAATTTCGAAATAAAATATCTTTTAATTTACAAAAAAAATAGAGAATACTAAAGTTATTATTATTAAATTAATATATTTGTACACAAATATTGCTGAGTCACTATTGCTATAACCATCAAACGTCTACACATACGACGTGTTGACATAACCTCAGTACTCATTTTTGACATAACTTATTTGTGCTTGTGTTAATGCATTTACCTCGATAAATCCCTACAAGATATTGTATAATATTTCTTTACATTTGAAGGTAATCTTTTACTTATTACTTATATATATTTGATTTTATTTCCGTCGTTTACTTTTAATATGTGTGTGCATTTAGTTGTTTGTTGTTGATACTGACTGTTACTTTTATAAAAACTTAATTTAATGTTTACCAACGCTTTGTTTGATTTCTGCCTGACCAACACTCTGTTTGAAACCAACTAAGCAAAATGAATACATTATTCAGCACACCTGAGACGTCATTAAAGATCTGGTAAGTGCAAAGTAAGAATAAACCTGTACGACACTTGACATACGACACTTGAACCCGCCTGTAGAAGACAGAGCACTCTCATGTTAGTCCGGAACACTGAAATAAATAATATTAGTTTATACACGAACCCTGCCTTATATGTATTTAAAAAACCTAGAACGTTTAATTATAAACTATTTATATTGATAGCGCTGTTTGCATATAATTAAATACCAAGATACGCCTCTCGTATATTTTTCTATTTTAATTTTATTATTATCATTTGCAATTCGAGAGAAGTGGTTCCTTAATAATACATACATACATCTGCACGCCTTATGAAGCGCCGACCGAATTGGCATAGTTATTGCCAGTAAAATAGCTTTAGGCAAATGGGATCGATCTATGACAAGTGGTCGTTACCGGTCTTTACAAATAGAATTTCTGAAGACAAGAACAAAAAAACATTCGTTAAGATAAGCACCTACCTTTGCAAAATATGAGTATAAGATTAAAATGCATTTATAATTTTGTAAATGCAGAGAATGCATAACAATCATACTGTTAAATCTATCCAATTATATTTAAGGCATCCTTACTACAAATCTAAGGCCGATAGAGAAAACTCGATATCATTGTAAATTTAATTATAAATATCTATATTCAGATACTTGTGTTTCCTTTATCTTTTTTGAATCGTATATTTGAATAATCTTGAAAAAGCATTTCTTGAGGAAAATATATTTCTTGATGATTGCATTTTAACTTTTAATAACAGTGATTTTACTGTTATACATATCGATCCATTCATGTTTGCAATAATAGAAAAGTTTTAATTCAAAATTAAATAAGTTTTCTAATGTTTTCTTATAAGGTGCAGCGAAACATATGGATTCAGTTTCAATGCAATACTACGATGAACGTTTCTTAGGCCATTTCTATAACTGTAATAATTGCGAACTTGTTTTTCCGTGTAACAGGAAAAACGTATGGTAAAACACATTCGCACCAGAATACTTTAACGGTATTTATGTAACATACGACATCTGGTTAATGTTGGCAACGTATACCGTAAGAAAACAAATAGTTTCTACTCGACATTACTCGCTTGCAAAACTTAATTGTGTTTGCAAAGAACATTGTTCAAAACGAAATTAATGTGATTGAAATGATCAGTTAGTTATTGCATTGTAAGCATGTTTACATATTTATGTATCTAATCTGATTAAGTTGCTCGGTTTAATTTATTCTATTATATTGATGACATGATGACTAACACAAACATATACTTTTATCTGCAATGCAATAAATATTTAGAATAGGATAGAAATATAAGATATGTTGAACAAAAGTAAATACAAATTTATGAAACTTTCTGGACTGTCGTTTTAAATTCAATTGTGTCAGATGTCAGCTGCGTACTTTTAGTAGTAGCAAATAACTTTCTAATCATAAGGACTGTTGCAATTAAACAACTCTCTTCATATTTTTATATGATCTTTGTATAATTTCAAATATGCAAATCCACTAAGAAATTGCAACTCAGTGGTGACTATTACATTTTAATAATCATCAACATATATGCTCCAAAATCTTTGTAATATTGCAGCAGTTCATCAACTAGCTGTTTATAGTTTTCACCTTTTTTATTTCCAAGAAAATTTTTCACCACAGTTTTGAAGGATTGCCAAGCAGACGCCTCTTCTTCTTATTCTTCTGTTTTGGGCGTTACGCCAGCACGTTCAGGCACTTGAGCACACTGCTCTTTGTACTATCCCCAACAGATCTCTCAGTTCCACTTCGTTAGTCTTGTGCCCTCGATAAAACCCACTTTCCTCCTCAGGGGAAGCTTGAGTACACTCTTAGGATCCAATAGATCTCTCCCGAAATATTTCTGTCTGAGTTCCATCAGTTTCTCACACGTGCGTATTACATGAAGGCTAGTTTTCTCCTGTTTTTCACATCTCCTACACTAGGGCCTGGTAATATGTATTAGGAGGTAAGCTCATTCCTGTCACAAATTTTACGTTTATCCAAGGCTACAACAAGCTTAAGAGTCACATTATTGCTTAACGTCAGGACGTACTAGATAATTCTCGGAGGTAATGCACTGCGATCTACTGGTCTATTGTTCGTACTAATCTACGAAGGTGAACAATGTATATAATATAATATGCATTTAATTCAGAGGACTGAAGTAAACAACTTAGTATCTATTTATATTAATAAATGAATGAATTTGTCACATAGAAGTAATATTTTGCGAAGTTGAGTAGAAAATTTGCTGATTTCCCTATTTCATAGATTTTCCGATTTTAATTCAGTTCCTTCAGTTTCTCACATGTGCATATTACATGACTAGTTTCCTCCTGTTTTTCACATCCCCTACAACAGGGCTCGCTAACCAGGCCCAGGCTGTACAGATACCTCCTTAAAAGACAATATCCGGATATTAAACCGGTAAAATTATTTCAATTTTTTTTTTTGTTACTACAAATTAGGTTGGCTGAAAACTTTCCATCCAGCTCCCTTAGTAGTGTTTTGGTATGGAGTTGACCTTCCGTTAACCTCCATTTCTTTTTATGTTCTCGTTTTAGCCATAACCAGATATCCCTTTTAGCGGAATCCTTTGCGATTCCACATACAGGTTCTGCTCCTATGAAGTTCCTACTACTACTTTCTTTGGCCAGCTTGTCGGCTCTCATTGCCTGTAATTCCCTCATGCCCTGGAACCCAGATCAGCAACATAATATGGTCTTGTGCCAGTTCATTGAGAACTTGGTAGATGGATTTATAATAGCTTTAATAGCTACCTGACTATCAGTCATTACGTTGATATTTTTGATTGCGCAGCCGGCTTTCCGAATTTTCTCGGCGCAGGCTGCGACTGCAAACAATTCGGCCTGGAACATCGTCGTATATTTCCCCAGATATATCGATATGTTCCTTCTAGGGCACATTCCGCATATGCCCGCACCTGCTCCTTGACTATATTGTGATCCATCAGTATACCAGGTGCCGGCACCACAATCGCTCGAGCGACTTTTTGCCTGTCTGGTAGGTATAAATATGTTCGGCTTAGCTGTAATCGTAATTTCAGGTGCCATAATGTCCCCCAGCATTTGAAATATCAGCTCTTCCAGTATAGTTCCTATTATATCTGTATGGCTCCCTACAACCTTATTAGGACACCATGCGTCATTGGCCTTCAGCCTAAGGATCGCAGCCATTGCCTCCGCCTTTTCAAATAGTTCCAGCCGAGGGAGATCCACGATGGCCTCTATGGAGGCGGTTCCTGTGCTGTTCATAGCTCCCGTGATTCCCAACAGAGCCTGTCGTTTAGAGAGTCGTGAGGAGCCCCAGCGACGATGTTAGCTCCGTCCTCCTCCACCAGACACCTGCTCCATAGGTAACCGTTGGTCTTACTACTGCTATATATAGCCAGTGTACCACATTTGGCTTTAGTCCCCCGATCTTGCCAACAGTTTCTCTAGATCTTCAGAAGATCTGTGTCGCCTTTGTTTAACTAAGTGTCCGCTCGAATTCAGTTTCGCATCAAGTGTTATGCCTAGATACTTAATACATGCCTAGATAGCATTTCGCATGAGAGTTCGCCATTCTCCCTGGAAAATTTCCACTGCGATACAATGACAATGTCATCGGCGAACCGCAGACGCCTCTTTTACATCTAGGGTGGTGTAAACTGGTATCTTTTATTACTTCCTTGATTTACGGCCCTATAAATATTCCGTCTTTTATTTTAGCTTGCCTTATCCTGGTAAATCTGTGTTTTAAATAAAGAAAACCTTCACCATTTTTAAATTAGTTCATCGTCTTTACTAAGTTTACCATCCAGCCCAATTTGATGTGAAAAGGTGGCAGCAGTTATTTTAAATTGAAGAGAGGCGCGGAAATGGCATCCTTAACACCAGGAGTAAGGTAATTTCTTCTTGGCCATTGCTTCTTTACATAATGATTTCTGTTCTCCCTACTATCATATTCACACATAATAACTTCGTGTAAAGCAACTGAAAAGCCAGTATTAAGGCTACAACTGTCAAATTCGCATTTTGTACACTGTTTTACCCAGTAGTAGCATCTTTTTGTAAGGCACTTTTGTGTTGACAGCATGAGCAACGGAAATATAATTATGAAGGGGAATGACTTAAAAACTCGTTCTTGAGGAATCTAAAAGTTCTTCACTCTTCTGGATTGTTATGCTATTCCTTCGTGTCTGGTAAAGGGTTGATAACATTACAAAATATCATTACAAAAGATCATCTCGTTTTGAAAATAAATGCTGCAGTTCTTTCTGTTTACTACAGAATGTGCATATTTTTGTCTCTTTGTCTAATAAATTCCTGAAGCTATGAGTGTTGCTTGATTTGTTTGAAATACGGATCACGGACTAACCCAATTAAATCTGACTGGCTTATTTTATGCGGTCCCTCGGCTATATCAACAAAGTCAGGGTGCGTTTCTCTGTTTTCTTGGTCTTCAAAGTTATCTAGTGGGTTCTCCTCAGAATCCAAACTTGATGAATCTGATAGGGATAGTATAAGGAGGTCCGTAGTATCATGTCGTACCAGCACGGCGATTTTAGTCGTACAAAAGTAGCAATCTGAAGAACGATTCCTTGACTCTCTCCACGCCATTGGAATGTGACGATATTTTTTATTCAGCCAGTCAGCGAGCCGGAAAACACAGGTTAAACAGCAGATACGTTGGATCAAAACCTTATCCTGATCTCCAACTTTACATCTGAAGTGCAGTTCATAACTTTTTATGATGACTGGGCTTACATTTACTTTTTGAGGATTGGAAGTCACTTCATTATACGCGTAACAAAGTAAGTTTTCAGGACTATTCACACAGTTGCATGTCATTTTAATGTTAAAAATAAATTGTGCAGAGTTTGAGCGGCTCATATATTTCATTAATCAAAGTGATACGGGTAATAATAGAATATAAACATACACTTCACATACGACAGTAAAGAAGTGGGTACGTAGCGCGTCATTCTCACTCACATGTAACACCTCGCAATTACTTATTGCAAGAAAACCCCAAGACGTTCGATTTATTCCTCGATATCAGATTTATGAAGACTAATGCGTTATTGGGTGCATAAAAAAGCATTGTTAAAGCAGCATTGTTTTAAAGCGGTTTCGAAAATTAGAAATTCGAAGAATTAAATATAAGAGGCAAGAAATAATTAAAATAAATATTCATACCTTGGCATCTCCCAACAGCTTAACATCAATTGAAGGGGAATTAGTCAACATATTTTAATTTGGAGGTAAAACATACAATTCAAGAAGAATGTAAGGCGACAGACAAATTAGGATGACATATTCAGCGAGCAAAATTACATAAGTTTCAACAAGAACTGTTTTGATAATAAAATCTTTGTGTACTGTATTAAAGTGTAATTATTAGGACATCATATATATTTCAATTAATAAATCGAATAGGAAAACCTAAAATAACATTGTTCAAGACTATTATTAAAAGCAAATCAATTTTAAATCAAAAAGAAGGACCCAGTTTAAATTTTGTAATTTCCGTAATGAAATCGTAAACGTAAATAGCGAGTAAGCGGAAATTATTTAAAATTAAAAATTCAAATTACCGGAGAGATGACTCGGCTATTATATGAAACAGTATGTTAGAGATTATAATATTCAGACATATAAAATGCATGCGTAACACATAAAAATATGTAATAAATGTTATAAAAAAATATTTAAAGAAATTTTATATTCTTAAGAAATAATTAGAGTGTTAACATTTGGAACTTACTGCAAGTGAGAATTAATGAATATTAAATCTCATTCTTACATGTAAATGTAGACTTATGTGATGCGTTCATAATTACAATCCGACAAACTAAGTTTGTACCAATATGCAGAACACACCCTTTCGCGACAACGAACTTCTTGGTAATTAGGTTAATAATTAGAGTATAAAATATAGTTAACTATGATTTTTATATTAACCTTGGAAAATTTGTGATTGAGGAGGATAAACAAAAGCAAAATGGGAACGAACGCGCTGAGAAACTTTTGATGTAGACATAATTTTTACTCCGGATATAAAATTGTATAACTCGAGATATACCTGAAATTAAAATATTTTATTAACCCTCTGGAAATGATGACTGGTTGATTATATTAGTTTTTACAACTTAAACTTACGTTTTACTTATTTATTTTGCCAGATATCTAAATCTGAAGAAACCAAAGTTAACCAAATCCTGTTTGTTGAAAATTCTAATATTCATCCCAAAACCAGCCAAAAAGGCAAAACTACTTTGATGGAATTTGGTTTACATTTTTCAAACAAAACCAAGAAATTCCTTGTATAAATCTCATATATTCTTCAATAACGTACATACGACTACGATAATAGATAACGTAACTATAAAAGAATTATTATCATGATAATTCTTTGAACTTCTTTACCAAAGCAAGTATTAATGATGATTACCGATGCTGCCGCAGTTATGCATCGCATGGGACAATTATTCAAGGAAGTAAAACCAAGCTTACTACATGTTACATGTCTGATTCATGCTTTACATTTTATGGCAGACACTATACGAATATGTTATCCCGATGTGGATCAACTAATATGACAGACGCAAGCGGTTTCTTTTACATCACCAAAACGTATTTGGCTCTTTCATTCGCAATGTTCTGACATCCAGGGATAGCCGCAGCCAATTCTTACACGATGGTATCTATGGTTAGAGGCAGCATTTTATTATTTTAAACATTTTAACAAGATAAAGTTGATAATTTTACAACTAAACCCTAAAAGAGCAGCTACAATAAGGCTCAGCCAAATGCAATTTCAAAATCTTCAAGTTGCAGCAGATTTAAAAATTATTTGCGGGAATTACGTTCCATTAGTGGATGCAATAAAAAAATTACCGAACACTTCGTTGTACTGAAATTATTGCCCACGTAGAAACAGTGCTACATACTTTAAATGATGAAGAAAGTGTCACTCTCAGAGATAAATTTAATACTGTGTTAGGTAAAAATGTTGATTTTACTAGATTAAAACAACTTCTTAACAACAATGTTGCGAAAGATCTGTTGCATAAATTTAGAGACCACTTTAACTATGCGAATATTACATCACTAGCTGTGAAGCGATCTCTTTCTGCGTATAAGCAGATATATAGGCCGCAAAGGACAAATCGCAAGTTGACTACTGTATCAACGCACACTATGCTGCAGGTGTTCACTCGCGCACATGAGGATTTTTTCTAAACATCGAAGCATATTGGGTAAGTTGTTTAGTATATCTTATCTGCATTTTCAATAATTCTACGATAATTTTTTTCTAAATAACGCGCAGTTTTATATCGGTAAACCCCACGCAGTGACGCCAATGGTGAGCTTTGTTAAAGGAGTCTGTAAATTGCTTGTGGAACAATTCGCAAGCATTGATAGTGCGAGAAAGATCCATTGCATTTTAAGCCCAAGAATATGGACGAAATAAAGAATTCTCTGATACATAATTGTCTATTAAATAATCTGGATATTTTCCAAATTAGGTGCAATATATAGAAAATTAAATAAAAAAATCACTGACTTCATCAGGTTTTAAAATGTAATGGCGGATGTCATTCGTAACCATTTTCTGATTTCAGAACTTTCATCTTTATATGAATAAGTCAAGCCGTATTCTTAGATTTTACGATACCAAGACTGTTAGAGATGAAACCGGCCCAATTATCTTCGCTAATGGCCAAGTTCGTTGAACAGCATTGTGGATACCTTTTTCAAAATCAATTACGACTTGAGAAATGTCTACTTTGATCAAATTATTTTTGAAGTTATTCGTTATCTAATTAAATAATTTTATATATGTCTCCGTCCATTTATCAAGCAACAACAACGAGCAAATTAATGGAATATAATGTCCGTTGTAACACCCATGAATAGTGAACAATTGACAAAAGAACTGCGGGCAACAATTAAAGGTACCGTCTATATAAATTCGTGTCACCTTTTAAAAAAACTGGATATTCTATTTACCACAAAAACAACTATTTAGTCAAGTTTACTGTTAATAAGTACAAAAGGTTCGCCTTTAGATGTTTCAATGGTGATCGCTTCCAGTATCTTCAATGATCCTCGGCAATGCGGGCTGCTGTTTCAAGCGAGCTTTGTAGAGATTTCTTCTTATACAAGTAACGTCAAACGTAGTAGTCGTTCACGGTAGATTTTCTTGTAGTACGCGCCGTATAATTGTCGCAGGTTTTACAGACACATCTTCGGTAGCTTTCCTTTTAGAGGACGTGTTAACAATATGACGGTGTAGATTTTCTATCTCAGCATCATGGCTATGTTCCTGAACATATTTTGTTACAAGTATATTATTGTCCACTTCGCTGAGGGTAAGAAGGAAAGATTTCCGAGTTTTCTTTGTACAAGTTCACCGCTTTTGACCACTTTTTAAATACTTTTAAATACTATATTTATACTTGTTTAAAAGTAATAACTGTTTTCCTCTTTCACTGAAAATGAATTGAATTTAGAAATCTAACTAGTAAATGTTCTTCACAAACATGCTATCTTATATAATAAAAAAACCAATACAAGATAAGTGAGAAATAATTAATGCAAATCATTAAGAGTAATTTCTATGAAAAAGGTATTAACAAAAATGTTTTTAAGTAAATTACAAATAATCCATCCTATAGGATTAAAAAGTTTGGAAGGCAATTTACCAGTTTATGAGATCTTACCTCTTTATCCTACTACCGGTGTGGAGGCAATTTACTACACCCCTAAAAATGTATCAAAAATTAAATACAGAAATAGTTTCATTGTTTTAAACAAAAATAAAAACCAAAGTTTTCTTATTAAAATAAGTAATTTTATACTAATCACCATCTACAAACAATAAATCTAGTTTCACTCTAAACTTCGCACCTATATTTAAGATCTTGATTGAATTCGATTTTCTAATTCGCGTCGTATGATTTTACCTTCACTTGTGAGATTCGAAAAATTCACAGAATCCACACCGTAATACATACTCCTACTGTTAGCTATTTTAAACAACATTCGTTATGTTTAGTTACAGGCGGTAAAAATTCCCTACGTTATCTCGAGTTTGCAAATGAACCGCAGGTGTGTCCGCATAAGAGAAAGCAGGTCAAAATACTCAAAATCCAGCGAAAACAATTTCGTATGTGACCAGTTGTTGAGATTAGAAGAAGAATAGCGATAGTGTAACAAATATGCAGTCCATCAGTATACATGTACGCGGACGTAATTTCTATCCGGGAATGTTTAATTTCGACGTAACGTATGCACGGAGAAATTGTGCAATTGTTATTGTTAAAATTATCTAGTAAATCTTGAAAGGAAACTGTCAGGATATAAATATCTTAACATTCATCATATCGAATTTATGGAATTAATCGAACAATTCAGACGATTTCCCTTTCAGTTAGATCCGTTAATCAGACCTGCTATATTATATGAATTATATTTCGATAATCTTTCGGCTTTAATGAATGTATACGAGGGTGTGTCAAGAAGTACCTGAAAATTAGAATAGATGGCGCTGATACTTCAAATCAAACATTGTGCTTGTCAAGAAGCATCTTTCTAATGAACGTCTCCTAATTTTCAGACTGATCTGTCTGTTTTGTTATGACAACGATTTGAACAGACGTCTACGAACATTTTTATAAAAATGGAAAAAAAGTGAGTTTCGTGTGCTGATTAAACACTATTTTTGGCGCGAAAGAACCATCACGCAAACAAAAAAAGCTTGAAACGTATTATGGGGCTCTTCGCCATCGATTGGAACCATCCACCACTGCTTCACTCAATTTCAGTGCGGTCGTGTCAACACAAATGACAGCGAATTTCTGGTGTCACTACACCAGAAATGGTCAATAAAATCCACGGTATGTCATTGGACGATCGGCCAATGAAGGTGCACGAACTTGAAGAGGCTAGTAGCAATTTTGCATAAATATTTTGGATATGACAAAGCTATCCGCAAGATGGATGCCACGTTTGCTCATAATTAACAACAAACGCAATCGTTTGACAAATTCAAAGGTGTGTTTGGCGATGTTCAATCGTAATCCGAACGAGTTTTTGCATCGTTTCATAATCATGGACGAAACATGGATTCATCACAAGAAACCAGATAACAAGGAGCAGTTGGACAGTGGACTTCTCGCGGCGACTCAAATCCAAAGAGTGCCAATGAGGGTCTGTCGGCAAACAAGGTCATGGCGACAGTTTCTTGGGATGCGCGCGGTGTCATTCACATCGATTACCTTGAAAAGGGTAAAACGGGCACCGATGACGATGACGATTTGAAGCAAAAACGACCGAATTTGGCGAGGAAATAAGTGCTTTGCCACCAAGACAATGCACTAGCGCACAAGTCGTAATGGCAAAACTGCATGTATTAGGTTACGAATTGCTCCCTCATCCAGCTCCCTCATCCATATTTTCTAGATTTAGCCCCTTGTGACTGTTTCCAAATATGAAGAATGGCTTCAGCGGTAAGAGATTTGAGTCGAATGAAGAGGCCGTCGATGAAACAAATGCCTATTTTGAGGGCATCGAGAAATCGTATTATTTAAAGAGCATAAAAAAATTGGAGAAACCTTGGATGAAGTGTGTCGAGTTGAAAGGTGATTATATTGTGAAGTAAAACGTTTTTTTGCCGAATAGAGTATTCCTTATCTCAATTTTCAACGAGTTATTAACCTGCTACTCGTATAATTACTTTTTTACAACCACAGTTCTACATACACTAGGTATTATGTGGACTATTCAATAAAGACGTCTTTGGATAGGTAAAAAAATGTTTGAGTAGATTATCCATGTTTTTGGTTCAATAGAGGTTGTAAAGGTTGTTTTAGTTATATGTTTAGATATGCTTGAATTTGGTATACTGCTAAATAATAATTAATAAAGGGCGAAGTGAATTCTCTCGCCATGATGGTAGGCACATAAGATAAAATAAATTGTAAATAGTAATTTATAAAATGTCGTGAAACACATATTGTTTTAAACATCCTCCGTGAAGTAAGAAATTGGATGGGAACTGTTAAATATGTAAAACAAAAGAAATGTTTTAACTGTTGCTTCAGCAAACCGAGGGGAAAAAATGTATTTATATTTATAATACTAGCATTAAAATAATCTTTGAAAGTAATTAACAGACCTCTTTATACACACTTCACAAATTTATCTTAATGTAGTACAATCCGATTTTTTGTATAAAACACTCTCGAACTTTCTCAAACACGATTATTTTTTACGTCACTTTCAGCACATAGAAATGCCTGAACATCGTCTACTACTTGCAGTGACGCCACTAACGACGCCGAAGTATTTTGTAATTTATATATAATCTCAACTAGTCCTAAGTTATTGTTTTGAATAATTAATAGATCTGTTTTAATTTTACTGTCTTGAAATTTTAGCTGGCACTTCTCAGTAGCTGGAGCTTCTTTCGGAGCGAATTTTAAAATCACTTTCTTTATATCTTCAAAGTGTTTATAACAGTAAAACGTTGCCTGTAATCTGTACCCCCAACGTATGAGACAATGTCTGTGGTTGTTCAGGGACATTTAGGCGCAGTTTTTAAAGTCTTGGAGTACGTTTAAAGAACTAAATAAAACACAACCTTTGACGTGCAAATAATGCATCTACCTCCGGATTTACAATATCTATAAATAGTTGCGGCCACAATATGTAAAGCGTGGTTTCTGCCTGTAACATGCAAGAAGTTCCCACAGCCTTGTTTAAGATATCGGCCTACAGAACTTAAACTTCCGGCGCCTTCAGTTATAAACATTAACACATGATTTCTTAAAAGTTCAAATTTTTCAATGTGTTTAACACTTTTGATATTACTTCGGTAGTAAGTACATTTTTCCAGACTTTTAATAGCTAGTAGGATTGAAGATGACGGTTAATGTCGTTCCATTATACGGACCATAACATTAACGACATATTTCAACCAGCCAAATGATCCTTTGTTTAATAAAGTAACCACAAGATAAAACAAATCGAATAAATCGAATAGAAATTGGTTATTCAATCGTACGTTAGTTTGTTCTTAATTGTGTTTTGCTCTATTCATGTGCCGTTTACAGTCACTTTTCGTTCAATACAATAAAGTTATATCGCAAACTAAACAAATGATTTTAGCGATATCCTGAATTAAATCTGGTAAACCTTTAATAAACTTGCGCAGATCTCGATTTAGATAGTACATACCTGGCGCGCAGCGCAATATTCGCCTCCTTACATATCAAGCCAGTCACAAAATTTGTTTTCTAGGTAGGCCATGAACGACTGAGATAGACATATAAGTCACGTCTAAGTTTAGAGAATTGTCATTTGTAAATATGTAATATATATATATATATATATAGATATCAAAAACCCTTTTACTCTAAAGGGTGTCGGCTAATAGTCACTTGTCAAATTGACAAGTTACTATTTAACTATTACAACACTTACACTTACACTTAATCAATCTAAGACATAACTGATTTAATCCATGACTTACTCTGAACACTTTTTTTGTGGCTCACTCCTTATGAACAAGCACTTGTATACATATATAGTTAAACATCTAAATAAAATCCGCTAAATCTTTAATAAACTTGTTTGGCAGCGGTATCTGACAACGGTCTTTTCCTCGAACTACATAACTGTGACACTATTACACACAACGTACAACAGTCCGTACAGAAGTCTACACATTCGAAGGAATACGCATCGCGCCCGATGAACAAATTATTACTGACGATCGGGACCTTTTACGCAGCTCACGATGTACGACGATTCTTCGGAAACTACGTGGTCTAACAAAGAGATGTCTGAAATTCGAAGGAATCTTTACTATTCTGTAGAATCATCCTTTGGTAGGTTAAATACGATAGTACAAAGTCATCTGTCATTTAGTCTGTTTTTGATAGTATGCCAAAGTGAACGTCTCGTCTTATTTTGTAATAATGGAAAAAACTGAGTTGAAAGCAATGATAAAGTACTTTAATTTGAAAGGCTTAACCACTAACCGAAATCAAAGCAGAGCTGCGTTCAACACTATCAGAATCCGCTCCTCCATTTTCAATGGTTAAAATTGGGTTGCCGAATTTAATCGTGATCGTATGAGCATAAATGATGAACCCCGTAGTGAACGTCCAAAAACTGTTACTGTTTCGGATATGATTGAAAAAGTCCACCGTTTCATCTTGAATGACCGTCGATGAGACAGCAAACTTTGTAGGTATCTCAAATGATAGTGTGGACAGAATTTTAATTGAAGAATTGGAAATAAAAAAATATTCGGCGCGTTGGGTGCCATGGGTACAAATCGTTTGAGCGTTTCTCGCGACATTTTCACACGTTTTTACCGCAATCAGAAGGACTTTGTACGCCGTTTCATTACCGTCGATGAAATCTTGGTCCACCATTACACAACGGAAACCAAAGAACGATCCAAACAGTGGACAAAAAAGAAGATTCTCCGACACCAAAGAAGGCAAAAATGCTTTCGTCAGCACGTAAGGTTATAGCAACTGTTTTTTTGGGGGATTCGAATGGAATTATTTTGGTTAACTACTTAGAAAATGGGTAAATAATCAATGGGCAGTATTGTGCCAAATTGTTTCAACAATTAAGTGACAAAATCAAAGAGAAGCGGCCCCATTTGGCAAAGAAGAAAGTGCTCTTCCATCAGGATAACGCTTCTGCCCATATGTCGATTGTAATGGCAAAAATTCATGAATTTGTATTTGAATTAGTACCACAATCGCTTTATTCTCCAGATTAGCGCCCAGCTATTATCATGTCTTTCCAAACCTGAAAAAACTTCTCGGCGGTAAAAGATTTTCGTCTAATTCCGAGGTAATCGGTGCTGCAAATAACTATTTCGAGGATTTAGATTCGTAGACCTACAATTAAGGCATTACTAATTTGGAATATCGTTGAAATGAGTGTGTTGAGCGAGCAGGAAACTATATTAAAAAATACAATATTTTTTGTTAAGAAAACTTTCTGTTAGGCCACCTAGTTTTCGAACCACTCTCGTAGATAGTACGCTCCTAGCGCTCAGCACAATATTCGCCTCATTACATATGAGTGAGCACTTGTCCACAGTCTACTTGAACACAATCTAAATTAAATCTGATAAATCTTTAATGAACTTATTCACTGTGTCTGACAATGGTTGCTTTTTCGAACTACATACATACTACATACGACGTACAATTGTCTGTACATCCGAAGGATTATGTACTGCGATCGATGATCAAATTATATATCTCGATATAGATAGCACCCTCCTAGGGCGCAGCGCAGTGTCTGAATTTTACTTCATAAAAACATGTCTACAACAAAAAACATCATTGCGACAAACAATAATCAATTTTGTACTAATAATAATAATAGTACTAATAATAATACACTTTATTTTAGGAACAAGTCAAACTAAGATAAATACAAAAATAAAAACATTCATTAAATTTAGAATAATTTTCCTTTAACTTTACTCACATAATACTTCAAAACTTAAAACAAAACAAATTCTTCTAAACTAAATCGTACCAGTACCAGTTCCAACCGTCATTACGCGCATGCCCGGTGAGTGACTAGCATTTGTGTTCAAAATACTTCAAACCATTGGAATTGCCGCCGAATGTGAAATAGTCAATCGTTTCTTAAACGAAAAGACGTGAAAGTGACCCAAATTGATCGGCAGATCAGTCAAGTGTATGAATTCCATTAATCCTGACTCTATAAATGTTCAGTAGTCCCTCAACTCAACAAATTACACTGGCCGACAAAAACAAAAATTTTGTAACATAAAGCTGAATAGCGTATTGTAGTAGAATGAACCTATCTAAATACGAAAATGGCTAAGAAAAAGTTGGAACACGTAAGGTTTTCTTGTTACATTAGACAAACCACATGTATAACGGTACCATGTAATATTTATAGAAAAAATGATTTAACAAGCTTTTAACCTTGTATATCGACTATATTTATAATTTACATTAAGCTGACATCTAAGAAAAAAGCAAACATCAAAAATATTTATTTGGAACAGTAATCACGCATCATGGCTGAATGCCATCGTCCTTGATACCGAATTTCCATTATCCTTATATATTGATGGAATCTTTCACCCTGTTTGTCGCTGACGGCACCCAAATTCTTAGGAAAAAAATGATAAATAGGAATGGAGAAAATAAATTTTTAATGATATTCGGCAACCAAGCGATTTGTAGAGTCTAAAAGCTTATTAACTAGTTTTTCGCAATTAGCAACCATATTGTTCCCTAAAAAATCCCCACTACAAATGAATTCCAAACTCTGAGTTATTGCGCAGTGAGCTTTTCTATAAAATTAACATCGTCCAGGGTAATTTTCTAATTTGTGGTCCAATAAAAATGCCTTCTTTTAATTTGGCATAACTTAACTTGGTTAAGCCTTGTCTTAGGTATTTAAATCCTTTACCTTCTTTAATCATAGCCTTCATAAAGCTTTTTATCAGTTCAAGTTTAATATGAAGAGCAGACAAAACAACATTTTTTGGTCGACAAGGAACAAGGAACTCAACATGTTGAGTTCACGGTTACAATTCACTCCTTTCCACTCAAATCTTAGTTACATAATTTTCACTCACTGCACGAGTGTGCCACAAACAAAGAAAACAGCAAAATTTTGTAAATCTTCCCTGCAAGTCCTAGTAAAATTGCTAGCTTTTAAATCCCCATATATGTGCCATTTGTATCGGTTGTAATTTATTGCATCTAAAAGGATGTGCATATTTTCATTCAATTCATTAAATTTCCATTATGTAATAACACAGCTTTTAAATTATACTTCGATGAGTCTATCAACAAGCGCCACTCACAGGGAGAATGCTCGATGTTGAGTTCCTGCATTAAACCATCGATATCAGTTCAGGCACGTAACGAATTATCCATACTGTAAATTGTAGAAAACGTAGCATTTCTTTTCCTAAAAGTCGTAATTTTTGTTTCTTTGGCTAGGAAGTTCCAATCCTTAAGACGAGCAGTAAGAAGTTCTGATTGCTACTTTGACAATCTCAAATCACGTACTAAATTATTTACTATAGCTCGCCGGAACTGGGACCTGGAGTAAAATTGGAGTCGGTACACTGTTCTTCGGAGCTGCCTGATGGTGCGTTACTAGCTCTATTATCTCCGAAAATAACATCTTCCTAATCTAAAGGTGCAGTCGGTACTGGTAGGTCTGCATTGTGAGGAACAGATCTTATGACAGAAGGCAAATTCGGATATTCGTTCTTGTGCTTTTGTAATGTAAAATTACTCCTATTCTTACATATATTTTTATGTATTGTATCGACTTAGAACTAAAATTATATTAGAAATTATTCATGTATAGAGCTGAGGATGTTTGCGGTATAACCATGGTTATATCATGTAACCATAGTAATTTACTATGGTTACATGATATAACCATGGTTATACCGCAAACATCCTCAGCTCTATTCATGTATTATAATTATTATTTACGCACACATCGTACAGACAGCATCTACTAAATAGTTGTCATAAATTAGAACACATAGAAAACATAGATTTTCCATTTAATGTATTTGTTATTCTTTCCTTTCAATATTCAATATTCTCAGGACTTAAATTTATTGCGTATACCAAAACCTTGTCTTTAACGTTTCCACTTAAAAACACATAAACATAGTGCATATGGCGTACCTTCTCTTATCTTTAGTTGCGTTTCATACATACAATTTAATCGAAGTCTAACATCTAAGTCCCAAATCAAATACAAAAACCAATGTCGATACTTCTAATTCAAATATAGTTATTTTAATATATATAAATATTAGTATTATTAAGAATAGTGTGCTACACTTTTCACGACCAAAGCAAAATATAACAAGTAAATTCGTGGTCGCGAGATGTACTGCAGGGCCTCCCTCTCTGGCCCGAACCTACCTGATGGTGGTCGTCCCGTGGAAAATACTCTGCCGGCTAGCTCTAACGTTATCGGAGAGTGTCGCGAGTTCCAAGGACGCTTGATGGTAGATAAGACGCCACCGTATTATGTTCCTGCAAAGCACCCCCGAAATACGAAAGTGGGTGGGACTCTGGTAGCTCCACAAGCAAAAGAGTATGCCCCTTTACTACTTTTTACCCAAATCAATTTATTCTTTGCTCTCAAACACTTGAGGGAAAGGTATCAAATAAACACATGTCATCAACAATAACAAAATTTAATAACAAATCAAAGTAGGTTCGGAATATTAAAATGTCATAATAATCAGTAGACGAATGAGTAATTAACAATAGATATATAGAATGAATATAGTTAGCAACATATAGATTATTAACGAATCTGTAATCTTTAGTACGCCATTTTGGACGCTTTGAAAATTTCGAGCGAAAATCCCTGATTTTAGAAAGCCACGCCGTTATCAAATTCGCTGATGAAGGTGGAATGTAGATATTTCCACCGGGTTTTCCTCCAAAATATCGTAAATTTAAAATGCGCAGCTGTGGGGAAAAATGAGTTCGATTGCCCAGCCTTGCACGAGGTTTTAGAACAATTTCAAAGAAATACAGCAGTAAAATCGGTAAAATTCTCACACCAATAGGCGGTAGAATAAAAATTATATCCTATAAAGGATAAAAGAAACACATAAGTAAAAGTTCAAAAGATTATAATACCTCTTACCGCAACGACTAGGTTCACACACAAAGATAAAACACAACCAAAGCCGGTAAAGCTCTCGAACCAAGTGCCGTTCGAACGAGATGCCCGATTAGCGAACGAGGCCCGACATACGTCATACACGTTCGTCGGAAGATTCAAGGTATGGCGACATCTGACGAGCAAAAGAAGTCAGGCAAAAGAGGTTGCCTGAAACACAGGGTTCGAAAACGTATTGAATGAATAGAAAAGTAAAAAGAAAGACAAAAGAGAGAAAAAAAAGAAGTTAATTCAACTAATAATCAAAATAAATATAAATATTCCAACTGGCCTTTTTGCTTCCCATAACGTAACAAGTGTAAGAAACAAGTGTAATGAATAAGAAAATAAAATAAATGTAATAGATAAGCAAATGTATTGTTATTTATCATAAACGGTGGAACAATACACTCTTCTTTTTTGGAATAACATTCAGTCTTTGTCATGCAAAAATAGCAATCTGTATAATGATTTGTGGGTTCTCGCCATACCATTGGAACTGCAGAAGACATACTTTTCTCTTCCCTTTCATCCACTCCACCAATGACACGTTACAGCTGACACAGCATATATGGGCCACTGCTTGTTCTGATCTCCGATTTAAACGCCAAAATAGGCTTTTTTCACATTTTCAGAAAATGGTCTGGCTTGTTACTTCACCAGAAATTCTCCACAAATATAACAAAACTTATCAGGAGAAATTTTGCAACCACAGCGCGTTTCACTTGACATTGTCGTCGTTGGAAAAACTTTCGCAACTGTACGTAACCACTCACTTCGAAAATCAAGCGAAGACTGAATAAGTGAATTATGTTTCAAAATGCACTGTTTTAAAATGCATTACTCTTAAATGACACCCCATAAAATTTACTACCTGCCAATATAGAAGGGTCTAAAGAGCCCATTGAAAATTGGACCTATTAGGGCTTCATGAATATTTTTTCTGTTATTAGAAAGGTATTAGCGTTGTGAACATGATAGGCTGAATTGTGTTACAAAAATCGTGTCTGCCAGTATTATTTTACCACAACAGCTTTAACAATAATTTGGGAATAAAGTAATCCAGGTCAGAGTCACGCAACCAATGTGTGCAATACATTGGAAATATATTATCTAAATAGTGTGTTAAATATTAATTAAAAATGAAATATCTTGTCCTTTTTATTTATTGTTATCGTTCTGTTTGATGTCGTTTACACCACATATTTTCGAGTCCTAAATTTTTGTTTCAAGAGTCTACACATGAGCATTCACATACACTGTACTGCTAATGACGAAATTGAACATTAAATGAGCTCAATTTATATTAGCTACGTGTAGCACCAGATTTTTTTTCTTTTTATGAAACCTTTATCAAAAAATGTGACGTTACTATTTTATAAAACAAGAAAGTAAAAAAGTGCTCTCACTCTTTAATGTATGAAAACCTTTTGACATTCTGAGAACCTTTTATGAACGAATAATTTATATTTTAGGAATAAAATTAAAATTTACCTGCCACTTATTAAGAATTTAGCACTTATGTATGCACATTTCGTATGAAAACGTCGAAACTTTTGCGTGGGATTAAAGCGCATAGTAGTAGTCAGAAACAACCTTTCATTACAGTAACAGCAAACTGAATTAAATCTATTTAATAAATTCACAAAATATCAATTTCTATGGAAAAGTTAAACAAACCGGTTCTATGAGAATAACTAATATCTCGATGTCAAAACAAAATTGATAAATTAAAAAAATATGTTTATCTGATACTTTGATTTATATGTTTACTTTAAAAGATTATATGCCAGCGATATACACATTTGGATGCCATTAATTTCAAATTTTTTAACTTGGGTTTATACGTTTGCAAATTTTATATTTAGAATTTATCATTTCAATTCAGTGTTTAAATATTATTGCATTCTGTAGTAAAACTTACTATGTGTAATGTATTTAAACATCCTTAACATTATAATCGATATTTCACAAAATAGTATTTTATTTATCAAGAACGAAAAGTGACATTTTAAAGGACGAGAAAGTTGTCAGCCGAAGACGGAATTACTTGCGAGGATCTTCAAAAACACATTTCATTCGTGGTGAATACAACGGTTTATTTCATACTGCAAATTTAATGAATTTTAAATAAAAAGAAATGAATTTATTTCATACTCATGTCAAAAATGATATTTATATCTCGTTTATTTATATAACGTTTATTGAATCTAAAAATCCTACATATCAGTATAATACAAAAGAAAAAGGATATAGGATATGTCAAAAAATATACATACGTACAGCAGACCGATTTTCATGTGGCCGGTTAGAAGTACCGCCCTCGATATGCGCACGAAATTCATAGGCAGGGGAACCCCTGGCATTCAGTGTTTTACATCGTTTTAAGCGATAAACACAGTAGTGCAGTGCCGTATTAAGGTAGTGAGTAATGGCGTTTAAAAGTAAATTAAATAAATGTGTTTTACACAGTCAAACTCGTGAAGTGATCTCAAATGTATTTAAATATATGCAAGAAGAAAAAACTTCAGGGGTACTCAAAATTCCACTGGATCAGTTATATGAACGCGTTATTGCCGCAACGGGTGTTTCTGAGAGAAGTATTATACGGATTGTTAAAGAAAAAAGTGAAATAAACGCTGGTGCCGGTTCATCTTTTACATCGCCAAAGAAAAATTAAAAAAAAACCAAGCCCAAAACCGACTTAGACGATGCAGATAAAGGTCTGCTGCGTAGAACAATTTTAAATACCTTTACTGTTGACAAAATTGTGCCTACAATGCCAAACATTCTAAGAAAATTTAAAGAAACAGGATACACTGGAGGAATAGATTCTCTTCGGAAAGTAGTAAAAGATATGGGCTTTCGTTGGAGAAAAACAAAAACCAACAGAAAGTTGTTAATGGAAAAGCACGACATTCGTCAATTAAGAGTGTCTTATTTGCGTACCATTCAAAGCTACAGAAATGAAAAAAGACCGATTATATATATGGATGAAACTTACATCCACAGTTCTCATACCGTGGCTACTTGTAGGAGTGACAATTCCAATGAAGGATTAGCAAGGCCTATATCAAAAGGTCTAAGACTAATTATTGTTCATGCTGGCTGCGAGACGGGATTCATTCCGAATGGTAAATTGATTTTTAAGTCTAATACCACAACGGGAGATTATCAACACGAGATGAATTATGAAAATTACAAAAAATGGTTGTTTGAAAAATTAATTCCAAACCTGCCTCCAAAGTCTGTCCTAGTAATTGACAATGCTTCTCATCACAATGTCCAAAAAGATAAACCACCGAATTCTAATAGCAGGAAATCAGTTATGATAGACTGGTTAAGGTCTAAAAATATTTACTTCGACAATAACATGCTCAAGCCCGATTTATATAATATTATTAAAGTACATAAGCCAACATTTAAAACGTTCGAGATAGATGAAATGTTAACACAACGTGGCCAGTGTTTTGCGATTACCACCATACCACCCAGATTTGAATCCGATTGAGTTAGTATGGGCATCTCTTAAACAATATGTGGCACAAAAAAATGTATCATTCACTATTAGATATGTTCAACAGTTATGTGATAACTTTTTTGATGAATTTAGTGCTGCTGAATGGAATAAATGTTGTGACAAAGCGATAAAGTGGGAGCAAAAGTTTTTGGAAGCGGAACCTCTCATAGACGAAGTTACAGACCAGTTCATTATTAACTTGGGTAAAGACTCTGAATCGGAGAGCGAAGAGGAAGTCAGTGATAGTGATTCTGCATAACTTTTTATATAATTATATGTATAATTTACCGTAATTTTTTTGAAACTTTGTTATTGTTCATTATTGTTTTCTCCTATACTTATTTTTGAGTATTTATGTATTATTTCTTATTGTAATTATTATTTTCAATGTTATTTCCAATAATATTAGTATTAATAATATTCTTTTCTCCGCGACTATTAAATAATGTTATTACAAAACTCGCCTACGCTCGTTGAAGAATATACTGTTCTTTTGTACATATAGAAAGTTTACAATGTGATTATAATGAGAAAGAGATTAGCATAAACGTTATTTGCCAATAATTCAGTTAATTATCCAAATTAGTTTTACTTAATCCTAAGCCTTTCTACCGTTAAGTGTAGCTAACAATCTTATTCAGTCATCCCCTTAATGTGATGTTAGTACGCTATTAGCTAGTAGGTAAGGTAAGACATTTTATTTAAACATGTTACATGAAACCATGCGTTTTATTTTACTTTTATTTGCCTTAATTTAGTAAAATACAAACCATTATAAACATGTTCAACAATGTGATTTTCTGAATTTATCCCTTACTACGTCCCAATGCACGACTCGCACAAAGAGTTTGCATTTCATTTTTCCGAATACTGTCTCTATCTAACAGTGATCCTTACTTGACGCACGTACAAATTCTCCCACCGGCCACATGAAAATCGGTCTGGTGTATGGTAATATGATAATTAACACTTAAAACGAAAAGTTTTTACAAATAGCAAGAAGAACAAAACAAAATCTATAAAAAATTCATTATCGAAACAAAAAAGTAAACATTTGTTAATTTAACTATCAAGATACTCTTTCGTAGTATAAAAACAATGTGTCAGCATGTAATTTTTAATATAGCTTTTAAGAAGGCCTATTTGTGCAATATGTTTAATATTTTGTGGTAACTTGTTATAAAACTTAATTCCTATTAATAAAGGATTATGTTCAGACAGAAGCAAGTTGTGAATAGGTGTCTGAAGGTCATCTTTGCGACAAGTGAAGTAACTATGAAATTGATTATTTTTTGACAAGGTATAAAAATTCTGATATCCAATTAATAACACCAGACATGGTAAAGGCAATATAGTTAGAATCCAAAACCACGGTCTACAGGATTCAGATAATTTCAACCCTATTACGAGTATGATACATATAATTCGTTTTTGCAGTTTAAAAACTCGTTGCATACTGGATGAGAAACCGCAAAAGGCTAATCCGTAACATAATCTAGATTCGAAAGCGGAGTAATAGTAAGTCAATAATATTTCTCTTTGCACCAAATAACGTAATCTGAATAAAGCATAACCTACACTTGCCCATTTCTTACACAATTCGTCCGTAGTCGATACCACGTCAAGGCATTATCCACGTACATAAAAAGAAACTTACGACACTACTAGGGACCGGACGCGTCAGGCCAAAATTATGATGGACCATATAAATAGACTATAACATGGCTAAGTATAACACCCAGTTATTGAATAGCACTATTCATTTGGTTAACCGCACATCTGCTTTTTGCCATTGAATTTCGACCCAATAACATCAATTTTACAGTAAAATTCCTTTATTCATAAGCGTAGATAGCGTGAGGAGTTTTTAAAAATTATTTTATTTATTAGTTTATATTTCGTAAGATAAATAAAGACGGTTAGTTAGTTTCTTTTTTTTCATTGTTTTAACTATTAATTACATATTTCGCAATTTTTGTAATAGATCCTGTTTAATATCGTTTCTTCCAATCTACTTCTCCCAATTATTTTGACGTAAGTGTCCATTAAATTTCGTTAAGCTTCAATAACTTACGCATACATTTTTAATTTTCATTTATAGAGATCTAGAACATTGTTTAAGTTACTTTTTCGGATATGATATGGAAGAACGTCGAGAATGGCATCGTGAAACAGTGGTGAGGTGGATTAAGGGTAAAACTGATTGTATGTCCATTGTCAGTGATTCCGAAATTTATTGATATTTTCCTTAGCCGTCCTATTTCTTAATATTCATAATTAATAAGAAGGCATTTACACACACACGCACGCACACATATCTTTACACAAAATTCGAAAGCTTCAATCTGTTTCTCCTAAATTAAATTTAAATTTACTGTTTTTGAGCGTTGCAGCCGGCACTAGGATGACTAAAAATTTTAAAACGATTAACTATTAGCGAATATATTTTCTGAATCAGAAACACCATTCTGTTTACAACTAGTTTGCGAAATTAAGGGCAAAAGTGCGAAATTTTGTGAAGGCAGTGCTGTGTTGTTACGACAGACATCGAAACCACAAGATTCAGGTATCCATAAACATTAACACGAAACTGGTACATGAAATCTCGTATTAACACTTCTCTTTGAAATAATTTTAGGCTCAAAATAAAGGCACCATGTTAAGTGGAGCAAAGGGATGCTTAGGAAATTTGGTTTAAGTGTTTCAAATTCCGCTTACAACATCACAACTGGTAAAGAAACTTGTTTTTATCACTAATAGCCAAAAACTATACGTCGATCAGTTGTTTTGATGGTCGGAAATGATCTTAACCCCTTCACATCCAGTACTCCACATGTGGATATTTTAAATATGCTCGCTGGGTACCATAATATCCACATATGGATATCTTTATTATGGGCTTATATCATCTAGCAGGGAACTGGTATATAGGCTGTAATGAGATTATCCGACTGGTATGGCACACAAGCCATCCCCACCAAAAATTTTTCAAGACCCAAAATAATTTCGCAGGAATATTTTAACTGTTAGTACCTGGTTAATCAAGCTGGTATACGGTCGTATACGTCTCTAAATTGAGTTTTGGCGGGAAAGTGTGTTTTATGGTATTTTTGAGTGTTTTTTCGACTTACGCTGTTGTATTGTAAAATCCTAAATATGATGAATGACCAGGATTTTTCTACAGATAGTAGTGATGATCCGGAGTACGTATTGAGTGATAATTCAATAAATAGTGACACAGATGAAACGTATTCAAAATCCGATGATGACGAATTTGGTGAGAACGTGACCATGGACGATTGGGAAGTTTTAAGTGATCCTTATTCCGATCAAGTTCCTAGACCATTACTAAATTTTTCTTCTGAATATGATTTTCACCCTGCCATTGATTTTGAAGAATGCAAAGATCCAGTCAATTCTTTTGAATGTTTTGTAAGCCCAAATATCGTAGCAAAATTATGTAAGTAGACAAACAGAAGAGCTGAAATGTATTTTCAACAAAATACAAATTCATTAACAGTTTATGGCGTTCAGTGGAAGATTCTCGAAAAAGAGGAGATGTATGTTTTCCTCGCACTTCATTTTCTTACTGGATTAGTAAAGTGCCCTCGCATTACAGATTACTGGAGTAGTAACATTTTGTGCGCTGGGCCAAAAGTTTTCAATAAGTCTATTATGAGTCGAAACAGATACCTTTCTATACTTAAGTTCATTCGGTTTTCTCCACCCGAAGCAGCAAGAAAAAATGCTCCAAGGACCAGACTTGGAGTTTACATGGCTATGCTCAAAGAGAACTGCATGACGTTAGTTGACCCAGGACCAGTGTCTGCTATCGATGAACATTTGATGCTTTACAAAGGCAGATTGCACTTTCGCCAATTTATTAAAACAAAAAGAAGTAGATTTGGCATAAAACTTTTTGCAATGTGCCCAAGCGCTCCACATTTGCGAGGATATACTTGGAACTTCTGTTTGTACATAGGAAAAGACAATTTCAATGTATCTCATATTCAAGGCACCGAAAACCTTTCGACGCCGAAAGAATTGTCGTGCATTTAGCCCAAACCGTACTGAATAGTGGCCGAGAAATTATTTTGGACAATTGGTATATTTCCGTGCGGCTTTCGCAATTTCTACTGACTCAAGGAACCTATTTGACTGGAACTATAAGAAGCAATCGTGGAGTTCCTGCTCAGTTAACTAGAATTCCATTGGAAAGGTACCAATCATGCTTTGTGCGGAAAGACATGCAACTGCTTATTAGGTATAAAGACAAGAAGGACGTATACTTGTTGACAAGTAAGCATACTGCAGGGTTTTGCGAAAAATCACGTTACATGGTAGGCGGCAAGTTAGTTCAGTTTAAAAAACCTGCCCATATTGAATTTTATAATCAGAATATGGGTTCTGTTGACGCCGTTGATCAAGATTTGGAACCATACAATTCTTTACGAAAAAGCTACACTTGGTTTACAAAAGTGGGCTTTCAACTAATGTTACAGATGCTTCTAAACTCTAAGGTTTTATATTGTAATGCAAAAAACGATTTTCATATTCCAATGTATGATTACATAAAATTGTGTTGTAATTGTATTCTGCATAAATACAGTGAAGGGATAATCGTCCTTCGACTTCAAAAGGAAGTGAACATGTTATGGTTAATTTGCCAAAGGTAGATGGAAAAAAGCGGGCATTGCGAAAAATTTGCGTTATTTGCCGAAGACATAACCAAAGAGAACTCACAAGGAATATTTGTATCGAGTGTCCAGATAAGCCAGGGCTATGTTGTGTGGAACACTTTCAAGAATACCACAAATAAACATTATTATTTTAACAGTTTATCAATGCTAAAAATATTTTTTTAATGCGAATAAAGTACTTACTTTCAAAACATATATCGTTAAATTAATTTTAGATGTATATCCAAATGTGGATATTACGGTATAGCACTATTATCCAAATGCGGATAATATGGTATGGCACTATTATCCACATGGTGGATATACTGGTATAAGCCTAAAATATAAATGCATGCCGCCATTTTGTTTTTGAGTTTTATAAAATAATTTAACTCTGGTTAAAGATGTAAGCCATCATGTAATCATAATTCACAATTTTTTATTCTTTTTTGTCTGGTATGTCAGAGTGTCTTTTTAAAATGCACCTGGATGTGAAGGGGTTAAACGAAGAAGAGTTGTTTGTTCTTGCAGTGTTTCAAAAAAGTTTAAACTTACTGATAATGCTGATATTAGTACATTAATTTGTCAGAAATGTATAACGAATCGTATAAAATAATCAAAATCATCGTTTCATCCGTCATCATGACAATGCCGGCACTCACGCAACCGATTAAACCATCAAATATTTGAAGGTGAAAAACACGAAATTTATATCTAATTGTCTTGATAGTCTTCGTCTATTACCTTGTGATTTTTGTTGTTGGCGTTTGTCCAAAACGAAATGCATGAAGAACGATTTTGAATTCCTAAAACTTCGACATTTTAAACTAAATATTTCCAGAATTGCTTCGATCATTTGTAAAAGTTCATAAATCTTAAAAATCGATTACTATGAAAAGCGATAATTGTTCTCTTTGTAATAGATTTTCTGAAAACTTACGCAGCAACCCACGTATGTCTACTAATTTTTTAAAATGTAAAAATCCAATAACGATTTGCAAAATCTTGAACATCCTGATGGTTTAAAAAAATCATTTGGAGTTCAAGATAAATGTATATATTTATTAAACAAGTTTTTGAAGTTCGTTCGAATAAAAATTAAAAGAACAATTTGAAACTTGAACGACGCTTTAAATTAAAGTGTCTTTGTATAAGTATGTAATTGCTATTTCGATTATAATAGACGTAAATTTAACATTCAATACTTAGCACATAATATTTCTACAATATTTTGATTACATCACGATTATACGTTTAACAAACGAAGACGTGCTCCAGGTTCCGTGCATGTAATTTTATTTTCGAAGACGATACTATTGACTATTTATTCACCATTACGTCAAACACAAAGAAGGAAAGGTTAAGTCACTAGTGAGTTAATAGTTTATTACCGTTGAGATTGTTTAAAACCTTTCCATTCACGAGAGTTTTGACCTTTAATTGTTGTTTCGTTCACAACGTACATACAGATACATACGTTTGCCTTTATATACCTATTATTTTAATCTACTAAGAAAAATACTTCTATTAATATATCTATGAAGTTAAAAGCAATTCTCTATATGAGGAAATATCTGAAAATAACGAGACTGATGCTGTAGTATAGAAATGAAACATTTATTTAGAAAACTTCAACAACTATTCCTTCGAAGTACTCTCCGTTCTGTACAATACACTTGTCCCATCGTTTTATCTACTTGTCATAAACATATGACAAACCATTTTTTGAAAGTCTATTTAGTATACCCATCACCGCGTTGTTGAGCTTTAAATTCAACTCAAATTTTCGACCTCTTAATTCTTCTTTGACTTCTGAAAACAAATGAAAGTCACATGGAACAAAGTCAGATAAATAGGGAGGGTGAACCATAATTTCCACCACAAATTCTTCAAGTGTTTGTTGACAAATCGCTAATCTGTGGGCCGGAGCATTGTCGTAATGCAGGATCTAACTGATGTCTTGATAAAGCGGTCGTTTTGTTCTTTAGTTTTGCCTTTTCAAGGTTCTTCAAAGTACATTAGAATAGTACTCTCCTGTTGCTGTCTGTTGTCTAGGTACAATGTGATCATAAACAATGCCCCATTTATCAAAAAAATTAAGAGCACTACCTTATCGGCGCTTTTCACAGTTTTCGCCTTCTACGGTCTTGGACTGCTTTTGTGCTTCTATTGCATACTTTGAGACTTTAATTCATGGTTGTAATGATAAAATAAACTTTTGTTACATGATACTATATTGTTTAAAAACTGTGGATAATATTGCAGTATCCTTTTCCACGGCCGACAAATTGTCACTCAATTGGTTTTTTGCTCGTCGGTCATCACTTTTGGAATCCATTTTGCCGCGACATTTCGTTACCCTAAATCTTCATGAATAATTATTTGAAATGGAACAATAAAACAAATTAACAACGTCAGAAATTCGACATATGCCAATCCGACGACCATTTGGGTCGAAGTCCTTAATTTCTCCAATTTTTGAATCAATCCGTGCAGTTGGTGGTCGCCCGCATCGAAGTTCACCTTCCACTGATTCACAAACATCTTTGAATTTCTTATGCCACTCAAACACTCTACATCCTGATCAAATATCATCTGGGTATGCAATTTTAATCATTTTAAAAGTTTCTTCAGTTGAAGTTTTACCTAACCAAAGACAAAATTTTATCGCATATCTTTGCTCCACTCTCATTTTTCGATGGGTACGTCAAACACTGATAATTCAGTAATTAATTTGTAATAAACGTCAAAAGTTAAATCAAAGCCTACTTGAGTATAAGTACATTAGAGATGAGGGTTCCATTCTATTATTTCTGTTATAAAATTCTAGTTGCGAAAGAAGTTATAGCATCAGTCTCGTTATATGTTGATATACCATCCTGTTGCCGTTTTGAATTTTCTTTCTAAATTTATTGCACTTTTTTTTTGCATTTTGGAAGTATTCCTTAGAAATAAATGTGTTGTTTGTAAGGCGCATTCGATATTTTTGCAATATCCTCTAAGTATATCAATAAGTAATTTATGTCTTCTGAAACTGAGATTTTTAACATTTTATCCTATATAATTCATATACTTTTCTAATAAACTAATTATACTAATACTCAGATGTACAGAAATCCGTACTACATATTTACTTTTATCATATTTATGTATTTATTTCCTTCCTGAGCCCTCTTATCGCCTCAATGTTTTCCAAAAGCTGGATATCCTCAATATACACATGTTGATGAATTCGTTTATGACTCTTGGCAAATATGACCATCTATGATCTGCTTAAAAATCTCTTGAAAAAAGATCTTGATAAAAATAAGTGATTCTGAACATCATGGAATTAGCAGTTCTATGAAAATAATTAACTTAACGCTAATTGGAAGGCCATGAATTATTATCATGCCCTCGCCCGTTAAGCGACATAAGATATTTGGCTGTTGGCATTCACCTTAAATGAGACGAAAAACGACGAAACCCTATTTCGGGCCCCGCGTTAGACCCCGAGGGTTTGGCGCGCTTTCGCCCGACTGATTTTAAACCTTTGTTTAACCTCTATATTACTCTTAATGGCATTGTTATATTCCTAACTGTTAATACTATATTTACTATGTTTCTATTAATAATATATTTCTAACAGAATGCAGTTGGTGTCTGCATATGCTTTTATATAAAATTATGTTCGCATAATATCTGTAGTAGCATAGGGTTCCAACCCAACGGGTATACGTAAATTGCACGCCAAACCCCCAGGTCAATGTCATCCTACAGGTATTTTGCACTCCGGTTTCTTCATTGCCCATTAATCTGACCGGTAAATTGCACTCTAAACATGAATGAATTTTCTATCATATTTTATTCCTATACATATAGTTAAAAATCCAACATAAAAATACATATATAAAAATATAGTCACTAAATTTTACAGAAAAAAAAAGAATATAGTTTATTACAAAATACATACAATAGATGTGTGAAATACTATGATACATAGAAATGATCATGTAGTTATCCTTTGGTAGCACTATGGTAAGATATAACTTTTAAGAAGGTAGGTCTCTGTATCTCTCCGCTTACGGATAATGAGTATGCAAATGATTAGAGTGCAAGAGTACATTTTACATGTGGGATTAGGGCGCCGGATTTATAAGTAAAGCTGAAGCGGATTCAATAGCGTGCAAATTACCTGTGCCCGTTCCAACCTGGATGCGCCTTTATTGTTAATTTGTATTAATTCCTAAATTTCGAAATTCTAGATTTCAACTATGTTAGAATGATTTACTACTTTAGTATAATTTAAATCGATTAACTAAATATGCTACACCACGCAAGTCATTTCTTAATTTAAACAAATGTTTGGGAATTACTTACTCTAACCTCTACCTTTTAATACTAGATCAGCGGCAATCCTTTCATATCGGTAACAGAGGTAAATGACTTTGGTAACTTGGTATAATTATAAACTAGTCTTGAATGAGCATATCGATTATATTATCCGTAAGTTATACAAAATGCTGGAATTTGTACATAAAACTTGTAATGTCTTTTGACCTGCAACAGTTTTGACATCTATATATTTCTCTTTTGTTTACGCTTATTTAAACTATGCTAGCCTAGCTTGGAACTCTCAATATATGAGCTATACACATTAATAGATTTCAGAGAATACAACGTGAATTTATCAAATATCTGGGAGTTACTAAACTGATGCTATTTGGTATCTGGATTTCAAATATCGTAGTGAATTCTCCACATTTATTGGCGCGGATGTAAACTGGGCACCAAGTATATGGATTTACCTGCCCTGCAAAAAGGATTGCTTAATCCTACAGGTAATCTAGGCACCAGTACCGTTCTGGTAATGATCGCTTTAAAGCTTAAAGTAAGAAATTAGACGTTAATAAATTAAATAATAATAAACCGAAAAGTGATTTCAAATGCGTGTAAGCGTAAAGCCGTTGATGATATTTCCGAAAAACCAGCGAAAATTATTCGTCGTGAACTAGCTAAGGAACTGCCGGAAACAATTACGATAACAGATTTCACTTATATCCGAAGAAATTTGTACAATGCAAAGAGAAAATTTCTTCCTGGGCCGTTACCACAAAATAAGACAGAAGTCCATGATATAGTGGAAGCTGCTAATGTTAAAACAAGCAAGGATGAAAGTTTCGTTTTTATAAACTGTCCAGTGAGCAATATCATAGTGTTTTCTTGTGAAACGAATGTTAGAAGTTTATGTGGAATGCGTAAAGTGTACATGGACGGTATATTTTCGTATTGTCCAAAATATTTTTTAAAATTATTTACAATCCACGGACTTAATAATGGACATTATATTCCATTGACGTTTTGTTTGTTGCCTGATAAACGCAGTGAAACGTATGCAACATTATTTGAAATGCTAATAAAAGAAATCTTTCGACGTCACTCTACAATATTACGACCAGCTGAAGTTTTTGTAGATTTTGAGAAAAGCATTCACACAGCGGTTCGCGCTATATGGCCATCAGCACAAATCTATGGTTGTCGTTTCCATTTGCACCAATCGTGGTTCAGGAAAATCCAAAGTTTGGGTTTAACAGCAGAATTTAGGAACACAGATTCCGAAGTAGGAAAATGGCTGCGATATACATTTGGATTAACGTATTGGAATCCTGACGAAGTAGGCGATTGTTTCGCATTAGATTTGTTTGCCGAAAAACCTGCTCATGCACAGGCTGGCGAATACGCCGATTATTTATTGGAGACATACATAGAAGACGATGCTCCTTTTCCTCCACATATGTGGGCTACTGCAACTCCATCGATCACTAACACCACAGACGCATGCGAAGCGTTTCATTCCAAACTAAATGAGTCATTTTATTCAGCACATCCATCTATTTATATTTTTATCGAAAAGCTTAAGGAATTTCAAATAGACACTTATGTTAAAATTCAAAGTGTACACACACCAGCAAGAGTTAAAGACACACGCGCAAAACAAAAATTAAGAACTCTAAATGAACTGTGTGAACAACTAAATAATGGAACAATATCACGATTACACTTTGTGAAGTGTATATCATTTTATTCATCAGTATGAGTTCAAATACACTATTTTTTTATTATAGTTTTTATATAATTAAGTATTTGCTTTTATTATTGTTTTCATATGAGTACATATTTTTTATTTTCTATCTTTTTGCTTTTTGCTTCAACTTGAAATACACTATTTCTATATTATTGTTTTTGTTTGCTTTATTCGGTGCCCAGTTTACATACAGCCTCTGCGAGTACATTTTTAGCTAGTGCCCGAATTACTAACGAGATTAAAATTTCAGGTAGGTTAGTGCCCAATTTACATCCAGCCATTTATTGAACACGTTTCCCTTCCATGTACTCTACGAACTGTGTGCTGCCGGCCCTTTCTCTATATACCCTTTTTCCACCTTATTGTTACTACTAATTCTCCGATTGAACGAATCTATAGTGCAATTTAAATAAAAAAATATACCTACTGCTTTGCATATTCGCATTCTTGGTACAAACACATCATGTAAAATCAATTATACGAGTATGTACATGTATTTTTTAGCTAATGGTTCGTTTCCTTTTTTTATATTTCTTTTTCTTTAATTTGAATGAAAAACTATTCATTAAACTGTGCGAGTATATGTAGGATACAGTTTCTGTATTTTACACAGGTGATTTTATTTCTTTTGTTTTGTAATTACAAACTCCACGTAGGCCATGCAGGCCTATAGTTGGGTAATATTCCTCCATCGCTTCCAGGCTTGAATTTTGTTTTTCCAACTTTGGACTTCTTCTTCAACTATATCTATTCGAACCACGTCATACTGTTCTTCTTGGGTCTTTTTCTTTTTTCGTGTTCCACCTTGATCAATATCTATTAGTTTCCTCAATACTTTATCGCAACCATCAACCTAACTGCTTTTAACTATGCACTTACCTCTGATTCTGCATATAGATTTGTTCTTTTCGTATAAATTATATTTCCCTTTTTCCTTCTTGAGATTTTCTTAGGATTTTTCTTTCCCACATATGTTTTATGTCTTATTTCTAACTGAAAATTCACACTCTTTGTTATCATACATGGCAGTTGATCTCATAATATCTCGATACTTTTTGATTTTGTTATTTATATACAGGTTGATTCATTTTCGGCCCTCACCATGGGGATCTCTCTTATTATTGGAGATAGAGTATAGGTTTAAATTTGGCAAAGTTGTTAAATTCTGTGTTTGTTATAAATCCGTAAAGAAAATAGACCAATGACAAATGACCTTCGTTATTAAAAAAAAAAAACGCGAAAACCCCATTTTCTTCTTTTACCTGTAGCACCGACATTTGGCCTTGTAGAGAAAAAATAAAAACACATCCTTGTGGCCAATTCTAAACCTCTATCCAGTGGTGTACCCTAAATTTTTGTACGACGTTTCGTTTCTTTCTGGCCATCATCAACTATCTAATTTCTTATAGGCGCCTTATTGGATTTAGACATCTTCAGAAAGAGTTTTTCTTTCGGACTTGCGGACTTAACATCAGGTGATCTCGCAGGCCATTCAACAACTCCCCTATTTCAAATCCAACGGTTTGCAAACTCTTGATTTAAGAAATTTCTAACAACAGTTGCATTGTGTGCTGGTGCGCCATCTTGTTGCCACCATAAATATTGTAATTGATTTAATGGGATATTGTCGTCAAGATAGTCAGATACGTATGTACGTAAAATGTTTAAATATCTTTCTCCATTTAAATGTTCTTCATACATAACTGGTCCTAAGAGACGATTTGCCAAAATACCCATCCAAACGTTTATTCCAAAACGATGTTGTGGTCTTCTAGCCCTGTTTTGTCTGGGATTTTGTACTGCCCAATAGTGCTCCGTATTTCTGTTGAACATTCCAGAATTTGTAAATTTTGTTTCATCTGACCAGATGATTTTGCTTAAAAAATTTTCGTCATTTTCTATCCTTCCCATTAACCAATTACAATATTCTAGCCTTCTCAAATTATCTCCAGGCAGTAAAGAGTGACTAACATGGATCCTTTATGGTTTAAACCTTCTTTTATGTAAAGTTCTCCAAACTCTGGACTGGCACAAATTTAATTCTGACGCTACTTCGCGTGTAGAAATTGATGGATTATTATTTATCTATAAAAATACAAGATTAACATGAAATTTGAAAACAAGCTTTTAATTTACCATTTGTAAAATATCTTGTCGATTTTCATTTAAATTCCTGTTGTCTTGACCATTACGCGGCTTAGTAAACGATCCATTCTCGACCAAATTTCTGTCGAGATCTAGAAAAATGTTACGATGAGGCTGTTGTGGTTCTGGATATAATTGTAGATATCTTGTACTCGCTACTGTTGAATTTCGGTTCGAAGAATAAAAAATACTTATCATATCTCGTTTCTCTTCGTTAGTGTATGACATTTTTGTATTATTAATGAACATTAAATGAAATGTTTGACAGATTGAAATTCCATGGCTACCTTATTTAATCTTATAATTTATTCTTTCAAATAAAACCTAATGTCAAAAACTTTAGTCAGCATGTCGTACATGGTTGAAATCAGAAAAAAAAACTCTTTCTGAAGGTGTCTAAATCAAATATGGCGCCTATAAGAAATTAGATAGTTGATGATGGCCAGAAAGAAACGAAACGTCGTATAAAAATTTAGAGAACACCGCTGGATAGAGGTTTAGAAATGGCCACAAGGATGTGTTTTTATATTTTCTCTACAAGGCCAAATGTCGGTGCTACAGGTAAAAGAATAAAAAGGGTTTTCGCGTTTTTTTTTTAATAACGAAGGTCATTTGTCACAGGTCTATTTTCTTTACGGATTTATAACAAACACAAAATTTAACAACTTTGCCAAATTTAAACCTATACTCTATCTCCAATAATAAGAGAGATCCCATGGTGAGGGCCGAAAATGAATCAGCCTGTATAATGCACCAGCTCAGCTATCTTCTTTAATCAACCTTCCCTTGATTTCCTTTTCTTCGTTTCTGAATTATCGACAAGTATATAAATCTTTTATGCCTCTCAAGTGCTATGCCCTTTGTTCTATTTAAATCAATAGTTAGGTGTTCCGTTTGCTAATATTGTCCTTCTGTTGGTCCAAATTTAGTATTAATAACACTTCGATTTGCTTTCGTCTACAGACTTCCTGTTTCCGCTTATTTTGCTCTGACTAATATTACTGTATCGCCTGCATATGCTAAAATTTGGCTTGTTCTTGTTTTTAGTTTCAAAAACCTTAAAACTAGCCGCCACTTCTTGTTATTACTGATTTCTGACAGTGTGTTAATCGGAATTGACAGTAATCTCACTGTTTTAAATGTAAGTCAGCTTAGGAATTTGTGAAAATCTTATTATTTAACTTTCTACTGTGTAATTTATACCTGTAACTGAATTTATTTCCATGTCTGTCAAAAATAAAGAAATAAATAAGTATTCTTTCCAAAAGTTATTGAATACAAAGGTTCGATCAATCCTAAAACACGCTATATAAATTTCTTACCTATTTGAATTCCTAGATTATTTCAAATTTGACAAATCTCAAACCCCCAAATTACAAAGAGGTGAATATACAGGCATTATCACACGACACAACTAATTATTCCCTCAGTAATTTAAATTTTTCATTATTGTTTTATTGTTTGTTTCTTCTTTTATTTTAGTTTGCATGCTAATAATAGGTGGATAATCTATTGGTATAATCTTTATGGATGCCAATTCTGTATTATATATTACAATGTTATAAATATCAATCACATTATTATTAAGTTTCAACTGAGAATTTATTATAATTTCTGCCACATTAGATAATTAAGATGGATATAACAATAATTCTCAGGGCAATTCGCTTATAATTTCCTTAGTTCGGTGAGCAGTACGTGGTCTTGCATTTTACTGCTGCAGTAACAGTCAGTTATGCAGCTTTTCAGATCGACTTTTGATGAGTTCTTATTATAATATTGCGAATGAAAGATTTTGGAATATTATTCTGCATTGATTATGATTTCCCTTGGTAGGTAATCTGCGAAGCATTAGTTATTAGCCCTGCGTTGTTCAATCAAATAGCAATTCCAAAAGTCACGGGAAGCAGTTCTCACTTATACATAGTCCATTCATAAATTTTCTTGATATCGAAGCTATCGTAATAGTTTTGCGTTACAACCATTAAATAAAGCTTAAATAAGAAACACATTGTTATTTTACGACAATGCAGTCTTTCGAACACCGTAGCTAATCAGTCACGTATTTTATCCACCAATATCTTATCTGGCACCGCTATTAATATTTTCTTCTATGGACAGATGAAACACGATTTACCAATTGTGGAGTGTTCAATAGGAATAACTATCATCATTGGTCTACTGAAAATCCACATTTGGTAAATCAAAGAAGATTTCAAGTTCGATTTGGTTTTAATGTCTGGTGCGGTTTAATTGGTATGACATTTTGTTTATATTTTTTTTGTTTTTAAAACTCTTTTTTTCGTTTTAGATAATCAGTTAATAGGTCCTTTCATCATTGATTACAATTTAACTGGTCACAGATATTTGGAGCTACTAACAAACGAGATAATGCCTGCTTTGAGGCAAATTATTAATCCCGAGAACATGCAAAACATCTGGTTCCAGCAAGATGGTTGCCCGGCCCATAACACTCGTAACGTGTAACATTTTTTGAGAGAAAACTTTAATGAGAGAGTGATTTCAAATAATGGACCCGTGCAATGGCCTGCGAGATCACCCGACCTTACCCCGCTTGACTTTTATTTATGGGGTACCACTAAAAACGAAGTATTTGATTTTGAACCGCCAGAAACTCGGGAAATTTTAGAACAAAGAGTACTAAATGTGCTACGATCAGTAAACGGAAACACGCTACGTAGAGTTTGTAACTCTACTCGAACAAGGTGTCAAAATTGTGTGGAACAGAATGGTCGTCATATTGAACAATTTCTTTAAGTGAATGTGAACTTTAAGTTCTGTATCTTTACTTTTTATTTCTATAATTTTTTTATCGTTTTGTTTGTTTACAGTATTACTTAGAATATCTTTTCACTTTCATTTGACATTTGTGTTTAATTTTTCAGCCTACTAATTTCATATTAAAGATTAATTTACGTTTTTATTAATATTTTCCTTATAAATAAAAATTTTTCAGGCATGTTATACATCGTTGAAAAGCACATTTTGAGGACTACCTAACAAACCCAAAATCCAATATGGCCTCCATATGAAAAACAAAAGATAGCGGTAATAACTTAAAAACAAATGACAATCGGGGGTTTCTGTTTGTATCAAATAATTTGTTTTAAAAAAGTGTCTGAACAATGTAAAACTTTAGAAGAGGTCAGACTAAGCGTTATCGAGTTATTGAGGAATAACCAAATCGGCAAATTTTTTATTTTTCAAAATATTTTAAAAATTTAAAAAGTTAGGTCAAATTTGAAATGAGATTTGCCGCGAGTATTGAATTCTGCAAAACATTCCCCATTTAGCTGTTATTCTATATCTTCTAATAACCGAGATACCAATGGTGAGCATCGAAATTGGGACACACGGTATATATATATATATATATATTTATATATGGTAAATCTAATCTAAGGTTTACCATATCATACCAAGGTCACGTAGTTATTATATATATATATATGTATATAGAATTCCAGAAAAATTATTTTTTTCCCAATAATTACAGTCGATAAAACTTTATTCTTCGCGAAGCTCTAAAATCAGATGAATTTAATTTTAGGGACTTTGCAAATGAGAGTTTATGAACGTAAACCCAATGACCGTAAAAGAACAATAAAAAAATGGATCTACCTGAAATTTTATTGTTGTTTTTTATGGCATCATCATCAGGTAAAAATTCCGACCGCAAGACGACATCTTTATTTTTAGAACACGAGGGAGCGGAGGATATTTATTTCTTAAAATTTACATATTTTTTGTGTGTTGCAATTCGTTAATATGACGACAGATATTTGCAGTTTTTATTCAATACAGATAGGTATACATTTATTGAAATTGCTCAAATAGTGTTTGTAAAACTTCTCCCTGTAATTTTAATTAATTACACTGCGATTAAACGGCGATCGCATACTCGGTATTGATAACCATGTAATATAATATGGCTAGCAATTTGCATATTCCGCTAAGTCATTTGCGAGGCCGTTATTAAAGGTAACTGTAAATATAGCACCGTGTTCGATAAATGTGAATCATGAGCAACTATGAAACATTGCAAATATTTCGAAAACAGTGCTCGAGAGTGTTTCATATATCAAGGTGTTTAGTTAAATAATAAATGCCTTGTAGCACCACAACATTTAACGTCTATCGCAAAACTTTTTGAAATATTGTATACAGAGTGCATTGGAACGAAGAAGAAAATATTTTGTAAAGCGATTTTGTAAAGCGGGTTAGAAATGGGCAAAGCATAACATTACTAGAACAATTTTTGGTTACATACAAACAGTGTCGTACGGGAGATTGTTCAAAGAATAATGGAATTTACATGGTACATCACTTTGCATCCTTGAATTATATAATACTGTTTTTGGTGGATCATAAACGTCTTTATTGCGAAATACCGATGTATTTAATGAATACTAGTGCTAGTAGCGATTACCTGCACATAAAATAAGTTAGTTTAAAGAAGGAATTCATTGATCTATTAACCATTGTACGCTATAGACGTACATATATTTAAATGATTTCTCCATGTTCTGAACTGCAGTACTTTGACTTGGACTGATGTTATGAAAATCTACTAACAAAAAGAAATAATAAAAACTTGAATTTAATTTGTGTCTGGCGTAAATAAAATAAAATATTTTAAATATTTAGTTTTTCTTTTATCATTACACATAGGTATAATGCATTGACTGACTTATTTTCGTTTCCAATTACACATAGGCATAAATATATGGTGACGTAGGCAACCAGTTATACACCAATATCTAGTACAAACAATAGATTAATTCTTAAATAGATTGCCACTAGGAGAAAATAATTTTTTTTTAATGTCACATAACTGAATTTTTATTCATTAGAAACATCTTAAATTAAATATATTTTATTGAAGAATAGACAATTTATTTAAATCATGGATACGTATAGCAAAGACGAAAAAGTTTCAATGGTAATGGTATCAGAAGCAGGAAGGTCAGAGACATGTTTGCCGTTAATTGTCCTAACAGGCCTATACCTTGTGCAAGACAATTTTAAATATTTATAATAGATTCAAAGAAGATGGTTGTTTTCTAAATTCCCCCCAAAAAAAATATTAAAATCAATTATGTGTTAACAGAAGACATGACGCTGAACATCCTCTGTTATGTAGAAGAACGGTCTGTAGGATCGCTTTTAGATGTGTAGATTCAGTGTACAGAACCCTGAAAGAATTTAAATATAAGACATATAAGTTATCAAACCCTCAGGAGCTTTTCGAAGAAGATAAAGTGAATCGAATTGATTTTTGTGAAAAAATGTTTTCATTTAACATGAAAACGAAGCAATTTTAAATAAAATAATTTTTACTGATGAAACTACATTTACCATAAATGGTGAACTCAACTCTCAGAATTTTCGGTTTGTATCCTACATTTATCCATTGATAAATACTAAATTTTCTTTTCATTAATCCATCAGGTATTACTCCCGTACAAATCGTCATGCCCAAAACCTAACCCTAACACGGTACCCTCAAAAGTCAATGTCTGGATTGGAATAATAAGCGATAGACTTATTGTCACATTTTCTATTGACGGTAATCTCACTGCAGAAAAATATTTGAATCTCTTACGAAGCCACATTATTCCAAGAATTGAGATACTAAATGTTGATCAACTTTGGTTCTAAATGGATGGGGCTCTGGCACATTCTACTCACGCCGTCAGGAATTCTTCAAGTAACACATTTCAAAGACAGAGGTTTGGCATGTTTAGCCCCATACCATGGCCCCCGAGATCAACTGATTTATATACAAATAATTTCTTTCTTTGGGGTTACCTACAAAGCAAAATTGATAATAACTTGTGTTCGGTTAAAGTAGATTTAATTTTGTATTTTTAGTTTCATTTAGATATAAGCAAACAGATGTAGGTATAATGATGTTAATGTATTCAATCCTAGTTTTAAATTATAAAGTGTATATAGAAAAGGTCTTGGAGTTCAGATATATTTAATGTTGTCAATTACCTTAGGCCTGGTCAGGTATTACATTTCTTTATTCATTGTCTTGTTTTCTACAGTCATAAAAACTATTTATTTTATTACAGGCACAATCCTCTGGTTAACCCATCCATTTAGTAGTTGTAAATGTATTTGTATAATAGAATAAGTTTTATTGACATATTTCTTGTTATAGATAAAGTATTATATTATTATAATAGATTAAATAGTTTTGGTTCGATGCGATTCTGCGAACTATTATGTTATCTCTAACGCACTTCCTGTGCATTGTATATTTATTATTTTAAGAGATATTTTATTTTCTATAATTAAGGGTTTCCGGCGTATATTGTTCATTTTAATACATTGGTGACGTTGGAAACAACAGCATATGCTTTCCTTGGAAAGAAGGTAAAAATAATTGTATAGAAATTTCTGTATAATCAATTTCGTTGGTTTCTCCCTCTCTTATGACTGGCGGGGACAAAACTTTCTTGCCTAAAAATTAGTAAATGAAGAAACAGTTCCAAACAAGATGTCCTAAAGCTCACTACAGTTCCAATTACGATCTCTTCGAGTTAACTACAGTTCTAGCTTAGGTCTCAGTGATCTAACTAACAGTTCCTACTAAGATCTCAGTGATCTAAATAGGAGCAAATATTATTTATTAGCCAGTTTTCTCGTTCTTTAGTATTAAGACCAGATACTGCATTTGTATTAAGTTAACGGAACTCCAAGACTAAATTTGTAAATATATTATTGTTATTCAAAAACTATTGCATTATTTCAACTCATACTTCGGTCAATACATACCGAACTTCCTTCAAACCAGGAGGAAGAAACAACTTGCAAATTCATAACTTGAATGAATTGAAAGAACGTATACTTATTGCATGTGGTGGAATAAATCCAGAATTTATCCCGAATACCCTTCGTTGCTTTCAAAATCGCCTTTCTTATTGCCTTGAAAGACAAGGAGGACATTTCGAAAATTTGCTATAAACACTTCCGTTATGCTGTTTTGTTTATCTTAATTAATAGTTAGAATAAATTAATTTTTTCATTCAAACTGATATTTTCTTTCTTTTCTAAAAACATAACCTAATTCTTTGCGACTTTATTTCCTTTGGTACAACCCACTGTTGCCAGTAGAAGTATTATTGTCAAACTAGATTCTAGAAAACTTTCGCGATAAATTTTATGTTTCGAAATAGATTTAAAGAGATTCATGTATATTCTGTATGACAATCTAAATAATTTATCTTTGAATGCTTAAACCTTCATATCTTTAATAGCTAGAAAGTATAGTAAGATGAACCTCATTGAGTTATATCTTTAGATAATAGGAAAAGGTTGGGTGTAATTTTAATCAAATAAATACTTAGTTTACTTATTAATATTTTTAAGATTTTTATTTAGGAAAAATATCATATTAACATTTTTCAGTTTTAGTCTTGCACACCATTGTTCTATTTTTAATCGAGCTGTACTATACACTCTCACTTTCTGCTGAACTTGCTGGAATACAGAAGTATTTCCTAGCACATTGTTTTAAGGGTTTCAGCTCCATTCTTGTTACCTAAAAGAAAATACAAATAAAAATATGTTTACCATTTTCTCTTAAGACTTACCTCCCAAGATAAAAGAGGATCTACGTCCTGATTTTAATTTGGCCTTTCGAGGTATTGCCTTATAGTTATTATTACATACATCAGTTACTACTCTAGTAATTGATCCTCCTTCATATGAAAATAGCCTTGCTTTAACAGATTCCAAATGTTTTTTGTAGAATTGATTATAATTTACACAATAGAGAACGGACATTATATTGCATTAGTATTTGTTTTACTTCCAAATAAGCATTCATAGAGTTACTTTGAAGCTTTTAGATTGGTTTAAAATTTGTATATGTTATTGGATATAGGTTCCATTTAACCCATTCCTGGTTTCGAAAAATTTTAATTGGTAAATGGGCACAAAAAACCGATTCTGAAGTAGGTCAATGGTTGTGATAGATTTTTAGATTATTTTTTTTAGATCCTCAAGACGTAAATCTTGTTTTGTATAAGAATTGTATTCCGACATTCCTCAAAATCAACAATGCTTGCGTATGCTAACTACTTAGTTGAAAGCTATATATACGATTACGCTATTTTTTAACCAAAGATATGGGCCTCTTGCTCTAGTACTACTGAACCTACCACAAATCCATGCGAATCTTTTTATAGCCAATTTTGTATTAGTTTTTATATATCGCATCCAGATATTTATAAATTTCTGTAAGCTATAATGGATACTCAGTTCAACTCATACATTACAATGAACAGTGTTAAGTTGCATACAGCTTGTAGAAATATTAGTTATAAAAAGCGCCAGCAAAATATTAATAATGTAGTTAGTTTGTTTAAATGTAAAAAGAAACTTTCCAAAAGTGTTTGATTTTATAAATATGCAATGAAATAAAATATCTTTATTGTACATCAGGTCGTTTTGAATCAAGTTGAGGCAGCGGCAATTTTAACATCAGCACGACAAAAATATTGAACAGCTTTCTAGAATCACAAATAAAGTCATGCGACTTTTGACTCGAAGCATGTGTTCATCAAGAATAAGAGCCTAGATGATCAGTTTCTATCCTTATCTTTTGAAAATTTTCTTTAATTTTTCTTCTTCTGGGGTGCACATCTTTTCGATTATTCTATTAGTATATGTGAAAAGTACAGATTTAGTTAATATGAAAATACATACAAATATGGAAAATATTATTGAATTGAACATCCAAAGTAATTTATCCTGAAAATAAATAAATTATATATATATATATATATATATATATATATATATATATATATATATATATATATATATATATATAATAACTTCGTGACCTTGGTATGATATGGTAAACCTAATCAGTAGGCGATTAAAGGTCTGTATATTACATCAAAATATATGTATTTAAAAAACTCTACATGTTTCGGCTGTGTACGCCTTTATCAAGAGAATACAAAATATGAATGACAGGATATAAATATCAAGTAATTAAGTTGCTATGGTTTAAATTATTCAAAGATACATTCTAGTAATAATAATAAATCATGCCTTAGTATTCCAAAAAATAGATAACAAGGTGTGAAAATATGTGTTGTTCGCTGCTAGCAATTTGTGTCTCCTTCTGGGTATGAACTTGTGTGTTGGTTGCTGCTGGCAGCTTGCGTCTCTCTATGGGTGTGTGGTTTTGTGTGAGAGCGTAAGTGTAGGGTTTTGTATGTCGGTGCGTTCGTGCGCGTGTTTAGTGATCGGTCGCATGAATTTAGAGAGGTCGGATAACCAGCCGTTGCGTAGGGCCGCCAACCCTTTCCCGACAACTTCTTTACAATTCCGAGCAGTACTTCGACGGTCTGACCCCCGCCCCAACGAGGCAAGGCGCATATATATATATATATATATATATATGTATAGTTTATTTCAAATTATAAGAATATGACTTTGAACGGCTCTAATGCTTTTATTGCACCACCTTCTGTGATGATAATTATTAAACCTGGTCTCCTTATCGAACGGGTATGGTAAACCGTACCCGTTCAATAAGGAGACCAGGTATAATAGTTCACAGAAGGTGGTGCAATAAAAGCATTAGAGCCGTTGAAAGTCATATTCTTATAATATATATATCTTAAATATATATATATATACATATATATATATATATATATACAGGGTGTCCAGAAACTCTCCTGGCAAACGAAGACCGGAGTTTCCTCAGATAATTTTATGACAATTAACCCAAATTCACCTAGTCCGAAAAGGCTTCCTAAGGGAGCTAGAGTTCTTTGAAGATGGCGCCTTGTATTTATTTTTTTTTAAATTCCTCCAGAACGCTTCTATTTAGAAAAACAAAAACTGGTATGCTTATTTATCCTCCAGAGATGAATCTATTCCATCAATTGCGAATTTCTAGTACCAGTCATAGGCGTCCGTTTTGGGTAGGTCAACGGTTATTTTGAGGCATAACTTTTTGTCTTTAACTTTTAAGCATTTGCGACACTAGACTATTCAATTTTCAGGTATTCCAGTACTAAAAGGTACTCTTACTTTAAATCGGTAGGATACACCGTTTTCTAGAAAAATCGATTTGTAAATTTTTCGTTTTTTCTTCATTAAAGTTCAATTTTTCATTTTTTGCAATAGTTAGCTCTGAACTGCCAACAGAAGTAAAATCATTGTCAAATTGTTGTCAGGTCGCGAAGTTTATCTTTTCATTTTTTACTTTGTGTTATTCAAACACAACGATTTCAATTTAAAAAAAAATGGTTTTTACTAATGAGGAATACGCCGATATGCATTTAGTTTATGGCGAAATGAGGTGTAACGCTCGAGCGGCGCAACGTAGATACGCTGAAAAATTTCCCAATCGTCAGCATCCCACTCACTCAACATTTACAGCTCTTCATTAACGATTAAGAGAAACAGGTTCAGTGGTCCCAAAAAATAATGAAACAGGGAGACATAATGATGTAACAGCAGAACATGAAGATGTTATTTTAATGGAAGTTGAGGAAAATCCAGAAATTAGCGTTCGAAGACTATCTGCCATGTACCCCACAATTTCAAAATCTTCCGTAGGAAATATCTTACACAAAGAAAATTTATATCCTTTTCATTTTACAATGGTGCAAGCACTGCTAGAAGGAAATTTTCCTGCTCGCGTAGAATTTGCTAGATGGTTACAAAATCAGAAAAATCAAGATGAAGATTTCTTCAGGAACATTTTGTTTGGTGACGAAGCTACATTCTCAAAAAATGGAATTTTAATGTATATAATGCACATTATTATTCGTACGTTGGTGGCAATCCCCACGTTGTTCAAGAATTTAAGCATCAGCATAGGTTTAGCATAAACGTCTGGATAGGAGTAGTTGACGATTATCTACTTGGACCTGTGGAATTACCTGCTCGTTTAAATGGTACTGATTACTTACATTTCCTGCAAAATATTTTACCTGATTTGTTAGATGAGGTGCGTTTAAATATTCGGCAAAACTTATGGTTTCTACAGGACGGCTGTCCGGCCCACTTTAGCAGGAATGTACGAGACTTTCTAGATAATAACTACGAAGACCATTGGATTGGAAGAGGCGGTCCAGTTGCTTGGCCAGCAAGGTCGCCGGATTTGAATCCTTGCGATTATTGTGTTTGGGGATACATAAAAGCATTTGTTTATTCCGTTCCGATACAAAATCGTGCACAACTCTGGCTAAGGACACAAGATGCTTGCAACGAATTTAGAAATAACTTTGGAATTTTTGCAAGAATTCGGCGTTCACTAAGCAAAAGAGTAAACTTATGCATAGAGACTAATGGTCATCACATCGAGCAACTTTTGTAACAATCTACCTTTGATACTTGTTCTTTTTTTGTTAGTTTCGTTCCATTGTAATAAATAATTTGTTTTTAATTTATTAAATTAATTTTCATCCATGCCTTGATAGTCCAAGCCAACCTCGTCGCTAAAAATAAGTAGGTACATAATAAATTGAACTTTAATGAAGAAAAACGAAAAATTTACAAATCGATTTTTCTAGAAAACGGTGTATCCTACCGACTTAAAGTAAGAGTACATTTTAGTACTGGAATACCTGAAAATTTAATAATCTAGTATCGCAAAAGCCTAAAAGTTAAAGACAAAAAAGTTATGCCTTAAAATAACCGTTGACCTACCCAAAACGGACGCCTATGACCGGTACTAGAAATTCGCAATTGATGGAATCGATTCATCTCTGGAGGATAAATAAGTATACCAGTTTTTGTTTTTCTGAATAGGAGCGTTCTGGAGGAATTTTAAAAAAAAAATACAAGGCGTCATCTTCAAAGAACTCTAGCTCCCTTAGGAAGCACTTTCGGACTAGGTGAATTTGGGTTTAATTGTCTTAAAATTATCAGAGGAATCTCCGGTCTTCGTTTGTCAGGAGAGTTTCTGGACACCCTGTATATATGTATATATATATATATATACATAGATATATATCTTATATATATATATATATATATAAAGATAATGATTTCTATATCTTAATATATAAATATTGAAGTAAAACCAGACCTAAAATCGGCAACTAATTGAATCTACTATATATATTATATTTAGATAGTCGACGAATAAGGTCTATTTTACTTTCATATGTATATATTTTAAATAATCTCTTACATGTTTCGGCGATTACTGCCTTTTTTAAAAGAATTTTAAATTATTATTTAAAATTCTAGGAAATATTAGTGAATACGTATTTACAGGTAACTGCAAAATTTTTATCATTTTCTATTCGAATATTACTAACGGGTGTTCAGAAACATTCGATGTCCAGTGGGCTCTGAACAAAAAATCGTATATCTTTACTTAAGTATCTGATTTGTAATAATTATTAAATGTCAACTGTTGTCTGTCAAAAATCAATCTACCTCAGACATGACTTCATATTTTCAAGGACTAATTTGACTTCGAATGTTTCTGAACACCCGTTATAAACTATTGCTAAGATATTGCAGTGATATCCCCAGATTTATTAGCTCTTTAATAATTTTTTTGGAATATTTAACCTAAACAAACTATGGTGATGTGTTATTATGTTTAGTTGTGTAGTTTTTCCGCACAGGAGTCGCTTTTTTATTATTTTCGAAATAAAAAGACATCCTAAATTGAATATAGTGTTGCTGTACTCCCCAATGTACCTGATTCTAACCTATATACATTAGTTAATAGAAATACGTATATTAAATTAATTTCGATTAGTTGAATAAGTAAATTAATTAATCATGGATTTACCTAACAATCAGAATACCGTCTCTTCTAAAGCAATTTTGGCTAATTTCAGAATATATACATACAATACCTGCTGTAGCTTTGTGTTTATTGCAAAAAAATAGTCTGTGTAATTCTAACTATAATTGGCCTCTCGCTTTTGAAACAAAGGCGGATATATCATAAACTAAATTCCCTTACAGCTCATACATTCAATTTATTACATGTGTTGGCAGTTACTCCCAACAAACGAATTGTTCTTTTCCTTGTGGTGACGTACTGTGGGTGTCTTTCGCGTGCCATATTTCATTTTCACCTTTTTAAATATCAATTATATTCCATCGATTCATATCATATACGTACTAGGACTTTGTACACTGTACAAACAGTAATAACCCGGTTAATTTATTAAATCCCTGACCTTTAAAGATATCGAAAAATTAAGCAACGAAGTGAACGGAATATCAAATTCTGACATAAACCGCTTTAATTAAATTATATTTACCGACCCTTTTTCGCAAGAATTGCACAGAATATATTGTAAAATTCTCTAAATATCGGGGCCATATGAAATAAATTTAGACTTTACGAATACTGTTTAGATAGGTATAAAGAGTATATACAGCTTTCGAATATTAGTTTCGTTACAAAGGGTAAATAATTCTCGGGAAAATTGATAAATTCAAATATTAATATTAAATAGATAAATTTATTTGTTAACTTTAAAAATACCCAAAAGGAACAAAATAGATAATCCATTTAGGATTAAAATTGACTGTCCTTCTTTCATGTAATAATACGTGTAAAAAATCTTTTTGTACTAAGTTCATGAGTAGAGATTAATGCTTTTACAATTTTTTAAAGAGTGTTTCATTTAAATTTAAAGTTTACTTTAAAATACATTTTGGCGTTCGGAATTAGAGCCCATGTAACGGCAGTAGACAAATATATATGTATAAAGAAATAGCGCATTTAAGGAAAAGTCATACAATTCTTTGTTTGTTAAGAGTATATAATTGGCCTTATATTAAGAAGAGTCAAATTCTATTATGTTTGCATCTTGTAAAACAGTACAGGCTTTTATCAGACTATGTGTATTTTTGGAATTAACCTATATGACTCTTTCATTTGCCGGTGCCCAATCTTGTCGGATTCTGTTACAACAATTTGAATAGAGTGAAATTGGTTACATCATTCACCATCTTGTTTCTTGTAATCATAAGCCATTATATGTTGTGTTTTTTCTGTTTATTTTTGTCCTCCTTCATTTTATTCTTTAAAACAGTAGTTTTCACAACTATTCAGGTACTATACTCTGTTTTTAATTCGGAGGAGCGTTTTAAAAATCTCGCGGTAAAAAGAAGTCTCGTTATTGGCCAATTATCGGCCACAATGACACTAAAATTTAGACTATTGACGGTTGACAGGTTGAATCAGCTGATCAAAACTTACATTTTGTATAATTATCGTTACTGTTTGTTTTCCTTCATTAAATTTTCCAAAATAAGTTCTTTTTAGAGCTAACTTAATATTTTACATACGTTACACTTTTGTCGTACGTTATTTTTCGATATGGATCAAGTACAAAGCACTTCTGGAACGCAAATATCACCGATACGAAAACGAAATTATTTAGGCTTGGGGCACTTGTCTGTGTTTGAGAAACAAAATATATTAAATATATTTAAGAAACTTCGAAACGATAAACCTCAAATAATGAATTAATTTCTCTAATATCGATCAGAAAAGAATTACGTAGTAATACAAAAATCTGTTTAGTGTTTATAATTTCATAAAACAATCAAAAAATAAAATCAAAACTCACTTTTGATTATAGTAGATTTTAAAATAAAGTAAATAGTAATTTTAATAACAATATTATATTTTAATAAACATCATTAACCTATATTTCAATTCTACTGTCAAAATAAGCAACTACAAATTACATGGTGTAAAATCGTCTTTTCAATTTACTCCTCCGAATTAAAAAAGAGAGTATAATTATTATTACTATATAATGTAAGAGAAATATGTATATTGTTGTTAGAAAGAGGAGTTTTATTGATAAGCATAAACTTGAACATATCACACTGATATTTAGTCACACGATGTTTAGGTTACATTCCATAGAAATGGTATAGGTTCAAATAATAAGAAAAAAAGATTTAATAATACTACCTCAAAAATTTTTGACATGCTGGCTTTAATAGGCAAATCATAAGAATAAATTTTATGTAAACAATGGACTAATTATGTCAATCATGTAAATAATGTGTATGATTTCATTATATACCTTCAATTAAGGACGAAAGGTGGTAGGTAAATAAAATTTGAGATAATATATCGGAATTAATTATATTCTTAGATAATGATAAGTATAGCAACCACGATCTAACTGATATGCTCGACAAAAATAATAACAACCGAAATTAATTAAGAAATTTTAAGATTTGCGAAAAATTTCAGTGGTTTCAATTCTAGTTTGACAACTAAAGCTGGCAACTATATGCACCTGGAAATTGTATTATATGCGGATATATCTTTCCAAAATTTAATGAAAATATGCAGTACTTTTATTAAAGCATTCAAAAACATGTAAAGTTGAAGTGATAGTAACACGACTAAATTATTGTCAGAATATTAAATAATGCCAATATAAATTTAGAAATACCACAAATATGTACTATGTCAATATTTTATTCGAAATTTTACAAAGTATGTACATGTATAATAATAATAAGAATAAGTAAACTAAACAATGTAACTTTTTGTGTTTATATTTTCCTTTGTATAGTATTGTAAACATTTGCAATTAAAGGCTTTTCTAAATTCTCAACTAAAAATGGACTCGCTCAACTAAAAATCTTCTGGGATCCGTGAATAATAGCTTGCATGCTGAAAAGCTTCGCTCAACGTCAACTGATGTAATTGGCGCATACTTATATTTGTAGATAATTGATGGACTCATATCAATAGTTTCATCGTAGTTCCTTGCAACACACTGGATATTCTAATAAGCTGATTAAAGCTCTAGAAGTCGTTTTAATTAAATTTTGAACCGATCTCCTATAGTACCTCGCACATTATAGATTTTATTCTCGAAACTTTGAATCAATTCTATCGATTCACTGAGCTCAACTTCTTAAGTTTCAAGTTTTTCGTAGTGTTTCACTAATAAAACCATAGTTTTCTTTGAGAAAAACTAACTCTTGGCGTATTTGCAGCGTATATATCATATCTTTGCAATCTGCAATTGCTATCGAGCCGTTTGGAAAAGAGAGAATGAATTCTCTTATATGTTTAAAGGTATCTGTAGAAAATACAGCGGCATCAAGCCTCGTGAACCATCTTGTTATTATCGGTGGTAGTGGCAGTGTCGGACTAGGTAACTTATATTTGTATGCTTACACCCTCAGCGGTGTTTTAATATATATTTTTTTAAATTTGATCAATGAATTAATATCTGGAAATGTGTAAGGTATTTCTTCTGCTACTCTGTTAACATCATGGGCCAAACATGTTACGTGCATCAGATTCAGGTAAAAAACCTTTAAATTTTGTGCTGACTTCACCATATGTGTCGCAGCATCCGATAACATTAGTAATACCTTGTTACTTGGAATGGCAATCGATAAATACAACGTCGTTAAACTATCGTTTATAAATCTTGTTATAGTAAGTTATTTGTTTTCTCCAATTCTTCTGTGCCAATTAGAAAAGATTGGCCGGCGCAATTTAGATTTAAAATGCCAATCAATAAATTGCCAATATAGCGTCCACACTATCCGTTGTCTCATCGACTACGAAATAAATATAATTTTCACTTATTGTTTCCTTTATTCTTGTTATAGTTTCCTTAAACAATAGATGAATATACTTTTTTCTTGTAGTTGAGTGACTAGGAACTGACAGTTTTGTATACTTCTCTAAAAAAATTTTAAACGTTGAATTATCCAACTTTGAAAATGGAATGTTTGCAATTAAGAAGGCGTTACACAAGTCATAATGGAAACTATTCTGTTCTATATGTTTACTTGTTGAAGTAAACGAATGATTAGGGTAGCTTGTGGTGCATTTTTAAATCATCTGATATTACTTTTATGAAAATCAGTTTCTACATGCTGCGTTAATTGAAATTTCTTGTATGGTCAAATCTGCAATAATTAATTGCAGGTATTAAAATATGAAATTAAACGTATACAAATATAAACTTACAATTTTACAAAACACTCTGCCATTAACTACACAAAATTCAGGATAATCTCTTATCCAGATCGTCACCTTTGAATGTGGGTTCGACATATTAAATATAACAAAGTAAAATTACATGTACATAGACTAACTAAACACAATTGACAATATGACTGACCTGTAGGTCAATTTAATTGCTCGTAAATTCACTGGAACTTCCCCGACTTGATAAACACAAACCTGGGAATTTCCGCTGTATGGAAATGCTCATGAGAACTGTTGATTTTTTCAGTGTAATTTTGATATATTATGAATAAATAGTTTTATATATTTTTTACGGTACACTTTAGAAATAAATTATAAAGTATGACAAATATGCAATTTTAATGAAATATGTTCAAAGCAGTATTTATATGCAAGATATGCAAAACAAAAGTTGCCGCAAATGCTTTCTTTTTACGTGATCCGTATAGATCTGCAAGAATTTTGGTAAAAATATCATAAATAAAAAATATGCATTTTCATATAATCACAGCTTTATAGATGACCTACGCTAACAGTGATATCTAAAAAGATAAATTTTATTTTAATGAATTTTCAAGTAATATCTTATATGTTCTTATGGAATATATGTTCCTGACATGGTAACATAATAGAATTAAATATACGAGGGCTATTTTTTTTCAAGGTCCAATCGGTCGTGAAATTAAAACCACAGTGACAATCAGATAAAGCTTTGCGCAGATGTATTGCGCAGTGTCTCTAGTATAACAGCAGATCGCCTCACGTTGTACATGTCAGTTACAAGCGCGCAGTGTACACGTAAACATGCCGAGAACAATAGCGTCACCCGCCAAATGTGAATTGCGTGCAGTAATTCGATTTCTTCATGCGGAGGGGTGCAACGTAGCTCCAATTTACCGACGAATGTGTAATGTGTATGGTGAAACATTCATGAGTGATACTAAAGAGCGGCAATGGTGCAGGAACTTTGAAGCAGGGCGTACAGACGTTCATGATGCAGGCGGTCAGGGAAGGAAGCGAATGTCAACCAATGAAGATCTCGTTCAGCGAGTGGATGAGGCGATTAGAGAAAATCGTCGGTTCACAATTTCTGTGTTGCAAGAGTCGTTTCCCGAAATGTCAAGGTCAGCTCTGTACTTCAGTACCGCAAATTGTGTGCGAGATGGGTTCCCTAGATGCTGTCCGACCATCACAAAACACAGCGAATGGGTGCCGCCTTAACGTTTCTCCAGCGCTACCATGATGAAGGAGAAGACTTTTTGAGCAAAATTGTCACAGGCGACGATACATGGGTTCTTTACGAAACGGAAGAAACAAAAGAGCAATCCAAACAGTGGATACATTCTTCTTCCCCATCAAAACCAAAGAAGTTTAAGCGAACATTTTTCAACAGAAAGTGTATGGCTACTGTGTTCTGGGACCGAAAAGGAGTTCTCTTGGTGGAATTCATGGAACGTGGTACGACAATCACAGCAGCCTCATAACGCGTAACTCTTCAAAATCTACGAAGGCCAATTCAGAACAAGCGAAGAGGAATGTTGTCATCAGGCTTTATTCTTCTACATGACAACGCTCGGCCCCATACTGCAAATGCAACAAATAACCTCCAGCAGCGTTTTAGATGGGAAGTATTCGATCACCCTCCATACAGCCCGGACTTAATTCCTTCCGATTTCCATCTCTTTCCTCGTATGAAAAAGAGCTTAGGAGGACACCATTTTGCTACAGACAATGAGCTGCAGACCAGCGTACAAACTTGGCTGAAAGCACAGGCGGCTACCTTCTATGAAGAGGGGATTGAAAAGTTGATACTGCGCTACGAAAAATGCCTAAATCGGAACGGCGACTATGTAGAGAAGTAGATGGGAGGTGTACCTCCCAAATAAAACATATTTGAATTTCAGTGTGGTTTTAATTTCACGACCGATCGGACCTTGAAAAAAAATAGCCCTCGTATTTTATATGCATAGCTGCTTTCATTACTTGATTACGCATGAATTCGTAAACTTTAATGTGCAGTTAACTTTTTATATCAAATTAGTTAAAGATTTAGGTATATTAGAATTTGATAACAAGTTAGCTCTTGAAGAAAGATAACCATCATACCCATAGACTTCGGTATAAACAAGTTTATTGAGAAGAAACGATATCCCTATTTAATATAATTATCGTACTATATTTTATCATTGCTTTTAATTAATTCAAATATTGCTATATATTCCTACAGAACATGAAATGAATTTTTGGACTCTCTGAAGTTATCTAGTTAACAGTGTTATTTTAAAACATAAAAACATAATATGAATAATAAAATTTCTATACAAACTGAAATTCTGTCTTTCCCTAAGGGTTCTGTTATTAATTGAATCCACTTTCGTAAAGGCATTCTACGATATTTTCCATGTAATATGATTCTTTGTGTTGGTAAGATCGTCTTCTACACTTGCTTTGTTATAATAAATATCCATTATTAGACCAAAACAGTACACAAAAGCTAAAAGAACTAATTCATGAAATGATAGAGCCGGGCTTAATAGCACCTTCACGTGTACCAATTCTCAGACATTTACGTTACGTCAGACAATATGAGATATTTACAAGCGACCGTCTTGGTGCTGCGCGGCCTCATTACGAGACATTCACCTCATCGAATAAGCAGAAAACCAGTTTCGCCGAGTTTTCGTTTCTCAATACTTTGACAACTGGAATAATTCCATTTTCGAGATAATTTTCGTACTTCGGCAAGGTCGAAGAGAGCCTTTAATACTTTTAATACTTCGTTACACCTAAATATCCCTGAAAGTTCAATCTCATATTTCATTTTGTTCGAGAATTTCGCACAAATTACTTGGGTTCTGTAATTTGTATATCTTGTTAAAAGTCTTTTACGCCTCAGTAAAAGAAAAGATCTATAAGCAGTAGAAACTTTCTAATTCCTATTGAATATATTTTGTTTTTAAATACTTTTTAAATTTACCTTTGGGGTAACTTGAATACCCAAGACATTTGATTTTTATTTCATTTACACAATAGTTTACTTGGAATTTTTAATTTGTATATCTTCTTCAAAGTTCTCTATTCTTCATTAAATAAGGACTGGTAAGCAGCAGATACTTTCTAATTTTTATATAGTACCTTTATTTTAAAATGTTTCTGTGACAACTTTGGTCCCCAAGATTAGATTTTTATTGATGATTGTATTTAAATATACTGAGTAATTTTCATTTAACAACCTTTTAAGTTAATTTAGTAGTCCTGACGCCATAGGATTAACTCTACTGTTAAGATTATGTAATAATTCATTAGTCTTAAACTTAATATTACGATGCTATGCGTCTTTAAGGCTCTATCTACTGAACAAAAACTAGCTATAACTACCATCAGGGTCCATTGGACCCATATATGAATTACGGTGATTTTCTTTATGTTCAAATTTATTTTTGCTATTCTTTAGTTATATCAGTAATTTGCATAATGATTACAAAATAATTTTATTCAACACACTTAGTACATAATATTATGAAATGTTCTCTGCATACATGCTTTTTACACTTATTACAAGTAGTTCTAGTTTTTCTGTGTCTTTTAGATGTGCAGATGCGGCATCGACCCTTTCTCTTTGGCGCTTCAGTTGCCCTACTAGTGGATGCTTCAGTTGTTTCTAGATTTTCATGGTACTGAGCCAGTTGTTTACCCAACTCTATAATAACATTTCTTTACTTGCGGAACTTTTTCTACAGTTTCTGTTAAGAGACAGACACACTATGAATTCATTCATAACGCTAATGTCTATGATATTTTAAGAAATAGTTAATGGCCATCTACTTGTCATTCTTTTCACACTGTAACTTCTAGTCATTTTGTCAATTGTGTCTGCACAGCCTTTAGTTTTCCTATAATCTAGGATTACTTCAGGCTTTGTTTTTGTATCACTAATCTTGCTGTCATTGTGTACTGTACTAAGTAATCTAACTACCTTTCCCTTCTTTGGACAGTACGAAAGTATCATTTTATTATTTTGAAAGCCAAATAATGTCAACAAGGTTTCTCGATTCTTGAGATTTGGGAAGCAGGTAGACAAATCTAGCTTATTTTTACGATTGGTCAGAGTTTTTGACAGTAGCTAGTTAGAAAGTGAATAGGACATAAAAAAAATTTCGCATGTTATATTTCTCCCAGCTTCTATATCTTTTACACTACATTCTCACCTTGTTTTTTCTTCCTTATTTCGCCTATTTTTCCGGTATAGACTTCTAATTTCCATTCATACCATGTAATGCTGTCACAAATTGCCACCACATCTACCAGGCTTCAACGGTATACATTAGCGAAAAGGACATTTTCCTCTAAAGGCTAGCAATTGCTCATCTACGGTCATGCACCAGATTGAAATATTTCTATCTTGCAGATAGTCATTTCAAAATTCGAAACACCCACGAATTGGTTGAAGTTTGTCAGAAGACCTTTTTTTTTTCAGCTGCATTATCAAATCTTATTACTCGAAGTATATTTTGAAACCTAGTGCGGCTCATAATATCGTTGAAAATGTGACGTCCATTCTTCTTAATCCATAACTGAGATATTTATTCGTTTTTTGATTTATATACTCCTATGAGTATTAGGACGCCTATAATTTTTTAAGTTCGTTTTCATCTGGTTGTTTCCACCTATTTCCAAGTACAGTATTTTCTTCTACATTTCTCCATTTCCTAATAACTGCCACGAGTGGTTTTCTGAGATATATAAAAAACGCAGAGTTGTTGTTTTATAGTGAATTGTCTTTATCATCTGACTCCGAAATTCCTTCATTGTATGTTATACCTTCAATTATGTCGATTTCCCCATCGTCATCAGATGGCACATGTTCACTATCATCACTGTGATATTCAATGTCGCTTCATTTATAATTGCTTCCAATTCTTCAGGTTACAAAGGTCGTCAGTTATCCATTTTCTTTATGATTTTAGATTATATGAGTAACGACTATTAACGAAAGAAGCTAAACTAAAACTATAGACTTGCCAGATTCAACATCAAAAGGCAGTAACTAAACAAAATCACTCCACAAATTTTTCACGAGATACAGTATATATACGAGCCCCTTTCATAATAGCTGAAACCTGCTACTGAACATGAACAGCTTAGGAACTGTTTGTGGAAGTCCTTGCCTTTGCATAATATACATATACTTGGGAAGTCCCTAATTATCGTTCAGTTACATACGAAATCTCCATGGGTCCTATGGACCCAAGCGGTAGTTTCCGGTAGAAAATGTATATTTGAAACACATAATTAATAAAAAATTAATATCAACTAAAAATTAACAAGGTCCATCAGAAGCAATAAAGTCATGTAATCATAAAGTTTTCAAGCGCAAAATCTGTAAATAAACATAAAATAAAATAACTTTTGGTAGACAAAGGATGTAATGCTGTACCTAGCGTGGGCGGATAATTAGCTAAAGGAAAAACTTAATTCACGAAAAACTTGCCTTTAATTCAATCTTTGGATACGCTTACATTTTGATTATGTTCTGAATACAAATTGCGAGCTTCGAAATGTATTTAAGATAACCGGGAAGGTGATCAGAACGATATCCTAGTTTTAAGTTAATCTGAAAATTAATCAATTTCATTAATTTATTATTAACGGGTTTGACAGTTATGCCTAGAGATGGCGTTGTCACGAGTTGTCTGATATGCATAAAGAAGGTTGGTAGTTCTAAAGAAACCAAATTGTTTTTACGGTTCAAAATTGCTAATTGACGGCTGTAGCATTACTTTAATTTTTAATAAGCTCAATAACGGGTTGCTTAACGGGAGAATTTCGGATTACTAGTTTGTGTGTTTTTCTAGTTAGACATGTTTTAATCCAATATTCGTATTTCTAGTGCCTACTTTGTGGATTGTTTTGATTTTATAGGCAAGTGTAGTGTGGCTTTTCGAAAATAAAATCGTAAGTAACTTCCAAATAATCTAATTTTATAAAATAAATATAATGCGACTCATTCAATAAATATATACACAAATTATTACATTGTCCAGTATAGAAATATATTTATTCAAAACAATATTAACTTCGAAAATATAAATGTACAAAAAATTGAATAGAAATACATGAGAGAAAAAACAAATGAAAGAACACCTATGACGCGAATATACATAAAACTTGTGTCCTTTTTTTGTGATTACCAGTGCTACAATAATTTGATTTTATCAAAGCGAAAATGTCAACTTATATTTAAATAAGTACAAAATCCATTTATTTATCAAAAATAATTAGTTCACAGTTAAATTTCTACCTTTCAATTTGATGTTAAATAAACATATAAATATCCAATTTCATTAACACAAATTACCTGCATCGATCATGATTAATAAACGTATAATTTCAGGCAGTGAAACAAATAATATTTAAATGTGTGATGTATGTGATGTATGTGTGATAAATACTATGGTTCTGCAACATCATAATAGAGAATCGCTAGAATAAATACAATTGTTACATTTTCTTTAGATTCATGAAGCAAATAAAAAAATTATACTATTAATGAACACGTGCAATTTATATTTTATTCTAGGATGTCGTGTAATTCACAGGGTTGCGATTTCGTGTAATTTTATCTCGTTTTTTTCTAAACTAAAATGAAAGATTCTCATGTGACAATTAATACATTTTCTTGCGTCTTACATTTTATTTAGGCCATGTGTGATTCTTTTCTTAATTACCTAATTAATAATTCAGGAAGGGGCTTGTCTTTTTCCACGGTGTTTTGTTCTTTAAGTCTTGAGTGGGGATAATTGAATCGTTAATTTACTTAGAAAATTTGGTTATTCATGACATATAGAAACAATTTACAATATTTTGTTTGTAGTATACTCAACGGCTCACGGGACGATATCTATTCAAATAATTATGATTCGGGGAAGCCGATAATCAAATTAATTACTTTAACGAAGAACTTTACGGGATACTGGTTATTCTCAAGCTGTATCAAACGATATTTAAACGATCCGGGAAGCGCGATGATCATTTAACATCGTATTGACTTAGAATAAAGCGGAAAGAACTTACTGAGCATCTGGGACTTTAGATCAGCCGGCGCAAACATCTCCGCGTCTGGAAGCGGTACGGACCCGGCTTACGAAGATTGGGGATCTAAAGAAAATCGGGAGAGAAATCTCAGAATGGCCGCTTAACTGAATAAAAAATATCGAGATAACGACAAAAGCTGCGTAAAGGCCGCTTAACTGTCTCCCCTTTAAAAAGTCTGGACGGCAGGAGCGCAAGAAGCCCCTGGGCTGATTCAATGTGAATATCAAAAAAGCGTCTGTGATTTTTCAGAAAACGGGGTACATATGTGATTCGGAAACCCAGAAAAAGAAAAGACTCGTCTCGAGGAGTACCTGACGCATAGAAATTATGTTTATGTGAACAGAGGGGGCTGCGATGCAGTTACGACTATCACACATGACCTTGCGCTAGAAAATATATTATAATACAATTTTAAAATACAAATATATATACGATTATTCATATACGAGGACACCTCGAAAGATCATAATTGTGTCGGCGCGGTACGAGTTTTATAAAATTAACGATAACTCGCGCTAATGTTCGACACAATTATGCCCCAACAAAAAAATATTTTTAATAATATCATAATACTACTTAATAGAAGTTCATATTATTGTGAACATTCCCATCTAAACATGTTTCGCTTTTCTATAGACTCGTCAGTTTAGGATACTGTGATAGACAAAATTCACGAAAACTCCCTTACCACACATACAATCAATAGCATCAATATTCAAAAACATTTTCAAATACAAAAAAAAATTGTGATTTCGACTGAAATTTCTTTTCAAAATTCGCACTGTTTAGGCAACACACTTTTAAAATAAGTTTTCAACATTTCCCAACGTTGTTCAAGTGGAAATAGCTATCAGTGACAAAACAACATATAAATTAAGCAGAAACTCACAATTGGACCACCAGATATTAGAACAACACTTACCCATCTCATACACAAATGCTCCTTGATTTGTTAAAAAAAATCATTATCGTTTACTTTCTTAAAAAAAAACGTGGATAAAATTCTTCATCGTCTATAATTCGGTTGATATTTGATTGAACATGTCTACCATTATTAGGTCTATTTTGAAAAAATAATCTTACCGGAGCACATAAATATAAATACACTAATTAACACTACTTCGACGGCCTGCTAATAGCAAATCGACAAAAAATTAATATATACATCTCACCATTCTTAATCTATTTAATATATATGCGCGCGCAACGAAATATTTAAAGTATTATATTTATCAAGAACTCTTACCTTTAGATAATTTTATCTTATAGATGAAGTATATCTGAAAGTGAAGAAACTCGTTTATGTGTTTCTCTTATAGTTATCTAGAAAATAACTTAATCCGCTAATTATCAAAAGATGAAGAAAACGAGCATAAATGGTGAAGATCATTTAAAGATGGCCGAAGATGCATGGAAACTGAATCCCATTCTCGGTATCCGAGAATATTAAGTATAAAACATATTGTTAAATGCACCCATTATTCAAGATGATCGCAGTGATCCAGAGAAGGATATTGTTTTTAAATTGAATATTAGTGTTAGCAGTGCAGATAAAATTATCAGAAATCAAATTAGTTCTCGAAAAGTATGCGCGCATTAGATTTTGACACTGTTAGACACGTAGACTCATTTGTCTATTATTCACTCAGTTCTAGCGCTATATGAACAAGATTAGAATTGCTTCCTAGGGTCTATTGTGACTAATTATGAAGACCTGAGTACACTGTCCTACGCGTGAAACAGATGCAATGGCTTCTTTCACCTCAAAAATCAAAAAAAAGAAAAAGTCTATTATTACAACACAAAAAATTATGCTTTCATTGTTTCGGGATTATAAGAGCGGATTACATATATATTTCCTGATAAACTAATAAACAATAAACACAGAGTACTATTCAGACTTGCATGAAGACTTAATACAAACTACCATATGAAATACGCGTAAAGAAGCAAGAAATCTGTTTCTCAGAAGATGCTGCTATTCGCGCAATTCAAAATTTCAGTGCTTTATGATTCTCATTCGCTCTATAGTCTGAATCATGGTTCTCCAAATTTCTAAGTGTTTGAACCAATAAAAAAAAACTTTAAGAAGGAAAAAGTTTCATTCTAACGAAGAAGTGACCGAAATTATTGGAGAATAAATGCGTCACCAGCCACCAGATTATTCTCGAGGAATACGGAAGCTTTCTGAACGATGACGACAGTGTATTCGAAAGGGGAGAAACTATATTGAAAAATTGTATCATGTAATTTTAGTTTCGTTTATTAATTTGTGCATAATTATTGAATTATATTTTAAATATGAACGCTCGGCGTAATAACGAGCTTGGATGTGGATTATTAGTTTTCACAAATAATTTATATTTCTGTATTGTTAAGTATCATTTTTACCATTGCAACAAAGCGATCTTTTGTCATTGTAAATTAATTTACCGGCAAAAAAATGGAAATGTGCAATTTTATTGCAATAAAAGTACAATAAAACACTTCGCAGATATAATTTAAATCATTAGACATATTTTTCGTCGAAACCATGCACACGTAATAACATAAGGCCAGTAACAGCGAATATCTGATCACATTTACAATTTCTAATAAATAACTGCCAACGTGAGGAAGGGAATTGATTGCATTCAAACACAATATATACGTCCCAGTTAGCAGATATTCCATTTGTTACGTTTGATAGATATCCACACTGCTAAAGTACTAATGATTCAATACACTTCCATGTTACGGTACATTTGTATGAAAGAATTATTGTGGCTATTCACATTCTCCCTTATTCATGTATTTTTAGAATGTTACGTCAATTATTTTAAGTGACTTTTCAAGTTGTCTCATTAAGCCTTCTACAATCTTTGAATATAGCAATCAAACAAATTCTTTTTAAGAAAATTGCTCAAACACAATAATATTATCATTAATTTTAAAATTATTTTAATAGTGTAATTATTGTTTGGCAACCACTCTTTTTCCTCCAGTTTTTGATACAGCTTGATAATATTGATACTGTACATAACATTCTTTTATGAAAACTAAACATGTATTAATACTGTAACATAATGTGTTCTTAGCGATAAAATTCTTTTGGAGCAAAAAGAAATAGAAATCAACATTACATAAGTTTTGGGAATTTTTTTTTAACTTTTATTATTTAAATTCAATAAAACTTCAACAAAGGATAATTTATAACACTTATTAATGAACCTTAGACCTTAACACTTAAATATTATATTGTTGTTGTTGTCTTGCTACACCTCGCATTAATATTTGGACGGCTTCTAAATCAAATTTTCTAGGTTTTCGGAATATCCTCTGTCGTAATTGTTGCTCATATAACTGTTTAGCCAATAAGGCCGAAAAGGCTTGAGCCTTGTCTGCGGGACATTTTGATAATTGTCAATTCTAGGAACATACGGTATTCGTAGAGCTTTTAACCAATTGAGGGTTCTTCTAGCATAATTCGCCAATGTAAGGTCAGGCCAAAACATGTAATTATCATGTGATGTACATTAATAAAGCTCTTTAGTTTTGTCAGACAGATGTGGACATATAATTCAGCGTTCATTGCTTGCCCTGTAACACGGCATACATAAGGTCTAGTAGGTATTGCACGACAGACCAAAATTTTATCAGAAAATTTTGCGTTTTCTTTAAATTTTATATTATCAGGTATTTTCAGTATTATCTGTAGAGAAACCTGTATTTCCAAGAAGCTCCGTCTGATTAAATATATAATACATTGTGTATCTAGTAGTAAAAGCGATACATTCCCGGACGACAATGTAAATTGTTGGCCGAGGCGTTAAGTCGAGGCCAACAAGCATTGAAGTCCGGGAATGTGCTATATACTACGAGGTACACACAAATACTTTTTCTTTCTGAAATCGGAATCAACATTATTTTTATAAATGCATTAAAATAACACTTTTTTATTACCACTTAATTGCCCATGAAATAGTTTCCTTAACAATTACTGTTTGTTTGTTGTGAAAAAAGTCAGAGATTCATTACCTATTTCGCTTTAATACCTACTTATCGCTAAAAAAAAATTAAATGGACAGGGATGGTCTTGGTGTGCGGGACACAACCGGTGTTAGTAAAAGCTGCTGAAAATGTTGTCTGCGTGTATTTATTTACTGTCTAAAATGTATATAAAAAACCGGTACGTGAAGGCTACCGACATTCCTGGCTTAGGACGAAAAAACTTTCCCAGACTGTTTTCTGATGTTTGCTTATCAACGGCCTAAAATACTAGAATAACTTATTTTGGGATGTGAAATTGCGCCGAGAAAGTAGGCAATCCGATTTCAGAAAAAAAATATTTCTCGTTACGTCTATATTTCTCGTATTGTTCGGTTATTAGCAAAATGTATACGGCGTAAAGCTCGACAACAACGAGGAATTCTGGCCAATTGTGCAGTGGTATAATAGGAATATTTCTTACGTTTTCTATATTTTAAACTATTTCAAGAAAGAGTAGAAGGAGAAATTGTAGCGTTTGAAACGTTAAAACGCTAAGAATGTTTATGGGTAGGTACCCTAATGGTATTTCTGGCATGTTCGTATAATTAATTGGCTTGAACTCCAGCTAACTTGCGTGGACGGACTATTTGTTTGGAGGTTGATGCATGGTATTCCTTGGTTATTCGTATTCTAAAATTGGTCAGTATATAGTCCTTTTTGATATGGTTTCTTCATTAAAAATGTTAACTGTCTCGTTTGGGCAGCTGTGTAAATAGACTTACGAATATTTAGTAATAGACATTATAGAACTGACAAACACTGATGAGAAATGTCAAATAAATTAACAAAACACCAATCAACAAATTCCTTCATGGCTGACTAGATTTATTAGTTTTAATACAGAGAACATAAATATTTTTCCCAAAACTTATGCAACAGATGTTAGTAATGCAAATATTCGAAGTATTTTCCACCAACTAGCTGATATCGACCTACACCACTGCAGCTCCTTCATATATCTTGATTAATTTGTTCCTTTTCAGGGCAAATTCTCTGCAAGATCCGTTAAAGTAGACTCTTGTTTTTCAATAACGCCACAGATATAAATATCCAAAAGTTCAAACGCGAGAACATGCTCATAACTCAATTAGGTCTCGTCGCCGGCGCCATCTTTCTGAAAATTATATATTAAAATACTGACGAACCCGTATGGCAAAGTAAGGAGGTACGTCATTCTTCTGAAATAAAATACTTTGGTGGAGTTTATCCGCTTCTGCATTATTCGAAAAGCCTTCTGATCATCAAATTAAATTTAAAAAATTCTAAATATACAGTCTAAAATACGTCGTCTAATTAGTCCCGCTCATACATATAGCTTAACCTAGTGTTGACTCTGAGCTTTTTGAATCCAATAACGATTTTTCTGTGATCAAAATCTGCCGTTTTGACCCGTTGATGCAGAAAGTGACTTCTTCAGAAAAAACAATGTTAGATACTTAAAAAAATGTATACTTTGATTATATTGCAACATGTTCATAAAATTACAGATGCCAATCTAACTAATCCTGTGCCAGTTGTGTTTTATATTGTGAGCCTTTTCTTTTTAAATAATTTAACAACGAAAGATTGGTCAACGTCGTTATGAGAACTGATAATGGCACATCGTGACACATACGAGGTAAGTCTAGAAAGTAAGTTCCGTTTGATAATGAAAATAAATCAAGTAGAGATACAGAAAAAGTATTTATTTCAAAACAATCGGCAAACCTCAAGCTATTTTTCTACATAGTCTGCATCAGTCTGCATCAGTCTGCAGGCATTTGTAATCGCGGGGCACAAGTTTTTGTAAGTCTTCTTCATAAAAGGTTGCCCTTTGTGTTGTCAACCATGTGGTAACATGTTCTGTGGGCTCATCATCGTTGCTGAAGTGTTGACCACCAAGAAACAATTTCAGGTGCAAAAAGAGATGAAAGTCACTAGGAGCGAGGTCAGGGCTGTACGGAGGATGGTCAAACAATTTCCAATAACTCTTATAGGGCTTTGATCTTGTCACATTCGCAGTGTGAGGAAGAGTATTGTCATGAATCAAAAGAATACCGTTTGTGAGCATTCCTCGAGGTGTCAATATTTGTTTGGATTTTGTCCTTGCTGGCGAGGAAGTGTGCCACCATTCCATTTGGTTTAATGTTCTTCGCATTTAGAAAATGAATTACAGATCTAATTGCACAAGCGGCGGGATTTTCAATTGACGCCGCCATTCTAAACACTACAAAGCGTATACAACGAACAGCGATCTCGAAATGACGTCATCTCCTTCTCCTTGACCCAGAGCAACTGTCGCACATGCACGAAGCTGTGGTCACAGTGCTGCCTCTGCAAAAATACAAACGGAATTTAGTTTCTTAGTTTTACCTTGTATTGCAACATGTTCATATAATTGCAGATGCCAATCTAAATAATCCTGAACCAGCTGTGTTTTGTATGATAACCCTTTTCTTTCTTTAAATAATAGAGCAACGATAGATTGGTGCACATCGTTATGAGAAAATAATGTCACATCGTTGTGACACATTCTTAGCCATCGACACGAAGAAAATAAGTCAAAATTTACATTTCACTTAAATGTAAAGGAATTATATTTATATTATTTATTCGAAGGTTAAAAGCAAATTCGTGTCAAATAATGCAAAGTAACACTAACAATTGAACTAAGGAAAAAAATTGATATGTGTGGTTTATTATGTATGTGTGGTATTTATGTGAACTTGTAACTAAAGGTTAATTGACTATATTGGTGCTACGAGATTAAGCAAAACAGACAAAGACGTGTTGTTCCAATGTTACAAAGACATTGATTCCTTTTTGACGTTGAAAACTAAACATGTGGCTGATAATTCTGTTGACTATCGTGGAACAGTAAATTCTAATGGTATACAATGGTGTTTCTAATTTCGCGGAATAGATGGGTTGGATGACTGTGAAAAAGCTATTTCATGTTGTAACGTGTTCAGTGACTTACTATTAGTATAAATATAATATTTTGTCATAATTTTGTCAGTAGTGTTTGAACTCTCGATGACCAATCAACTCAATCGAGTATCACGCCGTTATCAAGTTTCTTACAAAACAAGGAAAATCTGTTCAAACTATATTGAAAGAGATGTCGTCGGTTTACAGGAATTCTTGCCCCGAAAAACTATGGTTTATAACTTTAAGCAAGGTATGGAATCACTTGAAGGCGTCCCACAGCTGGGGCGGCTCATTGAAGTAACAACATCATAACTTGTTTGATAGATCGAAAAATTAATAATGAAAGATGCTCGCCTAAAGAAGACATAACTTGCAGGAATTATTAGAATATCCAATACTACCATTTTTAAAATTCTTTATGATCATCTTGGCATGATTATGATCAGCGCAAGATGGGTGACGAGTATGCTTACGCCACCGCAAAGACAATAGCGAGTGGAATATTCGCGTGCGTCTTTGTACCTCTGCAATGAAAACAGGGATGGTGTATTGACTCAAATTGTTGTTTTGGTAGAAACTGGGTTCATCATTATGAATCTCAGTCCGAGCAATTTCATAGAATGGCATAAAAAAGGCACACTATAACCCAAGAAGTTTAAGTTGTCATAATCGGCCGCAAAACTCATGGGGACCTTTTTTGGGAGTCAAAAAGGAATTCCGTTAATAGTTTGCAAAGATAAATGGGTTTTCACAACTGCAGAATACTACGCTTCAATCCTGGAGTGGTTAAAAGTAGTCATTGGCGCAAGGCGCAAGGTTCGTGCTCGTCCATAGAGCCATGTTGCGCTGGCTACCCTGCATAAAGTGGATTTCGATATTTTGAATCACACACCCTATAGTCCAGACCTCGCTCCAAGTGATTTGACCTGTTCCTAAAAATGAAAAACAACTGCCTGGGAGTTTCGGTGTACTTTTCAGACCAAGATAAAACATTTTTCCGAAGCCATACACAAGCTAATTGAAAGATCTGAATAATCAATTGGGGTTACAAGTGAATATATTGAAAAAGGAAAATAATTTTGTATTTTTATTTTTGCTTCTTTTCCCCCATTCTGCGAACTTAAATACGCTCACTAGTAGAATCATTCTTCATCAAGACAATTTACAATCATACACAGAACAATAGATAATGACTAATTTGAGCAATCAAAATGTAGAATTAATGTCTCGTCCTATACATAGTCTTAATACAGTACCAACGATTTCTTCATATTTCTCTAAATAAAAAGTCGTTTCCCTAGTTACTGATTTACAACCCCAGAAGATGCAGTTCAAACATTTAAAATTAAAATTTAGAGTGCACCTACTTCTTAATGGTGATAATACTATTAAAATTGATTTAATTGCAAGAGAAGATGTGTAGATTGTCAAGGGCAATTTTTTGAAATCAGTAAAGTAATTTCCTTTTTTATATCGAAAAATTTTTGTCTTTTTATATCGTGAAAATTTAGTAACAGTCCTCGTACCTACTTATACGAGAGGAGGTCGATTAATTCGCGCGATTGTACAGAAACGACAATAAACTATCTTTATTTTCTACATAATCTCCTCTTAATTTGATACATTTGTTTCATGTGTATTCAAGCTTCTTTATTTCGTCTCGAAAGAGATTTTCTTCTAAACCTGCAAGATAATCGTCAACTGTTGAACTTTTTGCCTTCGAGAAAATCTTTTAATTTAGGAAATAGATGGAAGTCAGATGGTGCTATTTCTGGCGAACAAGGGGGTGCGGTACTAACTCGAATCTTAATTCTGTAATTTTTTTTACACAACCGTACTGGTGCATTATGAAAGAGCACCTTCTTAGTCATTCCTGGACGGTTTTCAGCGATAGCTGTCGTTCAAATGTTCTAGAAGGTTTGCGTAATATTCGCCGTTAACGATCATGCCCATTTGGGGATAGTCTCTCTGTCAACAATATTCCTCTTGCATCAGAAAATTCCGATTCCATTACTTTTCCGGTCGGTGAAACTGTCTTCGCCTTCTTTGGAGTTTGTTCTCCACGTTTGGTCCAGATATTCGACTGTTGTTGATTCGGGTGTATAATAATGAACGCATGTTTTGTCAACAAATCGGCACAAAATTATGTTTTGTTGTGTTTAAGAATTTCTAAATTATTTATCGCTATTTGACAACGAACACGTCTTTGTTCCGTCGTCAGTAAACGCGGCACCCATCTTACCGCAAGCTTTCTCATATCAAATTCTTTGTGCAAAATATAAAGCATTAGTTGCTTTGGAATATCCACTGCCAATTTCTAATGCTTTCAATCGTCGGTCACTTAACAACAAATCATAGACTTTATCCACCATTTCTGGACTTGTTTTCGACCATCAACTGCAGGGATCATTTTATAAGCTGCTCCTGACACGCTTAAATTTATTTTCCTTTCCTTAAATTTACCAGCCAGTGTATCTTGCTTATCATCATGGATTTCGGCAAAGGACATGCCTTTCTTTAAAAGATTTTAATCACTGCATCATGTTCCAAATTATCCATTTACACTTAATTAATAGCTGAGAGAAATTAAAAAATTTCCTACGAAACATGTTTTGTCGCAAATTTTGCAAACACTAACGGTAAACTGATAAAGCATAGGCTATCAAAATGCTATATATATTTTTTTATTTCACGGCCTTCTCTAGGCGATCGCGTAAATAAGTCCACCCGCCCTCGTACATATGATGTCATCCGACGTTATCTCTGTATTTTGTACACTTAGGATTAGTTTCAGATTATATAGTTAAATATAATATTACATGCATATTGCTTAATAACATACTGCATTCTACAACTTGTTAATTATATTCCTCTTTATAATTCGAATATAATTTAAATAATATTACTACGTTTTTCTTATATTTTAACATTCCACATTCGAAAATATTATTATAAATTAATGGCAGACCACGTTTTAACAGTCTGCAATATTTATGTTATTCATTAGCAAATTATTTTCTATTTTCAAGTCCAAGGTTACCTTTTAATTGGAGCAAGGTTGGAAAAATTAACTTTTACTCAAAATCATCAAAATTAAAAAGCGGCACAGCAGCTACAGTAGTTATCACGGAACAATTACAACAATATAAGTTGTTATTTAAATTTATCAGAGCAAAAGCTTTCTATTTACCATATAATTGTAGTTCGTTTCCGGGTACACGCATCTACATTCAATGCATATGTATTAAATTAGCGAAAATTACTTCCAAATATAATATTTATCTACTAACACATGTAATAATACCTATAAAGCCAACAGTATATTATTTTATTGTAGTAATTTTAAAACATCCGTATGTTTAAATCCATATTAATACAAAAATAGTTGTAAGATACAAATTATGTAGTAAAGGCATATTTCCTTTTCCTAGTTTCTATTTTAAACAGATCGGAAAATATGTACATTTTATACAACTGCTTACAGCACTAAAAGATATTTATTTAATGCTTTTATTGTAAATTTCTAGAAATACAAAAATAAACTTGCTGATGGACACACAGATGTAGGTAAGTGTTTCAGACTAGGGAATGCTAAAATAAACATTTTTTCTTTAATTGCAATAATAATACTGGTCAACAAATTTTAATTTTTTTTTAATTTTCCTTTAGAAATTATGTACAATTTTCATTTCTTTTATAGTATATGTATATAGTTCTAACAATAGTAAAAACAAATTTATTTTGGCACGTCAGGTTTTGAAAAAAAAATTTAAAGTAAACGAAATAATATTATACAAAGGTATTTTTAATAATCTAAAATATTATTAAAAATCTGGTGTGAAGAACACAAATGCAGGTTCACTATTAATATTTTTTGTGAACGTGTCCGAATATATCCTATCCCCAGAGACGTAGATACGTATTTCACCTTTCTACAGGCTCATCGGTACGCCCCTGCTGGGGATAGGATATATTCGGACACGTTCACAAAAAATATTAATAGTGAACCTGCATTTGTGTTCTTCACACCAAATTTTTAATAATATTTTATATTATTAAAAATACCTTTGTATTATACAAAACTGGTGGGGTTTACCTACTCATGTATGTTTGAATTATTCTGATACATTACATATGCGGTTAAGCCGTAGTATGAGTGAAGACACAAACAAAATGCAGTTTTCTAGAGAGATTGGCTGTGTAACCTTTGGAAGGGCGTCGTTACTTCACATTAATTATGTGGACGGTATGCGAGGTACTTCGGCTGTCTGACAACAGGCAGCGCCGAATTTAATTCTGCGTCCGGTCTGGATAATTACGGTGATAGGGCGATGTGGTTCTTTTTTGTGAATGTGTCTGGGAATATCCTTTCTCCAGCAGGGGCGTACCGATGAGCCTCTAGAAAGGTGAAATACGTATCTACGTCTCTGGGGATAGGATATATTCGGACACGTTCACAAAAAATATTAATAGTGAACCTGCATTTGTGTTCTTCACACCAGATTTTTAATAATATTTTATATTATTAAAAATACCTTTGTATTATACAAAACTGGTGGGGTTTACCTACTCATGTATATTTTAATTATTCTGAAATAATATTAATTAGATATGTAGGAAGTTGTATGGTATCGTCCTGTTTAAAATGTTTTGCTTTTTGCCTTTCCCTTATGCTGTTCTTCGGCACTTTCTGATACCAATGTCAAACAATAATCAGCAAGCATTTCATCGTTCCACTTGCCCTGTGTGTGTCAATAACAGAAATGTTTGATGAAACCGTTCGCCGTGTTTATCACTCACGTCGCCATGGTCTGTAAGAAGAAATCCAGATGCAAATGCAAAAAACGTTTTTTAAGGCTCATGTTACAATTTATTTTATGGTAACTTCTAAGAAGTTCATTAACCAGTGCTATATAATTTTCAGATTTCTTGTTTCCTAGAAAATTGTGAGTCCCATTTTTAAAAGCGATCCAAGCGATTCAAATTTTGTATTTTGTTGAAGAAGTTTAATTTGCGGACCCACAAATATTCCCTCTTTAAGTTTTGCATCTGAGATTTTGGGAAATTTTTGTTTAAGGTATTAGAATCCACAGCCATCTTTATCCATTGCTTTCATGAAATTCTTCATAAAACCTAATTTTATGTGTAATAGTGCTAGAAGTATTTTGTCAGGTTCAACTAGTATCTTATGTAGTATATTGTTTTGTCCAGAAATATACTGAGCCCTGACGACCCAGTCTTTAAAAAATGTTGTGGGAATTTCTTGATCGACTGTTCCACTCACATATAAAACAGCATTCTTTGTATTCCCTAGTTGTAAAATGAGTAGAATTGCTACAACTTTTGGGTATGTGCTGCTATACTATTTGTAAATTTTGTAATTAATCCTGTCTACAAGAAAAGTCATATTTTCATACGTTTCCTTTAAGTGGATTGTGCGAGCAACGATGAATAAACGTTTCCTATGTGGAGAGGGACGGCTTTCAAAGTAAATTTCGAAGCATCGATAAAAAGACGCCATTTTTCGAGATGGGGTTGGTGACCTAATGCCAACATCGTCGACATTATTGCAGTATAAAAGACCTTCATCGGTTGAAAAATACTGTCATACTTTCTGACGATTACGATACACATAAATATGTGCACCTGGAGCTAACAGTTTCCATTCTAGGAATCTAGAGGTCTCTAATATGATCATTCTATTCTAACTGAATTATTAGGTGTAGTCCGTCCGCTTCGGAGGACAAATATTCATAATCTTTTGTTGATAACTAGACACTTGCTCGTTCTGGTTTATATTCTTTACTTCAAACACCTATGGGTCTTGGTAGTGGCAGGGCTTCCGAATGAGGTACTAGACGAGTAGCAAAGGGCAGAGTAGGATAACTAATATAGTTCTTATTTTTGTTGAAAATGAAAGTAGTAATCAGTCGAATAGTCCGTTTGTTCATGCCAAATCATAGGTCTTACAAAAGGCATAGCGCTTTTCTTACCGTTTGGCCAGCCCCTCAGAGTAACAGCACAGTGTGCGCAGCAGATGCTGGGAGCCCATGGCTTGTCTTGATGTTCTATGGTTAAGCCTAAATAGAGAAAATGTAATTTTTCTATTAAAGGTATAATATTCAGCTTATGCTTGTGGGTAGTGAATTCTTCACACACATAATAGAAACTGTTTGCTTATTTATACACGTACGTGACATTATGAAACAAAAAGACATTCAACTATCATAAACCGACCTACATTTTATCGAAAGAGCCGTGTGTAGCCTTCCGATTTGGTGCTACTTCCTCTTGGCAGACATTTCGTCAACTATTGCAAAGGACAACTTCAGGACTGATACCACTGTCGCTGCACTGAAACTGCAAAGCAGATTCTGGAAAGATGTTCCTTGCAACACAAGACGAAATGTCTGCCAGGAAGGAAGCAGTGCCAAGGACGCGGTGCCAGTCCGGAATCCAAGAAGTAATCATGGACAACGACCGTGGAAACTTACAAGCTAGAGTGACCTACCCATTTTATTAGATAAATAGTTTCTGTAAGTGGAATAATACTAAATTGTGTGTTTACATATACGAGGGAAGATCAGTAAGTACCCGTGTTTGAAGACAGGTGGCGCTGCTGAGGGAAATTGGCATTACCGTCGTGTACTACCATCTGTCAGACAACACCATAATAAATTTCAGACTGATTCATAGGTTAGTTTTTATTTGGCAGCCAGTTGTATCACACGTGTTTCGTGTTTCTCGATAAAATGGAAAAAGAGCAATATCGATCCGTAATTCGCTTTTTATTTTTGGATGGAAAAACATGCGAAGAAATAAAAGCGAAGTTGGATGCTGTCTATGGGGATCCTTCACCATCTGTGACAACCGTAAGATATTTGTTCAACGAATTTAAACGTGGTCGTACATCTGTTTTTGATGAGGAACGCCCAGGCCGCCCGGCAGACGTGGTTACCGAGGAAATCGTTGAAAAGGTCCACGACATGATTCTCGCTTGTTTATCATTTAATAGGAGATATCGGAGATATTTGTTTCATTTATCCGTGTACAAACCTGTTTCATGAGCTAAAGTTATCGTATAAATTTGTTTCTGTTTTTCCTAAAATTGCCTATATTCCATTATTGCATGCTTTTCTCAATTCCTCCCTTCTTCTGATTTATTAACCTGGCTATTTCATTTTTTTTAACATTCCTTAAATATTAGAGCCAGCAATGGCCTCATTGTGCAAATTAACTGGTGAAGTAAGTCTCATGAACCTATTCCTGGACCACGCCTCTGTGAGGCAAACGAGAATGCCGGTCTTTAGTTATAATATCTATTAACACTGATATTGATGATTTGGTGAGTGGCATGATGTTAAACATAAATATTCAGCGTAGATTCAAATACTATTATCGAGTATCTATTAATAACTGAAGCTGACAGGATGTATTAAATTTTGGTTGAGTTTGTAGTGCTACACTTAATTTCAATCGCAACAATTAACATTAGTGTTCCGCCTTTGATGTAATTATAAACATTGTTTGTTGAAATCGAACGTAATTACCTTAACGTTTGGAAATGTTTATTGCTAATATTTGCTAATTACAATTGTTTAACAAAATACATTTTAAAATTATTGTATCAAAAATACAAACAAGCATTCTTCATTAAATTAATAACACTACTGTAAAAAAATGGTGACTTTGATGCTGTAGATGCAAATTAATTCTCGGCTTCATGTTTAAAAACATGCTGAAATTCTTCCCGCGCGATAGTCTGTATTTCGTATTCAATTGCCTTCCATTAATTCATAATATTAAAAATTAAGCAAATTAAAAAAAAACTTCTTTAGCAATTATGAAAACAACGTGTTTAAATTTAACGAAAAATTAATACAGGAATGAAGGGTTCACGTAAGAATTATAATAAAAGCTAACTGGAGACAAACACGTTCGACTATGGCAAATAAGATTAGAAACTTATATAACCGTCAATGCTGCAAATACTAGGCCAACAAAAATTCCTAGATTTGACATAACCTCGCCGTCAATCATTAGTAAACATCTGTTAGTTACACCCTCAGAACTAAATACAAATATCAAAGCATTAACTAAAAATAAGTTGTTAAATGAATGTACGAGGGCGATATGAAGAACATCCAAAATATTCCTGTTGGGAAGAAAACACATTATTAAAATTTACTGCGAAAGATAGTTACTTGTAACTCGGTATACTTAGTTTTTCGATATCTCAATTTTTTTAAGGTACTAAACTATGATTCGTCGGCCTCTACAAAATAGGCCTAAGTTTCAGTAATGATATCCAATTCGTAGAAATTCGTAACTATACAACTAGCTACAATGAGCACACAAACTCATGCGTTAACATGGTGGAAGACTGCTTTTTTCTTAGCCAAATGAGGCCGCCTCCTCTTTAATATTGAAAAGAATTGTCCCGAGGAATCATCTTAGTATTACCCTATTATTGGGCTTCCTTTGTCAAAAAAATAAATTTAGATTATGACCCGCTAATCCAACAACATACTTCCTACTTTCTGATCAACGTAATCTTTCTCCTACTGCGTAGTTTGAAAAATTCTCAGTTATCTCGGCTCAACTTATGTTTTACATTCTCATTTTATTCAATTTTATTTCTACATTTTCTTATAGACTCTGTGGTTTAATCCAGCTCGCGAAGATAGCTAGTGAGATCTTATTGAAACGTCGATTCCCTTTCTTCCTTTAGAATAAAACAATATGCGGTCAAACACTAGAGAATGCAGCATCAGATTTACAGGGTGTACTTGAAATAAACAGGCAATGTATGAGAAAATGGAAAGATTTAATTATATAGATTATAAATCCGAAATATTGAGAGCCAATTATGACGCGAATTTCAAAATTAAAAACTCCTGAAAATTGAATCATATTGCGCTTATAAATTCAATATATTCGTAAATAATAAATTTGTAAAATACGTAACAATAATAAATATGTCCATACGTAACTGCTATCGATGTGATTGATTTGTGAATTAAACTATTAAAAATTAAGGTATGAGTATTAATCTACAAAACCATTTTAAAAATCATAATAATAATAATTTATGGACATCATTTTATGTGTATACGAGAATGCATCTTTTTGTTAGGAGAAGTAAAAAATAGAATGTTGCAATTGAATTTAAAGGCGGCGTTGTTTATATTTTATGTTTATAAATACGATAACATTGTGTCTGTTTTGTTATAGTAAGTGTTCAATAACCTGTTACAGAATTCAAGTTTAAAGATGATATATTGAAAGAACATGCAAGATACGTACTTTGCGGCCATTCAACGACTATTTCTAACTTATATTTTTAGTCGAAATACATCGAACGTATGTAACAATCGACGACTGAATGAAACTTAAAAGCGAGATGGACAAAAACAAGACTATTGTTTTTGTTAGTGTGAGTCACCTTTAATATATCTTCTCCGATAGTATTTATGATATATTCGTCGAGATCATGGCAGGTTGGTACAAGAACCAATGTTATCTGGACGAATACTTTAACTCCAAGTAATTAAACACTACACACTTAATTACTTAGATATATTCGTCCATATATAAATATAAGTGTTTAGATAATTTCTTAGCCGTTTATTAAATATAACAATTGATAAATTATTGGAGTTTATCGGCTTTTATATGAAATATTTACAAATATCAAATTAGAATGTATGTAATTGCAGAGTAAGTGGGGATGTAAACATTGCTGTCTACAAATTACAAACCAAATCATACGCAATTTTTAATTTTTACAGATGATATATTGAAAGGAAATGCAAGATACGTACCTTGCGGCCATTCAGCTTCCTATTTCTAACTTCTATTTTTAATCGAAATACATCAACGTATGTAACAATCGGATTATATATATATTGAAAGAACATGCAAGATACGTACTTTGCGGCCATTCAACGTCCTATTTCTAACTTCTATTTTTAATCGAAATACATCGAACGTATGTAACAATCGACGACTGAATGAAACTTAAAAGCGAGATGGACGAAAACAAGACTATTTGTCCCAACGTAGACCATATTTTTCAATTAAAAATTTCGTATGATTTGCTTTGTAATTTGTAGACAGCATCCCCACTTACTCTGCAATTACATACATTCTAATTTGATATTTGTAAATATTTCATTTAAAAAGGAGAAAAACTCCAATAATTTATCAATTGTTACATATATATATATATATATATATATATATATATATATATATATATTGTAAAAATACTGTGAAGCGCTGGTATGTTAAAGAGGCCCCACGTTGGTTCGTCAAATGTAAAAGCGCAGAGACGATCTAAATAAGAATATAAATGAATGATAAATGTAATGTAAGTTCAGGTAAATAAATTTGAATTTTTAAGTGGGCGCCTTTTTAATATGAAAAATATATTTAGATCAACGCTATCTATTTGTTTTATGTGCCAACTAGTCGTCGTGAGCATGAAGTAGTTAGAAAGTGACTCTCTCTGGGTCTTCGCCGGTAGAATGGTTGTTTATTCCTTTGTGTTGTGTTTAAATAAATAAATCTTATTTTAAATAACTCCTACAACCTAACACTAACAAATAAAAGAGTAATTTAGTTGATAAAAAATAATGTAATTCATTGAAATAAAAAGAAACTGTAAATAGAACAAATAACTGTATCTAGCGATAAATCAAATTAACTATTAAAAATTTCCATGTGTGTTATTATACTTAATAAGTTTATGTGTGATAAATAAATGTGATCTTATACTAAATTACTACAGTAAACAAATTAAAACAGGTAAGTACTACTATGTTATTAAATATTCATAAGGATAACTATTCAAAGGGATACTATAATATGAAAGGTTTAGATATCAGTAAAAGTAAAATTCAGGTTTTTTATTTTATTGATAGTATAGTTTTAATCAAAAATATTAACGATTACGATTTTGTTGTAGATAATTGTTGGTAGTGAACCTGTATTCCTTGGATCCCTGCGGTTGATGTCCAGGTAAAGGTGCAAGATCAACGGGAAATACGAGTGCGGGTGTTCCGAATATGATGTCGGCGTATGTAGCGTACACGGCTTCAAGTCTGCCTTTTCGTCGGTACTCCAATTCTTATGATGCTCGTCTTGTATTTTGAAAATTACCAAGTGTTGGTCTTCAGGTGTGTTTTCAAATGTTAAATCAATTATTTATCTCTCGATTCAACATATATTTATATTAATTTCACTGGTATATTAACTTTTTTAATAATTTTCTTTGGAGGAGATCGAAAATACGGCCATACCTTTTAAAGCGTTTTTGGAAAAGACGCCGATAGCGTTTTTTTTATTTTCAAAGCCTAGTTAATTATATGAGATAGCCTCGAAGATTTACTTTTACTAATTCTATTTACATGAATATTATAAACAATTTAATAATTTAGACATAATAATAAAATTTATAGAATAATTTTCAAGCATACTAAACATGTTTTCTAATGCTAGGTTATGTTGTAATGCGCATAGCAAATATCGTTTTCGCGGGTTAATTTCCTTTTAAATAAGTGGGCGCGTTTAACTAGTATCGATACAAAATATTGATGTAGATAAATTAGATATCTGTAATTTCGCCCTAAAGATTTGAATTATGAAATTGAAATAAAAAATATAAAAGTAAGTTTAAAAATTAAATAGGTTAATTAAAAGTATACAAAGTTGTCGTCATATTAATTTGTATACATTTCGGTACTAATTTAACATATTAAAACCGCTTATTTAACCCTTTTTCAATGAATTTAATAATTGTTAATGCCGTTTTTCCTATTATAGATGCTGGAATTAGGGTGCTGTTTGTCCCATAACAATATATATATATATATATATATATATATATATATATATATATATAAAATATTTTCGTGACCTTGGTATGATAAGGTAAACTTAATAAGTCGGCGATTAAAGGTCTGGTTCATTACTTCAAAGTATATATATTTAAAACAACCCTACATGTTTAGGCAATGATGCCTTTGTCAAGGGAATAAAAAATATAAATGACAGAATATTCTGGCATCATTGCCGAAACATGTAGGGTTGTTTTAAATATATATACTTTGAAGTAATGAACCAGACCTTTAATCGCCGACTTATTAAGTTTACCCTATATATATATATATATATATATATATATATATATATATATATAATAACATCGTGACCTTGGTATGATATGGTAAACCTAATCAGTAGGCGATTAAAGGTCTGTATATTACTTCAAAATATATGTATTTAAAAAACTCTACATGTTTCGGCTGTATACGCCTTTTTCAAGAGAATACAAAATATGAATCATATTTTATTTTAGGTCTACCATATATATATATATATATATGTGTGTGTGTGTGTGTGTGTGTGTGTGTGTGTGTGTGTGTGTGTGTGTATAGCTATACGTATCGACATGGGATAATTTATTCAAACGATGATGGTTTCTTATTTATCTCTTTTTAATTTGCCTGGAAACGAAAGAAAAAGAGGTTCCATCAGCATGTGAATATTATAAAATATGAAAATAAATAAAATTCTTGCTCTCTTGATAAAAAAACCAAAGGCGCGAAAGAAGAAAAGTGTAACTGCACTCGATTTTTACTATACATGAATTCTGTAATATCGTCTGCTAATGTGTTCGGGACTAAAACCGGGATGATGAAAAAATTAGCAAACAAAAAAGCCTGATCTTTACTTTTTATATTGTTGTGTTAAATTCCATCAATATTCCAAGTCAAAGCGTCTGATCTATTGATTAATATTATGTAGATATTTATGGATCTAGAACATAGGCACACATACAAGGAGAAAAGGATGTTAAATATGTATATTTTACATTATGGGGAATTTAACAAGAGTATCATTAAACCCACGTATTGAATACGGTGAGAAAAAAAAATACAATAGAATTATTTAAGGACGTGCTGAATATGTCAATGTTAAAATTCTCCGGTAACAAGCTGACATGCGAGACGCGTCAATAGGCTTTAAGTGGTTAATGATATAACATATATACTTCTAAAGCATTTAAAACTTCTACAGAAAATTATTTGTATTATTAGACGCTCTACAATTTTAATCTTTTTTTATTAAAAAAAAAATTATTGGCAATATGTTTAAACCTCAGTATGTTTCAAGTTAATTTTCATTCCTTAAATTCTAGCTCTATCATAAGCTGTTCTGTTTATATAATTCCACCGTAGATACCAGAAGTGTTCTTTCCATGTCTTAAACATAAAAATTTGAATAATGAGTGCTTAAAGCATATTTATTTAACACATGCAAAAATTGCTTCATTATTACATATACGACGGACAAGCTGAAATTATTGAGAATACGAAACACGGTTAATATTTTCCAGCATTTTCTTTTAAATATGCTCAAAGTAATTCCCTTCTGCAATAATGCACTTGACTAGAGCAGACCAATTTCCGTGCGCGCCATGTGCGCCGATGTGAGGATGATTGTATTGCATCAGAACTAATAAAAAACATTCAGTATGTGTTTGGTACTTGCTTAGACTGCATGTAAGTGTAAGCATATGTAATAAAATGTCGTCGACATATTAATCGAGAAAACGACCATTGTCAGACGAAGTGAATCAGTTTACTATGGATTTCCAGGACATAATATACGATGGCTCAAAAATTAAATGTTTAGTGTGCAATACATATCTAATGTGTTGGTCAAAAACACATTGTAAAGAACACGTAAGCAGTTCGAAGCACAATAATAACAAAATTAGTCGACAACTAGTCGACTTATACATGAACTATGTGTAACTATGATTGTGTGTACACTGCTGTTTACCTTGTTAAGTAATGATTCATTTATTTCATTTTCGAATAAATACGCGAATCAAACATTACCGAGAACGACAACATTACGAAGGAATTTACCATCGGTGCGTAAACAGGTTGAAAATAAAATCAATGCCGAACTGAAAAATAAAAAACTGTGGTTATGTGTGGACGAAACAACTGACAGCAAAAGAAAACAATCTGTAGTTAATGTGATGGCGCGTAATATGGAACCACATCAACAAACGTCTTCAATTTCATTAGCATCCAGACGACAAGAACAATGTAATGCCGAAAAAATTTCATAGGTGCTATTAGATACTTTGGAAAAATTTAAACTTTCGAAAGACCAAGTATTAATGTTTATGACCGATGGTGCCGCAACCATGTGTTCTGTAGGCCGGTCTCTTAAAAAATATTGTCCTAACTTGTTACATATTACTTGTAAACTCCATGCTCTACACCTTGTGGCAGAACAGGTTCGTAGATGTTATCCAGAGGTAGATACTTAATATCGAGTACAAAGGCAGTATTCCTGAAATTTCCAAAACGTATTCGGAAATTTCATGACTTGTGTCCTCATACCTCTGAGCCATCACAGCCGATTCTGACAAGTTGGGGTACATGGTTACGGGCGGGGTTTTACTATCATGAACATTTTGAAAAAATTAAGGACGTGGTTTTATCATTCGATCCGAAAGAAAGTGCAGCTATCAATACAAGCCAGAAATAATTTCAAGATGCCCAAATTAAAATGGATTTACAAAGTATTCATGAGAATTACTTGGGACTAGAAGAAGCAATAACAAAATTAGAAAATTCGTCACTGTAGTTAGAGGAATCACTGCAAATCGTTAAAGATGTTCACGCACAACTGTGTGCTGTAGAAGACGCAAAAAGTGAAAGTGTTCTAATTAAATTTGAAAGTGTTTTAGACAGAAATGCAGATTTTGACACCTTAACACGTATTTGTGAGGGCACATTCTACAGATGCGTTAAGTTGCTTAACAAAGTATTTTGATTATGCGAATATAACATCACTGGATGTAGAATGCTCGTTTTCCGAATACAAACATTTTTTTCCTCACGGCGGACATATTTTTCAGAAATAACCTAGAAACGCACATGATGTTGAAAATATACAATCGAGTTTCTCCAGTTTGTCAATCCTTGGAAGACGCTTAAAACGGTAAGTGTTTTTTTAAATCCTCTGTCGTGCACACAATCACTGATTTCATACATTTTCCATTTTATTTATAGGTACATACAACGCTGCTATAATATGTACTATTCTTATTTTTCGTGTGTTTATGCATATTACTTTAATAGCAGAAAACCAAATGTATATTTAATTATTTCTGATAGAATAAATGTCTCTACTTCTATACTTATATCGGTAACAAGCTCAGGTTGCGTCCCTATTCTATCGCATATTCTAATATTTATAATATTACGAATTACACTCCCATACCGGCGCGTACGGAAATTGGTCTGCTCTACACTTGACAATTCTTTCTTTCCACTGTTTAAAAGGTCCCTACTAATCTTCTTTCGGAATACCTTCAAAATAAGCGTGAACTGCGGTATTAATCTCTTCTTCTCATAATTCCCCTGTCTGGAACACTACTGAACACGTCAGGCAAACATTTTTCGGTATATCACTTAGCTGTAACTGTCTTTGTCCATATAGCTTAATTGTATAATAATAATTGTGTAATATAACATAATATTTTCATAGCTGGCCGATTCATAGTCATTGCAGGAGCGTCCTCATCTTCATGATTCATGAATCCATAGACGACTCTCTTTGGGGGGGGGGTCGAACAAGAAAATATAAGTTTGATCACTGTCACTGTTTTGGAAAAACTTGGTGCCCGCCATTATTCAGGAAATTCAAAGTTTCATGGCAAATTCTTACAAGCTCTGCTCTTTGGAAGTCAGAAAGGCGGTGCGGCGCAAAACGACTTACACTTTTTTAAATGCAGGTGATCGTGTATGATTGTTTTAACAGCTGAGGATCCAAACTTGGTGCTCTACGCAAACACAAACCGTTTTTGGATAGTCGAACCGATTAGTAATCCTACCTAATTGAAAATTTTCGTAAATTTCTATTTAATTTTATAAAACACAAACATTTTCAATAATACCAAAAATGTTATTAAAAATCGCATGCCGAAAACACAATTTGTGTGAAAATTGCTATCCAGACATGTATGTGCGTGCTTCGTCTTGCTACAGACTCATCGATGCATGATGTTGAGATAGACAAACTTAACAAACAACTCCCTTACTATATGCAGTCAAGTCATAAAGGAGAACATGTATCGGGAGTTAATTCGAAGTTATCCAACTTAGCTAACAGTATAGAGCCATCGATAGAATCGAAACCTTTGACGAAAGCTGTATATAGTACGACAACCAGAAGGCGATCGATTCTCGATAGCTTTCCTAATCAATTGGGTAATTTCTGCGATGTCTATGGTGGTAGAACGCCTGCTAGCAAATCAATGAATAAAAAGACAGCATCGAATCCCTATTTGTCCATATTATGTATTTGAAAGTATTAGCAGCATTACTTGATTCATCTGTAATTGCCGATGTCACCACGATCACATATGGCATTACATTTACATAGTCTTGACGCTACACCAAATGATTTATTTGTATCCTGTATGCTAAAAAAAAAAAATGGAGGAAATGCATTTTATTTCAATCAATGAAGCAGAAGGGTAAATTAGACCTCATGAAACATGGACCGCTACTCGAATGCAAAAGTGACAAAAATTGAGAAATATTTTGATGAACTAAAATTATCACAATTAAATATTATGTTTTCGTGTATTGAGCTAAATATTAATCCAAATACTCTCATATTTAATGGAATATAGGGGCTATTCTGTAAGCAAAGCGTTAAAATTAACTCTCCGTTAAAAATTTTAACGGTCAGTAAATTGAAAACAGTATTCTATAAAGACACTTTCGTTAATTTTAACGTCCGTTAAAAATTACGTCTAAAATTCATATTTTATATTCACTTCTGGTGGTTAATTTTTACGGACAACCGTTAACTGAAGTCGTTAAAAGGTTAATTTTAGAGGTACCTTCTGAATAGCCGTCAATTTTCGTTCCTCAGTGCAGAGGAGGTTCTATAGTACTTGAGCATTTATATATAGAGGTAAATTACTTAGAGAGAGCAGAAATGGCTTTTGATGGTGTCATCTATTTAGCTATTCAACGGAATAATAGAAATCGTAGACTTATATAAGTAAATAAATTGACATTTTAAAACATTTTTTAATTGCGATTTCTTTTACGTAGTCAACAAAATAGAATAATTCAAATGACTCATCGTGATGCTAGTGATCCTTTCCAATTGCCCGAACATACATTTTTGAAATTATTTCGATTAAATAAACATTGTTGCCAGCAATTAATAAACGATCTATCGGGTCATCTTGGTAGGTCACTCCGTAGAAGCAGAGTTCCAATATTTTTGAGAGTGTTGACCGCATTAAAGTTCTTTGGTCAAGGAAATTATCAACTGAGCATTGGACATGGCTACAATTTCTCTAAGCCAACCAGTAGTTAGCAGAATAATTCGTGAAATTTCGGACACGTTAGTGAATCATCTTTTGAATGATTGGGTCAAATTTCCGATGCAAAAGGATGAAAAAGAACAGAAAAGAAGGGGTTTTAGGACTATGGATTATCGATTTCAAAATATTATATGTATAATTGATGGAACATATATAAGAATTGTTGCTCTATCAGCTGAACATCCCGTTCACCCAGGACAGCCATACTATTGCAGAAAAAAATATGATGCAATTAATACACAAATAATTTGTGATAGCGATAAGAGAATTATTAATATCAACGCTAGGTATCCAGGATCAGTCCATGACGGGGCAATATGGATGATGACTGGAGTGAGCAGGGAAATGTCCAATAAATACATTGCAACTGGGTCTTCTGATTGCTTACTTGCAGATAGTAGATACCCACTAGAACCTTGGTTGCTAGTACCTTTTTAAACCCAGAAGCGCATTTACCTCAAACAAGATACAATACCGCGTTATCAAAGCTAAGAATGACAATTGAACATGTGAATGGTTTACTTAAAAGCAGATTTCGCTGTTTACTAGGACATAGAGCTCTTAATTATGATCCCATAAGAGCTGCTAAAATAATATACAGTTGTGCGATATTACACAATATTTGCATTAACTATAATGTGCCACTGCCAGAAAATGAAATGGTACATTTACCTAGAAGGCTGATGCATGGCTGATGCAAATCAATATCAGCCTATTCATGAAGCTACCAGGCGCCGTGCTTTATTAGTAAATACATACTTTGGAAATTGATTTACTTTTTGTTGCTATTGAATTAAATCAGATTTTAATATTCTCCTTTTTTTGCATTTTACGTATTAAGATTAAAAAGATTTTTATTTAAAAATGTTTATTTAAAAAAAGAAATAAATATTGCAACAAACTTAAATTCTCTCGTAATAATAAAATAAATATACAAAATAAACAAAAAACGAGTAGGTAAAAGAAAAAACTGAACTTTTTAGAACATGTCGTATTCGAACATGTCAACATGTGATGCCGCCAATATTATAAAACAAAAATAACCTAGAATTTAGTACAAATGTATACTTAATATATATATATCACTTCCGCCAATATTTCCGAATACAACCGAATAGTTTAACGTGTGCGTTAAAAATAACCAATTTAACGCCCACGTTATTTTACCAATTACAGAATATGAATTTCCGTTAAAAATTAGAGTTTTAACGCCCCGCTATTTTTAACCGATACAGTTACAGAATAGCCCCTTATATTGATTTATTCAAGAATTTAACACTACAATAAAGGGTTTTAGAACAAAATTTATCGTTAGTAATACATTGAGCTAAATTCGCAACCAGAAATCCAGTTTTAATCGTTGAATTTCTACGTGAATATAGCGGAAGCTTGCACTAATTTTAATAAACATCAATTTCCGAAAAAAAAATTACTCCAAAATTAAAATAAGAGTATATTTCCTTAGTTCAATCCCAATATTAGGTTCCTCCTGTGTTCCTTCGCCTGTCAAGCTATGACCTCCAACCTTTCACCTAGATACATTAAGGTCTTCTTCTATTATTAATTGCTACTATAATTAAAAATTACCACTAGTTCCTAAAAAGTAACATTTTAAACGTTTAATTGAGAGCGTATTAATAAGGAACACTTTCATTTAAAACTTGTTCATAATAAATTAAAACCCAAGAATCCATTGGCTTTCTTGTTTAGGAGTCCAACAGCTGTAGATGTCGCTTTAATTATCTATATTTTATTATTTTTGACACTTTATTACTAGTTTTATTAAATATTCGTTATTACCTTGATTAATGTATGTACGTATATGTATATCTAACGACAGATTAGAAACTTAAGACATTACTTATAATTCTACTAAATATAATTTATAACACTGCATAACTACGAAGATTCATTAACAATCTCTTAATTAATCATTCATTTTTGTTGTTGATAGGTACTTGATTTATGTGCAAGAAATATATGTCCCAAACATGTACATGTTTGGACGCCTGTGCTCTCTCACAGAGTTCTGTTACACACATAGTACGTCCTCCTAGTTTACAAAATTAATTTCCATATTCTTAGTAAACTTCACGTACACCTAAATGGTCTTTCCAACATAACTACGTTCTTTATTAAAAATAATGCATAGTACTAAAGTCAAAATTTTAACAAAAAATATTTTTAATGCGTGCACAAAATACACCACAATCACTTAAAATCAAAGTAGTGAGGCGTAGTATTATTGTTTTGTTATCTATTTTTAATGATATTCTAATTAATATTTCGATTTGAATATTTTTCTTAAAAAGAATATTTATACAAGGTGTGCATAAATTGGCGTACAAACTACACGTGGCGATGTTCTTCGTTAAATTCCGAATCTAAAATTATAAAACCAAAATGTTGTACCGTACTTCATACCTCTGCACGAGGTTTCTAAAGTTCCGACTTTCAGTCTTTAAATAACCGTTATTAATCGATATTTGAAAGAGATATAATTTAGAATAAAGAACTATTATTATTATTTTTTCGGTAAAGTTTTCTTCTTGATTTTAAAATTTGTTATTAGTATTGGTTTATTAACTTGTTTCAACGAAAAACACATCTGACAACGTTGTAAAACAATGTATAGTAGCCACAAGTAGGTAGCATAACATTGTTTCAGTCAAATGCATTACTACTGTCAAATTTTGACACCTATGTACCTACTGTCAACACAAAAACAAAATTGAAAATTTAAAATTTGATCGTGTGCTATTAATTGTCAGCTTACGTCACTTTTATTCGTGTTAAACAGTTGTCAAACGTATGCCTGAATTAAACGAAGTCCAAAGGGCTAAAATTTTTAATAACTCACCTTGAAAATGGAAAAACAATAATGCAGGTTGCTCGTGAATTTGGAATTCATATTATTTTACCACGTCTAATTAAATTATTAATCTTAATCATTCGGATGACAATGTCAGAAAATTTTTTGAAAAAATACGTAATTAAACAGATTAAAAGAACTTAAAACATAGATATCTGTGTACGTCAATTTCACATTTTTTTTGGTGGGAAGCGTACCTACTTTATTCAACTTGCTTATTTTTCTATAATCTATGGTTTTGATTAGTTTTCGTGTTTACTTGTTGTTTTGTTTGCTCATTATGATTTTAAAGGTCTCTGAATATTCCGACATGTACTATAGAGTTCATGGAAAATTAGGACAATAAATTGTCTGAGTTTCACACAGTTTTTAAAAATTTTAGCATTGTAACATTCATGTACGTACTAATGATCGTTTCTTTTAAACGTTAGCGTAATAATACAAAGTGAGAGATGCGCATTTGGCACCAACATCGTGATTCTTGCATAGCCTTGACAACTGTTTCAAAGGGATTTATCCTCAGCAAACTTACTAGGTCGTTGTCTTGATACATGTTTGAAATTCTTCTTGGACCTATTCCCCGATTTTTATTTTTATGACTTCACTCTCTCGAATTCTCTTCTTTACACGCAATACGTAAATACTTTACTTACACCAATTTCATTTGCAATTTTCCGTATGCTAATCAAATCATATAATCGGCCAATTGCGCAATTAAGCAATATGCTAAAAGCAATGATTCAAGCTTTTAGCATATTGCTTAATAGCGCCATGGTAATTGAAAAATAGTTTTAGTTATTCAATAATGAAAACTGACAAAATCACACGCATATTTGCCACCTATGTCTGTATCTACATTAATGCAGGCCAATTTAATACAATCAAAATATAACCGTCTTAGTTTTCCATGAACGCAATAGTACATGACATACGGTTACTGTCGTGAAAATGCAAGCATGGGCAAACGGGAATTTCAAGTGCGCTTTCCAAACCGAAGGTATTCAACTAAAAATGCTGGATTTTGATGGCTGGACCAATGTCTTAAGGAAACAGAAATGCGAACGCTGGTCGACCAAGGCAAAGGCGTCTCGTGTAACTAAAAGCAAATTCTAGCCACAATACAGGAAGATACCTCTGCAGGTACCCGTCAACTAGCTTCTACACCAAATATGACCAGTAATAATGTTCATTTGCACCTACGAGAAAACTTACTTCATTCATACCATGTTTCTAAAGTTTAGTCTCTCTACGAAATGATAACCTATTTCGAATCGATTTTTACAATACAGTCTTAAATAGGATTCAGGAAGGAGGTGGCTTTCTAAGACGTATTTTTTGGAGTGATGAGTGCATGTTTACCAGAGGTGGTGTGTTTAATACTTATAATTTTCTTCATTGGGCAGATGAATATCCACATGAATTTCGCGAATATGGTAACTAAAGAAGGTTATCCATTAACGTTTGGCTGGGTATAATAAATCACAGGGTAGTTGGACCAATTTACTTACGAAATCGTCTAGATATCGGTGAATATTTAAATGTTTTAGAACAAGTGATTGATGAGATACCGCCGAACATCCGCCGTAATATGATTTTCATGCATAATGGAGCCCCTATGCACTTTGCTCATAGTATAAAAGACTGGTTGGATGAACACTTCCCAAGCAAATGGATTGATCGTGGCGGTCCCATATTAAGACCTGCGAGATCTTCCGATCTCAATCCATTAGATTTTTTGTTCGAAGCTTCATTAAAGGAAAAGTTTATTCTACAGCTCCTCAAAAAGCTGACGAGGTTAGAGTCCGAATTGAAAGAAAGACTTGAGCAAATAATGCAAACGATACCACATAGATTACAGCTATATCTACAAAATAATGGATATCAATTCGAGCAATTATGTAGTTAATAAGGATATCGATATCTGTCCAGTGATGTACAAAAAAAAGCCAATACTATCATAAAATTTTAAAACTTTGCGATATTTCCACTATAAATATGTAATTTTAAGAGCTAATTTTAGTTATTTTTCTTCATGTGCACGATTTAAAACGCAAGGTTAACTAATGTTGCCAAATGTATGTTTTTTTAAATTCTTTCTGAAAACACTTTCTGACCAAGAACGTCATCACGTATAGTACACCAATTTATACAGAGTTATTTTTAATAATATAAAATATTATTAAAAATCTGGTGTGAAGAACACAAATGCAGGTTCACTATTAATATTTTCTGTGAACGTGTCCGAATATATCCTATCCCCAGAGACGTAGATACGTATTTCGCTTTTCTACAAGCTCATCGGTACGCCCCTGCTGGAGAAAGGATATTTCCAGACACATTCACAGAAAAGAACCACCCCGCCCTATCACCGTAATTATCCAGACCGAGCGCAGAAGTAAATTCGGCGCTACCTGTTGTCAGACAGCCGAAGTACCTTTTATATTATTAAAAATACCTTTGTATAATACTAAGAGCTTCAATTAATTTTATGTGCCGATGTGCGGATTTGTTCAAAATACAACTGCTGATGACATGGATCATGTACTCAGATTCATAAGGTATCCACGAAATTCTCCTTATGCGTTACACACAAAAGTTTACAATCTTTACATACCTTTGTTACCCTTCACTGATATCAAGAATTTGTTTAATCCCGTTTTAGATTGTATTATCCATAAGCAAACCAAATTTAAAAATGTTAAAAATCGTATGATATTTTGTGGCATATTATTCATATTTTCTAGAGAAAGCCTCTCTTTGTATCGCCCTGGTTATAAACTACAGCCTTCTGAGAATCTATCTTTGGATAACTTTGCGCTAAATAAAACTTTGTAGCTAATATTTTTTTTCTGTTCACCATTATCGAGTTATGACACTTATGACACAAACTTGTGATTTTTTAAATGGAAGCCATAGTTGGTTTTGACATCATTAAAAAGCTTATTTTTGCTGATTACTATGATATAAGGTTTGATATGGTTATTTTAAAAAATAAAGAGGATATAGACATTTTTATGATTGTTCACTTTATAAGACAAAACTTAAAAAAAAATGTTTGGCGTTTTGTAATTCAACAAAAAACGAAAAATCTGAGTTACAATAGTGTTCGCTGGAGCAGTCGAGATAAATATATTAACATTGCTTTCACGTTGAGTCACAGAAGTGAGAGCTGTTAATTTTTACTTTTAAGTCAAGTTAATTGTCAAACATTGACAATTAACTATTAATTAATTTAATTGTAACTTAACTATAAGCGGTGCAAACGGCCGTTAATCATAAGTTTGCATTGGCTATGGAATTTTCTAAAGTAGAAAAGCGTGATATGGTTGAATGTTATATTCAGTGCCAGAAAAATTCTACTAGAGCTGCTGAAGGTTATATTGAAAATTATTTTGATCGACGTCAGCCGTCGCTACCTACTTTTAAGAGATTATGGGATAATTTAGCAGATTATGGTTCGTTCGTTAAACCAAAATCAAAAAAAGGTATGGATGAAGATAGAGAAATAAACATATTAGCAAGTGTCGCTCAGAATCCATCTACCTCGACCCGACAAATTTCAACAGAAATGGGCTCCTCTCAACGCACTATTGTCAGAGTGTTGAAGAAGCATAAATTTCGTCCTTACAAATTATCAGTATCACAAACTTTACATGAAGGTGATAACATCAGACGAATAGCTTTGTGTAGATGGTTTAAAGATCAGTGTCAAAACGATCCACACTTTTCAATGAAAATATTATGGACTGATGAATCTCGTTTCACAAATTGTGGAATGTTTAATAGGCACAATGAGCACATATGGTACCACTTCACGTTGAACATAGGGGACCACAAATTAAATTTGGGTTTAATGTTTGGTGTGGTGTTATAGGATCAACTGTTCTTCCTCCTTTTATTTTTGATGGATCACTAACTGGCAATCGTTATCTTAATTTTTTACAACAAGATTATGTTAGATAATTTAAATTTAAGAACCCGAGCAATGCTGCAATGGTTTCAACATGGCGGAGCGCCTCCGCACAATCAACTGAATGATAGAAATTATTTAAATTTGAACTTTCCTAATCAATGGATAGGACGAAATGCACCCATTGAATGGCCGGCTAGATCCCCTGATTTATCAGTTTTGGATTTTTTCTTGTGGGGTGTACTAAAGGACACAGTATACAAAAGAACATATGAAACAATCGACGATTTAAGAGAAGCTGTCTTAGTTGCTTTTAATAACATCGATAGGCGTAAAGTCCGCAATGCTACAAATTCTGTTGTGAAGAGATGCAATTTGTGTATTAATAATAATGGGGGTATCTTTGAACATTAATAATGTTGTGTGCCCTTAATAATAGTTCTTATAGTTTTCATTTTATTACTACATAAGATTTCAAAATAAGTTTTCGTTTGGTTTGTATTTTTTCAGTTCGAAATTCAATTGTTTTCCATAAAAACCATAAAAATGTCTATATCCTCTTTATTTTTTAAAATAACCATATCAAACCTAATATCATTGTAATCAGCAAAAAATAAGCTTTTTAATGATGTCAAAACCAACTATGGTTTCCTTTTAAAAAAACACAAGTTTGTGTCATAACTCGATAATGGTGAACGAAAAAAAAATATTAGCTACATAGTTTTATTCGGCGTAAAATTATCTAATACTTTTGTCTGAACACTTTTTCTCTAAAATTACTATAAACGATGCTAAGCATGTTTAAAGAAAATCGTAAAATTTAGTTTTCTTTGAATATCTAATAAGTCATGAAAGTTATCGGAGAAACAAAAGCAGTTTCAAATCAAACTCGTAAAACTGCGCATCTTTCCCCATTTAAGCGTTTTTCTATCTCCAGTAGTTTCTGAGATCCCAATGCTAAACATTCAAAAAAAAATCACCCTGTATATATATATATATATATATATATATATATATATAATATTTTCGTGACCTTGGTATGATAAGGTATATGACAGACGCGGCAAAAAGAAACAAAAAAATGTTACTTGCACCCTTTATTCATATATGTTCTATTTTACGCAAAAATCGAAATGTTTTTAATTCTCTATAACATTCTGTAAAGTCGAACTGATTCAGGATGAATATTTCTAAACGTAATATAAATTTTAGAATTATATATACGGATTGCTTCATTTAATTGTTTTGTCAATTATATAGTTAATGTCCTCTTAGTACGACATCTGCCGTTACAATATCTAATGATCGATAGTTACTATAAAAAGTTAATTATTGACTTATTTGTCAATTATGCAAGGCCAATTAAATAAAAACTATTCGCAGTTCATACGCTAACAAGAATAGCTTGTTCTTGAAGGTCAACAATTTTAAACTGTTAATTTTTTTTACTACGGGATTGAAAAATCGCGGACACAATGTAAAATTATCATACCTAGTAATTTATAAACTATGTAAAGAATTTGCACAAATAAAAATTATGGAAAAATATAATTTTCGCATCTTAAATGTGATGGAAACCGATCAACTACTTATATCGACAATAGTTTGGATGAAATAATTTAACTTGCCTATTTCACTCACAATAACGCATATACTATTTAAAAATAAATAACAGAATGATAAATTATTATTGAAGACCATGGATACAGTCTGTGTTTCTTATATTACTATTACTATCACTAGTATCGTTAAGATTGTGGATTAAATGAATATTGGAGATTTATGTTTTATTGTATTTTTTCACCCTCTTACGTAACTATTCTAATCCTTCTGGATTAGAAAATATGTATATTAGAAAATATACTTACTATTTCTAGATTCTGTAACGAAAAAATCGTTTCCTATATTATTTTCCCTATTCTGTTACGTTGTTTTTAATTAGAAACCCTTTATTGCGGATATATTTTCTCAAACTATCTTACTTAAATGTCTAGTAAAGTTGTTTTAGTTCTAAATTTTATTTATATAAGAAATACCGCTTACTTACGAACAAAGTTGGGTCATACGACTCTAAACATAAACTAACTTCATAATCGCATTTATTCGAACGTACAGTAACTTAAAGTATTGCTGAAACTAAAGACGAATGCTTTTCACAATATTGTTATTTCAGAAATAATTTTAAATTTAAACTTAGAGAGCCGATTAAGTGAAATATTATCAATTTATAACCGCGATCACGCGATAAATTAAATTATCTACTTCCTAAGACAAGGATTACTTGAACTAAGGTACCTATTTGTATTACAGTATCTGAATGTATTTGAATACACTGGGAGGCCTACTAGCAACAAAAACTTAAAATTACATTTCGTTCTAAAATCGTATACCTTCTCATTAAACCCTTTACTAACGTTGACCTTCACAATACATAAATAGATATCAAACTGTACCTATGTAATTTTGGCAACGATGTCGTTATCTTTAGCAGTAATGCAGACCTCAAGTTTCTTAATTGAAATACATAAACTGTTTAATATGTATTTGTAGAAACTTAAAAAGGTATATAACCCCTTACCACAATTATTAATCGTATGCTAAATACGTATTTCGACAACTAAGTTGTCATCATCAGTAGGTAAAAACCACTAATTAAAAAGTCGCACATGGGGGGCACAGTAAAGCTAGATAACCGCTTACACAACAACTACTTTACACCGCGTCCACTATAGACTAATTTTACCATGCAAATATAAACTAGGAAAAGGTCGAAGAGCACTTACCTTCGACCTTTTCCTAGTTTATATTTGCATGGTAAAATTAGTCTATACGTGGACGCGGTGTAAAGTAGTTGTTGCGTAAGCGGTTATCTAGCTTTACTGTGCCCCATGTGCGACTTTTTAATTAGTGGTTTTTACCTACTGATGATGACAACTTAGTTGTCGAAATACGTATTTAGGATACGATTAATATTTGTGGTAAGGGGTTATATACCTTTTTAAGTTTTTACTTAACCACAGTCTCCAAGAAAGAATTTTCATGTATTTGTAGGTTATGGAGTTCTAAGATATTAAATTGCATTTATCTGAAATGTTAGAATAAACACTAAACATCTGTATTAGAACATTAGCGTACTTCATGTAAAAAAAATAAATCTTCTGTAAACCTTAGTACACAATAGCGGCTGAATAACAAACAAATAAAATACAAAATGCATTCACTAGTAATTACAAAGCACACTCATGCAGAATATATGTAGGCACCTAAGTATATGTAACTTAAAGCTTTGTATTACTTCTTGTTAGTCAGAGATACATAATTACTAGCAACCATATGTTTTCTTATACCCTGTCCGTCCACAGTTATAAATGATCTGCTTTCGAATTAAAATGCAAATAACGTTGTACACATATACATAAGTATGCATCTACCGTTTGACATCGAAATGTTTTGCTAGCTGTCCGTCCGCTTTTCTAATAAAATAATTTAGTTCTGACGTAAACACGACACAGCAAATTATAATTTCATAGTAGAAAACATACGTATTTCTTCCGTTCCTAATGCTTACACGATTATTATCGCGGATATATTATTAAGAATGGCTAAATAGGGAGTTTTATGTTTTGAATTATTTTGTTTGTCATGGTTGTAGACATAACAGATTAATTTGCACTATTAGACCTCCCCTATATCTTTTGATTGACGCTAAGGTTATTTATAAAATTTAAATATTTAGCATACCACTCCTTCATTTATTTTATCCTTAATTTTTAAAGAATCGATTTATTTTTTAACAAGAAAATAATAAAAGCAATAATATTGGAGTAAGTCATAGTTAAAATTATCCTTTCTTTATTTTCATTGTTCCTCAATTAAATTTAAAATAAACACGTAACGCTTAACTAATATGCCGGGATCAATTTTGACCTTACTACAAATTTAATTACGAGGTGCATTCAAGTTCTAAGGCCTCCGATTTTTTTTCTCCAGACTGGAAAGAGATAGAAGCATGTGCATTGCTTTAAAATGAGCGTGCGTTGTCAATACGTCGCGGACATGGCAGCACTGTACGGCAGATGGAATTGTAGCGGCAGCGTCGAGAATGAGAACTGTTTTAGATACTTAAAATGGCTACGTTTTCCTTAGTTGAACAGCGTGCAATCATTCGTTTTCTGAATTTGCGTGGTGTGACACCAACTGAAATTCATCGACAGTTGAAGGAGACATGTGGTGATGGAGTTATGGATGTGTCGAAAGTGCGTTCGTGGGTGCGACAGTTTAATGAAGGCAGAACATCGTGTGACAACAAACCGAAACAATCTCGGGCTCGCACAAGCCGGTCTGACGACATGATCGAGAAAGTGGAGAGACTTGTTTTGGGCGATCGCCGAATGACAGTTGAACAGATCGCCTCCAGTGTTAGCATTTCCGTGGGTTCTGTGCACACAATCCTGCATGACGACCTGAAAATGCCAAAAGTGTCCTCCAGTGGGTGCCACGAATGCTGACGGACGACCACAAGGCTGCTCGTGTGGCATGTTGCCAAGCAATGTTGACGCGCAACCAAGGCATGAATGGGACTTCTTTTCGTCGATTGTGACAATGGATGAGACGTGGATGCCATTTTTCAATCCAGAAACAAAGCGCCAGTCAGCTCAATGGAAGCACACAGATTCGCCGCCACCAAAAAAATTTCAGGTAACCGCCAGTGCTCCCTACTCACCTGACCTGGCTCCTAGTGACTTTTGACTGTTTCCAACAGTGAAAGACACTGTCCGTGGCCGCACATTCACCAGCCGTGCTGCTATTGCTTCAACGATTATCCGGTGGTCGGAACAGACTCCTAAAGAAGCCTTCGCCGCGGCCATGGAATCATGGCGTCGACGTTGTGAAAAATGTGTACGTCTGCAGGGAGATTACGTCGAGAACTAACACCAGTTTCATAGTTTCGGGTGAGTAGTTAGTTAGAAAAAAAACCGGAGGCCTCAGAACTTGAATGCACCTCGTACAGCTTGCTAAAATACTGCTCAATCTGGATACATTGGGCGCCATCTATTCTCCTTAAATGCTGAACAGTTTTGTTCGCCATATTAGTTGTCAACATACTTTAACTCATTTCGGTTGTATTTCACTGCAGAGTCATATTTGACCCTGGTTACCATTAGTGTTGGAATTAAAACTTTTACATTCTTGTTAGAAATAGCAAGTACCCGCGATAAGAAGATGCCATTAGCTCAACATAAATTATAAAGGTTAGCTGAAAATTTTTGGACATTTTTGATGCAGAAACGATTATTTGTAATTATAACAGTGATACCGACTGTAGTAGTGAAAGCGATGATTAAAATTAAAATCTACCTGATGAAGTTGATCTAAACGATGTTCTCGAGAATGATGCAAATGTCTACTACCATGGAAAAAAATATAAAAAAGTGGGCAAAACGATGCCTTGTATCCAGTCGTAATCGTTCCACTAACATAGTGTCACATATTCCTGGTCTTTTAGTGCCCGCCGGTATCGACAAACCCTCCACACCCTCACAGTTTCTCAGTTTGTTACTTGACAAATACACTATAGATGAACTTATTGACAAAACAAAAGAGAAAATTACTGAATTGCAGGTTACTTATGGTGAACAGGCTTTATCCTATCAATTTATTAATAATGCTGATAAAGTAGAAATGAGCGCATTTCTAGGGCTACTTTATCTAGCTGGCGTTTTTAAATCAAGTAACCAGGATATCAGATCGCTTTTCGGCACAGATGCCACAGAACGTGACATTTTTCATGCGAAAATGAAGCAATAAGGTTTAGCTTCCTACTTGCAGCCTTGAGATTTAATGACCCAAGTACTAGGCCACAACATGTTGCAGATGGCGATAAACTTGCTGCTAACTCTCAACTATTTTACCGCTTTATTGAGAACTGTAGTGTTAATTATTCTTGTGAAGAATATGTGACTGTAGACGAAATGCTAGTTGGTTTTGCGTGCTTGCGTGATGCTCGTACATATTATTTGATCAATACATTTGTATATACTGGAAAGGAAAATAACACAACCCAGACAAGAAAACTATCTGTTCCAACACAATCTGTGCTGTCTCTAATTCGCCATACTGCAAATTTCAATCGTAATGTAACCGGAGACAACTGGTTTACCTTACTAGACTTAGTTGAGGAATTGCAGCGAAATAAACTCACGTACGTACATAGGTACTATTGGACGGAATATGCAATATATGCCTCAAGAATTTCTCCCCAATAAACACCGAGAATTCTATTCTTCGACATTTGGATTTACAAAAGACGTAATTCTGGTATCATATGTACCGAAAAAAATCTGTTTGCTTGATATCGTCAATGCACCACAGTGGTGTGGTAGAAAACGGAACGAAGAAGCTGCCAAAAATCATTAGCTTCAATAATTTGACAAAAGTAGCAGTTGATGTTTTAGACAAAATTTGTGCCAATTATAAGGTAAGAAAACGCACACGAAGATAGCCACAAGACTGTATGGTATTGAATTACTGACATTGCTGCAGCAAACGCAACAATTATATACAACTGTGCCAATCCAAATAATGAACTAGTGCGACAAGATTTTCTTACATCTTTAGACAAAGAAATGATACAGGACCATTTAATTCAACGTGCTCAAATAATAATATTCCTAGAGAATTGAAGGAAGTTATTCGGCAATGTTCCGCAAGAGGTTCAGAATTTGCCCCGAGAACGACCCCCAACAAGAGCTAGGTATGCTTTACGTCCGTATAACGACAGTAAACATTCTCTTATATATGACAAATGTCATAAACATATTTGTAAAAGATATTCTAATGTTTCAAAATATCACATCATATTATAAACATCGATAATGTCTAGCCTAAACGCCCGTCTACGAGTGCAGACCACAAAACATATAACTGGTGTTCAGAAACATTCGAAGTCAAAGTAGTCTTTGAAAATATGAAGTCATGTCTGAGATAGATTGATACATTTACTTAATACAATTTTATAGGTTATCAAATTAGTATATTAATACTTAAGTAAAGATGTACGATTTTTTGTTCAGAGCCCACTTGGCTTCGAATGTTTCTGAACACCCGTTATATGATAAAAGGGAAACTGAAATACCAACAAGTGAACTCGTATTAGCGCGTCCCCTACGGCTTAGTCGTGAACTAAATATAACATGTCCGGACTAAGAAAATGTTATGGGCCGTATTGTTTCTTTTTGAAATAGTTATTTTATTAAAAAAATGTAGCTAAGAAAATATGAAACATTGTGTAGTATGTTAATTTTATTTAATTAATATTTATAGGAAACAAAACTAGAATAGGAACTTTTTTTCTTTAAATTGACTAGTTTAGTAATCTAATTAATTAAAAGAAAGTTCCAAGTTTTTTCGATATTAAATCAAATTAAAATACACACAATGGTCAGTAGTTTCTTTGCTACATTTTAAAGTGCTACAAACGCTTGAATAGATTTTGTAAAACTTGACTAACAGTGATAGAACATTAGATCTATAGTTTCCACTAGACAAAAACTAAAGCAATTTTTAATTTAAAATAACCAAATAGGCGTTTTTCGATTTAAATGCAAAATGAAAGCCTATACATACATAATCACAGCAGAAAAATTCAAGAGCGCATCGCTTGTACAATACATAGTTATATAATATAAATGAAACACAAATATTAATGTAATTTATTTTTATTAAGTTTAAAAGCTTATGTAAATATAATATAATTTTTGGATTGCCTACGAGTATATTTACCCTGTATAGTTTTATTAATACGATTGTTTCACTTAATTATACATAATTTCGAAAATTTCTCTAATATTTTAAAGGTGTCAGACGTATGTTTGCAGCTATACTTTAATACTAAAATTAAATGAAAAATCATCTTTCAAATAATTTAAATAATAACATCTTGCCAACCCTTAATCACTTGTGGCGTGCAGTACTTTAATTTTAGTGGCACACAATACAAACATTCTTTTTCGAAAATTAAAGCATGCCACTCATACATTTATATAATAGTTTTCCAATACTTATTAAAACTGTATGGAAAATAGTTTAGAGAATTTGTAAATATGGACAAGTGTATTGTACTGGAATAAAGTTGTTATAAATTTCGTTAATTTAAATCAATTATATTTACAATTATTAGTTATGGTTACATCCATAATGGAAGACACTTTATTTACCATAATATATTAGTTTCATTGCAATGTATCTAAGGAATTAATCTTATTGGCATTTTGATTACCTGCGAAAGCTATCTCCACAATGGCTAGATATTAATAAAGGGTTAATAGTTGTTCCTGATTGTAGCAATGTTTTAACTTAATAGCAGTAATTTCTGATTCATCACCAGAAACTCTTAGTACTATATTGCCATAATTAATATGTTTACCGCTACCCTCTCTTCTGTCCATTTTAATGATATTGATACTAGTTTCCTTTTTTTATTCTTCTTCCATTCTACCTATAACATTTAAGACAATTGGTATTTTATTATTAATCTGTATATCAAGAAATAACGTACTCTATTGCATTCTGTTACTAAGAAAAATTATAACTTTCAAAAAATATTGTTACAAACATTTCTTAATAATAAAACTTACTTGCTGTACTACAGGAGGGCCCTTCAAAATTAGTCCCTGCATTATTGATAACTTTAACAGTAGGTATACATAATTTAGGAATAGCGCCTGGGCATAAGTTATTATTTGTATACTTATTATCCTCAGTGAAATGCCTGCGACATATCCTTCACAGTTCACAATTTCCTGCCCAAATCAGGTTGTACATATTTATTCCAAGCACCTGTAAAGCACAATTAATAAGATGTGTGAAGTTAATATTGACACAATGTAGTATGTAAATCATAATTTTTATAATTAATAAACGTAATTACTCCGTTAACAAATACATATACTTACTAATAATCGCAAAATCACAAAAATGAACACTATAACTCGAAATTAATAATTAAAATATTAAAATTTATTACACACACAAACGTTTATGGAATTTTGGTATATTACATAAAAAACAATATGGCGTACATCAAAGACAAAATCCAAATAATAGCGAATATGGTATTTTGCATTGTTTTTTTAAAGTTTAAATTCGCCACCTGTGTCCTGTTCGGAAACTTGATCTTCCCTCTCTTTTCTGATTTCATTTGCTTCCATATAAGAGAATACCTCTGGTGCAGATTCTTATAATTTTAAGACATATATATATATATATATATATATATATATATATATATATATATATATATACAACGTGTCCAGGAAAGTATGCAACAAAGGGAAAACTTTTTTATTGTCTATTTCTCAGGAAATTTTATTCTTTATAAAAGTTTTTGCTTTACTTGAAACCCATTTACCAGTTAAAACAAATAAAATATCGCCCTAAATAATGAAAATATTCTTTAATAACTTGCAAATACAAAAAATGTTATTTTTATGTTTTAAACAAACGTCACTCAATATGATGACCCTCTCGCTCAATTCATAAATTTGTACGTCTACTTAAGTCCCTGACGACATTTTGCAGGAAATTGGGATTATTATTTAAATGCGTTACCACTTCCTTAATCCTGTTCTGCAAATCTTCTTGGTTATCAGATGGTCTTTCTGAATACACCCGATTTTTCAACCAACCCCATAAAAAATAATCCAAAGGATTTAAATCCGGCGAGCGTGGAGGCCATGGAATTGTTGAATATCAGTTTTGCGAACAAACTACACCATTTGTGGTAAAATGTCCCTTCATCGGTAAATAATAATTTTCTGGGAAATGTTATGTCTGTTTCTATTTCACATTGTATCATGAAGGAAAACTCTAAACGCTGGTCATAATCTCGTTCTTGCAACGTTTGGATATATCTTGGTTTAAATGGAGTAAACTTGTATGTTTTCAATATTTGATGTACTGATGACTTACGTAATCCTAAATTAGTTGCATATCTTCTCACAGATAATTTAGGATTCTCAATTACACTTTGTAAAACATTTAAAGAATTATCTAAATTTCTTGCTAGTTTATCATGTTCCTTTTTAAAATTAAATTCCAAAGGGCCTGTTTGTTTAAATTGTCGCAAAATTCGGGATACCGTAGACAAACTAACGTTTTTATTTGGATGCCTTTCGTTAAAAGTCGCAGCTACGTCTCTACATCTCTTATAATTATCGCCACATATAAGCATTAACTCTGCTCTTTCTTCCAAAGTTAAACGTTCTGCCATAGTAATGTATTTTGTAGGATGTCAAAGTTACTGTCAAATACCATGCATACGTAATTAAAAGTAAAAAGTAATGACTGCACACACGATATTAAGTAGGTACGGAAATTTTGTACAATTAATAAAATAATTGTATTTTTACTATCTAATATGATAACGCATTTATTTTAACGGATAAATAGGTTTCAAGTCAAGCAAAAACTTTTATAAAGAATCAAATTTCCTGAGAAATAGACAATAAAAAAGTTTGCCCTTTGTTGCATACTTTCCTGGACACGTTGTATATATATATATAAGGTAAACTTAATAAGTCGGCGATTAAAGGTCTGGTTTACATCAGAGTATATATATTTAAAACATCCCTACATGTTTCGGCAAAACGCCTTTGTCAAGAGAATACAAAATATAAATTATATTTTTATATATTTTTTTTATTTTTCAATTTATATTTTGTATTCTCTTGACAAAGGCGTTTTTGCCGAAACATGTAGGGATGTTTTAAATATATATACTCTGAAGTAAACCAGACCTTTAATCGCCGACTTATTAAGTTTACCTTATCATACCAAGGTCACGAAGATATTATATATATATATATATATATATATATATATATATAGGTAAACCTAATCAGTAGGCGATTAAAGGTCTGTATATTACTTCAAAATATATGTATTTAAAAAACTCTACATGTTTCGGCTGTATACGCCTTTTTCAAGAGAATACAAAATATGAATGACAGGATATAAATGTCATTTATATCCTGTCATTCATATTTTGTATTCTCTTGAAAAAGGCGTATACAGCCGAAACATGTAGAGTTTTTTAAATACATATATTTTGAAGTAATATACAGACCTTTAATCGCCTACTGATTAGGTTTACCATATCATACCAAGGTCACGAAGTTATTATATTTATATATATATATATATATATATATATATATATATATATATACTTTGTAATATTAAGAATAAGTTAGTGGTTGTCGAATCACTGTCAGGGTGCTATTGCAATCAAACTCACACAATATTATGCATTTTATGTTAAATTTAAATATTACTGTTAAAAGTGTTAATAAATAGTTTCTAAAACACAATTTTGTTATTCGGAAACAATAGCAGACACTACAAACCTATAAATTCAAAATCCAAAATAAACAAACGTAACATATATTTCATTACTCGTCTTTACTATTGAAACAAACGACAATTGATGGAGTAGATAATAGCCAAATGTTAAAATAAACATAAATAGAGAGACTAACGCATTAATGATTTGTTTACATTATGAAAAAATACGTGGACAATATATACATTTATAATTTATATCTTAGTAAGCAAGCAATTCGTTCCTTTGTACCGAATTCATCCGGATCAACACATCACTAGCATACTGCCTACAAGTCCTCTAATTTTGGAATGAACCTCTCTCTGAGTTTTTGAGTGTACTCTTTCTTTGCCGGGTCCTGTGTTATTTTGAAATTTTCTGTGGCCTTCAAGTAGAGAGGCGGCCTCCCAGCAACACCTGCAGGGTGTTCGTCGGTGCCGTTCGAAAGGACCCCGACATGTTTACCAGAAATGGGTGCTGTACTGCATTCAGGTGTGTTGTCTGCCATACGGTGCTGCCATCTCTGTCGCGCATTCACAAAGAGTCCGCGCGTATTTTGAAACAAACCGCATGTTTCTATCTGTCCCCGAACCGGACAAAAAAATTCGAAGGTGTTATAACTTGAAAGCACCTCGATAGATTTTCATGTCATTTTGGTTATAATATTAATTTTAATATTGTAATTATGTAAGTTTAATGCAGTAGTGCATTAATTTTGTCCAGTAGTTTATATAAACTTAATTTTATAATGCACATATACCACTTTATGGTTACAAGCAGTTTTGGCCTTTGGGTGCAATTAAATAATTATTATTATTATCTTCACTGCGTTCTTCTTGAAACTCGTTGTTTTTTTCAAATCTAAATATTTTGAGACAAATTTTTTAAAAACAAGTTTAATTTACTCATTATTCAAGGTAAACTTTTATTTAATAATCAAATCGTTTTATTTGACGCACTATTTTTTTGTTTGCACATTTATTTTACCGTCATTACTAATTTAAATATTCGATAAGTATTTCAGATATTCAAAGAAATGATTAATTATGAACGGATAAGATAGATCGGCTATGAAATATTTATTAAAATCATTAAGTAAAATATGACTTTGTTTTATAGGTTTTACATGATTTCGAAAGCGAAGTAACTGCAATTGAAAGTTGTTCACATGTTTTGCTTTTTCTCGACAATCTGATTAAATTGGCTTTTTACATTACATTACTCGAAAGTTATGAAATTTAATTGTAAATATTTCGAGATATAAATCATGAACATACGCGGAGATTGTTTACGGTAACCACGCATTGTTATTTTTGTTATTTTGCTAGTGAAACGTGGAATTTCGAATGAGTAGTGGATTTCGCTTTCGCAAGGTTTGATAACGGATTAATTATATCTAAAAAAATTATACCCGAAGGTATTTCTTAGTAAACAAACCTTAGACGAATCTCTCAATACCAAAATTACAATTACTCCCTAAGGCATATCTTCTACTTATATCTGCAATATGTAGTTCATATGGTTTAATAATTCAAAACCTACCAAGAAACTTGTCGAGGAAATAATGTCTGAATTACTTCCTCAATATTATCTCTGTAAGTTTCATATTGTGTTTCATATTATGTAAAACTGAATATCTTAACCCTAGATTACGGGTCATTCGTAAATTTTACGATGCTCGTAAGACATCGTACTTTTTCGCTTACTTACGGTCAATGCATCGAATTGCCTTACTGAGTACCTTCTAGTCTAGTATTTAGCTAGACAGTGTGGTGTGTGGTCGTTCTGGTTTCCGACCCTAAAGCGATTTTTCGGCGATAAGTTCGTAAATTTTAAGAAAGTCCCGTATTTACGTCATTTTATAAATTAAACTGGTTCTTATTTTTCGTACCGAATTTAATTGTTTTAGTAATAGAAATTTGAGGTAAGATATTTCTTCATTATTATTATTTAAATACATTATAATAAATATAGTGATTTTTTTATTAAGATGTGAAATCGAAAGTTTTTGACCGAGAAGCAACTGGAGGAGGAAGCGGCACGTGTCATGAATGGAGAAGAGAGTGATCCAGAATCATTTGACGACAGTGATGGTAGTGACAATGGAGAGGACATTTTGGAGGTTGAATCATCTGCCTCCGACAGTGAGGTTGATGAAGATAATAATTCGGCTGTTTGTCTCATCCAACAAAGCTTTAGCCCAATTTAATCTGAAGAAGAAATAGAACCTAGTTTAGATGAAGATGATATTCCTTTATTACAAGTACGTACACGTTCAAAATATGTAATCAACTTGAAAAACAAACGTTTAAAAGGCAAGAATGGTAACAAATGGTCATCTGAGCTGCCTCAACAATCCAAAAGAACGGCTGCTAGGAACATTATACATTTTATAGCTGGCCCTAAAGAGGCTGCAAAAGATTGTTCTAACCTGGATGAATATTTTTTACATTTTTTTTCTGACAATATATTTGATATTAATTTGCAACATACAAATGCAGAAATCGCCAGACAGGCCCAAAAATACAGCGGCCACCAGAATGTTTCCCCAACGACAAAAGACGAACTGAAAGCCTTGTTTGGTGTTTTAATCCTTTCTGCCGCAAAAAAAGATAATCATTTGTCAGCAAGGCATATGTTTGATACCACTATTTCCGGCATGTTTTATAGATCATGTATGAATTGTGATCGTTTTTTGTACCTGCTGAACTGTATTAGATGCGATAATAGAGAAACAAGAGAAGAGAGAATGGTAAATGATCCTTTTACACACATTCGAGAAATTTGGGAAATTTTTATTGACACATGTAGAAATTCATATACTCCAACTTTATACGTCACCATTGATGAACAGCTTTTGGCATTCCGAGGACGCTGTCCTTTTAGGATGTATATTCCTAACAAGCCCGCGAAGTATGGGATAAAAATTGTTATGGTATGCGATTCCGCCACCAAGTATATGTCAGACGCAAGTCCTTACTTGGGAAAAAAAACAGAGAGCAATGGTTTGCCTCTAGCCGAATTTTATGTAAAAGAGTTAACGAAATCAATTCATGGTACAAATCGCAACGTTACCATGGATAATTGGTTCACCTCGGTTTCCCTTGCTGACCAGTTGCTACAAAATCCTAACAAATTAACTATGATAGGAACTATACGCAAAAATAAAAAAGAGATACCCAAGGAGTTCTTGGATGGAAATAGTCGAAACGCAAATACGTCAATGTTTTGTTTCGATCAACAAAAGACATTATTATCTTACATGCCAAAGAAAAACAAATTAGTTTTGCTACTTTCAACTATACATGAGAAGGCAGAGATCGTAGAAGAATCCGGTAAGCCAACAATAATTCATAACTATAATGAGACCAAATCAGGTGTGGACACCTTTGACCAAATGTGTTCAAATATGAGTTCGAGCAGAAAAACACAGAGATGGCCATTATGTGTGTTGTATGGAATGATAAATATGGCCAGCATAAACTCTTATGTTATTTTCACTTTCAATACGTTAAAAAAAGGCGAAAGACCTATTTCAAGATATCAATACATAATTGATTTAGGTCTTTGCCTTGCCAAACCATGGATACAGTATAGATATAACAGCAAAACTTTACGTCGATATCTTCGGCAAGACATAGCTCAAATCCTCGGTATATCAAAAGAAAACGTTGTGAACACACCACAAGACAAGAAGAGGAAGACCTGTTTCTACTGTCCAAGCAAAAAAAAGCGCATGGCCACTAATTATTGTATGGAGTGCAAAAATCCAATTTGCGGCGAACACCGAGGAGATATTTGCACCGTATGTTGTGAAAAATAATAAAATATGTTGGTTTTATAATTTTAAACGTTTGTTCTGATAATGAAGAACGTTATCTTTTTTTGTATTTTTTTAAAATAAAGTTTGATAAGGCAATTTTGTTTTTTTTTATTGAGTTGGAAAATTTACGATAGTCCCGTAAATACGTTTGGCAAACACAGTCCCGTATTCTAGGGTTAAATAACAAAAAAATTGCATATCGATGTGTAAACACATCAAGTATATACAATTTATTTAATACAAATATGTTAAAACATATTTGTACGAAGTATGTCTTTTACATTTTGCATACTGGGACATAGAGGACGCCACTAATCAAATATCAGTATTAAAAATTAACTTCCATCTTTAATTAGACTAAATCCAAAGTTTCAGTGCGCCACGTGTAGTTTTGTAGCTACAACATACTGTCAAATGCATGATGTATGTAAAAAAATTCGTTTCCCGTTGGATATCTGTTGACCGAAGAACAGAAAACAGCTAGGGTGTATTGGTGTCAAAAAACTATATACTGCTTCAACGCACGAAGCTCTAAAAATGTGGACAACACCGTAAGTGGTTGATGAATCTTGGACTTACTCATACGCGTCAGAAAATAAATTCCAGTCGTCTATTAGAATGGCCAACCGCAATAGCTTTTCAGAGTTGCAGCTATTCGACATTTAAGCGTCCTTTTTAATGACAAGCTGATGTTTATTGACTGTAAATTTGTATCTTGACCCACGGCTCACGAGACGTAACTTCTGTATAAGTTTTCTTTATTTTGCTTGGTGGCAGTTATATTGAAGCTTAGGTTTGTTTTCTTTATTTCACAAAAACACAACCTAATTTACTAAGGTAAATCTCACAAATACTATGACTTAATGTTACATTTAAACTCAAATTCTTTACTGATGATAAACTTGAATTGATATGATACTGTTTATTTTTGTGTTAAAATGTTACAGGTAGGTGTCTCTTGTTGTTAAGATGAAACTAGGGAAAATTTTCAAAGTAAACGATTCTTAGTCAATGATACCTACTGGCAATAATACTAGAGTTTAACTATTTATTTCTAAATTATTATCAATAATTAAGGATTAGTTGTAAAACTAAATATGCAGTTCAGAATAAGTTCCATTGTTTAGTAATGGAATTTATTGATACCTATTTAGGAAACGTGAATTTAAGAATAGATTACCAGATTAAACACTGTGTATTAAATTCGTTCGCTAATAAAACTAAGTAAGCGATTTAATGCATAAGGTAATAGACTTTTAAATATAAAAGGTGTCGCTTCTTAGAATATAGTGAACGTTTTTCAATTTAATTATCCTATTTATGCAGTGGTTTCATTTTCAATACGAACGTCGAAAATTGACAAAATTATAAATATTATATTTGAATTCTACATCCTAGATTTACTTATATTAACTTTCGTTAAAGTTTATATTAGCTGTTTTTAGCATGCTAACATGAATTCTATTAAATTGGTATATGTTTCATAATCTATCTTTGACAGCGAACAAGATCAAAGAACTGTTACTGCCGATTAGTATGCAACTATTTGCTTGCCACAAGTCATCGCGAGCTCCGAGAAACCAATCCACAACGACGAATCACCCTACACCAAGGCAATGCAAGTTCATACACAGCTCGCAAGACAATTGAATTTTTAACGCAACAAAACGTCGAATTGTTAGACAATCCTCCATACAGTCCCGGTCTAAGTCTAAACGATTTCTTTACCTTTCCGAAAATCAAGGACGGACTGTGTGGTCAAAGGTTCCAATCGTCAAAAGGAGCAGCCGATGCCTTCAATAACGCAATTTTGACTATGCCAACAAACGAGTGGAATAACTGCTTCCAGAATTGGTTCGAGCGCATGCAAAAGTGCATAAATCTTCTTGGAGAATACTTGGAAAAACAATAAAGTCTGTAAAAGTTATCTACTGTTCTATTCCAGAGCTATATGCAAAATATAAAAGACAACCCTTGTATCCGTGCAATTGGACATATATCACGCATTTAACGAATGGTCACTTCAACCGCAGAGACATGCGTTTCGATCTAAATGATCTGATCAGTACGGATTAACGAAGTGATGTCTTATGGTTCGCTCCATATATAAACCGGTCCAAAAAACCCTTACTACAATTAATACTAGTATCCTAAATACGTATTTTGACAATTCAGTTGTCATCCTCAGAATGTAAAAGTAATAATCACAGTGTTGAACATGGAACAAAATAAAGTTTACACAAAGAATCGCCAAAACATTTTACAAGGCGTTCACGTGCCCCATCAATGTGATTATTAATTTTCCCTACTGAGGATGACAACTTTTGTCGAAACACACACTTAGGTTACAAGTATTAATTGTGTTAAAGGTTTTATACTTTTTAAGTTTTAAGTTAACCAGTCACAAAAGAAAGACTTCTTACCATAGTTATGATTAAATTTAGGTTATGTTGATTTAAAAATTTAATGTACTCGACGTTTATATTTAAAGATCCGTAAAGGAAAAGAATGTTGGATATTATTATGATTGAAATTTCCATTAGGCTCATATATAAATACAAAACTTACGTCTTTCGTTGATCCTTTTTATCTGGTAATACTTTCTACGTGACCGATCTAATATGTATGGCAAACATACATGATTTACAGTGCCACCAAGGCTCTATAAATCACTGTTCCTCCAATTTATTTGTTCATTTTCTTTTAGCCTATAACTTATAAAATAACATACTTACTCCGACAATCAACGGCTAACTGTAGATATATAAGAAGTATTATTTATTCGAAATAAATACATGTTATTTTCCATACGTCGATTGTGTTCCTTTATATTTTATGCAATGAGATTGCATATCAAATAATGTATGCATTGAAAACCATCGGGTGCACTTTATTATCCCAACGAAAAGAACGTAAATTCTTTTGTTATAAGGAAAAGCGGAAGCATTGGCCGTGAAAATTTCTAATGAGTAAGCGTGAGCAACTGTTATTTTAAATATTTTTACCGGCTGTACGTAGTTAATGTCAGGCAAGTCGATACCAGTTTCTTTAATGCTAAAAATATCAAGGTCAACGTGGAATAATATTTTTTTTTGCATTTGAGGTCACACAAGGCACGATCGAAAGTATTACTGTTTTGTTACTCGCCTGATTTAAATAACTATGACAATATTGTTAAACGTGTACACGATTTTATTTAGTTTCTATTCAAGTAATTATTTCCAACATGATAAGATTTAAGCCTTGAAAAGTTGGTACCTGATGGTACTGGTCAACATCTAGCAAATAAATTGTATTGAACCTTTTATTAGCTTCAGGAGAAAGAATGGGTCAAAATGAGGAAACAGCATCGTCCATCAGATGTTGTTCGATATAAAACACATATATTTTAGGAAAAACAACTTTCTCTATTAATAGTCGACAACTATTGAAGGCGTGCGTAGTATTGCTTACAAAGTACTCGGGTTTTTACGCCTTGTCTAAGAGTTAAATGTAGATACTTGCACCATAAGAAGGAATAACATACATTCACTAACAGAGTTATACTCCTTCAATATTAACTATGCGACTGGTATACGTATTGTATCTTTAAACATTTCTTTTTAATTGTGTGTTGTGGGAGCAAATTATGATTTACTATAACACAAACACTATAACTTCAAATTCAAATATCATCACTAGGATTATATGCAAAATATGATTTTTTCTACGATCCTTTATAAAAAGATATATATTGCATGATGAATATTGCAGCGGAAACTTTATTTCCGTCAGTAGTGAGAGAAAATCCCATAACGTTAACATTCGTCCCCAGTGACGAAAGTTACTTATTAAAATTCATCTGCGTCTAGTTGCCTACTGTCGCTGTATCCCGTCATTTTTAAATTACCTCAGTTTGTGCTGTTTGAAACTTTACCATGATTTCTGGTTCAGAAAATGGTTTTAATATTCCCAATACACGACCAAAAAGCTGAGAAAACCTACGCCGACTTATTGCCAGAAAAATCGAGAAAGAAGTATGAAGAAGTCTATGGAAAATTTATTGAATAAAGGGCTGATAATAACGTAAATTCATATTCAGAAACCGTACTGCTTACATATTTTGGAAAATTCTAGAAGAATTTGAAGCCATGGACCTTATGGTCCATATATTCTATGTTAAAAACAACATTATCAATAAAAAATGATATCGAAATCAGTAAGTATCCCAAGTTACGTTCTTTACTGAAACAATATACCGGGCATAGTTTTCTCAGAACTTCCGCTACGCTCCTAGTTGTTGCAGGAGGTGACCTGCTTCAACTAAAACTGCACGGCGGTTAGAAGTCTACTGACGTTGCAGAGAGATATGTTGATGAATCAAATACAATCTATACAAAATGCGAGAATAGCTTCGTCAGAATTAAATTACGGAGCACCTTCATCTGGAATAACATTAGTTAATAAAAGAACCGGTGTCTGCTTCAATACATAAAAAGTTTTATTGTGAAATCCCATAACTTTGAATAATTGTTCAAATGTAACAATTAATCAATATTTAAATCATACGTAATTTAATATGATTCAAAATAAAGTTATTTGTTTACATATTTTTTTTAAAGTTTGTTATAATGGCATAGGAAAGAACGTAGAAAAAGTATAGTGTTTAACTCGTCGAAATCATTTCTTTAATCTCGCAAACTGTTCTCTCGCTTAAAAAGATGTTACTTTCGTCACTCGTTAAACAATGACTATTTTTTAATTGCCTTATTTTATTCAGAAAACATTAAATAAACCTAAAAAAATCCTAATTTTGTTGTTAAAAGGTATATCAACAAAATTATGAGCTTCCTGGGTTTATCTAATGTTTTTTTTTTTAATAAAATAAGGCAATAAGGCAACTGGATTATATGTAAAATATGCTTTTTGTAGCATATTTTACATATAATCCAGTCTCTTATCGTCACTGTTTTACTATTTTATTTTAAATTGAAATCTACTTGGATGTTATGTTATAATTATAAACTTTAAATGTTGGTTATAGCTTATTTAATTTATACTTTAGTTTCCTATTCATAATAATTTATTTGCTATTATAAAGTCAATATATTGCGTTTTCTATTAAAAAAATGTATTTCTTAAAATAACTCGAAAATTCGTAAACATTTTTTTTAAATTACACAATTGGAATCACCGAAAAAAAGATATATGTCTTTAGTAATTTGATAGTCGTTGTAATGCCAATTATAAAAGAGTTAGAATGGTGCACAGGTGATATACCTTAACTAATATGGGACGAGAAATAGATTGTTGAAAGTCGTTTACTTCGTGAAGATGCTGCACAATGGTGACATTTCATTATATCTTATTGCATATAATTTAGAATTTGGGGCTACTTCCTTCCTGACCTACAGCCAATTGTTGAAGAGAACAACGTTATATTTAGTAGACTATTGCAATCTGTATTTATGGATCGATATAAGTGACCGATTTTAAAAGATATATTTTTAAAAACCTTTTAGTTCCCCATCTAAAATCATTCTCTAGTATATATGGTAAAGGTGTTATATTGTATACCCATGTTATAATTAAGTACTTAAACATCACAATACGAAGACTTGGAAGGTCGAAGATTACTTTGCCATGAGCAAATTATTCGGCTTTATGACTTTATAGTTGCTTTCTGATCAAAGCAAAGCGTAGAATAAGATACCCACATTCTTAGTCTTGCAATCTTTTATACTTTATGAGATTGAAAACTTAATATAAGTTTTGACGACCTATTTTTCCTTAATTTTAATGAATTTTATTAATTTCTCTGGTATTATTCATGCTAAACTAATATGAATCTCCCCTCCATCGCCCCTATTTACCTTTTATTTCATTGTCTCTACCTCTAATCCACTAGTAATAAACATACAGTTGTCAGAATTTTTTTATTTTTTTAATTATTATATATTATGTGATAATTGTTTTACCAAATAGTGGTACCTTCAGATGTTTGAGTAAACTAAAACTAACTTACATAGCAAAACTATAAGGTGACGTAGTTCTACATTGAGTAACGAAACTTTGATCCAAATACCAACTTGTTCAAATTGTGAGGAAATACGTCCTTCGATCCTGTTAAATATTTGTTTTATATTTATATTAAACAAACATATGTATTTAGTAAATTGAATTGCTTATCTCTGATTGCTCATGTATTAAACTATTATAGACCATATATAACCTATTATAAACTTAAAAAATCAAATAGTTTAATAAATGAACAAACAAATATAAGCAATTTATTTTTGCTAAATCTGTATGTAATATAAAAAGATTTAACAGTGGAGGACGTTTTTTCCCATCATTCCAATATATTGGTGTTTGTTAAAAGGTTTATTAAGCATTATATACATTCATTGCCTCTAATGCTTTGTTACATAAGATAGTTTTCATTTACTTCGAACATCTGAAGAAACCACTGCATGTAGAATCCCAAAAAAAAAGTAATTTGTGAAAATCTTTGTGTTTATTACCACAGAATAACAGAAAGGACAAAATCCGCGGTGCCTTTGATGTTTTAGGATTCATTTTTTATGACCTTGAAGTTATTGTTTACGCTGTCGCCATTTTGAAACTATATCAAGATATTTAAGTAGTTTATTTCAAAATAACATAATTGTAAATAAAAATACTAAACTATCAGTTACTACAGTATTATGTTTCTTTAAATAAACATGAAATAACAAAATTTAAGCTAAGTATTATTTATTTGTAGAAAGTTCTAGAATCTGCATATTAATCTACAAAATATAAATGAGCTGGACAGTTTTTTTGTCTTTACTAGAATATGTATGAACAAAATTGCTTTTAATACAAATTTGTTTGGAAATATACATTATAAGAAAAATTGGCATCACGACTGGAAGTAAATATTAGAGAGATAAAATTAGAGAAATAAAGAATGGAATATCATTAAAACTCTTAGATGGAAGTACTGTTTTTACCTAAAAGCAGATAAAGGGAACAAGTTAGTAATTATGGACAAAACCGACTATTTTCAAAGAGTAAAAAATTTATTTGCTGAAGGTCCGTATGTAGAAATTAAGAGAAACCCGTTACCTAAAATGATTAGTGACACAAAAGACGCGATTAAGAAATGTCCAATTTTAATAACTTCTACCCAAAAGTATAAATTGAATGTTAGTAATCCTGTAGTACCAAGAATGTATTGTTTACCCAAGATACATAAACCAGGTAACTGGATGAGACCTATACTTTCAGGTATCAACTCACCGACTTACTTGATTTCCAAATGGTTAGTGAATGAATTTAAAAATTTACCCGTCAAACCAGAAAATTTGTCAGTCAGTAATTCCTTAGAATTTGTTAAATTAATTAAAGATTGTGAACTGGAAACCGGGGAAATTTTAGTTTCATTCGATGTAACGTCTTTATTTCCCTCGGTACCTATTCCAGAGACTATGAAATATTTAGAAAACTTGCTCCACAAGAATAACATCGAACCTTCAAAAATAAAAGAATACATGAGATTGATAACTCTGTGCATGACGCAAAATTGTTTCCAAGTAGGAGAAAAATTTTATGAACAGAAACAAGGCACAACAATGGGTAACTGCCTATCTCCTTTCATAGCCAATTTATTCATGAGTCATTTTGAAGTAGAATTTAAAAATAACGCTAAATATTTCCCGAGAGTCTGGATTAGGTATGTAGATAACATTCTCGCGATTTCTGATACACGGAAATGCGAATTAGACATGTTCGTTAATCAATTAAATTTGAAACTTCCGACGATTAAATTTACAGTGGAAAAGGAACACAATGGCAAGATACCATTTTTAGATATTTTACTGATTAAGAATAAACATAAAATAGAAATCGATATTTTCCGGAAAGAAACCAATGTTAATAGATTCATCACCGCGGATTCAAATCATAGTTATCAACATAAGACAGCTTCCTTTAATTTCTTAGTCAATCGGTTACTAAATTTTCCGTTAACAAAAGAGAGATATGAAATAGAACTGGAGTTCATTAAAAATATCGCGAAATACAATGGCTTTGGCATAGAAATACAATCCGCGAATCCACAAGTTTGATATCTCAAAGTAACCAGGAGAAAAAGTACATGTGTTTACCATACCACCCCGTCACAAAAAACATTAATAAAGTTGTGAAAGAAAGAGGTCTCCAGGTTGCCTTTCGGTCCGAAAATACTATCAAAAGTCTCCTAGGGAATACTAAAGATAGAGTTAATTTCAATTCGAAATCAGGTATATACGAAATTAGTTGCGAGGATTGTAATTTGAAATATATAGGCCAAACTGAACGACCAATAATAACCCGTTTTAAAGAACACATATCACATATTAAATACAATAGACCGGATAAATCGAATGTTGCCAACCACGCTTTAAGCACACAACACAATGTATCGATTACAGGGTTGAAGTTGGTCAAAGGAATTAATAAACCCCACGAACTTGATGCTTATGAAAGTATATATATCGCGAAAAATAAACAAAATTCCATGAATAACGATAGATCACCGATTCCTTTCAGTTGTCTCTTTTTATTTTTATTACCATAATTGTGTCATCGTCGTTTTAAAATTGAAGTTATTAGGACATGTTTAGTGCCGTTCCCTTAAGAAAAAAATGTTTGCCGGTCTTTCGTTCGAAATATTTCAACTCGGAGAATAAACATATGTGTAGGCCCTTTTTTCCTTAAGAGGTAAGTGCTTTTCGACCTTTTTCTAGTTTATATTCGCATGTTAAAATTAGTCTATACGTGGACGCGGTGTAAAGTAGTTGTTGCGTAAGCGGTTTTCTAGCTTTATTGGCCCCATGTGCGACTTTTTAATTAGTGGTTTTTACCTACTGATGATGACAACTTAGTTGTCGAAATACGTATTTAGGATACTATTAATAATTGTGTTAAGGGGTTATATACCTTTTTAAGTTTTTACTTAACCACAGTCTCCAAAGAAAGAATTAGAGAAGTTACAATTGAATAATTCATGGTATTTTAAACTACTAATGAAAAGCTGACATATTCATATACATACTTTTATTCGGGCCTGGAATAAAATCTGAAACTAAAAGCATTAAAACTGATTTGATTATAGAAAATTTGTATTATTTCAGTGTTTATAAATGTTTTAATATATTTAATTTAACACTTTTACCCTTTTGAGAAGTTAAATTTCTGTTAAAAAACTTTAGCGTTTAAATAAACTATGTAAACAATTTTCCAAGTTTTGTCTGACATAGTTTCAAAATGGCTGATTGGATTCGGCGCACAAAAATCTAAATCGACAAAAAAATTATTTGTCCTTTCTGTTATTCTGTGTTATCACTAATAGATAACATTCCGATCATGCTATTTTACATACATCTTAAATAAACCAATTTGTCTAAAATTGCTGCCAGTTTGTATACTTTCAACATAGTTCAAACATTCTAAGTTGCTGTTAATATGAAAACACCATGTCTCCCTACTTCAATTCCCTGCTGGTATATATTGTATTAATACCTAAGGTGCGCTGAATGCCTTGCACATATCATAAGTCAACTAGGCTTCAAGTTTTGTTCCCCCTTTTAAGTTTCTGTTATTTTCTTTTATAAATTCTTGTTCCCTTTGAAGAAACATAATTTTTCATTGTGATTTTCTTCAAAAGTATGATTTTTCATCAAACCGTTATTTTTATTATTACTTTTTCTACGACTCTTCTTCTCCAGCTCTATAAAATAAGAATAAATATAGATAAAATTAAATCAATCTCAAAATCAGGTATATTTATTATACTACCAATGTACATAATTATTTTTCCACATAATCACCAATTGGTGCAACACATCTCTCCAAACTCTGAATCCATTTATTTATTCCGTCCATGAAAAAGCTTTCTTGTTTATTGTTGATCCGATGGCGAACACCAGTCCAAACTTTGTGTCCGATGAAAAATATTGACCTTTCAATACCTCCTTCAACTTTGGAAGCAATCAGCAATATGAAGATGCCAAATCAGGACTGTACGGAAGATGAGAAACAATTATGAACTTCAGGTTCGCCCCCGTCTTTATTGTTTCGTTGCTGCAATGCGAAATTCATTCATTCCGACCTTACTCTATGAATACGATTCTTTAGTGATCGACTATATTGCGATATCTTGTTGAATTAATCGTTGATTTCTTCGGCAGATATTCGCATTAATGACCACCTTTGCATCTCAGAAAATGGTGATGGAACTCTTTTGAATTTTCATGCACGTGGAGAATGAGGGCGAGGATATTCCATCGATTGCCACTTGTTTTAGAGGTCATAATGTTGAACCTCCAGTGCTGATGTTAATAAGAAAATCATATCCTTTACGTCAACACTGGTTAAGAAGTTCTTGTCAAATATTTTTTCTTGGTTGTTTCATAACATCTGTTAACTTTCGGAGACCCATTTCGAGCAAATTTTTCTGTATTTCAACGTCTGAACAATCTACTTGACTCATCATTGACTAATACCTAATAGGCGAGCAAATCGTTTTTGCGTAATCAGGCTATTTTCTTGAATCAGTGCATTTACTTGTGATTCTGTTTGTTACAAAGTTTCCCTCCCCGCTGGGGATGGATTTGAATATTTTTTATTCAACTTCCTTTTTGAAAACATTTCATTTCTTATTAACGTGGCAATATGGGCAATGATCCCGAATGCCAAAAAAGCTTTTGATTTGGTTGAATGTAGTGACTATTTTCTATGATCTTTCCAGATTGAATTACATTCAGTAATCGCGAAAATGCTGTATGTGACGCCACAAAAGTGGGAAAACAAAATTATATTTACTGCTTCCCTCCTAATTCCTCATTTATTTTCTTTTCACTGACATTTATTTTCCATAAAATTTTTAAGAACTTACATTTTCGTTGCTCACAACTTCTCTTGTAAATTAGTTTTGAACCATTTCATATATACACTGCATAGTGGTGATGTGATGGGTAAACGCTCCTCATTTCTCAATTCTCTTCACCTGATTTCATGTGAAATCCCTGACGGAGCATTTTAGCGACGTTGTCATTCCTTGTGGTTTTATGACTTAGATCTTGTTTTTTCTTGGCTATATCCATTTCTCACGTCTTCACTTTGTCTATTCGAGTCCATTTGAAGTTAATTGCCAAACTAACATAACTTCGCTTTCATTTTTTGTGCAATAGGATTACGTGCTCTATTTTGCTCAAAATAATATTTTAGAAGGCTTATAGTTAGCCTTCTTGCCAGAACTCAAGTTTTGCGTCCGCACATGAAAATGGATTTCGCGGATTTTGTAGTTTTTTTAACTTCCTTTTGATTAAAGCAGTTGTACTAAATCCTGTTTACCTGCGTGGTGTTGTTAGTTCTGTTATTGATATACTTTTCGGTCTTGTTTTTCATCTATTATTATACCAAATTGTTTCTCTTGCTTCTTCAGTTACAAGTCTTCAATTTCATATTTTATCTTTATGTGCTAGGTGTTGTGCGATATATTTAGTTTTTCGTATTAGTCCTTAAGTTGCGTTCTCTCAGTATATCGGTCCATTTGTTTCTTCTTTGTAATTCATTCTTGTTTTTTCAAATAGTACTAAATCCTGTGCATGCGTCAGTTAATTTATATGATCGTATTCATATTCCTTTCTGAACTAGGTATTTTTCGAGTAATTCAAACAATAATTTGTTTCTTGTTATTTTCCAATAAAACATTGGATCCTGGATTTGTACGATGCTACAATACTTCTTTTGACTCTACATAAAAAATAAAATCTATCAATAAAGGAAAATCGATAGATCTCTCTAACGTTTTTACGACTACACATAAATTCGGTTAACTGGAAATTTACTGGAATCACATTCGGATTATATGTGAACATACAGATCATATGAGATACAATAATGCAGCGTCCTATAGTTTGCATCTGAAATTATTAAATACATGAATATTCATAGAGTTGCATCGTACATAGATCAATCTATGATTTGTCAGCATATACATTCAATTAATGCGAATATTGCCGTTTGATACTAAATTGCCTGTTAACACGTCATGATTACGTGATGGTTATTCAGTCGATTTAAGCTGCAAATGATATAAATAAAATTAATTTTGTTGAAAGGGAAACAATATATTGTGCCACATAACTCTAGTGAAATTATTTTGAAGACACTTTTTATTCGCTTCACTACGAAGTTCCCAAAATCAGTAAGATATCTCTTTAATAAATTGTTGAAGCTTCCCTGGTTTGAGAAGCTCTTCGTTATGTATTATTTTCACAATAAAACATTCGTTCTTCAACTAAGATACTTTATTCTCCTATGTACAAAACTATATTGATTATTTATTTTGTTATTAAGTGACATTGAACTTTGTTTCGAATATCTGAGCGAATATAATGTCGAGATTTCTGTCTAGCTCGATGCATTATGAGTTTTTGCTACATGTTTTTTCGTTGAGTTCTTCTTAAATACTGTTTTTTTGTAGCAGGTAAACTATGGGTTTGCATTCACAATTATATGACAACGTAATAAAACTAAACTAAAACTTATTGTAACAAATCTTTGAATACTAATCAATCGACATACGGAAAAACCCTCAATGAACAGGACAAAGAGGGCTACAAACTATAAACTCAGATCCATAATAGACCTTTACATACAATTGAGACTTTGCATATTAAACAGGAATAATAATGGCATATAACGGGCTACAAAATTACATTTGTTACATTCAATCAATTTCAAGTTTTAAGTAGTTTGGAAATTTCGGTACTCTTCTGACATTTCGCATGGATTATAAAGATATGTAATTAACAGAGAGCGGACTGAAGCGATTGAATGACCAATTGCCCCGATAAAATGTTGTAGCGGTCTCAGGTATAGTATGCATGATATTACAGCCCCACTGTTTGCTTGCTCGATTGCATTCGTCGCGCATATGTTGTTGCTTCCGTCGTTATAAATAGTAAATTGTGTGTATTACCTTATAAATTCAATTCAACAGTGGCGTGTAAGACGGAATATTCATTTATATATTATTTCGTTAGACTTCGTTGAAATAGCCGCTTAAAAATTATATCCGCTAATTTCCAAAGAGTATTCTCGTGTTTACATGCTGTTATACATGCATATACATATATGTGTTTATTGTTCTTGAGATAGTATATTTTCTATTCTCGTCTATAAGGATTTGTTTCTGGTTTCGTTTCTTTCAGTGTTATTTGGTTACAACGTTTAGTACTTAAAAAACTCCGTTTTACATTGTTATATTGTATATTTATCTTATAATTTTTTATAAATATTAAGTTTAATTTACTACCTTGTTTTTGGAGTAGTTTTCGTTTCTTCCTTTTATTCCATTTCATTCTGTTCTTATTATTTCTCTTTATTTTCATTAACTATGGAGAATTCTTGTAGGGTAGCCATGGCAGGATGGATTAGAGGCCATACAGATTGGTTGCATATTCGTAATGATACCGAAATATATTGCAGTGCCTGTTCATTAAGTTTAAGACGTCCACAAAAGTATAATAGGCAGAAACAAGTTTCGTCGAAAACTCATCTAGATAACATACATCCATCTACACCTGACACTTTTAACGAAGAACTGTGTGAAGCTTTCATGGCTGCCAATATCCTATTCAAAAAGTTTAACAATCCAGTCCTCAAGAGGTTTCTTACAAAATATACTGATCGTCATATACCAGATGAATCTACTTTACGTAAATACCACTTACCAAAATGTTATTTGAGAACCATTGAAAAAATACGAACCAACCTATCTGGTCATTATCTTTGGGTAAGTACAGACGAAACAATGAATGTAATGGGACGATATGTGTTAAATGTAGTTGTTGGTATTCGTCATCTGACAACTTCATACAAACCATACTTAATTGCAACTTATATTGCCAGTCGTAAGGTCAATGTATTCCTAATATTCTGTCATCTATACATTCGAAGTATGGTGCACTTTTGCAACATTTTAGTCACGCACTCAACACATGTTGTGATGTGGAACGGACAGTTTCTATTTTTAAAGATCTTTTTAACTTCTAAAAGAACTAATATAACACAGAACACGTTGAATAAATTTTAGTTGTTCATAGTAATGTTTTACAACTTCAATGTTTCACAGAAAATACATAGTTTTGAGTTTTATTCTTTGTAAATTATTCAAAATTCGATACGCAATTCGCTTGTCAGCATTACTTTTGTTTCAGCAGTATTTGCTGCCAGTTACAAAACCATTTATTACATTTGCTCTGTTGTGCATTGACAGATATATTAACTGCATATGTAGGTTTGTGCCACTTATGCAGCTGAGTACATGTATCAAATTGTTCGAAATTCGCGAATCGCTTACAAACAAACCTATTGCGAATACAAAGCAGACGCCTATGGGCTATGAATCATCAATCGCTCGAGTCCGTTCATTGAATAGCAATTTGTATGACCCAAGTGCAAGATCTTATTATGTTTACTCTCTACATTGATGCATATGAATTTATAGAAAGTAATTGGCTAAATATATATAATATGACAAACTAAATCTATGTAAAAACAAAAAACACAAAACAATCATGCATATTGTTGTTCTTGCATTGAATATATGGATACATATATGATGTCAAACAAATGTTCGCTTTTGTCTTAAGCTTTCTTAACATAAATATTATAATTTTATTGTTACTTGTGATTATATATTATTCAATAGCATATTACATAATTATTATATTTCTTTACATTATCTACGAATCTATTAAATTTAGTACAAATTTAACAACATGTAATTCCTTTAATATTGCCATTAGTTGTAACATTAAGGAATTGAAGTGTAGGACTAAAATTTCCAATTGACCTATATATATAAACCTCATGTTGTGTTTTGTCATGATTCTGAATACATCTTACTGCGACCTTTTCATGGCATTTGAAGATTTTGAAAGCACAAATGATGTTCTTGTTTTTCTGCTTCCTACACATATTCTTGTTTAACACATAGCAAGAGGGCGTTTTATTACCCATAATACTACATCTTTTTTGTTTTTTTTAACAGTTATGCGAGTGTCCTGCAACAAGATAAAAGCAACTAGTACCGTTAATATACATAGTAAATGTAAACCCGAGTTTTATTTATTATGTACATATATCGCCATCACTGATACGTAGTTTGCAATTTAAAACTTTAACTAGTTTAGGTGTTTAATTATTTCGCCTTGACAACTCATGGTTCACAGAAGATTCAAAAAGTTCAGCTCCGTATTTCTTACATATAGCTTTAGTTAAATTGGGCCAAAAATATTTCGAATTTTCAATTTTCGGTTTTCACATGTTCCTCTTTAAAAAACATTAAGTAAATCAAGGCACGAAAAATTGAATAACATTTGTTTTGTCAATCTCAGTACAATATAAATCTATGTATCGGGTTCTCTTTTTATTATTACACATACATTTTCCTATGTGTAACTGAAGAAACAAAATTGTCAATGCATTAGCGGCATAGTAGGCAACCAATTATACACCGGTGAAGGATTTATATATAGCTTATTCTTAAATTAGTTAAAAAAATCATTTTTTATGTCAAATATTTCTGAATTTTTATTCATACATAATTCTTAAATTAAATACAGTTGATTGAAAAGTAGATAATTTATTTAAATCACGAATAAGTATTACAAAGAATAAAAGGTAGCAATGATAATATGGTACAAGTAGAATAATATTCTAAGAACGGTCAGAGACATGTTTTCCGTTAATTATCCTGACAGGCATGTACCTTGTGACAAAAAAAATTTAAATATTTTTAACAAATGCAAAGAAGATTGGTAATAAACCAATCACATACCAACAGAACACTTGACGCTGAATAGCCTGTGTTATGTAGAGAAACAGTCTGTAGAATCGCTTTTAGATGTAGCCATGCATTTAGGATTATCGTACAGTTCGGTGTACAAAACCCTGAAGTAATTCAAATATAAGTCATACAAGATATCAAACCATTAAGAGCTTTTCGATAGAGATAAAGATAAACGAACTAATTTTTGTGAAATAATGTCTAATATGTTAAATTAAAACGAAGAAATTTTAAATAAATAATTTTTACTGATGAAGCTAGCTTTTACCGTAAATGTTGAAGTCAACTTTCAGAACTTCCGGTTTGTATCCTACGTTTATCAATTGATGAATACTAAACTTCTTTTCCGTTAATCTATTAGGTATTGGTCCCTCCAAATGTTGACTTGGAGTTACTTTGAAAGTAAAATTTATTATATCATGCATATACGTAACGTAATGGAATACACACAGAATTTATTCGGAATACCCTGCGCTGCTTTCAAGATCGCCTTGCTTATTGGCTTCAAAGACAAGGCGGACACTTCGAAAACTTGCAATGAAATTAGACTTCGCCTTTGTTATGTTGTTTACATGTTGTTTTGCGTAAAAAAATTGCTCTATGAGGTGCGGCTATAAGAAAATTGGACTGATCGTTCTGTAGACAAACTGTGACCACGTCAAGGTGAAATGATATACGATCGTGTTACGTGACATCTCTATTAGTACCAAGATCAAGATTTCGTTCCATTCAGTGAGGTTTCCGGCTTCGTTTGAAATGGACCTTGCATCTGTGCTCCATCGGAAAAATGTTAAATGTTTATGTAAAGCAATGTAACCGTGGAGAGATCTTAACTATACTTCATGAACGTGTGAAGACAATGATCTGAGTTGTGTAAAAACAAGTCTTGGAATCTTCATCACAGTCCGGCTCGTAACTAAAAAGTTTCTGACCAAGCATGAGAGAGACGGATTCCTGTGTTAGAACTTCCACCCTGTTCACTTAATCTCGAACCATTTACCTCTTTTTAGTAGTACCTTGTATATATTGTTTATGCTCAGCAGAACGTTATTATTAGCACAAAATGAAAATCGTATAGTTTCGAAAATCTTTATGAGAGCGTTTCAAGTTTTATTAATTTTCTTTTCTTCACAATTACAAACATTATGTAGTTATTAAAATTTAATGTCAATTTTTGGTGATTCTTCTCGATAATTCTTTAGTATAATCTTCGAATTTAAACGTAGGATGCACGTTAAAAATGCCAGGGCGATATGACAACAGAAGCTATTCATTGTTCCCAGTACATACTATAAGCAATAAATAAAAATTAATATACGAGGGCGATTCGCAATTTAAAATCGTGAACAAAATTTGTGGTAACCTAACAACCTCGCATAAAAACTGTACATGGAATTTGAAGGAAAAGCATTCAGTTCTGTGATTGTGAATCACCAATTTTCACGAATTTTTTATTCGATATTACCCACAAGTTCGTTCGTCACAACAGTTGGTCTTCCACTACATTCTTCATCATGGACATTACTGTTACTCATGACATTTTCAACATAAACAGAACAAAGTTCACGATTAATCTCAACAGCCGTCATGTTCTTTGCACAGAGAAATCGGATTACAGCACACAATTCACAGTAGGCAGGATCTTAAATTACAGCAGTCGCTTTAAACGACCTAAATAATACGAAATAATGTCCGAACTATTCTCTTACTAATACTGTCAGACTCACAATGAACCAGACTACACCGCAACGCTGCGATCGCGACGATATCGCCACTCTGCTCACTAGGTAGAAACGTTTAATCAGGCCTTTTGAATGGGAACAACTGGAACAAACACCTTACAGTACAGACCTTGCATCCAGTGATTTTCAATTGTTTCGTTACTTAAGAAAGTTCCTTGGTGGTCAGCGGTTCGAGGACGATAAATAAGTGAAAAATCAGTTATGGATTATGATTGTTCACAGGTGGCAGATTTTTTTTGAAATTTTTAAATACCATGTATGCCCTCCACGAGCACGAATCACTTCCTCATACCTGCGTGGAATACTTCACACTAGTCTGCGAAGAGATTCTTGGAGTATGCTTTCCCATTCCTCTATCAAGGCTTGTGTCAGTTCCTGTATGGTTAGTGGTGGATTAGGGCGCTTGCGAACACGCCCGTCAAGCTGATCTCGCACGTGTTCAATAGGATTCCGGTCAGGACTTAACGTCGGCCATTCCATGACCTGAATTCCACGTTCTTGTAAAAAGTTTCAGGTGAAGCCGACGGTGTATGTGGCCTTGCATTATCCTGCATTCGGATGAAATTGGGACCGACGCCATGGCCACCTCATTGCATTTATTCTATTAGGAACCACAACAAAATCAGTTCTATTGTTTACACCGATTCCAGCCTATCCAAAACCAAATCTATCCACTTCCTCTATAATAGCGGCTGAGTAGCGTTTACCAGGACGTCTAGATACATGTACTCGACCGTTGTAGCGAGTTAAACGAAATCTGGACTCGTCTGTAAACAGTGTAGATGTCCAGTGAGGAAGTTGCCAATTTCTTTGATCCAGAGCAAACCTCAATCGCGCTGCTTTGTGATGCTGCGTAAAGCGTGGAGCGCGGACAGGTCTTTTTGGTTTCAAATTCGATTCTTTTAATCTGTTCCTAACAGTTTGATCAGATATTTCTATCCCATGTGTACATCTTAGGTCGTTTAGGAGGTCTCTTGCTGTGGCAATACGCTTACGTAGAGAGGAAAGGACAAGATATTGGTCTTGATTTTGAGTAGTTTTTCGATTTAGATCTTGTCCAGCTCTTCTGACATATTGGCCAGTCACCCGAAACCGATTCCATAAACGCTGAATATCAGAATTTGCCCTTCTGTTATTCAGCGTTTATGGAATCCAAGGTCCCTACTAACATGTTGAATAGAGTGGCCGTGCTGAATAAGAGCGACAACACGAGCAACTTGCACTTCACTAACTTGCCTCATTTTACTTCTAATCAACGAATATTGACAACTGAATTTATCTGTCATTTCTAGTAGGCTTTCATACGTCAATTCAAAGCATACTTGAAATTTTTTCCATTTTGATTTGCGTTATTAATTTACAATTTTAAGTGTAACATAGAACTAACTAAGAGTTGTAAAATTGTTTTTGAATTTTTTTTTAGTTAAATATATGCCGTTAAAACATACCAAATTTGAACTTGAAGTTGAACTTGAACTATTATTTAAAAAGTTACAGGTTTTGAAAGAAGTGTTCCCCTAATTTTTTTGAGCAGTGTATTATTAAACTACTGAGTCATTCTTTCGAAGATTAAATTGACAAGTACCTTTCAAAATTATAAGGATTCACGTGATTATGTAATACCATAGTTATTTACTATGTGTAATGTATATCGTAGAAGGTGTAAAACTAGTGAGCTTTACAATTCATTGCTCTATTATTTATCTATATATTTCAAACTCATAAATGTTAAACAACGAAGTAATCATTCACTATTAATGAGAAAGAGACATTACCTATGATTTCATACCTACATTACACTTTTACAATCACCTTTCTTAATGATAAAATTTTCCAATTATTGTTATATTAGCATTATATCGAGAAAATAACGATTAACCAATTTATAAAATCCTTTAGTGTTAGTAGATTATTGTCATTGAGCGCTTCACTTGCATTTGTAGTCATCAACGTATTTCTAATTATACCAATTATCTTGCAGTGATCGTTCGAGATTTTATTCAACAGCGTCAGACCGTGCCTAACGGCACTCGAACAATGTTCAGTTAACCACATTCGCTAGTATAACACGTCCGCCTGAGGTCGCATTATGCAAGTCCTTCTAGTAGTATACTAAAATTACTTCTGGAGCAGTGGTATTTGGACACGTTGAACAGTTTTATGAAAAACTCCGAAAATGCCTAAAATCTGTAAAAAATTCTTGAACTTTTTTAAACATCCTAAAAATGAGAAAAATGATTTTATTCTAACCCCAATGTGTTGAATATACAGTGCGTTGCATATACATAATTTACTTTTGGTATAAATATCATGTTTGTGAATTATTACGTCGAACATTAATTTTTTTTTTGTAATATACGAGTTAACTGTCTTCCGGCTTTTTCTTACCCTTTTGTTATTTTAGCGAAGTTGAACTTTACCTTTTAGGTTGCGGGTATCCTGTGGAAAATATCGCCGTTTGGATTTTCGTTTTCTTTAAATATTTTTCGTAGTTTGTATGCGCATGCGCCTAATACCGCGCAATCCCTTTTCTCAGTTTTCAGACTGAGCTTCTGTAAGCAAAACTGAGTGACGCTACATTCTATCTTTTATTTTAGTCACCCACACCCGTCTCCTAAGGGCATACATAATAAATAGAAGCTCCGATACATTGTGCGATACAACTGCGGGTATTGTTTTGAATTTTGTCCATCGTCAGATGCTATTGCTGCGCCTTCATCATGCATAGGTAGCAATTTTCACACATGCACACATTACAAACATTTATTGTGAAATAACCGAAAACGACACAAACCTCGCGCTACCACGGCTGTATGTTGACTGAACAGAAGATCGCTCAGACACCAAGATGGCCGCGCTAGTCCCGCCCCTTGCTGCTACAGATGAAAACGTAATCTAATTCCTTGATAGCCCTCGTACATATTGCTGTGTATTGTTAGATCTCGTTGAAGATAGTCCACAATGCACCACTATGAGTCCAGGTCGCCTTACGGAGAGCTTATTTCTTTTCACAGAGTTCTCTAACGTCTCAGGTTCATTTAAGAACGTGGACAGGAAAACAAAAATATACAAGCATTAAAACAAACACTTTGCAAAAAATATTTATTTAAAAAAAAATTAAAAAAAATTATCTTAATTAAATATTAAGATCGCTAATTGCAAACAATCACAAAAATCAGGAGGAAAAAGATTACGAGATAAATGACACGCACGTAATGAAAACCTCCAATTATTCGCGAACAAAATAACCTAATTAAATAGCATAGAAAACTTTCATTTTTTAAATTGTTTACGCTAACCTCCAAAACCAAACGTCAAACAGATACAAGCTGCAATTACGCGTGTCTTAAAACCAATCATGCGCACTTCAACATGAAAATGAATTTTCCCTCCAAAACCTTATTTCAATAAATGTCTTATACCTGAATAAAAAAAAAACCCTTCATAAAAACTATGAAAATTTTCCTTGCTCTTCATCTACTAAATATATATATATTCACTTAACTAATGAGCTCAAAATCATGAAATTTGTCATCAAGAATAATATCAAATGAAATCAAATTACAAAAAACCTACTTACATTTTAATTAATGTAACCGTAGCACACAAAAAAACTTAATGAGAGATTTTTCAGATGAATTGCATATTTCAACAAAAATTACAATTTAAAATACTCGTAATAACTCGATAATTACTTTAAGCACATCAATAAATCACAACTAACATAAAGCGAAACTATAAACCTTTTAAATAAAGAAAACCTCCTTATTTAATATTAACACGTGCAAATCATCGGAATGAACATCAATCTCTGGTGGGAAAAATAACCTTCGTCCCCAAATCAAAAATAAATCAAGCTACATACTTCGAACGATATCACGTCCGGTAAAAGACCACGACGTAAATCAATTCAATCTTCGAACAATATACAGTCTGAATCTAAAATATACGCCAATACAAATTTTAAATAAAATATTGCAAATTACTAAATATAAACCTGTAAATAAATTATACATAAATAATAATTGTTTTTAAAATTTTTCTTCGGGGAAAAACCACTACAATATATAGGTACCATAATTCATGCGAGTATGGATTATGAAAGCGTAATGATTCATATATTGACTAAATATTTTTTACACATTAAAGGTATTATTTGTTTTTTTTTTCAAGTCTGCGTTTATAATTTTAAATGTCAAGCTACTATAATTAACATAAATAATGTATGAATCAATAATATGTTTAAATACTCCAGTTTTACTTGTCTCCATTGAAATAACTTCTACCTGGAAAAGGCACTGAAATTAGGGTTAATTTCGAAAAACCGGTCTCGCATAATAATTAATAATTACTGTTCATTGCAGTCACATGACCAAGTTTAAGCCATAAGATTCGTTTAAAATGACTAACTTGTGTAGTATTACAGCATGTATATATGTGTGTTAGAAAGAGACATAATGCAATTCGGGGTTCACACTTGGGCAGTATAAACTGCAAAGAAACTTTATGAACTGTAAGCAGCTGTCGCTGGTATCCTCATTTGTACTTACTATGGATGTCCTTATGTATATATATATATATATATATATATATATATATATATATATATATATATTATATATTATATAATATATTAAATATTGTGCTATATTGCAGTGCAAATAGTTGCAATAATGAATGGACACTTAATAATTGGATTAGATTAAAAGATTTAAGTTTCATTACTCCTTACGTCAACGCATAAAAACAATAAAGAGATTCTAGTACTAACCTCATTCACGTGCACAAATGAAAAGCACAAAATTCGAATGTTTAAGGGTTTGGTTGTAAGCGCTATATCTTATAATATTCGTTTGACACTTGCAGATCTTCAGCAAGTTGTAATTCTCCATCCTCTAAATTTTTGGTTTTGGAGAGCATAAGCCAATTTATCTGCACATAGAAATTTTCATGATTTTGTGGGTGGGAGATGATTTGTGTAGATGTTGAATATTGGAGAAGCCAGAACTGATCCTTGAGAAAGACCAATTTTCAAGGCTTTGCCATAACTAGTTCTATTGTTTAGTCAGACTACGATTCGACGATTTCGCAGCAGGTTCTTGATAAGTTAGCCAAATCTAGCACATTGGATGATTTTTTGGAATTTAAAAATTATTGCATTCTTCCAGACTGTGTCACCGGCACTGAACCTTTCTGAAAACCTGTTTCAGTGTGATTTGTTAACGCCAGGACTTGGTCGGAGCAGTTCCTTCCCTGTTTGAAACCGGCTTGGTCCTTATTAATAATCTCACCGACGTTGAGCGCTATTCTATTATAGATAAGCCGTTAATGAGATTTTAGAAAGTGTTAAAAGTTTTTTATAGCATTTTTCAAATGCCCTGGCCAATATTTACTACCTTTTTAAAATAAGCACATCCTCGTAATCGAAATATACGATGAACTCTTCTCTACAATAAATTTTAGAAAGGAAGACGTCATGAAGAGTAATCACGTTGATACACAAAAAAAAACGTGCTTTTATGTTAAATATACCTCGAGCTATAAATACGCCCGTTCGTTACAAATTCGAAATAAAAATCCTCTATGTTAACATTGTGGGACATCTTTGATTTGTTATTGAATACGTATTTCCAATCCTGTCTCAACGTTAGGTACAAGCGAAAATGAAGTCAGTTCCGACGATTAATAAATAACAGGAAAAATTGAAATCTGACGGATGTCAATTACGAATTTCCCATTTGATTGAAATTAGACGGTAGGGTCCTACACATTTTATTTTTAGCAAGTGAAAAGAATGCTAATGGATTATGAAAAAGATTGGTGGTGAATGTTGAAAAAAGTGGCAAGAGTGTTTCAATGCATATGGAGAAAAGCTGCCGGTGTCAACTTTAAAATTTTTCATTTCCATTTATCGGTAATACATTAAAAATAATGAATTTGCGTCTATACACTGTGTTTTAATCCAATATTGTTGAAACAAGAAATAGCACATTTATCTTTCCGGAAAAGACAGCTAGGTTTATTGCTCAAAAATTAACGACACGAACACAAAGCATACAGTAACAAATGGTCGTGATAACTAGGAATCGACAGTCAAGCGTACATGGCGTTAGTGCAAGGGACGGAGTGAGGACACCATGAATCCCAATTCAACAATTTTCACACGCGAACCAAAATACGTATGAAGATACAAGTACTTACCAAGTAAGAGTAAATACATCTTCTCAAATGATATTAAATCACCAATAATTGTTCCACCTGCTCATGTGTTGATAATTGTTTGTCACCGTAAATCCATTTTTACATTGAAAACGACCGTTCAGCATCTACCGATGAAATAGGAGTATATTTAAGGTACATAAAGTTTTTCAATGACGGCATATTCATCCCCGGTTCCAAAAAATCTACTCCTTTGCCATTAAACAAGTCAACAATTCGGCGTACACTGGTAAATCCTGGATTGTTATTTAGAACAACTTCAATTTGTTTTTTAGATTTTATCAGCAGCAAGAGGAAGGAATTGAGATCATATACAATATTTATTGCTGTTAGGGTGTAAGCTCTTGAAACAAAATTGTTGCGGTTCGAAGACTAAATTAATACGTCTCAAAGACCAAACTGTTTGCAATGAATCCGGTTTCTGGCGGTGATGCTTCAACCCAATTACTAGAATCACGACCCAGTTGTTGCTTCACCGTGCACAGGTTGTAAGGCTGTATACACATTACTATTTAAATCTTCGGTGACGGTAAATTAATAAATGTACTTTCATCTAAATATATTTATTATCGCTACACCCATTTAGTTTGATTCTTTAATGACTTGTACTAACATAAAACTGGTGTTGAGGCTAGTGTCTCTTGATAAAATATGATTGTTTTGTTGATGCTCAAAGTAAGATTGTGACGTGTTTCTGTGTTTGATAATGTGTTAACACTGTGTGTCTTGTATTGTTGTTGAATTCGTACTTATCTATTCTGCACTATTTTACAAGAAGGTAAAAATATACCACTACCCCCAACTATTACATATTAAAATACGCGGGTAGGTTGAAAAGTGCGTTGTTTGACATTACTGAGAATTTTTGTGTATAATTAATTCGTAGAAATTATACCTACGCACAACAATACCTAAGATTTACGGTAGAATATGAAAATTCTAATTTTAACTAATAAATCATAAAATATCATTACTAATTAAGTATTGGTGTTATAAATCTAAGTATGTAGTTCCAGATCGTTCCTTATTAAAGTAATAAAAGATATTACACATTTCCAAGAAACGAGATCTTAACAATGGATATCCAGATTAAACACATTGTTCACTATAACCCAAGATAATAAAAAAAATCAGTCTGATGTATAAAGCAATAAATAAATTTGGAAAAAGATGGTGATTATTAATAATCCTAAGTAATAAAACAAGTGGTCTAAATTGTAAAGTAGGTCATAAATAAATTTGTAAATGTAAAAGCTTTATTAGAATTTAAGGAAAGTTTTACAATTTGAATGTGATAATAAAGGTATGTTATACAGTGGTTTAAACTTGAAAATGCACGTTAATATTTATGAACTTGAAAATATTTTTATTTGAATTCTATATCCTAGATTTACTTATATTTAAAAATAAAAAATGTTTCAAATTAAAATATTACAAAAGGATATTAAATATATCCTCAACAATGGCGTTAGTAATAGAATACTGTGGGTTGGATTGGGTACTATAATTAAGAGGGTTCTAGACCAAAATCAATAAAAAATATTTTACAAGTAGGTCTAAATTCACTTTTTATACCCTCTACTACATACCTTGCGTGGCGTAATCACGTTACCGCGCCCATAATCCGCACTAAATTCAAACGTCAACTAACCATAAGCAATGGGGATTTTCAGTATGGGGGCTATTTACATGAAAACCTTGGGCTACGTCGTAATATGGCTATTGGGTGGAGGGTGAATGACATCAAAACGGCTCTAACTGCTAAAGGGTAGCTATCTCAAAAAAGTATAAGACACACGCACCTTACCTTATGAGACATTCTGGACCCCTTAAAACGGCTCTAGCTCTACCGGTTTTCGAGAAAGCGCTGGCACTCGGCGATAAGTCACCACCGATCTACCCGTCGGATTATGTCTATAGACGCTAATGTATATCTTGCTACGTATTATTGTATTACTGTTATTACTATATTCAATTGCGAATTACATTATTCATTGAAGTCCCATTCTGGAATGTATCCTTGACTGCCGATCTCTAGTGATCCCTAGTGATAATAGATAGACCAGTTAATTTAGTCGTTAACTGTGCAAAAATGATAAAATATACAATACGAAAACTGAAAAAAAGTAAATATATCGGACTAGCAATAACGTGCAAGGAAATAGAGAAGGAAATAAAAAAAGATTAGTGGGAGGAAATAGAATTACAGAAATGTAAGCAAAAATTGAAGCACGGAAGAGCCGGTATGAAATACACAATTCATTGTCCCCCTATATTGTTAACAATCACTCAAAATTTTAAGTTTTTGTCTTCAAAAACACTAGAAATAATTCAATATTAAATTTTCGTGTGGACATCTGGCAGATTGAAAGTGGATAGTTAAACATTTGCAACATTTACTATTGCAGTAAGCACTATTTGATTGATTTGAAAAAAATTGATATAAATTTCTTGATTAAATAAATACAATACTGGAAAAGCACCTTAGTTTCAATATAGCTGCCACCAAACAACTTAAAAAAAAAGGTTATATTGAAAATTGAAAAATTCTGGCAGGAAAACAGCTAATTATCAACACGCGATACGAAACTTCAATAATAGTGGTAAAACACTAGAAAAATATTGTAAGAAAACTATACTGATATCCGAATTGCTGGAGACTGACTTGAAATCTGAAACAGGAAGAAACAAGAAAATTTTCTAACCACAATGTAAATCAATAAACTCTATAGAGTTTTTATACAAAAATGTTTTAAATATCTATACGTATTTGCACGTATAAAGCTTTTGTTTCATTATGAAACAGACATGTAAATAAATTTACATGTTACAAGTTACAGATATGTAAATTTATTTACATGTCTGTTTCATAATGAAATAAAAGCTTTATACGTGCAAATACGTATAGATATTTAAAACATTTTTGTATATCTACCGCCACCTGGCTCGTTTTTGAAGGACTACCCGTATTACTTTTGATTCGTACGAGCATAGCTTGTCAATCGAAAGATCGCTTTCTTTGGTATAGTCTCTTTTGGCCGTAAGATGTCACTCGTAAATAAGTGCCACCTTATAGAATGAAACTTGCTATATCTAATGAGCGGTTCGGCTTAATGTCATATACAGATACAGATTTTGTTTATAAAGATTTGTATCATTTGTATACATTGCTTCATTAGCTTAGCTGACGACGCCTATAAATGGCAGAAACATATGTCTTAAGCAGAAGTAAATGCCGAAAATACGAGGTATTGTCCAAGTATACAGTTACAGATATGTAAATTTATTTACATGTCTGTTTCATAATGAAACAAAAGCTTTATACGTGCAAATAAGTATAGATATTTAAAACATTTTTGTATATCTACCGCCACCTGGCTCGTTTTTGAAGGACCACCCGTATTACTTTTGATTCGTACGAGCATAGCTTGTCAATCGAAAGATCGCTTTCTTTGGTATAGTCTCTTTTGGCCGTAAGATGTCATTCGTAAATAAGTGCCACCTTATAGAATGAAACTTGCTGTATCTAATGAGCGGTTCGGCTTAATGTCATATACAGATACAGATTTTATTTATAAAGATTTGTATCATTTGTATACATTGCTTCATTAGCTTAGCTGACGACGCCTATAAATGGCAAAAACAAATGTCTTAAGCAGAAGTAAATGCCGAAAATACGAGGTATTGTTACAGTATACAGTTACAGATATGTAAATTTATTTACATGTCTGTTTCATAATGAAATCTATAGAGTTTATTGATTTATATTGTGGTTAGGGTTTTTCGTCGTGTGGTCTTCATCAAATTTGATCTCCATATTTGCGTGTCAGATTAATATACGTGTACCCTACACTGATAGTACTAAGCTTGAAATTATGATTTTCTTATTTTACTTAAAAAGTAGTTACATCATTAAATATTTTAATCGATACTTTGTTATTTAATATTATTTCAACGGCATCTATGAGATTTATATCTTAATATAACAAGTAGATCACTTGCAATTAACAACAGTTTGTGATTAATATATTTTTAGCACATAAATGAGGACAAAGAGGAAATCCATTTATAACACTGTTATGCTGCCTAGCAACAATACGATCTTGATTCCCGTTGACATATAATTAAAGCAACAACCGGCGCGTCGCGAAGTGTAGGTTCGAAAAATACTTAAATCCGTTGAGTCTTATTTTATTTTCCCTGTTTTATTATTTTATCGGAAAATTAAGTATTAAGTAATGCTTAAAAAATTATAATTACTGCAAGGTGTATTTTTATACAAATCACATTACTAATTTCAGGAATATGAAACATAATTTTTTAAGTAAGATAATTTTAATCTTACCCTGTGTTTATATTTTGTAAATCGTGAACGTACACGAGGATGTATTGAAAAATTCTTAGCCTACTCAATAAGTAAACAAAATTTGAAAGTCAAAATATTTGATTATTCAACATACTCTCCTACTAAATTAATACACTTAATACAGCGACCCTGCAACGCCTCTAGGCCTTTCAAAAAGAAACAAAACACCTTTGGATACTTTCCGCGCCTTCTTTCCATAATTTCTTCTCGTAGACCCGTCAGTAACATCTAATAATAATTCCCAGTTATTGTTCTACCCTTATCCAGAAAATCAGTCGTTATTACTCCATGGCAATCCCAAAAAACTGAAGCAAGAACTTTTTCAGCAAATTTTTGAACTCGAAACTTCTTAGGCCTTGGAGAACTAGAGAGCCTCCATTCCATCGATTGTTGCTTTGTTTATGGGTCGTAGAAATGTACCCAAGTTTTATCCATAGTAACAATACGGCTTAAAAAGTCTGCATCACTTTTAAACCGAGCACAGATTGCAAGCGATGCTTTCACCCTTGCACGCTTCTGGTTAACATTCAGACATTTGGGGATCCAGTTTGCAGAAATTTTTCTCATGTCCAAATCGACGTGAACTATATGATGGACGCGTTCATATGAAATACTCAGTGCCTCCAATATTCGTTTTAACCCAATTCGACAGTCTGACAAAATCATGTCATGAACTGCATCAACATTTTCGGGGACAGACACCGAAATTGGCCTTCCCGATCGGTGTTCATATTCAATGGAAAATTTACCCCTTTTGAAGCTTGCAATCCAATTTTTCTCGATCGTATACGAAGGACATTGATCGCCAAGGGCATTGCGCATATCTTCGTAAATCTGCTGACCTCTTAACCCCTTCAAATACAGGTAATTGATGATGGCTCTATACTTCAATTTTTCGATTTTTACAATTTCGGTCGACATCCTTTTTTTCAAATTTTATTTCGCAACTTTGGTTTGACTTCTTGACGTGATACTTTCCACTGACACTTCTAATATGTTATTTTTCGTTGCTATAGTATCGCAATATTTTTTTTTATCTACGAAAACGGTCTAGGCTAACTGGATATCAATATCCCCTCGTAGTTTGATTACTTCAGTGACTGTAGGCACCAAACTGAAAGTAGTTAGCTTTAAGTTGTATATAAAATAAATCCCTTCATGTATTGGTGTTTTTTTTAATAACAAAACTTACTTTACGAATCGCTCTCGTGAATTTCATGATTATGAACTCCTGATGTCTATAGGAGCCATGTGGTAAAGGCATAACTAGTTTTACCATATACATTTGTTTATTGTTTTATATGTAGTAGCTGAACACCCTATGAAAAGTGCTTTCAAAAACTTTCCTCATTATAGTAGGCTGTTCTTAGGTAATTAAGTAGTCAAAGATTGGTGTACATGCGAAGGTTTAGAAAACTTCAAATTCTGACAGTTGTTATACATAAATTCAAATTAGAAATGCTTGTATTTTTAAATTATTTTAATATAATATTAGAGTTACAACATAAAATATTTATTATTTAAAGCTACTATAGAACTGGCCAAAAATTAGGAAATCGAGATTGGGTTTAATCCACCAATCAGTGCTTACAGGATTTCTGGCGACAGATCTCCAGATTTGACAATTTTAAACTATTTCATTTTTCCATATATAAAAAATATCATTTTCAAGATCAAACATCACACAATCGAAGAGCTTCGTAATGCTATTGTGAATTCTTGTACTGACATAACCCAAGAAATCCTAATAAATGGCTTTGAAAGCATGAAGGAGTTCAACTTTGTCTTTAAAATAATGGTCAACATTTGTCACATCTGCTTTAGTATTGTTTTTTTTTAATTTTGACTATTGTAATAAATATTTTTTCAAAAACTAGATTACTAATTCTTACACACATTTACATGACATAACCATACTATAAAAATTATACGTTTTGTGACAGAATACGTGCACTTTCACCAACCATTTAAAAAAAGCGTAGATGCCTTTAATGAGGAAAGTTTTTGAATGCTCGTTGGGTTTGTGCCACTTTCGTAGAAGTTGTCTAAATCTACTAGTCTGGAATGAATCAGTCTCCATTTTCCTAGCATTATGCCCTTTTGTCTATCTTCACAGTTTACTGTTCTGTCTTTCTTTTCCAAGTGGTTATTCCTGTCCTTTTGAAATCTTCCATTTACTTGTTCTGTGTCTTCCTAGAGTTCTTCTATCTTCTGACTCCCACTGTAGCATTATATACGTCATAGATGATTCCCCTAGTTTCGATACATATCCTGGTCATATTATTCTTCGTTCATTAATTATTTTAATACATCCCCTCCATTTAGCTCTTGCTGTAGTTTATGATTTATTCTTAACTATATTCGTTTTCAATGATCTTTACTGGTCTCATTATAGTTCTCGTTACCTTTCTTGCAATGATTCTAAAATATTCCTTATCCCTTCTTGCAAGTGCCATTGCTTCGACAGCGTATATAATTGCTAATCTTATAGTGGTCTTATAAATATCTGATTTGCTACTCGTTATGTGGAAAAGTTTTCATTATTATTATTCTTTCTCTTATCCCTCTCGTCCTTATCGATAACATAACTCTTTAACATTAAAATTAATTTACTTCTTTGAATTCAAGTTGTTCTTTTTTGATTTTTCTGTTTAGTAAGTTTATACCAAGCTACCCTATTTTTTTATGTTCATTTAATACAAGTTCCGTCTTTTTTCCTCGTGTTACAATTTTCCATTATATTATCTTTATTTCGTTATTAACTACATAAATAATCCAATAAAAGCATATGGACCTATTTCTGTTGCTTGGAATAATAAGGGCGGATCTTAAAAAAATGTAAATTGAGTTTCAGACATATTTGTCTGAGCCTGCAATGAGTATGCGCTTAAAAGTTGCTTTTGGTAGATTATTTGAAATAAAAGAATTTCGAAATTTTGGCTAAGTTGTTGATATTTTAGTCTTATATAAATACTTACGCTATATTTAGTGAAATTTTTCTCTTTAGTGTAAAAAAATTGGACATCGCCCTTTTTTGTATAAACTTGTTAAAAAAAATATTGGACAGCTGCTTTTTCAATAATAGGAAAAAAATAAGAAAAGTTGTTAAAAAGAATATATTTTTAATTAAAAACATGACAAAAGTATGGCTTATTATTGTCACTAATATTAGACCTATTCAAACTAATCTTTTTCCTTTCCAGTGATTACAGTAAAGGGTAGATTAATGTAAAAATCTTGATGATGCTGATAAACCCACTGTGAAAGTTCCAATAGATTGTTATACCTCACTTTTTTATTGTAACTAAGCTGTTAACCCTTAAAGATTTTAATAAAGCTTCATCCAAAAAAATCAGAGTCTGCCTTTTGTTTCTTTTATGTACCCCACAAAAGTTGTTCGTACAAGGAGCACTTCCAAGAAAATGATTGTTTCTTCGGCTGTACAGGACATATCGCTACAATTCCTTTAGAGGATCTAAAATATGTTAACGCTGAATGGTATACAGTAATTTGTTTGCCAAAAGTTATAGACGAAATGAGGAAGAACAACCGAAATTCTCGCAGTATTCTTCATCACTACAATGCGAGTTCCCGTACTGCACGGGTAACAGTTGACTATTTGAAGGAGAAAAGTGTTGAAAGAATGTCTCATTGTCCATATTCACCTGACTTTTCGCCGAATAATTTCCTTTTGTTCCCAACTCTGAAACAAAAAATGTGTGGACAGCGATTTTCAATACCTCAAGGAGCAGTCGAAGCCTTTGAAAACCATGTTTCTGAGATACAACCTTCGGAGTGGAAAAAATGATTTTAAAACTTTTTCATATATTTGCTTCTTCGTTTCCATTGACATTTCTTGTACATTGTTGTGTTCATTTTCACTTACCCTTTTTTATTATTATTTATTACACACACTTCTTAATTTTGTATGTTCTTCTCTCTCTGCCGTTTTATTCGTTTGAATCTATTTCACTCTATACATAATAATTTCTATTAGCTTGTTTATATTTACTTTTATTTAGAGGGCTTTAAGTGCAAACAATTTACAACGAAATTAGTGGTTAAACCTTGTGAGGTGTAATGTTTATCTACAATAAGTAATTCAGTACCTTTGCAGAAATTAAATTGAGACAACTTGATTTTTTAATGGACGAAATGGAAGGACCTGAATTTAGTTACAACTGTTCTAAAATTAAACTGGGAAACGTCTCAAAACCAAACAAAAGACGTTTACTTTCAATTTACGTGACATGTCGTCAGCACATTACCTCATTGAGGAGAGAAAAAGTAAATGTCTCCCAAAGCAAAAACATTAACTTACCCGTCGCAAAGTCAATTTACTAGACAGATATATAGGACTCGTTACCAAATACCAGTAGGCCTCTGTTTGATTGCGAACGAATCAATTAAATTTGCGTTTCGTTTACCTTACGACCACGCATTCGAAAGTAAAAGAACTCGAGTCACTGAACTGGATATTAAAGTATCGATTGGTTGCGTTTGATCTAAGACTATGGTGAATTGCTGGATATAAAATAATTTACAATATTTGCAATATGATACTCAGAAATCCGATCAGTCGTTTTAAATTTAAATTTCTAAATTACAATGTAAATTGTAATGTATATATTTTGGTATCTTTTTGTGTATAAATTTTACGTGGCTACTTGCATGTACATAATCCGTTTTGAAGAGCAAATGTAATTTGATTACTGAAGCATATCATCAATACATAAACATTTTATAACATCAAACTTCAATGAATTATTTACAAAATGAATTGTAAAATAAAATATGTAATGAAATTGCAAAAGTGCTTAAACGTTTATTAATTTGTTCATTGTTTATTCAATACAACGAGAAACATACATATTTACATATGCATTATTTTTATCTCCAGCCCTAATGGATAAATTAATCAAATTTGCGCAAGTTAATATCTGAAAATTAAACGCACAGTAAAATCAAATTCGAGACAATTAATTTCTAGTTGCATAATATCGGTTGATTATAATATTAAATAATTCTACCACTATTATGCCAAAGAAATTGAACCTATTGCAACATGAATTTATATTTTTAGTATACCTAGATATACGCATATAAGGGGCACTTTGAAATTATAATGATATGACGAAAATATATGAGGCGTGTGTTTCCAAAGTGCAAGTTTCCAGCTCCATTTCTCAAAAGTTTCAACAAAACCAAACGCTACTTTTCTCCACAAGAATCAGTCAGAAGATTATTGAATGTCTTATTTTTCTCAGAAGATGTTTTACATCTCTCTGCTAATTGCAAAATAATAAGAAACATATTCGAGTAGGTGAAACCTCACCAATTTTGTATAATACAACAAAATCTTTAATAATAATGTTTCTAAAAAAAATTACATCTAGCTGTCCATGCATTTCTTCTATAAATTATGATTTTCTGCATTCCTGAAATGCGGATATAGATTAAATGGTATGAAGTTTATCTATCTGTCACTGTCAAAATTTATCATCGAGAGATTTGGTGATGAACTTAATGACAAGTACAATTATATTATTAATTTATTTAATAAGAAAACTTTTAAGATGGGATATTAATCAAACAATCAAGATACATTGCTATTTTGTAGAAATCTTAATTATTATAATTTATAACAAGTCTTCAAAATGACCACCATTCTGTTGAATGCATAATGCAATACAACATTTCATGTTGTCAGAAATATTATGTAATATAATTGATGTTACTTCATGACATTTGATTGTAATTGTATTCATCAGGTCATTTAAGTTATTCATTCCTGTCTTATATACTTCATTTTAAAACGAAAATAGAAAAATTGAACGAAGTAAGATCTGGTGACCTTGCTGGCCAAACACCTCTGCTCATAACTCATAACTCAATGGGGAAGTAATATTCTAAATTCTAATACGCATTCGGTTCGCCCGACAAGTAGTGAAGACACGATAATACAGTTTTTTATAGATACGGTTGTTGCCGTCTATAGAAACACGTTGCTTAGTTCGGCTGTTATTATGTAGACAGCGCTGAATATTCTTTCACGCTATGTCTTAATAATTTCTGGTTGATAGCAAGGTAGTTATGTTTGGTTGAATGTATCTCTTCTACAGCAGGGGCGTACTGACGATCCTGTAGAAAGGTGAAATACGTATCTGCGTCTCTGGAGAGGAGATACATTCACAAATATATAACTTGTATTGTGTTCTTCACACCCCATTTTTAATAATATTTTATATTATTAAAAATACTTTTGTAATATTCTAAAATCCCTAAATTTTCACAAGTTGTATGTGCAGTGGCCCCATCTAGCTGGACGTAACCCTCATTGAATTCGTCTCGTTCCACTTGAGTTAGGAAATATGTTAATAACTGTATCTCGTCGCAGATCATACTCCAACTTTAACAGGTTGTAAATGATTGTTTAGATTGTTTATAGACCATATCCTGTAATTTGTTTATTTACGAACTCGCTTAAATGAAACCATGTTTCATCAGTAAAAAAAAACTTAGATAAAAAATGTCGTCATTATTTAAATTATCTTGAAAGAAGTTGCAGTAATTAAGCTTATTAGCGTGATTTCTCGGTAAGATCTGTTGCACAATCGACACTTTGTATAGATACATACATAAACGACACTTCAAAATTCTATGAACGATACTAGAAGATACATACTGATAAACGACGAAATGATGTGGGTTTTCTCCAGCAAGGTTTTCTACGTGTTCAACAATATTTTACTGTGTATGTGGTCTACTAGAACTTTTGCCTTTTAACACAAATCCCGTAGCCCGAAACTTCTCCACGGCTAGACGAATGTGATGATATAAAGTGGTATTATCCACAATTCTGTTAAGAAACTGCAAGTGAAACTGTCGCTTACATTCCGCGTAGGAATATTGCCATTCTCCGTTAAGAAATTGTGCACTACGGAAATATGCTTCAACAATAAAAATATATTCTTGCAATGTGTTTAGTAGTATTTTTTATTAAGTAAAAAAATATTTGTAAGAAACAATTATATTGCTAGTCACAAAATGATAAATGTCAAAATGAGATAGTTAAAGATAAATAGTTAGTTATAAATAAAAGGGAAGTTGCTTATAATAATTTCCGAGTACTAGTTACTCAGTGCCTACTGAGATGAAGTTCTTTTTGAAACACGTTGTATAAAATATTCGCTATCACACAGAAATTATTAAAACAGAACGTAGAAGAATATTCAGCGTTATCTAACGGGTGGGCAAATTGGAGGTTAGGAATTAATTTGGCAGTCAAATGATGAAATTTCAAGAACTGTGCTGTCATCCTTTGACATTTATTTAGTAAAAAGTTGGGAAATTTTAACCATGGAACGCTACACTCTTGAACAAAGAATTTTAATTGTGAAAATTTACTATCAAAATGGTGAAAATTTTACTGTATCACTTCGTAAAATTCGAGCAGCTTTTCCTCGTAATCAGGCTCCTTCTGAGACCGCGGTGCGTAATTTAATCGCTAAATTCGAGGCTCACGGTACTGTTGCTGACAATAGACCAAAACAATATGCTCGTAGTGGCCGTAGTGATGTAAACATAGCCGCTGTACAGCAAAGTGTTCAGAATGAGCCTGGAACATCAACTCGTTGACGTTCGCAACAATTGGGCATCACCAGAGGCACTTTGCGCAACATTTTGCATAAAGATCTTCATCTTCACGCTTATAAAGTTCAACTCGTTCAAGAATTAAAGCCGGCCGACCATTGTTTGCGTCGAACGTTTGTAAATTGGCTGTTTGAAAAACTGAACGAAAACAACGCATTTTTCAACAAAATCATCTTAGTGATAAGGCCCATTTTCAATTAGGCGGTTATGTAAACAAACAAAATTGTCGCATATGGGGCTCACAAAATCCACAAACAGTCCTCGATAAACCATTACATCCAAAGAAAGTAACCGTATGGTGCGGTTTGTGGTCAGGCGGCATCATCGGCCCGTATTTCACCGTGAATTCTCTGCGCTACCAAACCATGATAACCGATTTTTTGTGGCCACAATTGGCTAATGTTGACCTTTGGTTTCAGCAAGACGGCGCCACAAGCTACACAGCCGGCCAAACAATTCAGTTATTGCATGAGAAATTTCCCGGTCGCGTAATTTCTCGATTTGGCAATGTCAATTGACCGCCTCGTTCTTGTGATTTAACGCCGCTTGATTATTTTCTCTGGGGCCATTTGAAAGACCGGGTTTACGTGAACAAACCACAAACAACTGACGCTCTGAAAGATGAAATTCGGTTCTGCATTGCCGAGATAAGCGAAGCTTTGTTGCAAAATGTGGTTCAAAATTTTGTGAAAGGAGCGGACGTCTGCCGACGTTCTAGAGGTGGACATTTGCCCGACATCATATTCCATTATTAATTCCCATATTTCTACTTTACATTGGTATCAATAAAACTGAATTTGTCAAAAAAAATGTGTTTTTAAGCCAATTTACTTCCTAACCTCAAATTTGCCCACCCTTTCCATAACAACTGAATATTCTTCTACGTTCCGTCTTAATAATTTCTGTGAGATAGCGAAGTTGTTATTTTTTGTGAATGTGTCTTTTCTCCAGCAGGGGCGTACCGATGATCCTGTAAAAAGGCAAATTAGTATCTACGTCTCTGGAGAAGATACATTCACAGATATATGAACTTGTATTTTATTCATCACACCTGATCTCTGATATTGGTTTAGTAGATGCATTTGTCAGACATAGTCTTTTTGGAAAAAAGAGTTTTCGTTTCAATAAAAAACTTAAGAAATTGCTATTCCTTCTTGACTTTGCTTGTATTGTTTTGAACTTTTACAAGCTATTTTCTGTTTGCTAATTTCTTCATATTTTTTGAGGGCAACATTTGTATTGGCCTTTCCAATCGTAAAATAATTTAAAAATTTCGCTCAACTAGCAAATTATAACACAGCCCAACAACAAATATTTTTTTTTTCGATTGCCAAAGATGTTCATACGATTTCACAATACATTTGAAGCAAGGATTTTAGAAACAATTTACATTTCTATTAATTGGCTCTAGTTTTTGAAATAATATATGGCAAAATTTTCATTTTATCCTGGTTAGAACGGCATTTTTTCAATGGTTGCATCGTTTTCGACAATTGAAATTTTTTTATCACGATAAACGAGAGTTTGCCGACTTGTTCCGGCATGTCACAACATATTCTCGCGTGCAGTACCATGTATCGCGCTGATACCATCAAAATAGCGTCTTAAGGTACGCTCTCATTGGCTGAGAGTAGGTGTGAGTTGTCGCGGCCGAGGGTAGAAATATGACATGTATCAGCGGATATTGGTTATTTTTTAGTTGCTTAAAGTGTACTGTCGAAGAAGGAAGTTCGCATAGATATGAGTTTGTCTAGAAGAGATTGCCTTAACCATCCAGATATATTCTGCTACATTTGTGGCGAATATACCACGGAAAATCAAAGGCAAAATGTCACCGGTTTTGTAAAGAAGGCGTGTTTTTCTTATTTTTGTTCTGCAATTGGAAAACATGAAGTCCTGATATAAGAATACATTAGATTTATTGCTCATAAATAACTTGTTATTGCTGTTAATTAATTTTTCACCCTATAGTATAGTAGAAACATATTATTACTTGAACGAATCGTATCTTTTTCCTTATAAATGAACTCCTTAGTGTGTTAGTTAAAAATAGAAATAAAATTAGTATCATTTATTTAAGGAATTCAATGTAAATATACATAAATAATATATACATGTGTTACCGTATTCTTCGTTCTACATATTTGTTTTGTTGGCCGCCTTAGAAGATAATTAGAATGTATATATTGATAAAAGTGTGGATGAGGTAACAAAGTACATATTTACTTTGACAACTTGACGAGGAAAAAGTATACAAAAAATAAACAGAATAATACTTACTTTACAAGGATCGTACTTTTGCTTATCTTTGTGTAAATAACATACATTATGAGTCTTAAAGGTGCAATAAATACCCATGCATCCCTTTTCAATACACTAAATGCAAACAACATAAATAACAGCGTTTACTCGGAATCTGAAATGCTCTGTTTAATTATGTGTATGACAGTAAATGCGATAAATAAATTAAAATGGTAAAAATTAACAAATAATTTAATTTATTAAGCAAGAATATAAAACTACAAATTACTACAAAGTAAATGGAGACTACTACACTGCTCCAAGAAATTAATGTACTACTAGGGAATCCTTTATAAAACTATAGTGTATCACTAAATAGAGAAATATATTAAATTCTTTGATAATTAACAACCTTTAATAAATAAACTTTATTTAATTTTTAATAAATTAACCTTTACAAATTAATACACAGTGAAAAGTAATGAAAAAGGGAAAATTTTGAAAAAATATTTATTAACATTTTTAATGATATGGCCTCAGTATCGCGTATTTCCACTTCTAATTTCTGCTTCTAATGACGGCTTGACATCAATGACTTATACTCGAAATAAGCGAGCTTATGTCTTTGTGTGGAGCAGAATTCCATTCCATATTTCCACAAGGCGGTGCCCTACCTCTTCCAGGTTGTTGTCTGACTTCGAATAATCTTGTAGACGTTTACACACATGCTCTATTGGATTGAGGTCTGGACTTCTTGCTGGCCAATCAATGGTGTCGATTCCAATCTCCTCAAGATAATTTTGAACTATGCAAAGACTGTGTGGTTGTGCATTATCTTGCATTAATAAAAAAATTGGTCCAATATAAGTCTTGAAAGGGGTTAGTTATGGAGCGATCAGCATTAATACTTCCATTGTTTAACACTACTAGCTGTCCGTACTAGCTGTCAAAGGAATGCCTCTCTACACCATTGCAGAATCTTCACCAAATAATGTGGTTTTCAGAATGTCTGTGTATGTTATCTGTACACACGAACACGTCTATCACAGTTATACAGACAAAATCTGGATTCGCGTGTAAAGAGAACTCGTCGCCAGTCATCCTGCCACCAATTAACATGATTACTACCAAAATTCAAACAAAGTCTCGAATATTCTACGAACAAGGCTGGACATCAGGCTGGCACATGGCATATCTAATTAGCTTTTCTTAGACGTTTGCGAAAAGTTTCATAATGGTTGCATAATGGTAAAAAGGCAAAACAAGTAATAATACAATAGCTTTAACACAAGTTAAAACTGATAGTACATTAAATGATTATTGGATGTGATCTAAATTTATGTAATTAACACCAGAAACAACACTAAATGTCAACACAAGTTTGACAATTGCACGTCAAATACCAGGTTCTTAAAAACCAAAGACAACTGCTGCAAATTATTTTCAACTAAGGTAAGGTTCGTTTACTACATGGTGCGTTAATTTATTAGAGCAGAGTATAAGCTGATTTAGATATATATATATATATACATATATATATATATATATATATATATATATATATATATTATATGTATATATACCTATATATATGTATATATACCTATATATATATATATATATATATATATATATATATATATATATATATATATTTATATATATATATATATATAAGGTAAACTTAATAAGTCGGCGATTAAAGGTCTGGTTCATTACTTCAAAGTATATATATTTAAAATAACTCTACATGTTTCGGCAATGATGCCTTTGTCAAGAGAATACAAAATATAAATGTAAAATAATTAAGTTGCTATGGTTTAAATTATTCAAAGATACAGTCCAATAATAATAATAGATCATGCCTCAGTATTCCAAAAAATAGATAGCAGGGTGTGAACATATGTGTTGTTCGCTGACAGAAGCTTGTGACTCTTTCTGGGTATGAACCTGTGTGTTGGTTGCTGCTAGCGGCTTGCGTCTCTCTATGGGTGTGTGATTTTGTATTTGTGTGACCGCGTAAGTGTAGGGTTTTGTATGTTAGTGTGCTCGTGTGTGTGTTTAGTGACCGGTCGCGTAAATTTAGAGAGATCGGATAACCAGCCGTTGCGTAGGGCCGCCAACCCTTTCCCGGCAACTTCTTTACTTTTCCGAGCAGTACTTCGACGGCCCGACCCCCGCCCCAACGAGGCAAGTCGCAGACAAGCGCCTCGTTGGGGCGGGGGTCGGGCCGTCGAAGTACGATACAGGCTTAGCTCATGTACGAATTTATACTTCTTTGTGATTTTATTGTGATTTGTTCACGTTTTTGGAATCACTCGTTGGGCTGAATTGTTACGTTACTTGGAGGCGCTCTTTCAACTCTTTCGCCGCTGTGTCTAATTGCGATATCGCCGAAGTCTTTATTAAAAATCCCCTTTGCAGATGGGACAAAGATCACTGTGCTCAAATCCTTGAACTGAATGGCATCGAACCCAAAGAATTAGGTAGATAGATCCCCTTTGCAGAATCAGCAGAATTCCTACATCAACAAAACCATGGATGTAGAACGCCGACGAAGCATTAATATTTGAAGTCTAAATTATCGGGCATCTCGAAAACATATAAAAATGCCATATATATCAAATACAGTATATACATGAGCGAATGCATATATAATAAATAATACAATAATTAGCATCCTGTTTATTATGTATATTTAAATAAAATAAACAGAATTATAAAATAGATGTATCATTACAGATAGGTTTAATGCTCTTAATATATTCATTTTCTGTTGTGAGATTGTACTTGCATCACGCGAGAAATGAAATTTCTTTTATATCTACCTAATCATAACACAGACACTTTACGTGTACTGATTCAGAAGCGATATTACTTAACCGTATAAGTAGTATGATGTACTATTGTGATGAAACCGAAAGCCTATTCTTCCCACATTTCTTATTTTTACCGCTGCATAAATTTTAGCAATATGTTGTTGTAATGTGTCGACAAGAATTTTGGCGTTTAATAAACCCATATGCATATAATGAAACGGCATTCAACAACGGATTGAAAAGATTCGTGCGTGTATAATATTTCTTAACGTACATGCCTTACAGAGTAAATTACAATGAGAAGAATGTGAAATTATCCTTTTGTTACTCTAACACGTTATTATAAAGTGTTACGCTATTAACATACCTAGCTTTTAAGATATAATATGGAAGTCGATTTCAATTGAGTACTTAATATACGTATAATATAGAGGCTTGAAATGTGCGTGTAAAGATTTAATAGCACAAACTAAACAAAAAAATTCGTATGTGAGAACCGAGGTAAAATGAGATATTTTACATTCTACAGCATAATTGTTTCTAAATAGATATAAATAATGCTGAAGAAGAGACTGACTATTCTCTCTAGAAAGCAACCAGAAATATCAAAAAAACCTATAACTTCTATTCCTCTTAACCGAAAGTTGGATCATGAGGTAAAGGTAATAAACAGAAGGCTAACCTGTTTCTTGAGTACTAAAGTTTGCACTGCGAACGTTTAATCTGTAGTGACATAAAAAAAAAGTCCAGGGGTGTTAACGCGCTGAACACTTACCCTTTCAATCAGCGTTTTCGATTGGTTAAACCTTCTGTCAATAACTTTGTACCCTTTTGGATCATTTTACGCAAGATTTAACATCTTTTCGGTAGGAGAATCTTTTTTCGGATAGAGCCGCTTTGTACGATGATTTTTTCATTTATCATCGCTTTTATTTTATGAAAAAATATATACTTATATATAGTTGAAGCAAACTATGCGCTTGTTCAGTATCCCGATACCCGGGTCCCCCATTGGGTATCAATGCATTATTCGCTTTATAATGAGTACATCAAAATGAATTCAATAACAAAAATTGATGATGAGTGTTTAAGGTTACTAAATCTATAAGGTTGCCTCGTCACACAGCGTGCCCATTCAAATTAAAATGATTTTGATTTTAATCTTATCATTAGTTGTTAAATATGTATAAATCGAATAAAGTAAATCGCTGTTGTCTATAGACAAAACGATTATTTTATGTACGATCTAATCACATATACTTACATAAAACATGTCGTTCTTTATTTCAAAATATTGCTATAAGTAATGAGTAATGATTAATGACTGCTAGTTATTGGCGTACGCATGTAAAACGTATTTAATATAAATATTTTTGCAAAAAAATGCGCTTATAAATTATAAAGGGAATGAAAATGGTTGACACAGTGAAACACCATTACATATTAATTAATTTAGTATTCTAAAGTCACAACCCAGTTCTTTCAATAAACTGTTATTACGGAGATAATTAAAGGTTTCACATGTCTAAAAAATGGGTTCACAGATGCAAATATTTACTGAATATCAAGATATTATTTGATCCAGTTTTCTTATAAATATCCAAAATAAAATTACAATGTCTATAAATAAAAAAATTATTAAGTCGTTAATATATATACTTTAATTCACAATTTTTTAAAAGTTTATCAATGTTTTGCTCTTTGATGATCTATGTTTTTTGCCTACTTTTATTGTTAATTTTCTAGAAGTTAAGAACAATCTCATGAAAATTCTTTGTCGATAAAAAGCTCGTATTAATATCGGATCGATATTAATTAATTAATAATATTAATTAATATTTGCAGTAACATATTGCATGGATGATCTTTTTTACAATTTCGTGACAATTATTAAATTAACCTTTATGTAAATTTTGGAAGTGTTCAATTTCATCCAATTGTTTCATTCATTCCTCTAAAGGTTAGATCAAGCCACCAAAAAAAAAGGCTATGCAGCCAAGAAGGCATTCCGTAATACGCATGTAGAGTAAGTGGTTCTTGAGTTTGGTAGGTGTGTCTTCGGAGGATTGGATAGTCCCTTAAATGCCTTTTGGCAAGGTAGCCAGCGATGTACAATAATCCATCGTTTTCAGGGTCGCTTGGTGTTGACGCCAATGTTAAACTACTCTCACGCCAGTCATTATCTTCTTGCAATTCTGGTGGTTGACCGATATCGGTATTTATGTTAGCATGTTTGATTGTTCGTGCTGATAAAAATTTTTCTCTCTCGAACTCAGCTGGTTTACATAATCCTTTTGTAAGAGATTGGGCAATACCAGGGTTCTTCTCCAAGAGTATCATCCTCACTCTGAACAGTGTCTAGTGAACTAGTTCTCAGCTATAGAAAAATATATAGAAACAAACGTTAAAAAAATATATTATAATAAAAAAAAATTCGAGACAATCTTGATGAGGTTAGAACATATTTCATTCCAAATTCCTCTTCCATTTCAGCGTACAAATTTTGAACTGATTTTGTTGAGATTAATATACCCTTCCGGAATGTCTGCATAATTTTCTTCCCAACACATAACATACTCTGGATGTTCGACATCATTTCTTCGAGAATTTTATTTTGTAATGGTAAATTTATTCCATATAGTAAATAGAGTGTCTTTGTAGGAATATTGGAAGATATTATGTACAAGTTCATAATATTAAACCAGCTAATTACTAATCCAAAAAATTTTCCTACATCTTTAGCGAGTTTTAAATCTTCAACTGCTATATCGTATTTTAACACAGTTGCTGCAGTATTTGAAAATAGTTGGGTTACCAATCGCATATTTTGTCGTTGGGTTCTTTCACAGAAAACGCATGGCACGCTCGATGACGCGCAATATGGCGGTCGCTCCCAACAGTTCTGAGTTACAAGGTAACCTTACATATTTACCAACCTTAATGAGTGTTTAGTGAATGATTACAGAAATCTTTAATTTACAAATTATTATTTATTTGTAAATGTTTTATTTAATAATTACAATATTCTTTAATATTTAGTTATAGTATTTGCATGTTCATCATTTACAGGCTTATTACGTTCGCTACACGATTTTCAAGTTTTTTTTTACCGTTTCTTATGCTAATAGCACATATGGCATGAACCCATAACTACCTTTCGTCCAATGGAGACTTACTGAGATACAGATGCTGCAGAAGTATTACCTACATGCTAGATTTGTAATATATCTAAAATGCTTTCGATTCTTGTGGCAAAATGTCTTGTTATTTGATTACTTTGGCATCGCTTTTCAATAACTGGTATTCATAGTTCTTCGCATAGCTGTCGTGAAAAATGTATTTGTTGATTACTTTTGTTTTTAATCACTTCATTATTTTCAAAATATATTATATATGCGACTAGAGACGCTATCTCAAGGATATTATAAAAGAATGCCAAAGGCCATTGTTTTGCTTGCCTCCATTGATTTGTTTGCCTTTGTGTGGTATATCTCCCCAGCATCTGATCCATTGTATCAACATCTATATTTCTTTTATTGTAATACTCCACTATTCCTGGTTTCTTCTTTCTTTCATCAGAGATTGTCATATCGGAATGCATTGTTGATAGCAGTATAACTGTTTTATTCTTCTTTGGTACGTATGAGCATATTGTTACTCGATGTATGCGATATTAAATTGCCTGTCTCTGGATAACACCTTCAAATAGTTTCTGCCACTAGATGTAATGCGTGGATTTTATACGTCACCTGTAACAAATTACAACAATGTTTAAGAGACCGACCCACAGTGCGAAATTTCTTGAGTTTACCGGAACTTAATTATTCAAAACCGTAAAACAGTTCTATTTGTTGGTTTTTAAAATTTTTAATAAAAAATAATATGTTTTATTTAAAGTTTTTGAGTTTATTTGTGTTTTTTATTATAGAACAATTAAAAAAACATACATATTATAACAACATTTTGAACATCTATTCAGAACTAGACTCATTGCAATCGTCTGAAGACTCGCAATCATTACACGGGCCTGCAAATCTTTCTAACAACACTAAAACTTCTGGCATAACTTCACTATGCTTGGTTTTGGGTGCTTTTTGAAGACTAGCGATGTACGGATCCGACGAAATAAGCAGTCGATAAAATAAATCCGTATTTGTGTCAATTTTTGACGTTTTTCTAGTAAAAAGTTCGTGATATTTTCTGCAGTCTTTGTTTATTGCCTCCTGAGCTTCTTCAGAAAATTGTTCGATCGGAAGGATGCAAGAGGCTATAATATCCTTTCCATGACAAAGGACTTTATGCACACTTACGGGCATTGAGTACCAGAAATATTCTTTCAAATACAATTCCAAAGTTTCTCTTGCATATTCGCCGAACTTTTCTGAATCAATTTTAAGACCACAATTTAGGCACTCTAACAGCACATGAAAATGTTTGATCAATTCTAAGTTAGCGCCAGTTATTTCAGCAGACTTTTCGGCATTTCTAAAGAATTTCCTCGCGGTATTACCATCGTTTGTGTTTCCGGTCTGATGTTTTGGCATATCTATAAGCAAGCCAAGCTCCTCTTTGAATTTTTGTTGAATGTATTTTTTCTTCTCTGCAACTTTTTTTTTATTTTCTGCTCCACGAGCTTGCCATGCCTTAATATCAAGTTTGTACGATATATGTGAAATACATTCCAAAAACCTTATCCATGCATGGAGGGGCGATAGTCCAAGGGATAAAAAGGATTCGTTTATACTTTTTTGAGGTATATCGCAGATGTTTCATTTCACTAGGTTTAGCCCCACATAAGTAGCATGTTTGTGATGATGCACAGGATGATACAGCATTGTATACTTTACCGTCAATCATACAAAAGATCATATTTGCTGTAACCTGAAATTGCTTGCCATCTACAAGTATAGTGGTTGGAGTAAGTTGAGATATTTGTTCTTTCACTTTGTTTACTTCTGAGGTAATTACACTGACTATTTCTTTGGTAAAAACGAACTTAATGGGGCGACAGTACCGCGTGGAAGAAGAAGCAGGGTTTTTCCAAATTAGTGACTGATTATCACCATTATCATTTACGGAGCACATTTGGATTGGTACCATTGATACACTAAACATACTATCATCAGAGCTATGTTCGTCCATATACTTTTGTCGATAGTTAACTTGTTCCGCCCCATCACAACCCCACTTTACGATAATATTTAGTGCTTTAACGTTTGACAAAGTTCTAAGAGTCTCTTCTAGCCCTGTACAAAGTCTTGCTATGGTATGATTTATAAGCGACTGAACTGATACTTCAGCTGAAACTTCAGTTATTATTATGTTCTTTGGATAGCATAACCTCTTTGCCTCCTTTACAACATAATAAGGTGGATACAAAGTGCAACCGTGATGTTTTGCTTGATCCCGAACAATGTTGTATTGATTTGACGATAAGTTTGCATCAATAAGTAGCGCCAGAGCCTGGTCCGGAGTTAATTTTCGTGGGCTGTTTGAAGAAGACATGCGAGCCATTTTGATTTTGTTTCCCCTTTCTGGAGAAGCAGATGCCAGTTCCTTGACAATCGCTGCAGAGTTTCGTTTTCCAGATTGGTATAGCTTTGTTACGGTTGCTTTGGCTGACTCGTCTTGACTACCGGACTTCAAAAGATGATGCACTTTTCTTTTCTGTTTTGCACTTTAGGATGACAATACCTAAATTCTTTTTTAGGTCTGCCTGCATTGGTCCACGATCCACTGGGCAATGCATCCCTTAAAGCATTTGAAAACTTTACATTATTTTCAAGCCAGACAGCATTTTTATTCTGAAATGATGCAAAATTTCGACTGGATTCCCTCCACCTTTTTCGTATTTCACAAACCAGTGCGCGAAGAGTTCCCTTTAAATTGCAAAGAGCATCATATCTTAACATTGGTGAGCCTATTTTTCCAAAACGAAACCAATGATGGCATCCGATGTCGGTTCTTCCTTCCACTTTTGGAATATGCAGTTATATGAAACTTGCAAAGTCATTCTGGAAAATGTTTCATTTAAAAGAAGATCGCAAAATATCGCAGAAGATCTTTTGAGCTTTCAACAGAGGGAAAAAAAACTTTAAAATGTTGTGCGTTTCAAGCTGGTATTATGTGGTATCACTTTTTAAAATTTCCATTAAAATTAAAAATGTAAATTTAACTTACTTCTTAAAAATCACTTTTTCCACGAGCAAATCACACACGAGCAAGGAAAGATTTTGCAATTAATAAATGCCAATAATTGACAATTTTCTAATAAAATACATGAAGAAAAAAATCATGGTCTACTGATTTGCCATTTGTATGTACCACTCTACTAACTTTAACAAATTGAATAGCTTTCTATAGGCAAAAAGTATGATTGAATAGGTAATGCGAATTTCAGGTGCATTTTGCGGTTCTTTCGCAGGGTAAATCCCCAAACTGAGTATGAGGTTTTAGAGGCGGGGTATTTACCTAACAAAATAATAAATAATCTTATGCATTTTTATTTCAAAAATTGAATAAAGTTCCGCTAAACTTCCTAAATTTCGCACTGTGCGACCCACAGAAAGCATGTTTGCGACATCATCAATCTTCTGCGAAAACAGCAAAATTTAGACTGACAATTTCAGAGGTTCCACTGTATATACCATGACATAAAGAACATAATTTTTTACCGATCGGTCCCTGCATAACCACTCTTTAATTTTTTGGTTATAATTTAATGCTAATTTAATTCTTCGTAAAATAGACACTGCAGATTGGTTTACGTTTAAGTATTTACAAAGATCATTTTGATTATGTTAGTAGTACATCATTAGATGTCGAACGGAAGTTCTCTGTATATAAAAACATTTATTCCTTTAGGCGAACACGATTACATGAAGAAACTGTTCGAAAATACCTTATGTTACAAATATTTAACCAATATAGTCCACTTTGTGCACCTGCATACTGAAAACTTGCTAAAAAGGGTTGAAAGTCTTTATTTACATTTACAACTTTCTAATCCCTTTGTACTTTTCAAAGCGCCCATTTTCGCAATGTCAACTTTACTAACTATTTAGTTAATATTTTTATACCAAACAAAGTATAGACGAAAATGTCTTAATCAATACTACCAATTGCTACAATGCAATTTCGAAAGTTTCTACTTAAGGGATTAAGAATTCGCATTGAAAACAGCAACTTAATTTCAGATTACCTATTTCGCTGTAAGGAAAACATTCAACAATCGACCAAGTCCATTGAATAACAAATATCACAGAGCGTGCTATTGAAAACAAATAGGTTTACTCTACCGTCTTCTTAGATATTACTCGAATTTTTGAGGTGTGACACCAGAGCTTGAGACTCAAACTGGATTTGTTACCAAAACAATATGTGGAGATGTACGAGGGCGATTCCTAAAGTAAGTTCCGTTTTGTTATTTAAAAAAATACCAATACACGAAGAGGTTTTTATGATATACAATTTAAATCTACTACTTTCAGATACTTTTCTACATAGTTGGCATTACAATTGGCACATTTATCATCGCGATAAACCAGCTTTTTAAAGCCGTCTTCGTAGAACTCTACCGCCTATGCATTAAACCATGCTATAGCACTTCAGTGTTTATTGTGATCCCTCGATCCAAAAAGTCTGCAAGAGGGACGTCTTTCTTGTCCTAAAAGACAGTGACCATGACTTTACTCGCAAAAAGTTTAGCGGCACTTTAAACGTTTCATCGTAGGCAAGTTAGAGTGACCTAAAAACACGGAACGGTTAATCGACGCAATACACATTACTGGAGTGTCGAAAATCCGGCTTTGCCAAGTTGAATACCAGCGCCCTTGGACTGTCAACTTGTGGTGTGGAATAATTGGGAGCAAAGTTATCGGCCCCCACATTATTGAAGATTATTTATTATGAAGACATTTTGGAAAATAAGCCAGCACTACTTGAAGACGTTAGCTTAGAAGTACGACAGAACATGAAGTTTCAACATGATGGTTGTCCAGCACACTATTCTGTGATATTACGTGAAGTACTTGATCGTAATTTCAAAGTTCGCTGGATTGGTGGAGCCGGTTCAGTAAATTGGCGTGCTTAGATCATCAAATCATATTTCGCCAGATTTATTTTTAATGCGATTATCTTAAATGCAAAGTATACAATCAAGTACCAACAACACGTGAAAATATGATTGAGCGAATCGGAAACGCTTGTGCAGAAACTCAAGAACATACGCTCCTCAGTTGTCTACACTTATTCGAAAAACACATCAATAAATGCATTGTAGTCGAAGACCATCATTTTGAACACTTACTTTAATTGAAACATGATGACGCGAGCGGAATCTAGCACTCTGATAAGTGAAAGGCGAAAGGATTTACATAAATGAAGAACCCTGATACCCTGAGAGACGAGGAGACTCAGGTTAACCAGGCACCTTAAGGTGGTCCTACGTACACGTCGTTGTCATTGGTTTAGGCTAAAAGTAATTTATTCACCTGCAATTTAGATTTATAAAGGTAATATTTTCCCAATTATTTGAAATTTGTAAACTGAATAAAATTTTTGTAAGACTAATTTTGATTATTTAGAAAGAAAACGTATTTTTTATTGCACGCGTATTGCAGAATCGTATGCATAGGTTCTCAGTGCGAGAAATTGAAAAAAAAATAAAATTTTATCGATTACAGCGCCATCTATTATGAATTGGAAAAAATGTTCCAAAAAATCCTACATACGTTTTCCAATTGAATTCGCATCTGTAATAAAATATACGGGTTCCTATTTAAGATTTCAAAGTTACTCCCGCTCCGCCTACAAAAAGGGATAAAGAGGGACTAATTCTAGCACTAATGTATTTCCTCCATTGAATTATTAAATTTTAAATCTGGAAATATTTTCGTAAATTGCTTATTTTTCGAGATACTTGAAAGTTTCAAGTTAAAAACTACACCCGGTATATTAATTAAAATGACTATAATTTGAATAAATCGCCTCCACAGATTTATGAGAAATATCATAAGGGAAACATTTAATCATACTAAATGCTAATATACTAATTATAAGTTTCCTAACCTTTGTTGTAATGTACGAGAACCCGTTCGTACGGTGACCTAATGGTAATATTCGTTACAACAATAACATAAGATCTAACCTTTGCCAAGTGGTTAAATCTTCAGCCTCAAACACAAGTAAATAATCAAATAATAGTGAAACGAGTTGTCGGCAAAAGGCCTTTAACAAAGTTTACTTAAACAAATATGAGTACATGCTACCTACCGCCCCTGATATCATTGTATTTTCCTTTAATAACCGAAATTATAATGTTATTAGAATAATTTGATTACATTTTGTATATTTGTAGCTTTTGCAGGGAATTAATAAATAATGAAATGGGTAATTAATGGATTTAATTACTCATTCCATTAGGTATTATCTGTAAAATAGACTTATGTATCATAATTAGAGAACGGACACGCGTACCACCCAGTGCAGTACTGGCGACAAGCTGTATTTCTAAAATATTTTATTTTATTTATATAATTGGAAAACGAACGGGTGGTGATCTATAAAATTACGAAATACATATTTATTTGTTGAAAAGTTGTATTTATAAAGTTTTTAATTTTATTTATATAATTGGAAAACAAACGGGTGGTGATCTATAAAATTACGAAATACATATGTATTTGTTGAAAAGTTGAATTTTTAAAGTTTTTAATTTTATTTCTATAATTGGAACATTTTTATTTGTTCATTTTGTCGTTCAAGTTGAGTAAAGGAGTATTAATTTTGACTAGCAATAGTTTCTCAACGTTTTCTTCTGTCAATTTTGTTCTCTTTGAATTAAGAACATCCTTATAAATAGAAAACGTCCTTTCTACATCGCAACTGGTTATAGGTGCATACTGGAAATATTCTTTTATTTCTTCATATTTAGCCGTTAGATTTTGTGGAATTGTCTCCATACATAATTGCTGCAATGTAATTAAATCTGGATTTCTATTAAGAATTGCTTCAAACTTTTGCCGAAGGCCACGTCCGAAGTCACTTGGAATACTTTTCAAATTATTAACAGCCACATCTAATGTGGTTAATCCGTCATTTAATTTGAGATTTCGATTTTCAAAATAAGTGATTAGTTTTGGCAATTTTCCAAAGTGTTCGTGAAGAAAGTACAACTGATTTTTTAAATTTGGGATTTGTGTGAGCTCCTTGCACTCACCAATACTTCTAGCATCCTCCTTTAGCAGTGTTACGAAATGTTTTAGACTATCGAAATTCTCAGCATAATAACTAGTAGCTTCCAGCCATGTTCCCCATCTAGTTATTACTGGAGTGGGAGGCAGTGACAGAGATGGAAATTTTTCCCTGAAAAGAGCTACTCTCAATGGTGCTTTTCTGAAACCTTTTTTAAAAGCTGATACAAGTCTATCAACTTCCGGAAAAGTGTCTCTGATATATTCACAGATTCTGTGGAGAGCATGTGCTACACAAGTAATATGCAGCATATTAGGATATGTTTTCTTCAATAGTCTGCCTGTTTTTAACATATACATAGCACTATCACTGACAAATTACTGTTCACGTATAGCACCTAGAAACATAATATTTGCGTAAAGTTGATTCATCAGGAACATTTCGACCAGTATATTTTTTCAGAAATATTTTTAAAGTGGGATTGCTAAGTTTATTTAATGGAATATTAGCCGCCATAAAAGTTTTACAGAGTTCAGAAGTGTTTGCGATCCTAAGTGACGAATTTTTGACGATATTTTACGGATTTTGTAATAAATTTCGGAATCACTGACAATGGTCATACAATCAGTATGACCGTCAATCCAACTCGCCATTGTTTTACAATGCCGTTCTCGACATTCTTCCATATCATGTCTGAAAAAGTATCTTAAACAATGCTCTAGATCTAAATAAATGAAAACTAAAAATGTGTGCGTAAGTTATTGAAACTGAACGAAATTAAATGCACACTCTTACGTCGAAATAATTGGTAGAAATAGATTCAATCAAACGATATTAAACAGGATCTATCACAAAAATTACGATGTAATTAACAGTTAAAACTATGAAGACAAGAAACTTACAGCACTTTATTTATCTTACGAAATATAAACTAATAAATAAAATATATTATAAAAACCCCGCTTCTATCTACGCTCATGAAAACACTTTAAAAAACACTATATTCTCCGAATACAATAGCTGGCTTGTCCATTGTTATCGCGGCGAGACCAGGTGTCCGAGTAAGTCAAATAAATACTTCATTGAATTACGCCGGGATGTACTGAGCGACGTTATACACAATTCCAATTGCCGATTGCGTTTTATGGAAATTGCGTCCGTTCTCTAATCATAATGCAAGGTAAATTACGAATAATGTTTCAGGCACAATGGAACTTATTAATAGCTTATTTTAAATGGAATTATACCGAAGATCACAAGGTATCTACGAGTAACGAAATTCATTATCGACGTAATCTTATTAAAAACAATCCAAGAGTCACACTACTTTTACAATAACGAGTTAACAGCATACGATCTTATTACGATATGCTAGATAAATTGTGATTTAAAATCCATTTAGATAATATCTCCGTTACAAACGAGAGACTTCAAAAAAACAGGCGGGACGTTAAGAACATAAAATCACTCGAAAACTCCATAAACGTTCTGTCTGATTGAAATTAGTATTCCTGTTACGGTGGAGTGCTTTATTAATTATTAAAAAGAAGTGATATCTCCTTGCTTAATTATAGTTATAAATCTATAATTAAGCGATGCGCTAAAATTACAAGAATTCTTGTGAGAAAGTTTACTTTTAACAACCGTGGCTTTTTTTTCACTGTCAAGGTAAAAGTCGACTACACTTTTACTTCTTGAGATGAACCGAAAACATCCAATTCTATTATGTGATAACTGGGTTAGTGAATTTAATTGTGCAGCGTTTGAAGTTCTCATTCAAAATAAACAATTGCAGTTTCAAAATGCAATCGCTTTAATTGTTATTTTGTTCATAAGTCTGATAATTAAAAAGTGCTATTATACATATAGAAAACAATAAAGGAGAAGAGAAAATAGAATTTAAGTAGGTTTAAAAGAAAATGTCGTCGTTTTCGTATTTTGAATAGAATACAATCATCCAGTGAGTAAATAGATCTATTACATATATATGAGTACTTGTAACTAAACGAAAATTCTAAAGAGAGCATTAATTTATTAACAAGTTCGCTACCGCTGGGCTCATATATGAGTCGGCTGGCTTTATCTTATAGACCACCGGCCCATATATGAGCCGAGGACGTGGCTTTACTTAAAGTGATTTTATTTTGTATGGTCTATTGATAGAAGCTTTTAAACTCCGTAGAGGTCTATACGAATATATGACACATATGTGAGTCAAATGGTCTCTGGATATCTTTTGAGGTTATGTTGTTTTCGTACATTTAACTAGTATCATTTCTTCTCTAATAAATCTTTATATAAATGTGTAAATAAATATTATTCTGATATGTATTCGTCAAAAAAAAAAGACGTTTGACTGAGGCTGAGCTACACGAAGGATCAAGAAAAGTTTTTGAAGCTGATGAAAATGTTTTAAACTCTGATGAAGATGACGATTCTTTTGAAGAACCATATCCAGATTCCAGAAGTGACTGGCAATTGTCTTCTCCCGAAAATTCAGGTTCAGCGGCTAATGACAGTGAAAATAATACCGATGATGAAAATAGTGATGATAGTGTGGACCATGGTGAAGAAAATATCGATTATGAAGATGGATGGATTGATATAGAGCGAGACCCAGAAATATTCGATTTAAATGAACAAGAAGGTATGAAATTATATACATATACCTAAAAATACATCACCTCTTCAAATATTTTTTCTGTTTGATATTGCATTGATTGATAAACTTGTTCATTGGACAAACACTAGGGCACAGCTTTTAGTATCAAAAATGGCTCCGCAGGAAAAATCAGACACTTAAGTGGAAAAATACAACACGAGATGAAATGATGAGATTTGTATTTCTTTGTATTGCCATGAGAAATATAAAATTGCCTAGTATGAAGCACTATTGCTCAAGAAATATAGTCTATCATCATCCACTATTTCATAAAACGATGGGAAATAATCGGTTTGAACTGATTTTGCGTTGCTTGTGTCTTTACGACGATAATGACGACACTAGTAGCCGTTTACATAAAATAATCAACAATGTAAACCATATTGTCAACAGCATAGAAAACGTTTATTATCCTGGACGAAATCTATAGTTAGATGAAGGTTTATCGCTGTGGCACGGTTGTCTGTATTTTTGACAGTATATCCCAAACAAAGCTGCTAAATATGGGATCAAACTGTATGAATTATGTACGCCGGATGGATTTTTACTAAATATTCTTATATATTCTGGTAAGGGTACCACTCGATACGATGCATTGGGGCACGGATAGGCTGTGGTAGAGAAACTTATGGAGCATTATGAAGGAAAGAGGCATAAAATTTTTTTGGGTAATTGTTACAGAAGTGTAGGTGTTGCAGAAAAAATGTTAGAGAAAAAAAAACATATATTGTTGGCACACTTCGAAAAAATAAGAAAGGTAATCCCAAAGATGTTATATATAAAAAGCTAAAGAAAGGCGAGTTTGTATGGAAAAGAAAAGGTAGTGTTATTGTTGGTAAATGGCACGACAAACCTTGTTATTTCGACGTCGCATAAATTTGAGATGCAAGAGAAGCGGAACAAAAAGGGCACAGAATCTGTGAAATCGTTATTGACTACAACAAATATATGTCTGGGATTGATCGAATGGATCGAATGACTTCATACTACACCACACCGAAGAAAACATTAGATGGCACCTAAAATTATTTTTTTCATTTGGTAGACGTTTGCTTATGGAATAGTAACTGGCTAAATCAGAAAACTACAGGAAATAAAAATGCATATCTAAGCTTCATGGCCCAAATAATACAATCACTTATTGACTCCACGGATGCTGACAAGAAAAAAGACGGAAAAAATGAGCCCCTAACTCAAAAATCCCACATTTGCCAGAAAAAATCGAAAAAAGGATCAGATGGCGCATTTTTTCGAAAAATTAGAAAAGAAAGGTGCGTGGATGATAAAGGAAAACCAGTTGGGCTCTGACCAAATTCTTGTTTTGCGCAACACCATTCCTAAAATTTTTAATTTTTTAAATTATCCATAATAATTTCTTTTTTGCTTTGCATTTTCCTTTTGTATGAAAATTAAATAAAGTTATTTTGTATTTGAATCAACTATTTCCTTTTTTTTACATGTATGTTAGAGTCAGAAGCCGTGTCTCATATATGAGACATTTGGCCTATTGGTAAAAATTATTGCTGTAGACCACTGTCCCACATGTGAGTCATATCATAATTAAAAGAAAATAACAATGTCTTTTGAAAAAAAGTCCTCTATATAGTATCAGAACCTTGTTTACATGCGCATTTTACAAAAAAAGAAAAATGGTCTGTGGCAAAGGTTTTTTTTTTAATGGCGCTAGCGAACGTGTTAAGAAACTTAAGTTATGTACAAGGTGCTACCCAGAAGTTCTCGGAGTTTGAATGTGGCACCCGTAGTAAAACAATGCTGAATATATTAAAAAATTAAATATTAAGACGTTCCGACATATTACCATTATATTTAAAAGAAACTTTTCTGCAAAATAACTAGACCACCTGAATATTTCTGTACCAGGGAACAGACAAAGAATCGCTAGAGTGATTGGCATGTCGGTATCTGGTTCATGGTTGGATTACAAATCAATTATAGCGCTGGAGTAGAAATCAGTATCTAGAAGAAAGAAAGAGTCTGAGGAAATATACGACGGTTTTCCAGGTTGAATTGTTTGCAGTCGCAGTCTGTGTCGAGAAAATTCAGAAAGCTGAGTGCACGAAAATTGTGATCATCATAATGACTGGCAGTCAGACGACTGTTAAAACCAGTATGAATTTAATTACCAGGTAGAAACTGGTCAAACACTATAACGAAGCTGTAACAAGAAGATGATTTTTTAAGTGGACTATATTATCGTGCTAGATTTGGCACTTCTATGAACCACGGCTTTCAATCCATGAATATTAAGTGATCCGTGGGGTATAAGTCCGTGAATACCAAGTTAGATTTGAAAAACTAAAGCGATTGTTAGCTCCTTTGAATCGTAAACTATTAGCCTGGGAACAATTGAATAAATAATACTTGTTCACTAGCATCATGTTCATCTGGCATTTCGCCAGATGGCGCTACAATCTGAGTTCAATTTACACAGAAATTTAAAAAAATAGATCACATGATTGATTTCATAAGTAAGTTTATATACCTAATAACCTACATAAAAGATTATATTTTGACGTTTGTTTAATAACATTTTATTATTAAGAAAGCCTAGAATTTAATAATTTTATTCAAGCAAGAAACGGCAAATATATACCAATGCAAGGTATTAGACTTTTATAAAATATTTCAATTAATATTTTATAATCTGTTATTTATTGTTTAAACGTGTTGCGTCTACAATAATTTTTTTGTGTAAATACAGTGAGAATCTGTTGAAATTACCACAGGAGAAATATTTACATCTTACTTTGATTTTACTAGAGAACAAAAATTTTGTGTAAAAGTGAAACTAATAAATTTAAAAGATTGATGGTGAAAATGTATTATAATTATCATAATATTTGTGCATCGTTTAATATTAGTCCTTGCTTAACAAATATAGCATTTTACAAAATACAGTTATTTTAATAGTATCTATAATGAGAGAGCAATAAGGAAATTCTTTTAACTACACATCATTTCACATAATTTGAATAAAAATTTTTATATATTTAAAAAGGTATTTATTTAAAAATATTTTTATTTTACAAAAATAAATAAGAGCATATTAAAAAGAATAAAACATCAGTTTAGCGCCGAAAGATAGGTAAAACGTAAGCAGTTTTCCAGTTTCAGTATTTGGTTAAACGTGTGTTTGTTCCTTTATTCAAAGTTATGGCTGATTAATACTTACTTCTTTGCTTACGAATGGGATAAATTGCTGGTATCGTACAATAATTTATTTTTGCTTTTAGCAGAAATATGGTTTGATTATGCTTTCAGATTTATATTTTTCTTAATGTAATTGAGTAAAAATAAATAAGAATAAACAAAAAGAGAAATTGTTTTGATGGGAAATTCCATGTGTTCTGTAAAAACAATTTTTTTCGTAAATGTCTGAACACAAAGATTGTAAAACCCTCTTTTATTAACATAATGTATGTACATTAAATATTTTACCTACACTTACATAATTACATTAACAAAATTATATAGTCATTTCCTACTTAGAAGTTCCATTAAAATTCTGCGAGTATCACAATATCTGGTAGTTACTTGACACACAGGATGTCGAACAATTTCTGGGGACCTGAAACAACTTATAGTCGCTAATTATCTCTAATGAATTTATATGGTAAACATTATTCTATAATTATGTTTGATTTACACTTTATTCACAATATTATCTTTATTTACTAAACTATACCATTTATAAGTATAATAAAATTATATCTAGCACATCACACACACACACGTAACTAGATCAAAACATCACACACACATAACTAAACTTAACACACCACAGTTCATTATGTTGCATATTGTTAACGAATATATATATATATATATATATATATTGAAAACTAATCATTTTTAATATCAGAAATTTAATCTAATTAAAACACATTTTCAACAATATTATCTAAATCATAAATCTTGTTTTCTTTTTATAATGTGATGAATAATGCTATTTTTCCATTCTAATAATATATTTCTTACTTCGTCCAATTTAAATGTCTTATTATTGGCGCCAACATGATGCTTAATTTGAGCCCATATAAGTTCAACGGGATTCAGATTACAGTGATATGGAGGTAAACGTAAAACTGTATGACCACTTTCTCTAGCTGTTTCATCGACCATGTATGAAACTGGATGACCGCATGCGTAATTTTTTACAAGCTCAAACAATTCAACCTTTATCATAGTATTATCAGCTAAAATTCGTTTTGTTAAAAGCCATTCAATAAATGCCTCCTTTTTACATGATGAAGTAGGTGATTTCTGTTTTAGTAAAATGATAGGGCACATTATACATTACTAGCTAATCCCGACCACGCTTCGCTGTGACTCAATCTGAAATGAAATGAATGAGAAAAGAGATAAATGTATTATAGTAAATATAAATTCACTGGGAAAACAAATCATCCAATTGCGTTGCTGCGGCTATGTGAAGTTAAAGAAAAAAAAAATGTTTTTGACAAAAAAATAATTTTTTTAATTATAAAGCTGAAGAATTGATTACATTTTTTGTTTAGTCCATTTACTTATTTAACATAACTTATAAACAACGTAACCCGCTATTTTAATAATGTTCCTGTCACTTGGCTTTTGACACATTGTCGAAATTACTTCAAAAACGTCACCTTTCAAATATCTCAGTGTTATTTAAATTCTTTTAATGAAATTTGTATCGTATGTGTTGTCTTTTCTTCGATCCTACCTTGAATAAATACAATAGTGAGTGTATTCTCTTAAATATTTAATCTTCCTTTCTTGTGATCCTTAATTTTTGGATTTTATATCACTTTATATTTAACTTATTTCTATAACAGCTTCTCTGTGCCTGTTTCCTATTACTTTTCATTCTCATTGAACTTGTTATTAAATTCCTTCTGCCAATACTATTCTTATTCCAGTTATAATTTTTCGATTGTCAATTTATTACAAACAAAATGAATATGGCCATCGCTATACTACTACATTATATTTTAAGATTATTTTCTTTAGATTGACATTTTTAAATTCGTTATATCTTTTGAATGGAATGTCCGATTTTAATCATTTAAAAAGTATTTTACTGGTATTGAAATGGTCTTTAATAAAATATCATTTAATAGGATAAGAAATAATACAGAGGTATGGATAATATGGTTTAATTATTGTCGGCACTTTTATTAACTTTTAAAATGTAAAAAAAGTATTTATAGTGGCATAACTACAGTAGTTGGACATATGGTTTCGCGGACTTTTTTGTAGATATTAATACGTTCTATAATACTGTAGAACTTTTTTTTTTCTATCAACAATAGTTTCCGCAGCGTACGCGATGGCAGATTTTTTGTGACTAATTTTTTCACACCTTGGGTTACATTAATGCATTTTTATTGGGGATATCTTTTTTTTTTTGAAAATATTATATAGCCTATGTCACTCAGTGAAAATGCAGCTTTCTAATGGTGAAAGAATTTTTGAAATCGGTCTAGTAGTTTTTGTGTGAAAGCATTACAAACATACATACAAAAACACAAATGTTTCCTCTTTATAATATTAGTTTAGACTATAACACAATTGGGCTCAAGGAAAGGTTATTTTGCATCCATGCGATGAACACCTCACTATTCATATCTTCATGATAATCTCCAGTTTTCTTGGATTCAAATAATAACAAACCCCTATTCATAAAATCAGTTTCGCTCACAGTTAGTCACTTTCCTTTGCCAGATGGATCTTTTAAGCCAGTAGAAAAACCTTCAACAAATGTTTGCCTTGGATTAAGTAAGTTTGTGTAATTCACCCATGTTTCATCTAAATAATGTATTTTTGTCTCTTCCCGACGAAACATTCTGAAACTTGTCAAATATCGACGTATCCATAAGATAATATCATTTCGTTCAATTGTTGTTTCGTGTGCGTTTTTCTCACGTGAATATTAGTTTCTTTAGGATTTCCCAAAGTGATGTTCGTTTTAAGGGAGGTAAACGGACATCCCCTTTAATAGCTTCACATATTTTTGTTTGTTTTTAAAGTAGTACTATTTTGGTTAATTTCCGCATGTATTAACTTGGAAGCTTTTTCACAAAGTTGATCTACCGCTTTACGTTTTATGAATTGTTAATTTTCTGTCGATTTATTATTCTTTCATTTGTTGCTTCATGTATGTGTACACCACTTTTTCTTGAAAATGTTGAATCATCCCCTAGAGTGTAAACTTTTGCACAACATTCTTTATTAGTGCAACACCACACCACTTCACCACTTGATTTTAATTCACGAAAGGATACTTATAATTTTCCAAAATTATTAAAGGTGGCCCCGTTCACTAAACATTTTGGTAAAATCCATGTTTAATATAACTAAAAATATTTTGAACTAAAGATGAAATTCGTATAAACTTGCTTTATTTAACCAACTTCCTATGTTACTCCCCACTCTTTGTCAACATTTTACCCTTATATAATACAGAAAGTAATACTGATGCAATTATTATTACATTATGTAATAAACAACCCGGGAATTTCCTTCACTTGCGTACTTACCTACTTAAATTGTACTTGGCCGCAGTTCGGGAGAAGATTAATAAACCCTTTAATGACATTTTTACCTGTCCGTAGTTGGAGTGTAATTCGTGTGCGCCCCTCAATATATATTACGTGTGACCGTTGACCCCCTAGACTGGTACAGAGAAAGAGTAATTTTTAAAATAATAAATGCTATTTATGCTGCCTAATTCTCATTTGATACTATTTAGTTAGACTATTTTTTGTGCAAATAAAAGGCACAGTTTAACAAGGCAATTACTAAATTAGTAAAATAAATCACATTCAGAGGCAATATAATAAGGTGACCAAACAGGTGAAATAGATTCTAATTTGCTAACAATAACATTATAATACTTAATGGAGACCAAATTTGCAGGTACTCTAAACAAAGCCCAATGTTTTAGATGCAATAACGTGATTGTTGTTAATATGGGGTGCAAAAGTTAAACAGGATTAAATGCGTTTGCGATACGTGGGGCTTACATTGCCAATATTATATCGACTCTGCCTGTTCATGAGAACTAAATGCTGTATTTTCAATTTTCTAGCAGTTATGTTATGCTTCCAACATTACGGAATAATGCGAGACCACACACGTTTGTGATTGTGAGTAATATTAGTAATGGGTATGTAACGTCTCCGTCAAGAGATTTTAAGTATGTAAAAGTACTACCAGGGTAAATAGCATCCATTACTGTTAAATACTCCGACAAGACGCTTTAAAATATATTGTAACATGAGATTCAATTGGTTTATTTTATTTTATATTATTATACTTAGTTTATTTTTTTCATTTCTTGTCCATTTGCTGTACATATTGGCTGTTATGTCTTCACTTTATATGATAATGCAAGACCACACACATTTGCGAGTATGAGCGATGTTAATAATGGATATTTAATGTCTCCATCAAGATATTTTTAGTAGGTAAACATATTATTAGAGTAAATAGCATAAATAACTGTTAGGCACTTTGAAAAGAAGTTGTAGATACACTTTAAAAGAGATTGTAATGTGATTTAAATAGATAGATTCATTTAATTTATTGTATTTCATGTTAATTATACAATGTGTTTCAAAAGAATTACATCTAGTTGTCCATGAATTTCCTTTATAAATTATGATGTTCGGCATTCTTGAAATGTGGATATAGATTACATGGTATGAAAATTATCTACCTGTCACTGCCAAAATTTATCATCGAGAGATATGGTGATGAAATTAATAACAAGTACAATTAGATTATTAATTTATTTAATAAGAAAACTTAAAAAAATGGCATATTAATCAAACAACCAAGGTAAATAACTAATTTGTAGAAATTTTAGTTATTATAATTTATAACAAGTGTTCAAAATGGTCAACATTCTATTAAATGCATAATTTTAATACGACGTTTCATGTTGTCAAAAATGTTCTGCAATACATTTGGTGTTATTTCATTACATTTAATTGTAATTGTATACATCAAGTTATTTAAGATATTAATTCTTGTCTTATATACTTCATTTTTTTAGCAATCCGAAAAATCTAACGGAGTAAGATCTGGTGATCTTGCTGGCCAAATACCTCTGCTTATAACTCGATGAGGCAAGTAATATTCTAAAAGGGCTAAATTTTCATGTGTTATATCTGCAATAGCCCCATCTTGCTGGAAGTAACCCCGTTTGAATTCGTCTCGTTCCACTTGAGTTAAAAGTCGTGTTCTCAGTATCGTTTACTATTAATTTTATTATGAAAAAATATCGGTCCTATTTTTATACGACGAGATACAGCTAACTATACTCCTACTTTAACAAGATGTAAAGGAACTTCGATGTAATTGTTTGAATTGTTTATAGACCATGTTCTGCAATTTTTTTTATTTACAAACTCGCTTAAGTAAAACCAAGGAGTTGCAATAATTAAGCCTACTAGCGTGAACGACGCTTCAAAATTCTATGAACGGTACTAGAAGACTCGTTTGAACTAATAAACAACGAACTGATGTATGTGGGTTGTCTCCAACAAGGCTTTCTACGTGTTTAACAATATTTCGCTGTGTACGCGGTCTTCCAGAACTTTTGCCTTTTAACACAGATCCTGTAGCCGGAAACTTCTCCAGGACTAGACGAATGTGATGATGTAAAGCGGTATTATTCACAACTCTATTAGGAAACTGCAAGTGAAACTGTCACTCATATTCCGCGTAGGAATATTTCCATTCTTCGTTAAGAAATAGTGCACTTCCGAAATATGCTTCAACAATAAAAATATTTTCTTCCAATGCGTACATTATTTAGTATTATTGTTTATCAAGTAAAAAAAACTCTTTGTAAGGAAAAGTTATATTGCTAATTCTATCGCTACATCCAGAGAAAATTGGTGTTTGGGCAGCGGTAAGCCAAAGGTGAATCATTGGACCAATATTTTTTCAGGGAACGTTAACTGTTCAAAGGTACAGTACGGAAATTCTACAACCATTTGTCAATCAGTTGCATGATGATGAACTTCAAAATGCATATTTCCAACAAGACGGAGCACCTTGTCACTATACTGGAGAATCTTTGGATTATTTAATATAATTTTTTGATGAGCGTATAATTAGTCGAAATACTGAAATTGTCTGGCCTGCACGTTCATGCGATTTAACACCTTGCGACTTCTTTTTGTGGCCTTATCTAAAAAATAACATATTTCGAACACCTATATTGAATTGGAATAATATTTTTAAATTTAGTGAGTAGATATAACTGGATCCATATCTAAATCCGAAACGTTGTCTCCACCTAAAATAGTGCTTATTTTGTTTAATGTTGAAAATTAATTATTTTTACAGATTCAATCAACGATATTTCTTGCTTTTCTAAAGATTTTATGGCGTGGCTTACAAAATTGTAATGTGCTTTTATGAAAGTCAAATTATTTTTAAGTTCTTTATTTTTGAGAACTGTTTGTCAGTCTTTCACTGAATTACCTACCGATTCGCGAAATTGAAAGACAACATTTTTAAAACTTTCAATTATTGGCATAGTAAATGGCAGCATCTAGCCAAGGTCCCAAACTTGTCAGCACTGGTTCTGGGTATAGTGGTATATTAGGTAATATCTCCCTGAATAGATGTACCCGTAAAGGCACCTTCACAAATATTTTTTTCCATTTCGTAGAAAAGTCATTTATTAACGGAAATTGCAATGATCGTCTCACTTACAACTTGTTTAAACGACGCCGAGTTGCGTAGACAACTTGACTACTTTCAGTTCGGTTACAGTGATTTTGGAGACAATATTGTAGCGAAAATCTGTCCAATCGGTTAGAATTCTGTACCAATTTCACAGTTCGTCAAGCGTTGGTGGCTATACCGACAGTATTTAGAGAATTACAGACGTATATTTACATTGTAATGCAATGGCGACGGTGTCTTGCAAAGGAGTTAAATTTGAAATAAAATATGAATACACCGTAAATAAAGAAAAAAGCTTAAAAATAAGCCCAAAAGCTTGACATAAACATAAAGAAACACAAAAAATCATACAAAAATCATAAAAAAAGTTACAAGATTTTCCTTAATTCGTGCACATTTTACAAAATATTCTTGATGCTATCAATATTTACCATAAACATAATAATTTACTAAATAAAACACTTGGTATATTTGTTTCACAAAATGTATTTAAAATATATCTGACATATGTTTCGACTTATACAGTCATTCTCAAAGAGTCATGTAAACTAAGTGAAAAGAATACTCCTACCAATATTTATGGCTTATTTTTTAAAAGTTTTATTACAGCATCGATTGTGGGGGTATTTGAAAAATCCAATTGCGTGTTTGTGACCTGTCTGTTGTGATTTATGGCTTTTTTTATTTCTAAAATTTCTAAGAAGTTAAGCCTTTTACCCTTATTACAAGAGTGCAAAAGTTTGAAATTATTAGCATTAAACAGATGAGAATTTTGAATACAGTGTTCCGCGAATCCCGTGGTCATATTGCCATGTAGAATAGAACTTCTGTGCTCTTTGATACGTTCTTTTATAGAGCGTCCTGATTGGCCAATGTATACGCGTCACAATCACTGCAAGTTAATTCAAACACCCCTGACTTATCACGCAATTCTGTTTTTCGTTTATTGTTAACTAGAATATTTCCTAAATTGCATTTATTTACTAGGATGACATTTACACCTAATTTATTTAGTTTATTAGAAACTTTATTGCTAACCCCAGGTATATAGCTTAGGGTATGAAACACTTTGTTAGTTTTTATGTATGTATGTCCGGAGTAAAAATTATTCATAAGGAAAGCGCGTTGTTTTCTGTAAATCATTTTGTCTAAGAATTCTGTTTTGTACCCGTTATTTCTAGCTATAGTTTTTATGGTATATACTTCTTTTTCAAAGTTCTTATTATTTAGAGGGAAATTAATCAGTCTGTGTATGAAACTGTGAAAAGCTGTCATTTTTATATTCCACGATTGGTTGGAATTTTCCGGAATTACTGTATCTGTTGTAGTGGGTTTTCCAAAGATATCAAATTCAAATCGTTTATCAATTCTTGTTAATTTTAAGTCTAAAAAGTTAATCGTTCCGTCTACCTCTTTTTCTGTTGTGAATTGTATTTTTTTATTACGGGAATTTAAGTAGTTAAGAAATTGGTCCAGCTGTCTGTCAGTGCCCGACCATAAGCACAAAATATCGTCTACATATCTGCCCCGAAAGGAAATGTATTTTAATAAAGGACTGTGGTTGAAATTATGAATGTGTTTATCTTCAAAATCTGTTAGATAAATTTCAGCGAGTAGCGGGCTAAGAGGGCTACCCATCGGTAAACCGTTGGTTTGTGTATAAAATTTTTCATGAAATTTAAAATAATTTTGTTTAAGACAAATATTAATTAGGTTTAATAGAGTGTTCTGTAATTCGATATTCGGAATATATTTTTGAATGTGCTCTTTAAAATAGTTTTTAGTTCATCTAAGGGGATAGAAGTGAACAGGCTTTTTATATCAAAGGACACTAGTTTCATGTTAGAGGTTAACTCAATATTCTTTAATTTGTCTATTAATTCAAAGGAATTTTTTACTGCTTTATGCGAAATGAAATTTATTATATCTGGTAAATTTTTGTTTAATGATTTACATAATTTATAGGCAGGGGCGTTAATGTAGGACACCACCGGTCTTAAGGGAATCGATTCTTGTGTAACTTTGGAAGGCCATATAATATCGGAGCTCTAGGGTTCATAATTGTTAAATAAGTGAGTGGAAAAATATCTTTGACATCTTTTTGCGCTTGTCTGATTTCTTTTTGGTATGTGTTAAATTATTAATCATGTTTCACCAAGAGCCAACCGTGAATTCTATATATTATACATAAACATAATGCCTAGGAATCCGCTGTCTAATTATTATTAATATTATTATTTTTATTATTATTGTATTGTAAATATGAGTAAACATTCAAGTAAAACTATAGCTAACATGAACATCGTGACTCGTTACTAAACTAATTAGGTATGCGTTTGAAATAGTATACGAGAAAATGTTATTTGTCGTCCAATGTCATTATTACAAACTTACATGCCTGAACTATACCAAACACTTTAGTTTAAGTGCCACTCAAGTTACGTAAAGGTGCAATCGACTATAATACATGAACATACTTTCACTTAAATATAATTATTGTTTTTCTTTTACTTCAAATTTAAAAATACTTCCAGGTATCTTACTTTTGTATTTATTTAATGTGGTAATCAAAATTAACATCGCATATCAATTTCATTATATTTCGATTTCCATTTATTTTGGCCACCATTAATAACCATTAGTTTATATATAAATTGGTTGTAAAATCCAATTTCAGAATTTTATAAAGAAAAAATGACACGCTCGGAAAAAAATTACTCGCGGTTTTTTAATATATAAGTGTGTAATTAGTAATTTCTCAACCCTAAATTCCAGAGTAATTACTAATCAATATAATGATTAATTTCCTCACAACACAACATTTTTTAAAAAATAAACAGTACCAATATTTTCGACATTAGTCGATTAACAGCAAATAGAAAAAATATGAAACATTAAAAAATAATTTTTGGTTTACGACAGATATTTATTATTTGAATAAAGTACTTTAAAGTTTCAGAGCTCAATCAAACCTAAAAACTAATTGGATTACTTTTAAAAATATCGGAAGTTATATGCGTTCGCGACAATTACGTAACGTCACGAGAAATATTTTAAATTCGTCGATTTCATGTATTTTTAAAAAAATAGTTTCAAATTAGTTAACTGAGAAATCAAACCATATAAAATGTTATCAACAAACAGTAAAAGAACTCCCGACAAGGTTGTATACTAAGTCGACTATTTTTATTACTAAATTTCGGATTTTATGCAAAAAACATATTTTTTATTAGGATTATCACCCTAATAGTGTGGATATATCCAATTCTACACTGAAATAATGCGATTAACGGTATAAAAAAATTATATATTTTGCATAAAATAGCTTTAGTTCATATTGTGTGCATAAAGTGAATAACTTTTACATTTTGAATATAAAATCGCATATTTCTGATCCATTTATTACTTTCGATCGGAAAAAATATTTAAGAAAGCAATTCTACGAGTCCAAGTATATAAAAAAAAATTGTCGAATGTTCTTCTACCCCCTCAACCGGTAATTACCCGGTTAGACGCAGCCATATTCCACGCGAATAACTATAATCATATAAAAGGCACTGTACAGGCTGGCGCACAGCCGAGTGATACATTTTAAATCTGTTTGTGTAGAAATATTTATATTAAAACAACGAAACATGGATTTTATAATAACAAAAAAACACCAAATTTTAGTTTTTAAATATTACATCAGGCAGGTGGCCGCCATCATTGTCGATACATTGATGCAAGCGATTCGCAAAGCTGTTAAATATCCTATGTAATAACTCTTGATCAATTTTGTTAACTGCTTCACGTACTGCATTCTTTAATTCAGCAATTGTTCTAGGGCGATTTTTATACACAAGTTGCTTTAAATAGCCCCACAAGAAGAAATCCAAAGCAGATAAGTCTGGTGAATTTGGTGGGTACACAGTTTCCGCATTGCGAGATATGACATGGCCGAACATCTGTCTAACAGCTTGTATGCTCACACGAGAACTATGGGCAGTAGCACCGTCTTGTTGGTAATAAATTTCTGCTCGATCTATACCCATTCTTGTTATCTCCACTTGCACAAAATTTTGTAAGATATCGATGTAACGTTGAGAGTTGACTGAGACAGCTTGTTCGTTTCGCTTTCATAAAAATATGGCCCCACCACTCCAAACGTTCCAGTGTCACACCAAACCGTAACTTTTGGCGAATGTAAAGGTGTTTCGTGAATTTGTCGGGGATTGGTATAGGACCAGTAACGCATATTTTGTTTATTGACCCATCCCGACAGATAAAATTGGGCTTCATCAGTCATAAATAACAAATTCAATCTGTCTGGATTTTCGCTTAGAATTTCCAACATTCTGTTACAAAATGCGGTTTATTCCATCCTGCGGAAAAAGCTTCTGGACTATCTGAAGCTTATAAGGATGAAACTGTCCTTCATGAGGAATTTGTCGCAAGCGCAAGGAGTTTATTTATCTGATGCTCCAACTCTTCCAATATCCGCAATGCCGCGAATTCTTCGTATAGCACCGTGTTTTACATTAAATAAACTACCCGTATTTTCCAATTTGCTAACCCATGACAATATTGTATTCCATGAAGGTATTACTGCACGCGTTATAATACCGAAATACCGTTGAAAATAGCGTCTTGCATGTGTAATGGATTTAGTCTGACAATAAAACCAAAGTGCCACTATACGATGAATTCCACCATTGCAATACTCCATTGCAATTACTAAACATTAACTTGAAAACTAACACTAACTGTTGCGGATAGCAAAGTCTTGTTTGCACTGTCACTTTGACAGAAAACAAAAAAAAAACAAAATGTATCAGTCGGCTGTGCGCCAGATCAGTAAACGTATTTTAAAGCCTATTATAGTAATTCAAGTAGATTAATTTACAAATTAGAGACTGACCAAATATATTTATCACAGTCAATTTCTATTGTAGAACATTGTGAAAATTTATTAAAAAATGTTTCAGGTCGAACTGGTAAAATTATACTAGATAAATTTTATAATGTTACAACAAAGAATGATGGTTTTCAAAATTTAACACAAATATCAAAAATTGTATCATTATCATTAAGTTCGACTCTTAAAGATAATAATTTACATATAGCCCCCGAACATCTGTCGTCATTAAAATATGCACCTATCGCTTCAGTTGAAGTCGAAAGAACGTTTCCAACATATACAAATATTTTAAGCTATAGAAGACAAAATTTTAGTGTCGAACATCTAGAAAAGCACTTAATTATTAATTGGTACATTAATAAGTTAAGTAGATCTCATTGCAAAAGGCAATAGCTATTACTATACATATAATTCCATGGATGTTACTTAATAACTTATTATGTTATTAAGTAACATTCATAGAATTATATGTATATAGCTATTAATTGTAATTTTTTACCATATTATTGTGCAATGTTCTTATCAGATATTATGTAATAATAATGATTTTTTATGTATTAATGTAACTTAGACTACTTTTTCCTTGATTTCTAATAGCAAAATACATAAATGGTAAAAATGAAGTATATATTTGACATATTTTTGGGAGGAACGTGACATATTTATGCGCATATTTAACGCATTTCTTGTACATAAAAATCCGAACTTTACTTATTACTAGTTTTAGACAAAGCAACTAAAGAAATAAACCAAGCAAGGAAGAAGTATGATACAGGAAGATGCTGAAAATAGAAATATACGTTATGTACTCGTATTACGCTAACGACATGGTTATAATAGCCAATGATTCAAAAATGCTGAAGGACAATCTAAACATATACAAAACGTTACTGAACAAATACGATTTGAATATCGCGACTATCGATTCCAATAAAAATTATGAGACAATTACATCCACAGCAATTCTCATTTCAATTTACATGGTTCATACTTTTTCCATTATAACTTTGAATGTATATTCTTTAATTAATATTTCTTTACGTACATATTTATTTTTATAAACAACAGACTCTCCCTATTTTAAGTCACTGTAAAGTCCACGTGAACAGCTACAAATCACGTGTAATGATTTCTTTAAAGCAGTCTTTATAACGTGAGTGATTGTGAATAAACTTAGACGAAGAATCAATAAACTATACGGTAATACTTATAATTGTCTGGCATTGTTACGTAAATAAGAACAGAGTTAGCTCTGTATTATTTTTATTCATTTCAAAGTTTCAATTTGTGTTCTATTGATTTGGTAATGTGATAAATATTCGATTTGGGTTCGATTAATAAAATACACGGTAATGAAGAATAATACTTATATCTATACTAGTTAAGCCCGGCCACGTTTCGCTGTGGCTCGGTCTGATTTGAAATGAATGAAAAAGTAAATCAGCTTCAAAAAAAATATTTGTTATTGTAGTGGATCGACTGCATGTTTTGTTTGCCCGTTTTATTCAAAAAACATGGAGATCAAACGGTTTACCGACTTTTGAACATGCGACGTATAATTGCTCATGAGAGAAACAATCGTTTTTTTATACGGTGGGTTAGTTTCTTTTTTTCATTGTTTTAACTGTTAGGATGCAAACCGCACTCTTGCAAAGATTGCCCTTGCGCTTTGTGGATAGTTATAACGAACGCATTGGACGTATTGGAAATTGAAGTTCGAAATCGAACACCATGTCGGTCGGAATGAATGGTATTCGTGGAAATAGTACGTCTTCATCTCTATGAGATCCAATCAGAATTGTTGCTTCAATTAAATTGTTTATCAATTTTATCACTACTAATTGTGTGCCATTGCATAACTTTGGCTGATTGATGTTTCGGAGTAATATAATTGGCGCTCCAATCAGTGCGAACAAAAACAACAACCTTTCCCTTCTTCTTCAACTTGTAAGATGCGTCTTACAAGCACAGACGACGATCAACTGGAAAGAAACGAAATAAATGAATTCGATTTTCAAAACCAAATAATCAAATAGCGTCCCAAACGAAAGAAAAAAACAAAATTTCATTGGCTAATTTTTGTCTGTATTTATCAGCTGTCGATTAAACTGGCGCGACGGGAAGGGGGATTAGCCTAGAAGTCCACCCTCCACCAGACTATCCATTCTAAAAAACGCGTCCTATTCCACAGGCCCTCACGCATATCTTCCTTCCTCTTCTTCTTTGTTGTTGCATATTTGTTTCACTTGTTTCCGAAAGATAGCACAACTTATATTGAAGCGCACCGAAAGTTTCACCGGTACGGGAGGACTTTTGTCGTGCCATCTAAAAAAAATTTATTCATCAAATTCTTCATATGAATTTTACATAATGTTAATTCTTTTATATTTGCCAATAAAATTTGAAAAAAAAATATGATCAAAACCTTCCAGACAACATAAGAAACACACACACAATTTTATCAAAATCAATTATGTAATTTGTGAGTCTATAAATAAGAAATTAATTTTTTTTATTCTTATATATATATATATATATATATATATATATATATATACATATGAAAAACAATTGTTGTTGGGGAATCCGGCAATCAAAAAACCATTAATTAGTTAATGTTCTTTATTTTTTTACCCTATATTTCGCTCTGAGGTTTAGAGCTTCTTCGGGGGTCACTTTAATAAGAAAAAAAAATGTACATAACTTAGATATTTAGTCAAACAATCATAAGAAAAATTCTACTTACAAATGTGAACACTTGTTATGCGAAAATTATATATTACAAAATATGATAGGTCGATAAATTTGTCAATTGTCCCACGTAACACAAACAAAATGTCATAATTAATTTAAAACTCTTAAAAAAAAAAAAAAAACTATTATAATTTATAATATAACAACACATCTAAAAACAATCATGAGCAACGTGTAGTGAATCAATTCACTCATGATGTAATAATACACTCTGTCATTTCGGAAGTTAAAAGGAACTGCATGGAATTTATTTAAAATTCAATGCAGTTTGTCGTTCTATGTGAACCAGATGTAAAAAACATGCATGGGTGAAAAGACCCAATGTCAAGCTTAACGAAAATTATACAATGACGTTAAAAAGTTCCATATTCAATCTTGAATGTGCTGTTACAAAAGCGGTTCACTCTAACGATTGGAATTACAAGTACAATCTCATGAAAAAAAAATTTTTATAAACATTTTTTAAACAAAAATTAAAAAAGAAAATTACAAACAAACAATTTTTTTATATAATATATTACGGAGGGACAAATGTGTTAAATAACATTAATTGAGCTAGTGTTATGTGTCCTTGTCTGCATATATATATATATACATATATATATTTATGTACATTTATGTCTAACATGTTTATTTCACGACGATCACTGGTCGAATGAATCATCCTGCGCTTGAGAATATTCGGGAAGCTCCATGACGGACATATCCGGTGATGTCATCGCTGACGTAGCGTCGCTTGACGCGTATCATAGTAAGAATTTCTTAATAACTGATTTCAGCATTCTGTATTGAGAAATTAGTGCATATAAACTTTTAGTTTCTCCTTTAGTTCAGAAATAGTGCGAAATTTGCGACAAAAATTTTAATAATGAGTCAGTTGGTCTTTGTACTATACATACTTCGTTCAAGTATTTATATTTTCATAAGTTTCAATGACACAAGGTGTGTACTAGTGAAATAAACATTGTAATGTGAAACAAATTTAATCTCGCAAATAATGTGGCGGCTACAACTCGTAATAAATAAAAAAATAAAAGTTTGTTTTAACTTCACGATAAAAAGTAGAATCTATTATTTATAGATATATGTACAAACATGTCTAAAAAATTATTTATACGAATTAAGCATTATTTTCTGAAAGGTAATTCAGCGGTGATAAATGCTTCTAATTTTGCTCAAGAAGATTTAGAATCGTTTGATGAAAGGAAACAGTTAGGTAAAGCATTACATCATATAATTTTACATAAACTTCGAACTTTAGGATTCCGATTAAACAATTTAATTTCGGATTAGTTCGTAATATCAATAGACACAGATACACTTTAAAATCAATTATTCTATATCACCTATGTTTTACAAACGGGAATAAATTATATATAGGATAGGAAAATCTGTGTTTCCACCACACGGAGTATGCCCGTTACATTATACTGGCCCTTCTAATATTTCAATAATAATGACGTAGTACCGATAAATACTTCGGAACCGTCAAGTCCATAAGACCAGAGGTCATAACACCAGCTAATTGAGATTATAATAAATTTTCTCGCTTCCATGAAGCGATTAGCATTATATAAGTTTATGAAGGATTTCATAATGTTAATATTCATTTACAAATACCATTATAATATACATGCATAAATTTAGATTGTTGCTCCGATATTCCAACAAGATCGCACTCGCCATCATTTTCTACCTGGAGATCCTTCACCGCAACATTATTATTATTTTTATTATTATCGTTATAAATGCAGTAACAGTAAATTAGGACTTTTTAAATAATATACGCGCCCTTTTCAATGTTTGGAAACCAATAAACCGATTTAACATATGAGAATTATAAATGTATCTGTGTCATCAAATCCAACGTTTAAACAGCTTAATAATACGTGATACGAATACTTTCTGGTTTTTACGCTGACATAAAAAAAGTAGAGATGTGAATAAGAAAAATTTAGAACTTGGAAGGAAGCTAAAAAAGGGACACATTTTGAGACATGAACGTAATATACTCATACGTACCATTCTTTCATTGAATGTAGTTTTCAGAATTTCTTTCATGAAAATTGATTTTATAGTGCTTAAAACTCCTGAAATATTTTGTTATAAATAAATCTAAAAATATTTCTCTGATTACAAAAGAAAGAAAAAAGACTATCACCAACCAAAAAGTATGACGATGTACTATACTATTATGTTACAGCAAAACGAGATACAGGAAATCGAGAATTCTATAAATAAACATTACAACGCCAAGAAAACGTCTTGTAGTAGTAGAAGCTTGCATAGACTACAAATTTAGCTGGTTTGCTTCTGCGTTGAGAGCAGAGTTACATTCACTTCAACAAAAATACTCTACTCTCAAGCTTCATAGAATAGAATTTCCATTACATTTCTCCAGAATTTCTAAAGCACGGTAAATATCCAAATAAAATTAAGTTTAAACGCAATTAGTTTCACGTTTGGAGAAAGGCGGCGGTTGTGAGGCTAACAACTTTTGCCTAATTTGATTTTCAGTTTACAAGAGCAAATCACATGTAATTGATTTCATTAATAAGTAAGTACGAAATGGACTTGTAAGGGAATTGTACGTGATAACGGTAAAATCTGGCTAATTGATGTCTCAAGTACATCTGCCTTTAGGCTAGGGAATAATTTAATATTTTACGGAGAATTATCCGGACCTAATTCGGTTAAATATTGACTACAATATTCCGAGAAGGAATGTAGATTTTGAAATACATTCTAAATTATTAAATATAAATATTGATGAATATACTCTATTTAAAAGTAAATTTTTCGATAAAAAACGAAGAATTAGTCAATTTATTTTACTATAACTGTATTAGGAAATGATACGAACATCAATTGTCATACAATATTATCATGAAAATAACTATTTCAAAAAATAGTGGGTATAGTGAAGTAAGTTAGAATGAAACATTTTATATTCAACTCGCTTAAGTCGCCCGTATTTAATATTTTAGGTACTAGGATTAAGGGAAATGCTTGTAAAATTATTAAAATCATTATAAAAGTATTAATAGATTCTGAAGATAAAATGATAAACTGGAAAATTATTAAAATTTTAATGTAGCATGTATTTTCCACTTTAATCGAACATATCTCTTCCTTTACCTCTAACTTCAAGGGATAGTAAACATAAATAAAGATTTTTATTCTATTTTATTATAAGAACTCAGCTGTCTTAAAAATGTAATAAAAAAGTCTTTAGATGATAACTCATAACACGTTGACTGCAAAAATGTTATTCAAATTCCATTCCCAATACAAAATTACCAAACATTGCAATAGTTATATAAGAATAAGAGGGAAGATCATTATGTCCAAAACTTCTCCAATTTTTTATCCCTTCCAACTGTAAAATTACCACCATTTATAACATATTCCGTGCTGATACCATTGGTAACGTTGGTTTTCATTATAATTTAAATGCGGGTTGTTAATGTTTGTCTTTTAATGCTTAAACCATTGACTGATTAAATTATTAAGGTTTTGTTTTCGCTGCCACGAGCAGTCAGAGGCCTGATTTCAACGACCGCTGTATAGCTAAATAAAATGAATCTTATGTTCTGATAGCGATATCTTCGAAAGCGTCATGGGTGGGGGGCAGGCGGATAGCCAAATGAAACTCAATTAAAAACTCGTAACAAATTCTACTTAAATCTAAATGAAACAATTACATTTGCAATGTGTTGGCTCTTATTTAATTCATAAATCTGTCCACAATTCCTATCGGAAAGGCGAAGGCTGTTGCTAATAAAATCCCAAATAAAAATCTAACGACCCACCGGACTAGCAGTTTTGTACTCTTTCCTTTTTTCTTTGAACAGAACTAACTCACTAGTTTACCTTGTTTTACACACGACGAACTTTCTCTAATGATTTTAAGACGAAATGAAATTCTGAAGTTATGTGAACACCACAATAAAATAAAATAATAATTTAAGTTAAAACTCTACTTATCATTCTGCGTTAACGATTAATTATATGTATCCGAAGATATATATATATATATATTTATTTGGGGACAAAATTCCTTCAAACAGCACTCTTCGCTGTTTGATTAGTTGCGACGAATCTACTTACTTCTGACTATCTTATGACTGTCTTCTCTGTGTTTCAAGATTTTTTATCATCTTGGATATCACAGAGCAAGCCTTTCAAAAATTGTTGTTATCAAACGCAATACAAAGATTTATTCTTTGCATTTCCTTTCATACACCCAACGTAACTACCCTTTTCATGTTTCCAAACCCATATTTCTTATTACTGACTGTTCAGTATGTCACCTTTTAAAAGTTTATTTCGCAAAAGTGTCAATTTATGATCCGTAACTAAATGATGTGATTTGGAAATAGTCACGAACTCACAAAGACAATGAGTATAACTCTTCAGTGACGGATAAGTACAATGTACGCTCAAACAAAGGGGTTCTTACTTAATATATAAATCTGTATACAATTTCTATCAGAAAAGCGAGGGCTACTGCTAATAAAATTCCAAATAAAAATCTAACGACCCACCGGACTTGCAGGTTTGTATCCTTTCCTTCTCCCTTTGAACAGAACACCCTAGTTTACCTTGTTTTACACACGACGTAATTTCTCCAATGACTTTAAGATAAAATTAAATTCTGATGTTATATAACCACCACTTTAAAATAAGATAATAATTTAAGTTAAAACTCTTACTGGGGCCTTTACACATTATTTCTTCACGGACACTTGATCCCTATTTTGTTGCGGTTTATACAATAGACCATGTGCAACGGTCGACTTCCTGACGATACTCAATACGTTCATTTTTGAGTGACAAGATTGCAATTTATTAGCTTTTCTACATGTTCGAAGTTAATTACCGATATCAGGTTTGTCACACTAAATTTGTCGACAATAGTTCTTTGTTGTATATTGCGCCTCTTCATTGGTCTGTATCTAAAAAGGGCCTTGCGTTTTGTGCATCTTTACCTCTCTCTCGCCAATAGCAACTACATATTTTAAAGTTATAATGTGTGTTTTTTTAATATCTTTCTTTTTCAATAGGGAGAAACTCTGCCAATATAACAGTTAATTTGACAAATCATACCGCCATTTTATTTAGTATTGTTTGACATTGCATTATACAAATAATTACAGTCGAGCAGCGTTTACAAATTGTGGAAATTTATTTCTAAAATCAGTTTTTAGTTAAAAATGGTCACAAAGTGCTTCGCCAAGTTTACGGCATACATAATCGGCCAACTGAGACGACTATTCGCAACACAATTGAAAAATTTTGCACTTAACTCAAGATTTTGCACAAGGATCTTGGCTTACATGTCTACAAGATTAAATTGGTTTCAAGAATTGAAGCCAATTGACCATCGTTTTCAACGTCAGTTCAATAATTGGGCGCTTGAATAGTTGGAAGTCTATCCACTGGTTTATGGTCAAATTGAGTTCAGTGATTAGGCTCACTTCTGCTTCAGTGGCTTGGTGAATAAGCAAAATTGTCGCATTTGGAGGGACACTAATTCACAGGTGACTCATCAACTACCGATACACTCCGAAAAATGCAGTTATTGATGCCGGTTGTGGCCTGATGGCATAATCTAGCCATGCTTCTTCAAAAACGAAGATAATGGAGGTGTCACCGACAATGCCGGCCGGTGCAGAGACATGTCCAACGATTTTTTATACCCAGAAGTGAATGAACATGGTCTAGAAGACCCTTGATTTCATCAGGACGATGCCACATGGCGGAACCATCGATTTATTGAAGGAAGTATTCGGCGATAAGATTATCTCCAGAAATGGACCCGCAACCGGGCTCCAAGATCATGTGGTTTGACGTCCCTAGAATCAGTGGCGGCTCGTGCTAAAAATTTTAAGGTGTTCTGCAAGTTTTATAAAAAATTTACCTTGCACGGGTAGTAAGAGGTTGTCTCCCATCGATCTTATCGTGCTTTCTTCGCCTTCCGCACTGAAGTAATGTATTTCTGGAACGATTGTCAATTGTCACACAAAAAAATAAGAGTCACTAAGCACTACTTTACTAACAAATTATTTCTTATAAATTAAATCTATTCTACGTTCTTTTCGATTTGCAAATTTTGTTATCACTTTGTCATTAAAATTGTCTATTTCGGAGATAAACTTTTTTTCGATAGATAGCATGGAAAGAGATGTTAAACGATCTTCGGTCATTGAATTTCTGAGAAACGTCTTAATTCGATTTAGTGTTGAAAAGCATCGTTCGGCCTCTGATGTTGTCATGGGAGTTGTTATTACAATTTCTAATAATTTTCTAGTCTCCTTCAACGTATCTCCCAGATTGTTTTTTATTAAAAATTTTAGAAGAGGTAGTGCGCCTTTTAAAGATCTACAATCAGTTCTTGAGTAAATAACAGACAATTCAGTTCGTAATCTTTCTTTATCAAGGGTGGGATAATGGGAGCATGCGGAAGTGAGTTTGTCCTCAGGAAATTTACTGCAATACTCTCCAAAGCATTCCGAAAAAAAAGTGATGCCACTACTAGATGCTCTTTAAAATGAAATCGATCTTTTGCACAATTTAGAATAACATCACACACCTCTAAAGCCGAAATTCGATGATTAAATCTGCTGTTATTTGGACGTTTGCGTTTTTCTGGTGGTGGCTCATCGCTTACTAAATCTGTTTAGTCCATTTACTAATTTAACATAACTTATAAACAATGTAACCCGCTCTTTTAATAATGTTCCTGACACTTGGCTTTTGACACATTGTCGAAATTACTTCAAAAACGTCATCTTTCAAATATCTCAGTGTTATTTAAATTCTTTTAATAAAATTTGTATCGTATATGTTGTCTTTTCTTCGATCCTACCTTGAATAAATACAATAGTGAGTGTATTCTCTTAAATATTTAATCTTCCTTTCTTGTGATCCTTAATTTTTGGATTTTATATCACTTTATGTTTGTTTAACTTCTTTCTATAACAGCTTCTCTGTGCCTGTTTCCTATTACTTTTCATTCTCATTGTACTTGTTATTAAATTCCTTCTGCCAATACTATTCTTATTCCAGTTATAATTTTTCGATTGTCAATTTATTACAAACAAAATGAATATGGCCATCGCAATACTACTACATTATATTATAACATTATTTTCTTCAGATTGACATTTTTAAATTCGTTATATCTTTTGAATGGAATGTCCGATTTTAATAATTTAAAAAGTATTTTACTGGTATTGAAATGGTCTTTAATAAAATATCATTTAATAGGATAAGAAATAATACAGAGGTATGAATAATATGGTTTTATTATTGTCGGCACTTTTATTAACTTTTAAAATGTAAAAAAGTAGTTATAGTGGCATAACTACAGTAGTTGGACATATGGTTTCGCGGACTTTTTTGTAGATATGAATACGTTTTATAATACTGTAGAACATTTTTTTGTTCTATCAACAATAGTTTCCGCAGCGTACGCGATGGCAGATTTTTTGTGACTAATTTTTTCACACCTTGGGTTACATTAATGCATTTTTTTTTTAAATGTAATATAGCCTATGTCACTCAGTGAAAATGCAGCTTCCTAATGGTGAAAGAATTTTTGAAATCGGTCAAGTAGTTTTTGTGTGAAAGCATTACAAACATACATACAAAAACACAAATGTCTCCTCTTTATAATATTAGTTTAGATACCGAATCATATCGCCCTCGGCGCTGGTATAAATGCAGCGAACATGCCTGGTAAAATCACGCATTGGTTTAAGACAGCCGCGGGTGTAGCGGGGTACGCGCGGGTGTTTGAAAGAGCTCTGAGCGCACGTACGTGTGTACCAGATAAGGAATAAGTGAGCGATCGCGCGAATTAGGTTGGTTATTCCACTGGTCGCCTATTGTATATTATTTGATAATATACTATAGGTATATAACCGGCGTTAAGTGTTGGAATTTCGGAAGCGAATATCTCGGCTTCTACTGATCGGATTTTGATGATTGAGGTGTCAAATTGTAGGGTTTGATGTCCTCTACAGGATGATGTAGAAAAATATGCAAATTTTTTGATATACAGGGGGAGAATTTTCACAACAATATGTTACGCTTTTATAAACATCAGAAATGTCGGAAAAATTATGTAAAATAAAACTAGTTATAACAAATACAGGTTCGCCCGCCCAATTTTTTGGGAGCTCTGCAGCACTGCAGCGCTTATGCGCCAGCCGCCACTACCTAGAATATTTTTTATAGGGCTATTTGAAGTCATTGGTTTACGTAAACAAGCCAACAACTATTGCAGCCTTGGAAACCAACATTGAGGGCACCATTCGTAACATACGGCCTCAACGCCGGAAAAAGTAGTCTAAAATTGATGCTCCAGGATGATGTCCCTCAGACGCTCCCGTGATGACCATATGCCCGAAATAATCTTTCATCAGTAATATCATAAAACTATCTTACGGATTAAAAACAAATTGTCATTTCCCTAACACTTGTGTTTTAATTTCAACTTTTACTCATACACCTCTTAAAAAAACACACATTATATACATAAATTCGAAAAAGAAGGAGTGGAATATTTCTATGGCGTGGTTTTAAATCAAACCAACTTTTGAATGAAATTAAAATCAAACAAAAACAAGATGACCTAAAATAAAACTTTTAGTAAAACGAAAATTAAATACGGACTTTTCTAAATAGATTTACGTTTTATTACACAACGAGACTCAAAATAACTATATCGTTGGAGCCAATTTTCTTTGCGCCGAGACATTTATTTTGGCTTGGATATATAATAGTCACTGGGTCACTGGCTAAGTCCGGAGAATATGCCGGATGAAGGAACAATTCGTAGCCCAATTCATAAAAATTCGTCATGAGGACCACGCACGCGTACACGCCCTTTATCTTGATGGAAGGGCACCTTCTTCTAGGCCAAATGCGGTCGTTGTTTCTTCAAAGCGCCGTCGAACCGGTCAAATAATATATATGTTACGGTCAAAGTCCGAAATCGGCCAGTTCGGGTATTGGCCGGCCAAATCGGGAAATGGCCAATATCGCCTCACATTGACCGGCCAATATCCGAGTTTTTCTTAATTTCGGGATTTGGCCAGCCAGTTTGCGAAATGGCATAGGGCGTTCGGCTAAAGTCGGAAGAAGAATGTTAAGAGGAGATTTTGGGGTGTTGTATACCGAAATGATAATCACATTATATTGATTATAAATTCTACTAAATTACCAAAATCAAAGTTTATATTACAGTAAAGTATCATCACTTGTTACAACAAGATGAACTTTTATGACATTTCGAATTACACGAAAGTTTGTTATTTTTACATTTGCAGCGTTTTGTTGTGCAATTGCATCGACTGTAGCCTTGGCCGCCGGTTAGTGATTGTGAAGACGCGATGGTTCGTAGTGATTTTTCTTCTGTGCCCACGGATGCCAATGTGAGCAGTTTCTCGTGCAGAATGGAAAACTCACTTCTGGAATACAGTTGTTTGAGAACACCGTGTTCTGTTCCTAGCTTGCAGAAAGCGCTCTCGACGTTCATGACAACTGCAAGAACGCTCCGTGGATCACCGCGACCTCCGTCAACATCTGGTATACGAATGCGTACATTATCTCCAACTTTCGCTGGTGGGAATTTTGCATCTCCATTTTTTAGCATCTTGGAACCTTGATTTTGCAAACTAGCATGAGCTGCTGACCTCTTGTTTCTGATTTCTTGTTTATTATGGCATAATCTGCAAGTCATTTCCCCTCCGTACCCTTCGTCTGCTTCATTACTTATTGCGCAAATTGCGTGGACATCGTTGCCGCAAGATCCACAAGAATGGGCTGAATTACACTCTTTTTCACAGACTACACAGAATCTGCTCGCGTTGTTACTGTCTAACATCTAGAATACAACTATACGAACATGAACCGAAGAATACTCACAATTAAACCGCTGTCAGGATAATGGAAACAAGTCACAGAGGCAGGACCTTGTCCGAAAAGCAGCAGAGGAACGGAAAATTATCGTCATGCATGGAACTGTCCTTGCTACCATGTGCAAGCCGTCATCACACCGGAAAACCGACAGCTGTGCCGCCTACCGGACATTCTTGCATCAGCAGGGCCAGGGATTTCACGGCACTTCGGGAAGTGGCCGGCCAAAGTAGAATATACACTGGCCATTTCTAGTACATCGGACATTGACCACACGCCTCGCAATTCCCGAACTGGCCGAACTTCGGGCTTTGGCCGTAACATATCCCAAAAAAACTGTCCCCATAACCTTGTTGGCCGACAGACCCAGCTTGGCATTCTTCGGTGCTTATGATCGAATGTGAGTAAAGGTGGCGCCCATCTTTCGGATAGCTTTTTCATCCGCAAGTGATCATTCATGTCAAGACCACTGAATAATATTATATGCTTATGGCTTGTACAATCTTGCGCACTTTCAATCTCCGATCGGCCAACACTATATCATGGTTATTTTTTCAGTTGTTTCAGGTCCATGATCCCAATTTACCGTCCAGAATGTTCAGTGTCAATCGTATTTGTGCGATTACTGATAGTGCAGAGTCTCTATAGCATTTATTAAGCTTAGCCTTGGTTTGAATAATGTTTCATTTCTGCAAACAAAAGATACTTGATGAGCACACCAAATTAACTTTCTTTCAGATTGTTTTTCGAGGTTGTATGCTTTAAATGCCTGTCAAATTTTAGCTAAATAACGCAGCTTTCTTAAACTTTGATAGTGACCTATAAACAGATAGTAGTTGACGGAAACAGTGTTGCTTTTCAATGTACAATGCGGAAAATTCAAAATGTCACGGACATAATTATCCACCCTGGTATTAAATTTCCAAAACCGATATAATTCTTTGATTAAAAAATTAAAACGAGCACTTAATTCTAATACCTTTTTATCAAACATCAAAGTAATTGTAATTTGTAAAGCCTATTGCAAAATTTCATGGCTGTTAATTATGCCTTTAAAAAAAACATTAAATAGAATTTCAATATGTATCTTTTTCAGCAATCAATTAAAATCTAATATTTCTCTTACAGTAGCTGTAATTCTATTTACATGATTCTTAATTTCTTTAACTCGATACAAGTTAATGGAATTTAAAAAGCAAAAAGAAAAGCAAACTGCTTTAGATCAACAAACAGAAAAAGCAAGGTTTGATGTAAAATTTAAAACTACACTCCTGGACAAAAAATTCTGAAAATGTCTGTTATCATAATTAAAATTCATTTTTTTGTTATTTTTTTCACAAGGCATCAAATATTATCTATGAAATAATAATTGGGAATCAAAGAAGATACAAAACATTTAATTTATCAAGCCAGCTAAAAGAAAAACAAAAATAATGATGAACCCAAAAGAATCCAACCAAAAAATCTTGGTGTGCTTTTTAGTCAACTTATATCAGTTGTGTTTAAAAGTTATTTGAACTGTCAATACTGACACTTATTGGTTGACAAAGTGCAAGCAGAAAATGTAACCCAAGTAGTAGCTTTGAAGGCAGATGGACACAATATTCGATACATCGCTGTTGTGTTGAAAATTTCCAGGAGTACCGTACAAGACGCAATACAGTGACATTATCAAACTGGGTAATACACCGGAAGACCAGGATCAGGCAGACCTCGCTCCACAAACCGGCGAGAAGATCGTCATATGGTGTTATCTACACTACCTGATCGTGATTTACCATGAACAATTGTATCTGGCCAAGTCGAAGACGTTTACGGTACCACAGTTTCTGCACGTACCGTTCGCCGAAGATTGAATGAAAGAATACGGATTGATGTCAAGCAAACAGGTTTCCTTGTGGACAAGCAGCAGGTCCTGGTCAGCTTTTGCTACCAGCTCATTGTGTTCGGCTACTACGATTTGCCCGTGAACATAGACATTGGACAGTGGATCAATGGAGCTCCCTATTGTTCACGAATGGGTCCCATTTTTGTATGCGTTCACCAGATGGACGAGAACGTATGTGGAGAAGACCTTGTGAACGATTTTCAGCTTGTCGTATATCTTCAAGAATGGCATTTAGGGGAGGCGGTATAATGGTTTGAACTAGCATTTCACTGTACGCGAAAACTGAGCTTATTCTCATTGAAAATGGTACCATGACGGCTGTACATCAACGAGTGTTTAGCTGATCAAGTTGTGCCATTTGCTCCATTCGTATGTAGGAACTTTACTCTAATGCACGATAACGCGCAACCTGTCACAGCACGGATGGTTGAACAATATTCAGTTGACTTTCGCTGCTTGCAATGGCTAGCTCGAGGCCCTGAGTTGAATCCTATCGAAAATCTCTGGGAATCTCTTAGAATGACATGTTCGGCACCGACAATCCATACTGGTAACCTTTCGGGATCTTCGAATAGCTCTTTGTGGGGAATGGGAAACATTACACAAGAAGAGGTTGCCAACTGCATTCAGAGTTTAGCATACCCTATGACAGAAGTCATTAGAGTTCATGGAGGTAGTACGCACTATTAATCGCTTAAATCTTTGGAAAACGTGGATGTAAGACCTAGCCGATTAGACCAATGAATTTGTTAATTTAGCAAAATTTACTGTGTCGTGACATTTTTTATTGAATAAAACATTAAGTACTTTTTTATTTCTCATTGTTACTTTGTAGATAATGTTTCATGTCTTGTTAAAAAAATAATAATAAATTTTTATTGTACTAACAAACGTTTACTTCGGTGTCCGGAAGTTTTGGCCACGAGTGTATTTAATTTCGAAAATCTATTTTTTGTTAGTCAAAGTAATTTCCATTTATTAGAACTCCCTTCTGCCAAGGACTAGCAAAGAAGAATAACGTGTATGTACCGTACTTCACTAAAGTTTTGTAAATTTATAATTAAAATATTTAAATATGCTAAACTTGTACTATGTTTCTATTCAAGCATTTTCAATAGATATTTATAAAGAAAGAAAAACCGTGTTAATGTTGCCATGCTTGGATGTAGGATATATTAGTGAAATTACTGTAACTTCTTAAAAACATAATTCCAAGTCCGCATTCAATAATGACATATATCAATCACTTACAATTTCTCATATTTTTACGGATACATGTACATGTACATATATCTAGAACACTTGATCCACATTTATTATGCACTTGTGTTACTTGTGTATATTGAATATATCGAAATTAGTTTAAAGAAAGTACATTTTTCATTTAAACAATTGCTTTCGCATAACAAACAAAGTTCTTACAGCAATGTACCTGGCGGAAGTTTAGAGACTAGGATTGATTTTTGCCATTGAGAAATAAATCTGCGTGTGCCTAATTATTTCATTTTCTGTTCAATAGGTTTTCGAATAAATTTTACGATCACTTGTATAGGATCATGTAATGTAGTATTCCAGGATAGTTTAGAGATTTAACACTCGTCTTTTATAGAAACCCAACTATACCTATACATATTACATTATAATAAAAAAAATAACGGAATAAGCGAAATAACGGAATGGAACACTTGTTCGTAAGTAAAGTAGGGTATGCTTTATTTTCATTTCATTTCTTCAAATATTTGTGATGTTAAGAAAACATTAAATAAAAATAGTAGCAAAGTAATGTGTAATTTATGGAAGTAGTTTGTTTATATAACTTTAAACAACATTTCTAATACTATTTCACCTTGATCGAAATATTCTTGGTTACAATTTATTTGCCGCATATTTTAAAAGTTTTAAAGAATGTTTGGTACTTATTAGTTTCAAATGAAATGTTTTCCTCAGTTCTAAATTGATCGCGTAGGGACTGGAGAAGAGAGGCCCCTGACTTATTTATTGAAAATTTGTGTTTTTAAAGAGTTTTTAATTTTATTTATTTAATTGGAAAACAAACGGGTGGTGATCTATAAAATACGAAATACATTTTTATTTGTTCATTTTGTAGTTCAAGTTGAGTAAAGGAGTATTAATATTAACTAGCAATTCTTTCTCAAGGTTCTCTTCTGTAAAATTTGTTCTCCTTGAATGAAATACATCCTTGTAGATAGAAAACGTCCTTTATATATCGCAACTGGTTCTAGGTGCATACCGGAAATATTCTTTTATTTCAGCGTATTTAGCAGTTAGATTTAGTGGCAGTGTCCCCATACACAATTGCCGCAATGATATTAAATATGGATTTCTATTAAAAACTGCGTCTAACTTTTACCGAAAGCCACATCCAAAGTGACGTGAAATATTTTTCAAATTATTAATAGCCACATCTAATGTGGTTAATCCATCAATTTGGATTTGGATTTTCAAAATAAGTGATTGGTTTTAGCAAATTTCCAAAGTGTTCCTGAAGAAAATACAACTGCTTTCGTAAATTCGAATGCGGCGTTCGGTAAAAGTTAGACACAGTTTTTAATAGATGTTATTAAACAGTTATTAAATCTGGAAAAATCCAGATTTAATAGCATTGCGCACATTGTGTATGGAGACAATGCCTCAAAATCTAACTGCTAAATATGCGGAAATAAAAGAATATTTCCAGTATGCACCTATAACCAGTTGCAATGTAGAAAGGACATTTTCTATCTACAAGGATGTATTTCATTCAAAGAGAACAAATTTTACAGAGAGGAAGCTTGAAAAGGTATTGCTAGTTAATATTAATACTCCTTTACTCAACTTGAACTACAAAATGAACAAATAAAAATGTGTTTTGTATGTTATAGATCATCACCCGTTTGTTTTACAATTAACAGTTAATAAAATGAAAAAAAAGAAACTAGGTCACCGTACTTTATTTCCGTTACGAAATATAAACTAATAAATAAAATAAATTATTAATACACCTCACCATTCTATCTACGCCCATGAAGAAAGAATAGTGCTATTCAATAACTGCATGTTGTATTCAGTGATGTTATAGACTATTTATATGGTCCAGCGTAATTTCGGCCTGATGCGTCCGGGCTCTAGTAATAGCAACAGTAAATCGTGCTTTAATATTTTCAAGTCGTATAGATCAGCGATTCACAACCGTCTTAGTTCCGCGACCCCCAAATAGTAAATGTAAATAATATTAATATTATAGTAAGCCTTACTATTACTAACTTAATTTTGACTATAATTATAAAATGTAAAAATAATATTTAATATTATATAATCACATTGCACTAATTTTATATATTAAGAAAATACCGGCAGTACAAAAAATGTAATGCGACTATTCTTTTTATTTTATTTCGCTGCGTTTACAGTTGTTGATATAAACATGCATGAACATGCATATATGACGTGCACTTGCATGAGAAATTTACAAGTTCCAACTTGATGTGTAGGTGCCCTTCGTAATTTGGTCTCCTTCTTTAATACCTACTCGCTGTGAGAGCATGCTCGAATATGCATATGTATGCGATTGGACAAGTCGTGCTGTCAACAGTGTAAAAGAAGCGCTTGCGATTCCACAACTTCAGTTAAGTTTCGAATGCGAAACGTGCGCCTGGTGCTTTTATTTTAGGATGGGTTCAACCGTGAAATTAAATTGTTTTTTTTTAATTTCTTTTCTGAAATGGAAAAAATTGTGAAAACGAAGTGAGCCATCTACATCTAGTGAATTCATTGGTAAAAGGACAATGTGTACAGCGACAGTTACTTAAATTATGGTGTTACCTCATTGGATGGAAAGCCAGAATGTGTTGTTTGGCTTCAAGGTTACTCCGATGAAAGCATGAAGCCATAAAAATTAGTTTGACACTAGGAAAATAAACATCCGGCTCATACAAACAAAATCCTGGAATTTTCCAAAAGAAAATTACATACCTTGAGAAATTAGCAAACTCCTATTTGTAGGTCAAGCCATGCTGATAAAAGTGTATTTAACGCATCTTATCTCGTAGCATTAACAGTAGCTATGCTGTCCAAATCGTTGCCTGCTTCAATTGATATGGTCAGTGCTTCAATAAGCGTAGAAAAAACAAAAAAAAATGAAAAAAAATCCGCTTTCTAACGACAGAGTATCAAGGCGAATCGATAATATGGCTGCCGAGGTTCGCAATCAGATAATTTCGCGAGTGAGTTCAAGTGATTTTTTTTGTATTCAATTTGATGAATCAACAAATGTAACAAACATGCCTCAGTTCTTATGTTTTGTGAGGTATAAATGTAATTGAGACACATCGATTAAAGAAAATATGTTGTTTTGCAAAACAGTACCGGGTCATGGAACAGGACAATGTCTTCTTGATGCTTTTTGTGAAGCTACTAGGAACTATACTAACATGAATTAGACAAAATGTATGGCAGTATGTAATGAGTAGAGTGGACCAATTCGGAGCGAAAGCAGAGGCGTGACTAACGAATTGGTTCCCGCATGCGAAACATTATTAATATCTAGAGATATACTATCACGAACGGTGCTGTTATTATGTTAGATACAAAAAAAAAATGTAAGACGGTTTTTCTAGATTATGAAACGTTCTCGATGATACGTATAAAAAATAAAATCTAAAATGTATGTAATTAGATTATTAAAAAAAACTTACCGTCTTATGCGTTTTCCGTGACTTGAAAACCTGGAGAAGCGCGATGAAATATTGTTAACATAAGGTGCGTCTCCAAAGTTATTTCTCGAAAACGCGTCCGCCGTGAGGAAAATATGCTTGTATAAAGAAAACGATCGCTCCACATCCAGTGATGTGATGTTTGCATAATTAAAATAATTTTTGAAACAACTTAACACATCTGTAGACGAACCTTCAGAAATTTGTTTAAGTTTGGCAAAATCTAAATCTTTATCTAAAACACTTTCAAACTTACTTAAGATACACTCATTTCTTACGTCTTCTATCGAACATAGCTGTGCGTGTGTATCTTCACAACTAGCACTGATTACTAAGTAATCGTATGTGCGATGGGGACCCGGGAACCAATTCGTTAGTCACGCCTCTGCTTTCGCTCCGGATTGGTCCACTCTAGTAATGAGCGTTCAAAGGCAATAACAGGAAGGAACAGTGGATTAATGAAAATATGAAAAGGACGGAATTGACTTACTTCCTCCACAGACAGATAGATGCTCGGAGTAGTATTTCCCGGAAGTTAAAAATGATTACTCGCAGAGATGGGTACTGAATCCGTTTAGTGAAATCGTTGTTACCGGTGCTAAGTTACCATCTGAGATTCACGGCCAGCTCATCAAAATGTCTGCCGACAAAACACTACAGCTGCAATTTACATATGAAGATTTAAATACGTTTTGGTTTGTTCGTCAAAATGAATATGGAAATTCAGTTACAGAAGTATTGAAAATATTAATCCCTTTCGCCACGTGTTATCTCTGTGAAAAGGGGGTTTCATCTATGGTTGCACTAAAAACTAAATGGAAGAATCGTCTCTCTTATCACTCGAAAATAATTTGCTTTTGTGTGTTTTTAACGTAGATCAGCGTATGTAGAAACTTTTAAATGAAAAACAAATGCAACCATTACATTAATTTCGTTTCTTTACATATATATGTACTTATTGTAAGGAAAATGTTTGTAACAAATATTATTTTCTCATAAATAATTTTTCACTTTTGTTTAGGCTATTTCGCCATCCCCCTTTACTATCGCGACCCCCTTGGGAGTCGCAAGGTCGCGATCCCCAGGTTGAGAAACAATGGTCTAGATTTTTCTTATTAATTTTATGTTTCTATTAAGAATATTGAATTGATTCGACATTTACTTGATGTAAATTAATTACAAGTATTAATTATAATACTATATTAATAATAATAATACTATATTCATAAGTCGGAATTTACAGTTGTCAAAAAAATATGTAAATACATAAAAGTATATATACAAAAATATGATAAATATAAAAATATGAACAAATATACATATTGTGTTCGTGTTCTTCTAAAATGTTATTGTATTATAATTATGTCATGTTTACCTCCACTATACTCCACCCGTCCAGAAATAAGTTTCCGATTTTAGATTTACTTTCGTCCATAAATAAGTTAAATGTCCATTTTCTTAAAACAAATTTTTTCCTTATATCTTAAAGTACAAATTTCATATAACTAAAGTTAGTTAACCCTATTAAACCAAAAATTAAACTAAATCAACCATATTTTGGACTTTTGTCACAAGATCCATGTTACAATTAATAACAAATGGTGGCATCCTATTTCCTTGTAAGTGATTCTTTCCCATATGAGACAATAGATAGGTATTACAACCATCAATTCTCATAATTTCTACCGTACACTACTGGTGAGTCAAGAAGGTTTTATTCAGGGTATTACTATCTAATTCAACGTAAGCATTTATAACGGCTTTGATTAATTCGTCGACTGTTTTAGAAGCGGTTTTGTGCTGCAACGACTGAATGGCATTGAAAAATCCAAGAACTAGAACGTGCATATCGGGACTTTTTGATGGCTGACAGAACATTTTAATATTTAAATTAGTTCTTTGGCCAGCGCTCCTTAAAACTTATATCCTCAGGATAGATATGCGGTTTGGCATTATCTTGTTGAATCCAGATGATTGAAAGACGATTCGATGTAGACCATTTCTGTTCAATTGCAAGCAGCAATTTTTCGATTATCATTTTTCTGTAAACCTCTCCAGTCACATGTGAAATAAGTTAGTTCACATTGTACCAGCTGCTTCTATCTTGCTGCTTCTCTTAGCAAGCTCTTCAAACACGAAAGTCCAAATGTCAAGGTTACCATCAAAATACTTAATATCAGATTAATTGTAGCAAGAACGACTGGCAGCGGCTAGAAATACTTTCGTAAGGAAGCGTTTACTTTTATAGATTCTATACGGTTTCTGTTCACCCTCCCCAGGTAACATATATTTTATGGTTTCGTGATGTAAAATCACTTTTCGTCTACATGGATTTGATCAGTCATATCCTTGAAATGAGGTATTCCATCAGCTACACTTTCTGGCTTAGGCATTAATAAGCTGTACTTTAACCGTGCAATTTTATTGACATTCATCAAGTATGCATTTATAGCATCGGAATATCGCCTTATTTGTTTTAATTTTAATCGATTATGAATTGTACTTTAACTAATGCCAATTAATGTGCGAAAGAACGAATAATATGCTGATTATTAAGTGGAACTGCTTTAGTTGCTTCTATATCAAGCATACTTGGTTTTCAGCCAACACGTTCCTTTTTACAAGAAGATACATCAGCTACTACTAATCCATCGTTTAATGATTGCTTTACTCGATGCCATATCCTGCTAACGGTTTCCTCGGATACTCTGAATTTGCTGGCAGTAATTTTGATGGAGCCACGCTTTAGCTTTCCGTTGTTAGTGAGTTCTACATGGTAGAGAGCTTGGCGTAAGCTTGAAGCAAAATTAGGCTGCTTTTGTAAAATTGCAGCAAAAACATTGATTGAATTGTCCATATTTGAGACAAACCAGTTTGAAGTCTTTCATTATAAAAAATGTTTCTAAAGATACACTTTTATTTTACAAATAACGCAGAAAACTTTAATATGATTACAAATTACGTATAACAATTTACTCTTAACTTTTAGCGTCAAATCTGACATTTACTTATCAGCAGTCAAGGTATACTTTTCTTAATTTTTCATTAAATCTCAAATCGGACACTTATTTCTAGACATAGATTTCTGGACATAGTAATAAGGATTCTCTGTTAAATACGACTTAATCACATGTTTAATTTTTTAATCATTTAATTCTTTCCATTTACCTACTAGCATGTTATAGTGTTTTACCGATATCTAAATGAATTTTTATTTTTAGAAAGTTTAAAGAGTGACTGTACCAATTGCTTATTTGTGTTACGATGAATTGACTCTCTGTGAAAAAAAGTTAAATCGTTGCTTTCAGTTATTTCTGATTATTAACTTTTATATTTTTTACAGAATTATAAAGAAAAAGATGCCGGCAAAGTAGTTGTGTATACGACGACCATGGGAATTGTCCGGGAAACATATCATACCTGCATGAAAGTGAAACAAATCCTGAGAACACTGTTAGTCAAATACGAGGAAAGAGACGTATTCATGAGCAGCGAATACCAGGCCGAGATCAGAGACCGCATGCGCTGCGACCACATTTTAGTGCCACAGGTGTTCGTAGATGGCCAACACGTCGGGGTAAGTCGTTTGATTGTCCTTGAAAGCTCTCCCCTTTTAGGAGTATCGACGGTATATTTTGGCCGTTCGCGAACGACGTGCAAAATGTGCATTTAGGAAACGAAAAGGAGAGAAAAGAAATGGTGCGGAAGGATTGTAATGAGATTTCAACGTTAATAAATCGGCTTTTGTCTTTAACTTAACTTGGTTCGCAACTTCACGAAATGGTTGCCATTAGCCCGCGAAACATTTTATTAAAGCGGCTGCTATGGTTATATACAGTCGGTGTAATAAAAACCGTACGTCATTGTCCACTCTTTGACAATATAGCGGTTAAGAAGGCGAAATAAATTATCATGCTTGTTTAAAATAGATCATCCACAACTTCTACATGATAGGTAACAACTAGTTAGATAAAAAGGCATGAACACAAGCAGATATTTCCACTATGCATCTGTTAATAACATCTACTCAATTGAAAAGTTCATATAATTGAATTTGGCATTTATTTAAAAGAAAACGTAACTAAAGTGGAGATGTTTTCTTTTTTGTATGCATAAATTCAAATAGTATTGAACTAGTGTTCATTGTAGTAGTCAATTTTAAATGAGTAATTTTAAAATTTATAGATAAAGAAGCATAACATATTAAACATTTATTATAATTTTGAGTCAATAAATTAGATTTATATTGCCTATTAATTATTATTTGAATTGCATATAGGTTCGGCGGTTAAGCAGTTAACTTTAATTTAAGACATGCTTCAAAACGTTCAGAGTATAACAAAAGAATGAAATTAACATGTCAGCTGAACGCATAACATATCTGTCTCAGATTAGAAAATTATAAAATTAGCAAATAAATAAATATGCCGTAAAAAGGCCGCTGAAGACCATATTTTAGAAATGATTTTTATTCTTTCTATTTGCAGTCCTTTTCCTCCAATTCTCCAACTTACAAGAAATATCGACCGTACTATATTTGTTAATAATAAAATAAAAGCGGGCAAGCGGTCTGTCAATTACAACTCATTTATTTTCCATCACTATATTTCGCAACAAGTTTTTTGCTTCTTCAGGCGCTGCTACAAGATCAATTAGCAAGGCATTAAATAAATTAGTGTATAAAGCAATAGCAAAATACTTACAGAATGTAGAATGAAAGTGACGTACACGGATATATTAAAATTGATTAAATTTAAATTTAAAACATTAATGTAACTATAGATGCATGGTCTCACATCAACCTTTAAAAAACAAATATATGTAAAAGTTAAAATATAAAAAATATAAAACGAAACATATAGCAAAAACTAAAGTCACAAGAATATCAAAACCAAAAGCAATACACTATAGTTTAAACAATACAGGACCAATTAACAAAAATTTTTAAATGGTCAATTAACCGCTAAACTGAGTATATTGAAATAAATTATACTTAGTCCATTAGTATCAGACCTATAGTTAACGTTATTTGTGTCTCTTATAATGTAGACCATTTCTAAAAAGTCTTTCTTTGGAGACTGTGGTTAAGTAAAAACTTAAAAAGGTATATAACCCCTTACCGCAATTATTAATCGTATCCTAAATACGTATTTCGACAACTAAGTTGGCATCATCAGTAGGTAAAACCACTAATTATGGTGTCGCACATGGGGCACAGTAAAGCTAGCACAACTGCTCACGGAACAACTTTACACACCGTCCACGTATACACTGACTTAAAAATACAAATATCTACGAAAAGATCGACAAAAAATTACCTCTCTTAAGGGAACGGCACCCACATCTGTTTATACTATATTTGAAACGTCTACGACCTTTTTACCTCCGTTTCTAAGAATGAAAAGAGACTGGTGTAGCGGATCGGTTCCTTATCTCCGTTCATAGAATTCTGTTTGTTTTTAGCGATATGAATACTTTCGTATGCGTCAAGATCGCGGGGATTATTAATGGCCTTGACAAGTTTTAACCCTTTAAACGACATATTGTGTAGTATTTAAAGCATGATTGGCAACGTTAGATTTATCCGGTCTATTGTATTTAATATGTGGTATGTGTTCTTTAAACCGGGTTATTATTGGTCGTTTTGTTTGGCCTATATTTTTCAAATTACAATCATCGCAATTAATTTCGTATATACCTGATTTCGAATTAAAATTAACTTTATTTTTGGTATTCCCTAGGAGACTTTTGATAGTATTTTCGGACCGAAAGGCAACTTGGAGACCTCGTTCTTTCACAACTTTATTAATGTTTTTCGTGATAGGGTGGTATGGTAAACACATGTACTTTTTCTCCTGGTTACTTTGAGATACCAAACTTGTGGATTCGCGGAATGTATTTTTTAGTTTTGTTTTTCTAATTAATTTATTGATTATTTCTATGTCAAAGCCATTATATTTCGCGATATTTTTAATGAAATCTAGTTCTATTTCATATCTCTCTTTTGTTAACGGAAAATTTAGTAATTTGTGTTTGCTGTTTGTTAACTCTACATTGTTGGTAATTGTACATTATGTGCACTCTTTGTTTTATTATTTTATTATATAGTGTGGATGCATAATTATTGTCTGATAAAATGATTTTTATTTTATTTAATACGTATTTTCTGTATTAAGGGCTGGTTAAAGGGATCTATTTACAAGATTTATAATAACTAGGGACCGGACATGATAGGCCCATGACTCGTCGACCAAGGGCGAACTATTGAACATTTGTATTTTTAAAGAGTTTCTAATTTAATTTATATATTTTGGATATTAGGATATGTTTCCTTTAATAGTCTGCCGGTTTTTAACATATATGCAGCACCTTCACTGAAAAATAAAAGTATTTTTTCTTTGTACCTGTTGTCCGAATGAAGCATTTCGTGTTTTTTACTACTGGAGTTTTAGCTACTGTTTCCGCATCAACTGTAATACAAGTGTAACTGTATAACATTTGTTGCTATTACATATGCGTTATACGATAGTTATCGATAGATACTGATTTGAAAGATGGCTTCTAATGCGTCCTGCTGCTTTCGTGTAGTCCTTAGAAACATAATATTTGCGTAAGCTGGATTCATCAGGAACATTTCGGCCAGCATATTTTTGGAGAAATGTTTTGATGGTGGGATTTTTAAGTTTATTTAATGGAATATTTCCCACCAATAAACATTCACAGTGTTCTTCGTTAAAGTTCTTAAACGGGTCTAATTTCTGTGTATGTGATTGCGATGCTAATTGACGTTTTACGTGCGATGTCTTGGAATTTTTTAACGATATTTTATCGGAATCACTGGCAATGGACATACAATCAATTTTACCCTTAATTAAACTCGTCATTGTTTCACGTTGCCATTCTCGACGTTATTCCATATCATATCTATCTCAAAATGTAACTTAAACAATGTTCTAGATCTAAATAAATTTAAATTAAAAATGTATGCGTAAGTTATTGGATAGTTAATGAAATTCACTTGGCACTTTCGTATATATGTGATTAACAGTTAAAACAATGAAAGAGAGAAACTAAGCAAACAAGCATACTTTATTTATCTTACGAAATATAAACTAATCAATAAAACAAATTATAAAAACATAAATGGTAGAGAAAATAGAAAGCAATGGTTTACAGACGAAGTGAAAACGCTGGCAGAGCAAAAGAAAGAAGCCTACGTCAGATATAGGAGCAGAAGAACAGCAGAGGAATACCAAAGATACAAAACGATCAGAAACAGAGTTAAAATAGATCGACAATTGTCGCAATCTTCATCCTTAGACAAATGATCGAAAAATCCCTAGAATACAACAAGCCGCTGTTTCTCTGCTTTGTGGATCTCAAAAAAGCGTTTGATAGAGTACAAATAGCCGACATCATAGATATACTCCAGCAAAACAAGACACCCATGTCGTACATTAACATAATAAAAGACCTCACTAAAGGTAATACAACCAAGATCAAAACACCAAAGGGACTCACAGAACAAGTACCAGTACTGACGGGCGTACGCCAGGGGGATAGCCTGAGCCCAGTACTATTCAACCTCATCATGGATCAAATAATCAACGTCGTAAAAGATGTCGATGGAGGATATAGAATGGGACAGGAATCGATGCGGATACTGTGCTACGCTGACGGCGCAATCCTGATGGCGGATAACGAGGACGACCTACAGCGACTGCTATATCGGTTCCAAACAAAAGCAAAGAACCTTAACATGCAGATATCAGTGGAGAAGACAGAATCAATGGTCATAGCAAAAGAACCCACTAGATGTAAACTGGCTGTAGATGACAAACCCATCCGACAATGTATGCGATGCACGTACCTGGGAGTCGAGATAACAAGCTCCAAAAACCTACAACAGGAAGTGAGAACACAAATGAATAAAGCTTCAAGAATTTCTGGCTACCTAAGGGACCTCATATGGAGGAATAAATACATGTCCATCGAAAGTAAAGTCCGCATATATAAAAAAGCCGTGAGACCGGTGATTACATATGCAGTGGAAACCCGAGCGTACACAACAAAAACGAAGAGCATGATGAGAGCAACGGAGATGAGGACCTTAAGGAATATCAGAGGAGTAAGCTTGAGAGATCATGTAAGAAGCAGGGATATACGAACAGACCTTAAAATTCAAGACGTGGTGCAATTTACGAGAAAACGACGAAGATACTGGCGAGACCACGTCGACCGAATGACGGGGGACCGATGAGCAAAATGGGCAAAGAACGAAAAACCGAACTCAAGGAGACCTCCAGGCCGACCTCCCAAGAGATGGTGCGAGAGCTGGACATCTGCTTCCCAAGAGGCTGAACAAAATTGAAATAGTAGAAGAAACAAGACTAAGTCTTAAGGAAAGAGAAAGAAGAAGAAGAAGAAATTATAAAAACTCCTCCCGCTTCTATCTACGTCCATGAATAAAGGAGTTTAACTGAAAAATTGAAGTAATTGCGTCACAATTAAACGGAAAAAAACAGATGTGCGGTTAATCGAATGAAAAGTGCTATTCTATAACTGCGTGTTGTAGATTATTTATATGGTCGATCCTAATTTCGGCCTCTCGTGTCCGGTCCCTAATAATAACACTTTTCTTAATTGGAAATGGCATACCTGGTAGTGCAGATTTTATTATTATTTTTTATCAAGGTCATATCTAGGACCAGAGAATAACAAAATAAATTTCCTAGAGATAAATTATTTTTCCAGTGTTTAATAATCAACAAGCGCTTGGTAGAAAACTGTGCTTGTAAGTGAAAGGTTATGGGTAGCAGGTTAGAATCGCTGGACAGATCAAATTGAGAGGTTAATTTTTCTAGGTGTCCGTATCCACTTCGGTTGCATTACTGTTAAAAGGTATAATAAACAATTCTTTCCTCGTCCAGCAAGGTCTAAATGACAAACATTTTAAACAACAACATAAAGGACCTTGAAGTTCTGGTCGAGATGTAAGCATTTGTCAACTAGTACAAAATAATTTAGATACTTCCGACTAAATATATTTTTGTAATTCATTTGGAGAATGAATATATGATTTATATTTATATTTACAACTTTAATTTTGCTGTAATTATAAATGAAACAAAAAGTTCATAATAAAGTATTTAAATTTTCAATCCACTTCAAATCATACTACATAAGATGTACGTCATCTCGCGCATATTTTTCTTTGTCATCTCTTCATATATTTCATTTTTTATACTCCATCACGCGATAATCCAGACACGGAAACTATAGGTCCCGAAAAACCTCTTTTTTATCTGTCAACTTTTTACGAAACAGTTCATTAATTTGGCTATTTGAACATGTTTGATACATAATAAATAAAAGCTTTTCGATTTTATTCTACCTTCTACAAGGGCACACGCCTTCCACGAAAAGATAATGGCATTTTAGCTAACTATTATGACTTAATTTTAACTTAATTTTAATTGTATCTTACCAAACAAATGGCATTTAATAGAGAAAGAAATGTGAATTTAAGGATTTGACGTTGATTTTGAGAAGTTTTAGTATATAATTATATTTGTCGAAATGACTTCAGAATTTTTCATAAGGTTGTTCTTTTACAAAATTAATTCGATCAGATACTTCAAGTTGCTAATTCCTTAGGTGTATTTATTTATAAAAACAACGAAGACAATATTGTTGAAATATAGTCAGTGCAAACGTTTTTGGAAAAGGTACGAAGGCAGTAATAATTAAGTAGTACATACAAATAAATTAAGGTTTTGCAAAGATGTCATTCCGAGACTCTGAAATAGAGCTCTCGAGGAACCCAAGCCAAATCTAAAATAAGTTGGAAGGTAACGTGCTAAAAATTTCGTGGCCACGGGGCGCGGGGGTGCAGTCTTTAACGTTCTTCTTAGAATATCAAGCGAAATCCAATTGTATCTAGTTTTATCCAGCCAGGAAACTTTGATCAAGCGAATTGTTGTTTAACTGGCTACCCATAAGAACAATACGAAATAAGTGACAGTGAGATTCGATCAGTTAAACTACCTGAAATTTCAAAGGATAGAGGGCAGAGACTAGTGAAAAAGGACTGAACTACGCACAGGATTAAGGATCTATTGTCAAAACAGATGTTACCAGTCATATGCAAAGGTGTCATGCAGCTTCAGAAAACGAACTTCTCCATAGGGGAAATTTTTCCCTCGAAGCTGCTAGGAATAAGGATACAAAAGGTAGAAGCCCAGATGCGGATGTGGATAAGGAAGGCGACGATGAATAGTGGTAATCTGCCTAATGTATAATCTCAATGAAAGCATGAGAGTTATTAGTGGTTGTTTAAAGAGTACACCTCGACCCTGGCTCTCTGTTATAAGCCATAGTACACCCTCCCACCATCCGGAGATTGGAAAACCTGGTTAGAGAATATAATAAAATAAAATCGAAACCCCACCTCCTAGTACACAGTAGCTTGTCTGATGCCGGTCTCTCGAGACTGAAGTCTAAATCTTCTTCAACACAGCTGACCGAACAACTGATAAGTTATTGAAATTTTCTACTTTTGCAGAAAATTTCAAGCCTAATGATAGATGCAGAGAGTATTAGAAAGTTTTGAAACTCGCTCAAGCGGGCCATGATACCGATCTACCATATCATTACCGGAAATGGGTCTGCTTGGCCGCCAGTGGTAAAACCTTCAATAGAATAAAAACATTCTATAAATAGGGAACCGAGTTGCAAATTCGAAAAACCTCGCCAGATTATTCGCCATATTACAGCTTCAGAGTCCCCTTTACAGCATATAGAGGTGAGATGAGTGACTTCTTTGAAGTCACTGACTCCGTGTTTGACGGGATCAATGCCCGTGATTTTATCATTTATTTCTGTTCTGTATAGATGAACACATACCTTTAAATTTCAATCTAAGTAAGAAATACGCAAATACTACTTAATGATGTCTAAAGTAGAGATCCGATCAGCTAAGTTATCTGGAATTTCCAGCCAAGATTAAGTGTGCCTCGCAGACTTGAATTTTTAATTAGGGGTAGTTTCAAATTAACTGCTACGCAATTCCAGTAGTACTTTAATTGGCGAACATCCTGACCAACTCTAGATTTTATCTAACTCCAGACTGGTTGACGGTAGGTTAGTGCCCTAAATGTACAATATACACGTGTATTATGAGATTGAACATGGACAAACCTAACGAGAAAACGCCGTTAGCTTACCGTTTTAGATGTTTGCGGACCTATATCACAGACCGTTTGTGATGAATTTAACAGAAAGTTTTTGATAAAAGACTTAGCAGGAGATTTAGACCAAATATCAACCTCAACAGGTATTCTATTCGCAACTTTCATGATACACTACAAAATTCAAAATGGTCTCAAATCTTTTACACAACCAACTTGATCGATATTTCATGCTGAAGTGCCATACAAAGACATTATCTCGATGTTCTTACACTAGCGAAATCCCAAGACGCACGCTCACAGAGCTAGGCGTATTCGCATATCCCATTGGTTCAATATGACCGCAATAGACAGCAACACTGTGTGTACAAGGGTAGTTGACAAAATAACCTAACCTAATATTAAGTTTATTTGTAGAAATCCATTCATTTCTTGGATTAAATACGGAGCCCAGTCCTATAGCGCATGTATTTGATCACTGTCATATACTAAACTGTCCAATTTAATGGACTATACTAATTTGTCCAAATCCAGCCTGTCCTTGGAAGTCAAAGTTGTTGTATATAGAGTACCATTACAACCCGTTTGGAGTTATGGAGTACAGGTCTGGAGGACTACGTCCATTTCCAACATTGTGATATTAGAAAGTTTTCAGTCCAAGGTTCTTCGAATGATTACCAATGCTCGTGGGTATGTCCCTAATATCAATATATCCCATGACCTTGAAAATTAAGAATGTGAAGGATCAAATACCATAAAATAAATATATTTTTTTAAATTATACAGAACAGGAACCTTCCAATGTGCGGTTTACTACATGTCAATTTATTTCAAACTTACAATTTACTCGTATTGTACTATCTTATACAGATTGTAAATCAATTTGGATATTAAAAAAAAAATAATGCCTTCAAATAATTTGAAAACGTTTGAAACTAGTGACATAAATAGGTAGTTTTTTTTCTAATGAACAATTTGATATATTGCGTTAACTAAAACAACGCGTTTTTTAATTAAAATTTTGATATATAATATTCGACTTTAGCAGCGCTAACTGGCGATAGGGACAAAGAATTACTTGCTAATGCTTAATTCATTATTCAAATCATATACCGACTCAAATATTGTAAATTTATATAACGTTATATCTTTCGTTATAGATGTAAAATACCTACTAAAATCTGGAGCAAATTTATGTTCGTTAAAATACATGTTACGATTGGAGATTTTTATATAACCACTAACAAAATGACAGTAGCAAGCTTCTGCTGTTAAATAACTGTCATGTTTGAATTTATACTTACCAATTTTTGTTCAAATGAAAACTTCTGCTTTTTTACAGAGCTTTATTTAACCAAAAAGCAGTGAAACCCATCTATGTTTTAATCGAAGCGTGATAAAATTTATGACGGAAGTAGGGAATAGATCTAAGCTATTTCGATGGGGTTGGGTATCAGTCTAAGACGACCCAAGATGAAAGAGAGTGTCATCAATTTTTGCTGTTGAACTAGAGATATCAGAAGCCACAGTATTACAAATTTTAAAAATTACGAAAGTGTTAGCACGATGGATTCCCAGAGTGCCTACTCCCGAATAAAAATTGTGTTTGGCACCAATTTTTGAGGAAAACTTGTGGGTTTTAGCTAGCGATAAAAACTTTATTTCGAAAATTCTATGAAGTGATGTGAAATGGATGTATCACTGGGACCACCCGACAAAACAAAAATCCATGCAGAGGTTCCACAAGGGATCTCCACCACAAAAGAGGAGAGGACACAAAATTTATCTCGAAAGCTGATGCGATGGTGATTTTGAAGACAGGAGAGATGTTGTTAATTGAATACATGAAGAAAGGCTGTACAACTGCAGGAGAAGTATATAAGGAAACAATCCGAAATTTGAAAACTTTTTTCATCAGATGATTGAAGCGGTGGCGACTTAACAAAAGAATTTTTTTGAAAGGTGTAGCCCTATTAAAAAAACGCTGGAATAAGTGTGTAGCCGTTAGCGAATTATATGATGAAAAATAAAATATAGCTTTCCCTATAACACCTTTCATTCATAGCTAGTTAGATAATGTAAAAAATCTCCCTTCGCATCTTGTTGATGTTAATGTTTTTCAATGTTTTATTATTAGGGACCCGACATGAGAGCCGATGACTCATCAGCCACGGGCATACTATTGAAAAAGTTTTTAATTTTATTTATATAATTGTAAAACAAACGGATGGCGATCTATAAAATACGAAGTACATTTTTATTTGTTCATTTTGTAGTTCAAGTTGAATAAAAGAGTGTTAATATTTACTAGCAATACTTTCCCAAGGTTCTCTTCTGTAAAATTTGTTCTCTTTGAATGAAATATATCCTTGTAGATAGAAAACGGGCTTTCTACATCGCAACCGGTTATAGGTGCATACTGGTAAAAACTAGGTAAACTGGTAAACTAGGCTTTCTCATGTGTAGGCTTGACCTACATCAATATATATATATATATATATATATATATATATATATATATATATATATATATATATATATATATATATAGATAAACATATAAAAAATGATCTAGCCTAATTGAAGAAGAAAAATCTTCAAAATATTTGTTAGCAGTAGTGCTGATAATGTAGACAGTGGAACGCTGCTACACATTGGTCCTCGCCGTAGGCACATAAGCGATGGAGTTAAAACGTAAATGAAGCCTTGGCACGTGTAGAGAAATTCGTGACAGAAGGAACGGGCAATCGATTATTATTTATTATTTAAAAATTTCAACATGAAGGTAGCACATTGGCGATCCCTCCTGTCCAAGAGCGAAGGCATATTGTGTCGCTGCAGCAACTCTTCCTCACTTATTCCAGCAGGAGGATATACTCCATCAATTTTAAAGGAGAGAAATGTTAAAAATCACCGGTGCATTCGTTTATTTCAGCATATTTAGCAGTAAGATTTTGAGGTATTGTCCCTATCCACAATTGCCGCAATGTTATTAAGTCTGGATTTCTATTAAAAACTCAGTGTAACTCTTGCCGAAGGCCACATCGGAAGTCACGGAATATTTTTCAAATTATTAAAAGCCACATCTAATGTGGTTAATCCATCATTTAGTGTTCCTGAAGAAAATACAACTGATTTTTTTAAATTTCGAATTTGTATTAGTTCCTTGCACTCAATAATACTTCGAGTCATTTAAACATGTAAGGAAATTTTGTATACTATCGAAATTCTCTGCATAAGAACTAGTACTACATAAGTGCTACACAAGTAATATGCAGCATATTAGGATATGTTTCCATTAATAGTCTGTCTGTTTTTAACATATATGCAGCACTGTCACTGACAAATAAAATTAATTTTCCCTTGTGCCTATCGTTCGATTGAAGGATTTGGTGCATATTCTTGTAAACGGTTTTTGCTACTGTTCCAAATCAACTGTATTTATACCTTTTGTTGCTATTACATATGCGTTATATGGAACAGTTGGATGTAATACATCAACTACAACATTTACCACACAGCCTCCTAATAGTATATCGACATCTTCACCGGCACTTATCCATAGGTACTTATTTCAAAGATGGCTTCTAATGGGTTCTACTGCTTTCGCATAGCACCTAGAGACATAATATTTGCGTAAGGTGGATTCATCAGGAACATTTCGACCAGTATATTTTTGAAGAAGTGTTTTGAAGGTGAAGATTAAGTTTATTTAATAGCATATTTGCCGCCATTAAAGTTTAACTGAGTTCTTCCTTAAAATTGTTAGATTCCAACGGGTCTATTCCTGTGTATGTGTTTGCGATGCTAAGTGCGATTTCTTGGAATTTTTTAACGATATTTTACAGACTGCAATAAATTTCGGCTTCACTGGCCATGGAATTGTTTCACGATGCCATTATCGATGGTGCTCCATATCATCTGAAAAAGTAACTTAAACGATGTTCTAGATCTAACTAAATGAAAACTAAAAATGTGTGCGTAAGTTATTGAAACTTAACGAAATTCACTGGACACGTCAAAATAATTTGGGGAAGTAGATTCGATGAATCTATATTAAACAGTATCTATTACAAAAATTATATAGTATGTAATTAAGTAATTAACAGTAAAAACAATGAAATAAGGAACACTCCGTACTTTATTTATCTTACCAAATATAAACTAATAAATAAAATAAATTATAAAAACTCCTCCCGCTTCTATCTACGCCCATGAAGAAAGGAATTTAAGTGCAATATTAAAATAATGCCGTTACAATTCAACGACAAAAACAGATATGCGGTTAACTTGAATTTATAGTCCTATTCAATAACTGCGTGTTGTACTTAGCGATGTTACAGGCTATTTATATGGTCCATCATAGTTTCGGCCTCTCGTCTCCGGTCCCTAGATATTATATCTTAATTAGTCATTAACAATATGTCACATCCACTTGGTTTTAGTAGGAGCTTGAGCTAACTTTTTATTTATATTTCAGCTTTTTCAAGTTATTCAAAGTTAAATTGTACCATGAGTTGACCTTAGTAATAGTATGCATTCTTAATGTATGCAACAATACGCGAATGTATATAAATATAAATTTCAACTCAATAGCACTCCTTAAATTTTCATTAAAAAAAAACACATATTTAATTATATTACTCTACTTTACATATTCGTGATTATTTAATAGTACATATTATAATAATTTCTCACAAGTTGTTTTTATATTGTTACAAATTATATTAATGAAATTGATTACTTACATTTCCCACTGCTTAGTGGTTGCCCTTCGAAACTAATAGACTACTGGTTTTATTTCCTACTAGCCTGAATCCAAATAATTGGCCTAATTTTTTTTTCTTTAATTGTCTGGGTCTAATGATGGAAAGTCGTTAATGAAAGGTAGAGATGTCGAGTAATTCATTTCCAATCGATAGCAAGTAAATTAAAAGGGGTTGCATAATATATGCCGCTGTCGTAGTAAATCTAAAATTTTACCTCTGAAATGTTACTCCACTTCGGTTCCACAAAATTAAGTACAGTTCTTATAAATTTTTTCAATAGTATTTTAATTGTGAAATCATAATTTAATTTATTGTCCAACAGATTAGATATCCATAGAAAGCACAATCAATAAACAAAAATAGCAGACATTAATTACACAGGTCTTCAGTGATTTTGATGTTTGAAAGCTGTTCGCTAATTTGTATATGTTTGGGGGCCCTTATTACAAAAAACGCCATATTTTTGCTCTATCACGTAAATTGTTTTTATAGCGCTCTATATCTTAAAAATGTTAATTTATTAATATACATACCTATGACAAGAATATGTTTGTGCCATGTTAGGCATGATTTTTAAATGAATTGATTTTTATGAAATTAAATGTGATTTGGCAACACTGGTTAATATTAGATTTCTCAGCAAAGCAACAGAGTCGGCGCAGAAGCGTCAATACAACGTTGAAACCTGCTTATGTGCAGTTTGGCTGTGTTAGTCGTCGTGCTACTATGTCCGCGCGCTTGTTGTCTTCGTTGTAGCGTATTTTAAGTGTTCTAGAACGTATAAATATGGAAAGAAGACATTGTGTGAACAATCCGAATAACTTTTGTTATATCTGTGGTAGTTATGTCGTAGTAAAGCAGAGGCAAACTATAACTTCGTTTGTGAAAAATGTATACCACGCTTATTTTGGTGTAAAAATTGGCGACCAAGACAAGTCCTGGGCTCCTCATACTGTTTGTTCCGTTTGCGTTGAAGCATTAAGAAACTGGCAAAAAGGTAGGAAGAAATGTTTAAGCTTTGGTGTTTCTATGGTATGGCGAGAGCCTAGAAATCACAGTGATGATTGTTATTTTTGTTCGTGTAATGTTCAAGGATTCAACAGAAAAAATTAGAAACAAATTGTGTATCCCAATCTTGACTCTGCTACTCGACCAGTTCCTCATGGACCAGATGTACCGATACCTACCGCCCCAAAAGCACTAGAAAACATCATATCGTCAGAATCAGAGGAATCTAATTGCGACCCAGATGACTCAGATTTCACACCAGATTTCAGAGAGCCCGAAGTGTTTAACCAGAGCGAACTAAATGATTTAATTAGAGATTTGCGCCTTCCAAAGGATGCATCCGAATTGTTAGCCTCCCGACTTCGTGAGAAACATTTACTGGCACCTGGCGTCACATCAAGCTTTTACCGAGATCGCGAAAAAGAGTTATGTCAATATTTTACTCAAGACGGACCGCTAGTGTATTGCAACAATATTCCTGACTTAATTTCAAAATTAGGAAATGTGCCGTATGTAAAAGAAGAATGGAGCCTGTTTATTGACTCAAGTAAGCGTAGTTTAAAAGGCGTTTTATTGCACAATGGTAACGAGCTGGCCTCGTTTCCCGTTGCCCATTCGGTACATTTAGTGGAAACGTATGAAAATTTTAAACTTCTTTTAAAGAAAATAAACTACCAAGAACATCAGTGGATGCTTTGTGGTGACCTTAAAGTGCTGTGCATGCTACTAGGACAACAAGGAGGTTATACAAAATTTCCATGCTTTATTTGTGAGTGGGATAGTCGAGCAAGGGATAGACATTGGACTCAAATAGAATGGCCCTCTAGAACAAGCCTTACACCTGGTAGCAAAAATGTATTAAGAGATAGCTTGGTTGTATCAGAATAATTGAAACATACATGAGTAGGTAAACCCCACCAGTTTTGTATAATACAAGTTGGTAGCTTGGTTGACCCCAAAAAAGTTTTACTGCCTCCTCTCCATATCAAACTTGGCTTGATGAAGCAGTTTGTTAAAGCCGTATACAAAAATGGACAGTGTCTGGCAAAAAGACAAAGATTTCACTTAAAAAAGACTGAGTAAAGTATTTTTTTCCACTTCTTTAACTTGTATTCCACCTTTTTACTCAATAAATAAATAAATTTTCTTAGAAATATCGTTTTTTTTTTCATTTAATGTTTGCAAAAAAGCCTTACGTGATACAAATAAATGCATAGAATTTTTTTAATCAGCCTACCAAAATTATATAAAATCAGTTTTCAAAATAAAAACATCTCTCAAAAAGTTTAATTTTGTAGACCTGTGTTATTTATAGTTGAATTAATTCGGCTATTATTTGATGAAGATCCGTAGTTTAAAATAGAAATAAAACTAATGGTTAAAGTCTTCACTTTATAATAAGTAATCGTAAAACAACAATTGTTTCGCCAGCACAGAGGCTTCACCAGGTACTTACAGCTAAAAAGTACGTTACAAACTAAATTAAAAAAATCAAATGGACAAAGTTAGTAGTATTTTACAACGCTTTTTAAAAAATCTAAGAGTTTACACAAATATTGTAGCTAGTGAGAAAATGTGACTCATCTGTTCGGCCCTAACTGTTATACTATAGGGTACTAGACATGTTTACGCATAAAATTTGTTTTAATAAACTAAATGTACATTTCTATTATCGTATAAAAAGTTTTTAAATGAACAAATGTAACAAAGGTGAGTTATTTAAATCTAATTGATCGTTAAGTAAATATTATGATTTGATTTCTAAACTTTCCAACAAATTTAATTTATTTCCTTTATTTTCTAATTCGGTGAATGCAGTAAGATATATGTTGGTAACATGACCAACATTGTTCTTCGATTAAAAATAAAAAATAAGATTCCACTTTTGCTAATCATCTATTAGAAGAAAACAACACTTTCGATAAGGATTTTCAAATTTTACATTTAGAAAAAAAACGAAAGAAAATACCACCAAAGTAGAACTTTATACATACATAAATGTCTAGTTACATGCATATTCGACGGGTTGTTTCTGTCTTTCTGGACTAAGCGTGAAAATAAGAGATTAAAGGATCAATAAAAATGTGTTTTTCAACAAACTCGTAGTTTCCTTGCTTTGGCATACAGGTATAACACAGTTTCAAGAACGTTCTTAATCCATCGTAAAAATATTATTTTTGTTTCACTGCAAAATGGTTCTCTACAGCTGCTGTAAATTCGCTATTATCAGTAAATTTTCTCCCCCTATGTGTCTTTTTACGATTGAGAAACTAAAAGTAGTCACCGATTGCTAAATTTGGACTATAAAGTGAGTATTCGATTTCTTCAAAACCACCATCAGCAAAAACTGCTTTTGAAAGTTTTATGTACTGGTGCATTGTCGTAGAGCAACGAGACACCTCTTTAATAGAATCTCTAAGGTCATGAACCAAGCTTGCATAATACTCTACATTTACCGTACTATTCTTATTCAGAAAGTCAATCAGCAAAATTTCTTGACAATCTCAAAATATCGTTGACATTATTTTTATGCGGAAGTTATAACTTTAAACTGCTTGGGGTACCTCGAACCCTTAACGTACCACTAGATCTCCTCTTGTTTCGATTTTAGATCATAACGATGGACCAAAGTTTTATCTTCAATGATAAGTCGGTCGATAATTAAATCTGGTTCGTTCCCACAAAGCGCTAAGTATTATTAACATGTCTCTACCCGGGCACGCATTTTCAATGCAATGCAATGGTGAAAGTACCGCCAACTTTCGTCACTCTAAGGTACTCTTGTAGAATTCCAAAAGCTGTAGTTTCTGAAACACCTTGTATGCTTACTAATTGCCGCTTCTTGTTTTGCGCCCTGCCAGTACTAAACACTTGTTTCTTCAAAAACATCTGAAATGATCACATTATTAGGGTGACCTATACAGGGATCAACATTCAGTGATTCTCGACCATGAAGGAATTTTGACCACTCGCAAATAGTTGACTTGGAAGTACAATCATTCGCGTATACAGCCAGTGCTGTTTCAAAAATATTTTTTGTATCTTTGCCTTCTTTTGTATGGAACTTTATAGTGGCTACATATTGGATGTGGTTGGATATTAACGTTCCTTCAAAAACTTTCCTCATTAGAGACGGGTATTATTTTTAATAATTGTTGGTGACACTGCACGTAATCTATCACAAACGTATAATTTTTAATGAGCATGGTCATCTCTAATGGAGAAAATCTTTTGAAGACACGTTATTTTGATATATAATCGATGCACAGATAATAAAATTAATACTTTTGCAAATGTTTTGTAAATTAACACCCAAGTTACGAAGACATATGTGGTTTTAAGAAAGCATAATTGGAAATTGCTTTCAAATTTTAAGCTGCCTAAAAATACACTTGTCATATCCAATCAAAGCCAACAAATGTTATGTAGCAAGTGTAGTTTCCATATAATTTGTTAGATATAATTAGAATGAAAATAATTTTGCTGCCCAAATACAAACAGATTCGACAGATACTTTACCCATTATCACTTGTACATTTTCATATCATTATTTTTCCTAATAAATAAAAATAACGCCAAAATTGAAATAAAATAAGCAACGTTCATGTAGATCTCGAAATAATTATATTATTTAACATTACAACGTTGGAAGTGCTGCATCAGGCTAGGGGCGATACATTGTGATAGCTTATGATTTTATTTTCATTATACGGTTCCTACAGATTACGCTGCATCCACATTTCGACCACCATGCTTCTCTTTTTTCCAAACGTCCCCCTTCATGGCTTTATCTCTGCTGATTTGATCTATCCCTTCATTCCATATTATTTCAGATCTTCCACTTTTTCTTTTGTTTTGGGACGCCGTCTTTGGTCATCGATTCTCCTCAATTCTCGTTACATGTCCGTACCAGAGTAATTGTTTAGTTTATATTTCGTCAGTGCTTAAATATACTCTTCTTGTTCGTCTTCTTATTTCTATTTCTATTCAACATGCCGTCCTTAAAACGTCCATCTCCACAGTTTCTATCGCCTTTCTATCCTTTTTTTTTTGACAGTTGCCAACATTCTGAGACATAAGTTAAAATTATCTCAAAAATAACTCTGCATATCATTATTTTAATTCTTAACTTAATATTATTTGACCATAATATGGAGTTCAGCAGGCGAATACACTTCTTGGCTTGCTGTATTCGGTCTTGTATGGCCCTTTTTGACGTTTCGTCCGACAAAACACCTCCCAAATACTTATATTCCGTATATTTACCTATTTCTCTGATTTGCAGTTCTCGATCTTTTTCTTGCCTTTCTTCTACTTTCAAATATTTAGTTTTTCATATTCATATATAATCCCCACTTCTTTCTGGAGTTTGCCGAACATGTAGTCAGTATCTTCTTCGTTACAAGCTATAATTACTTGATCATCAGTAAATAAAAGGTCTGCTAAGCATTGGTCTTCTATCTGAATCTTCATTCCTGCAGTTTTTTACTTCTCCAATTATCTAGCGCTTGTTGAATATATATATTTTAAACAAGGTAGCCGCCTACCTAAATCCTTTTGTCGCAGGGAAAGGATGCGAGGATACTGTTCCCCAATTTAACTGCGCTCTTTGCATTTGCATATATATTCCGGATGGCCTGTATCTTATTGAGGATAATCTTTGTCGATGTTTCAAAATGCCTTTTCAAGGTTACCGTGTCATAAGCTTTCTCCAAATCAATAAATAATAGAGTGAGTAATAATTGAGTAGACTGATTAATATACTTTATAAATGAAAAAGTCTTGTTATTTATTTCCTGTGCTGCAAACTATTCTTATACGTCTAACATCTATCATCAATCAAAATCAATAAAATTGATATGTCAGCAGCTCTTGCTGTTTCAAATTGGTTTTGGCATTTCTACTTAAAATTTTATGAAAATGCTCATTATTAAAAGCTCGAGGGCAATAAAACGATGTTCTTGTAATATCCAATCATTCTTATTGCACAAATAATTCCCTATGCGCTTATGCACTTATTCGATAATGAAACAGGCAAAATACAATAACCTGTATTTATACAATGAAACTTCGATTAGTTGTCGAAGTAGTTGTCGGGACTTAAATTGGAAATAAAACGATTCCTTTATTGATTTTACGGTTTTACTTTTACTGAATATTAAATATATACAGAGTCTCCTTGAAAGAAATAAATAGGTATACTCTGTGAGATTAAGCAATCGATGCTCGTAATTAATGATGATGATGTGACGTGTCATAGTCAATATACCAACGCGAATTTGATGCAACATGGAGATATTGATATACACAACTTTTAATATAAATTTAACAGAAATAGTATGCGTCCTTTCATATTTAGATAAATTTAAGTATTTGACATTAGAGTTAATTAAAAAGGAATAATGAATAACATACAACGAGACTATAAATGATTGTAAATTTTCGACTTAAGTTGGAAACACTTCTGTAATTTTATGTTAGCACACCTGATTTTTAACGCATCCATATGATACAAATGACATAACTTACAAAGTTGTACCTATATACGAATATCCAGGCAAGCCAATTTTTCAGTGTTGCTAAAGTAAATATTTGTTACAAACATTTATAGTCACGTAGTACTTTGGAAAAACAAAAAAGTAAATTTAGTTTTCTTACGGTTACCAAAGTGCGATGTTGTCCTATCGTTCCTGTCAATTAGTTAGTTTATTTTTGATACCTGTTAAATTTTCCCTCCTACTTCTTATTAATTTATTTGATACTTTTACAGTTTGAGCTACATTTTCTAATTATTTATTTTGAGAACTTTTGTTACTGTTTTTAAATTGGTGATATTTATATAATATACTAAAAGCATTTTGCTAACAAAGCAAGATGCTAATTATATCTCTAATTATTATTTTACACAAGAACGAGATAATAAAGGTCCATCGTTATCCATATATGCTATAAATGAGACAATTAAATCTATTTTGTTCTTTGCAAATTACTAATTTCATTCTAAATATTCTAGGGTGTTGCTCTTTCTGTTAGTGTTGCAACTGTAAGTAAAATCAATATAGCTGTTAAATCTGAGGAACAGGTTTCTAGTCCAAAGAAAGTTAAATCAAGAAAGTAATCTGTAAATGAAATCTTGAGAATATCAGAATTTGACATTTGGGGCGGGCATGGATTGGGCACCAACCACCTGCTGTATAATTTCTACACATGAATTGGGCACCGAGCTCCGAAAAGGTAATTTTAAAATACATGAATTGGGCACCGGACTTCTAATTACTATTTATTTTGCTTATTAATTAATCTGTAATATTTTTTTAGTACATTTTCAGGGATAAATAAATATGTACCCGATTACACATAAAACAAATTTTATTTAGTCAACTAGGTACACATTTTAAAAAAATAAGTCAAATATAAAAATATATGGAAAAAGTTTATACATTTGTAATACGGTTTATACAATAAAGAGCAAGTTACTTTAAGTTCCATTCTCTAAGTATTAAAACGTAAGAATATCTATACTGGTAGCTCATTTTCTCTTCGCATAATTTTAAAAAAATTGATTTTCCCTGAGGGGAAAGACAATCCAAAAATAGGACTTTAGGGAATTTTCTAATATTGTTTTAAGGAGATTAACTTCTTGGAATCCTATGTAAAATATATGAGATCAGATACTTGACAGTTTGTATATTTAGATGAAACATGGATACTCCAAAATGGAACAGTATCTAGATCATGGCAAGATGGTACGAAACATGGTGTTCGTAATATAAAATCAGAGGGCTCACTTTATATTATACAACATGCAGGCTGCAGAAGTAGCTTCATTTCAGAAGCTTCGAAAATAAGAATGGCAACGTTGTCTAATGTGAGATCATATTAAAATGATGACGTGCATCAACTCCTTAATCTTAAGCTCGATATATGATATGATTAAGTAAAGATGAAGTACTTTACTTTAGGAGTAAAATAAAGTAAATAAGCATTATGCATTCCATTTAAAAATAATGGAGATTTTTCCATCTGAAATTTATAATGTTGCTTTCCCTTTCCTGAACACCCTGTATCAAAAAATAATTTTAGCAATTCATAAAAGTTATCGTAAGAATATTCTACTCACATACTAAACACGTTGTTTCTGGGATCAAACATTAGTAAGACATCACTTAGCAAAATAGTACCTGCACGTAACATTCATTAGAAAAATGTTAAGTATTTCAAAAACTCTTACGGTTTAGTATAGACAATTTTATTGTTCGTGTACGTCACTTTTATAATTTTTTTGAACTCTGCATTTTTATCTCCGAAAGAAGCAACAAACTTGTTGCGAAATATAGAGATAATAAATGAGTTTTTAATTGCTTGCCCGCTTTTAATTTATTTTATCCTATATATATATATATATATATATATATATATATATACATATATATATATATATATATATATATATATATATATATATATATATGTATATATATAAATTTTTTCTTTAAACTAAATTGCATCTATCTCTATTAACAGATATCGAAGAGCAAAGGTTAGTTACGCACTAAAAGTCTGAACTTCAAGAACCCCGTGAAAACAAACGAATCATGATACGACATTTTAACATTAAGATTTTTTATTCAGAACCAAACGAAGAACGTCGCTGCGTGTAGCCTTTGCGACAATTTATACACACGTTATATACAAGGTGTGTATAAATTGGCGGACCCACTACACGTAGCGACATTCTTGGTCAAATTTTGAGTTAAAAGTCCTAATCCTAAAACGATGTATCCGGCTTCCTTTGTCTTCAGAATGAATTTGACAGTAGTAATGTATTTGACCAGAACAACATTAGGCTGCCTACTTATTGTTTTACAACGTTGTCAGATGTGTTTTTCGTCAAAATAAGTTAATAAACAAATATTAAAAACAAACTTTAAAATCAAAAAGAAAACTTTAACGAAAGGATAATAACAACAATTCTTCTTTTTTCTAAATTGTAGCTCTTTCTGTCAACAAATATCGAGTAATAATGCATATTTCAAGACTGAAAGTCCGAAATTTAGGAACCTCGTGCAAAGATATGGAGCATGGTACAACATTTTCGTATTAAGATTTTGGACTACGAATTTAACGAAGAACATCGCCGCGTGTAGTGGGTCCGCCAATTTATACACACCTTGTATATATATATATATATATATATATACCGGGTGTATTATGAAAATCCTTTCGTGCCGTAACTTTTTATTTTTTATTCGAATATAATAAATTATACGTCGAACTAAATCGTTTTAAAAACACTGTAACGTGATCCGCTTTGAATTTTTTTTTTCACTTTGTTTTTGACAGACAGCTGCAAACTGTGTTTTTTTAAATTGCACTATATTTTTTTTTCCATATTCAAATATATTACTTTTTCGGAATATGAAACTGTAAACAACGATATCCTTGTATGAAAAAAAAACGAGAAATTGTAGGTTTTTTTTAGTTCGATTTATTCTGGTTTTTCCGAACACAGAGATTTCTTAAATGCATTTTAAATACTCTATTTCATTTTATTACCAGCAAATGTGTGTACCTTTTAAAATCACTTACATTCAATACTATATAGCCCATAAAGAATTACAAACCAATGTTATCAGTGAGCGGTGGGTCAACAACAACATTTACAGTGTTTATTTTAAAAATTTAAAAATCAAGCAGTCATATTGAACTATAAAAGTGCATTCCAAATTTTCGAAGAGAGCTGTGACGTCTTTCAGTCACACATTCATTCAGTCAACATTTTCAACGATTTATTTTTAAATTTTGTTTATTGAAATAGATAATGGCGAATGTGTGGATGCGATTCAAGCATATTTTGAATGCGGAACAAATTCTGCAGCTGCTTTGCGACTTTATGGAAATCGTTTTCCTGACAGACTGCGTCCAAGTGCCGATAAGTTTGGAAGGCTCGTGCGAAATTTACGAAATTTTGGATCATTCAAAAAATCGAAAATAAACGCACGTGTAATTCAAGATCAAAATTTAGAATTAAGTGTCTTGCTCTATGTGGAAGAAAACCCTAATACGTCTACGCGAGAAATTGCTCACTACATGCAGGTATCACATTCTACAGTTCAGTACATTCTGAAGAAGCACAAGTTCTTTCCTTATAAACTACGGAAGGTGCATGCTCTCGGTGAAAACAAACCTCAACGAAGGGTTCAATTCTGCACGGTTTTCATGAATAAACTAAGGGAAGATCCAATTTGTTATCGTCGTGTGTTGTGGTCAGATGAATGCACTTTTGGGAAAAATGGTGTATTCAACAGAAATAATCAGCGCCATTGGAGCACTGAATATAACCATGTTGTGATGCAACACAATTTTCAAAATCGGTTCTGTGTAAATGTATGGTGTGACATTTTAGGCGATAGAGTAGTAGGGCCTTTTTTTTGTGGAGGGTAATCTAAATCAAGAAAAGTATAATAATTTGTTACGCAATGAATTAGGCGATTATTTAGATGAGTTACCACTTGCTGAGTTAAACAGGGTGGTGTTCCAACAGGACGGTGCCACACCCCATAATGCACGAATGAATACTGATTTTCTAAATAATTATTTTGGCGTCAGATGGATGGGCACTTACGGACCTATTCGATGGCCTGCTAGATCGCCAGATCTGAATCCACTGGATTTCTTTCTGTTGTCTTACATTCAAGATCATGTCAATTTGACTCCACCTGATACCAGAGATGATTTAGTAAGAAGGATAGTACAAGTATGTCTTGAAATACCACCAAATCTTATATTAAACGCAGCAGTTGGAGTTAATAGAAGATGTCAGATGTGTCTGGAACAAAATGGGGCTAATTTCGAACATTTGATTCATTAAAATATGTGATAGCTTGATTTCTGTAAATTTCGTAGTTTTTTTTTAATAATAATAAATTTGTCACTCAATTTAATGGAGGTGTCTTCAGGAAATAAATGTTTATTAGAATAAGTAAAAAAAAATATGTAGTACAATTTTAAAAAAAAATTACTACTGTCTGTCAAAAATGAAATGTAAAAAAAATTTTATTTAAAAAAAAAGGATACAGTGCTTTAAAAACGATTTAGTTTGACATATCATTCATTAAAATCAGATAAAATATAAGGAAGCTACAGCCCCAAAGGTTTTTCATAATACACCCGGTATATATATATATATATATATATATATATATATATATATATATATATATATTGTGATAAACCCCTCACGTACAATTAAATAATAATTATTAAAAAAATAATTTTAATATTGAATAAAATTTAACAAAATTCAAATCTCGCGCTTAGTAAGTAAAAAACAAATCCTTTGTATTATAACCTCTATACAATAACATTTAGATTTTGATTGCCATCGGTTAACTCAGTGGTATTTGCAAGAATCTAATCTTCACTCTAAAAGCAGGTTCATAAGATAACCTTTCTAAACACCCAATTAACATGTAAGATATCGTTCTTTTTAATAACTATAATTTATGTAAGGTAAGCTAATAAAAACTAAGGTTATGTATATGATTTTATATATTTCAAAAACAACTTATTTCCTCACAGTTTAAAAGAAAATGTTTTTAATTTTATTTTAGATACAAAGAGCCAATTAAGAAATTATGCCAAGCTATTAATATGTTGAGTTTTGGATCAAATTTCCCATAAACGGATAGATGTCAAATAATTTTATAAGTATGAAAAGTAATAAAAATATGAGTTTAAATTGACTGAGTATTCAGATTTTTAGTAAATTACAAAGAAAGATCAATCTAAAATTTTGACAACTCACGAAAAACTATTTAAACAAATTGGTTATTATAACAGAGTAATTACTAATATAAATAAATGGGTAAGCCAATAAATGAAATACCAAGATTAAGTCCACTATGTGTCTCCTTATATATATTCTAAGTTCTTGCCAGATGTATTCAGTTGACTGCTTGAAGAATAGACAGGAAAATCTTTCCGTAGATGAACGAAATGACTATCAATGGTCTCGAACTTCCCTTATACAAGGTCCTTCTGGATATTCTGGGTAAAAAATCTCCTTTAATATTTATTGTTCTTGATTATGCCTAATATTCATTTCACAAATTAGGGACGGCTTTTAGTAGATGTTCATTATGGGTCCTTCCATGTAATATCAGCTATAAGCTTCAACATCAATATTATTACTAGATTATAATTTTGACATGGTTTTATTTGCACAAGTTTCTGAGCACAAGTACGTGGATTTTTAATTAATTATTCTGTAAATCTTTTAATTTGTTGGCTTTTCAAAACACAATTACCAATTTTTAATCTGTTTTCTTCGAAAACTCAAAACCAATCTCACTTTTTCAAAAATCAACAACCAAAAATATAGCGATGCTAGTATAAATTTCTAAATTAAAAAATATCAGTATGCCTTTCAATATACAGAATTTTCATAGATAATTTAACTTTTTAGTTTAATCCTAACGTAATATATATAATTTAAAAATAAATGTCTAATGTCTTAATTGTTACTGGGCATAATTTCATTTACAGAGATAACGTAAGATATTTTATAATTAATGTATAAAACAATTCTGTGTGTCTGTCCAGTTTTGACTGACATATACAAAAAATATGAATACTCTCCAATAAATATGTCATATCTATCTATGAACATACTTGACAATAACAAATAAAATAACTTTTTAAAATTTCAAAATAAATAATATATTTAAATTCAAGTAATGGTAATAATACCATTATAATATACAGTGTAAACTCCATGTAACGTTACTCGATTTAACGACAAACTCCCTAAAGCGTCGAAATCACTTGGTTTTGATTGGTTTAGCTTGCCTTCCATACAATGATACACTCTATATAGCATTACACCCACTCTCAATAACGACAACAATTAATAATAAAAAGTACCTTTTAAGTTGCGATAACCACTAAATAAACACGTTACTAATATAAACTCGTAATTCTCGGGCAAGTGGTTTTTTCATTGATCGAACAAAGAACTTCAGTTCAAGCAAATTTTATCAAATGTTTACATTTCAATTCGGATTCAACCGTCGGAAATGCGACAGTACTTGAGGCCAATTATAATAGTCGCATTGATACACATTCATATATAAAAAAGTACACTAAATTATATTCTTAGTTGCCCACAAACTTTCAAACTGTAAACATGGCTAGTAAAAGAAAATCACTGTATATTGACGAAAAAGTTTTACTGATACGCGCAATAGAAACGGGAGAGAAGATAAGTGATGTTGGCAGACGCTTTGGATATAGTCGCTCTACCGTGTCCACAATATGGAAAAATAAAGAAAAAATTCTCCAAGCAAAAAACGTGGGGAAATCTTCCAAAAAATTAAAGAAACCTAAATACGAAGATTTGGATCAAGCTATACTATCATGGTTTCACCGACAGCGCCTGAATAGTATGCCTATCTCGGGGCCGATCGTGAAAGCTAAGGCGGAGAATTTTGCTGAAGAACTTGGTTTAACTTCTTTCAAAGCATCAGAAGGATGGCTCGGAAAATTCAAGCAACGTCATAATATCAACTATGGTAAAATAAGTGGAGAAGCACGAAGTGTTGATACAAATGTTACTCATGGTTGGATTAATACAGTGTGGTCAAAATTGACAGAAAAATACGCCCCAAGTGACATTTTCAATGCTGATGAAGCAGGAATTTTCTATAAGTTGCCTCCAGATAAAACTCTGAAATTTAAAGGGGAAAAGTGTGTGGGAGGAAAGTTCTCCAAGGAACGTATTACGGTGCTTGTGGTGCTTATCGATGGTACAGAAAAAAAAAGCTTATGGTAATAGGCAAATCGAAAAATCCGCGCAGTTTTAAGAACATTAAAAAATTGCTAGTGACGTATAAAGCTAATAAATCAGCTTGGATGACCAGTCAACTTTTTGAGGAAGAAGTGCGAAAGTGGGATGCAGAATTAAAGGGACGAAAAATTTTACTTTTTGTTGACAACTGCCCTGCCCGCCCGTTTATATCAAACCTTCAAAACATAGACGACTAGTAAATACGACTAAATACGACTAGTGTCTTACAGCCAATGGACCAGAGTGTGATTAAAAGCCTCAAGGGCCACTACAGAAGGAAATTATTGATGGCGCTAGTCGAATCTGAGGGTAAAACTTCTGTTAATATGCTGCTAGCAGTCAATTTTTTATCTAAAACCTGGGAAAATGTGACCTCCACAACTATACAGCACTCTTTCCGACATGCTGGACTTTGTACCAATTCTACGAGTGATGAAGTGGAAACAGAACCTGAGTTTGATAGCGACGATGACCTTCCATTAACTGAGTGGATTCAACAGTTCAACATGGCAGGAAATTTTACGGATAATCTTCAAACCTACATCGAAGTAGACGACTGCCTGCTTACAACGGCTTCACTCACAGACAAAGAAATTTTGGATTCAGTGGGAGAAACTGAGGTTCAAGAACAAGGAGATGAAGAAGATGAGACGCATGAGCCTGAGCCTTCGCCGAGCATTAAGGAAGCTTTGGAAGCAGCTAAATTATTGGAAAAGTACTTCCTTTATCATCAAGATGCCTCAATATCGCAAGATATGAATAAAATAAGTAAAAAAGTACAACAAGATTACTGGTGCAGCAAAAGACGTGAGACAAAAATAACAAACTATACGCAATAGCGTTCAAATAAGATTGTTTTTTATTAGTCTGAAATAAACTTTTTCTTTTTATAATTCTGATTTTTCTTCTCTCATTTTAACGACAACTCTCTATAACGCCATAAATGCATAGTCCTTTCAGTGTCGTTTATAGAGTTTACACTGTGTATATATATATATATATATATATATACAGGGTGTGTATAAATTGGCGGACCCACTACACGTGGCGACATTCTTGGTCAAATTTTGAGTTAAAAGTCCTAATCCTAAAACGATGTATCAGGCTTCCTTTGTCTTCAGAATGAATTTGACAGTAGTAATGTATTTGACTAGAACAACATTACGCTGCCTACTTATTGTTTTACAACGTTGTCAGATGTGTTTTTCGTCAAAATAAGTTAATAAACAAATATTAAAAACAAACTTTAAAATCAAAAAGAAAACTTTAACGAAAAGATAATAACAAGAATCCTTCTTCCTTCTAAATTGTAGCTCTCTCTGTCAACAAATATAGAGTAATAATGCTTATTTCAAGACTGAAAGTCCGAACTTTAGGAACCTCGTGCAAAGATATGGAGCATGGTACAACATTTTCGTATTAGGATTTTGGACTCCGAATTTAACGAAGAACATCGCCACGTCCGCCAATTTATACACACCTTGTATATATTTATATCTATATTTTTAGTGAGAATTTATTATTTTGTTTTTTATTAAATATTTTCTTTAACAATATGTATAATTGATTAATATATTTAATTTAATTGTTTCCGTTTTCGTTATACAAAAATCATTAAAACTTTAAATTTCTGTACTAATTGTCTCTGTGATATTACAAAACGTTTCAACTGATCCTTACAGAAAGCTATTTTTCTAACAACAAATAATATGCTTGATAATTTTGTTCTCCACTTGTAAAAATGTATCATTGTTATATCCGCAAACTACTGGTAGGTTAACCTACTGCTGTTAAATAAAGTTTTAAAAATGTAAGTTTAAGGAAACGTTATCGCGTTTTTTCGATTCCCTGGTAAAGTTTGCAAAGTGATCGAGAATGTCTGTCAAGAGCGAGTCCGTCTTGAAAAGTTTTTATTGAGTTTTTATTTGAGCTGCTTTATTATTTTTATTTGATAAATGAAGTTACGTAGTTTATACAAACACGATCACAATTTATTGAACTTTCGCTTCAAAGTTTATTTATTAACTTTCCATCTGATTCTGTTTCGCTAATTGTAGAACTATTGTATTTATATGGCCACGGTATAAAAACTTATTAATGCATTTTACATATTTTTTTGAAACTACTAAAGTCTAGTAGTGAATTTTTAAGTAGCATGGCGCACGTATTAAAAAATTAAGTTCAAGATAAATAATTAATATTTGAAGATGACACATAAATAGAGAAGAAACTTTACTTTTATAACCGAACATTTGCTTAATTTAATTTTGTAATTATCGCAGTTTTAATATAAAAATACGGCTTTAAAAGTATTTCCTTTTAGAAAAGAAAGTTCGAAAACAGTAATAAACGGTGCTAGAACATATTCTGACCAAATACAGCTGCAATAGATTTTTTGTTAGAAATGAAATATGAAAACTACGTCTAAAATTTAAACTTTCATATTTTGCCATGTTCATATGTAAAGGTATACTACGAGGCGGTACTAAATGTAACGATAAATGCAATTGCAGGATACCTAAATTTTATGAATCTCCGTTAACTTGAATATAATCCTCTTGAGAGTACAAACACTTTTGCCTTCACTCCGAAAGGTATGCAATCTGGAAGTTATCATTTATTAGCATATACTTACATGGATTGGAAGCTTAAAGTTACGAGGGATGTCCGGTTCTAAGTAAGTTTGAGCGGCAGACCGCTAGATCCTTCTGATCAGGTTGAAACTTGCACGCATTTTATATGCGCATATGTACTGCATAGGTGGTTATTGTCATTACCTTAGGTTCGGTACAATGTTTGCAGTGACAGCCGCACAGTCGTCAGTTCCGATCGAAACATACTTCAAGTTACCGAAATTCATAAAAAAATACTGAAGACTTACAGACAAGGGCTTATGAGTCGAAAACAAGTTAGTGTTTGGTGTAAACAGTTCAAAAGTGGACGCACAGCTCCGAACGATGATCCCAAAAGTGTGCGAAAAAAACTATCAACAATGAAAACGGATGAGAAACAATTAAAGGTCGATACGCTGATTCGAGAAGATCGTCGGTTGAAAATATGGGAAATTGCTCTACTGGCCGGCATTTCTAAAAGCTTTGTTCATGAAATCGTATCTGAATTATGCTATCGAAAAGTGTCCGGGAGATGGGTACCAAAACTCTTGACCAACAAACACAAAATGCAACGAATGGCAGCGGCAATGGAACTTTTAACGCGTTATCGTCAGGAAAACAGATTTCTAGACTCTATAGTTACAGGAGACGAAATGTGGGTATACCTGGAGGCGGTCCGAAAATACCATCAAAGGCCTCCTAAGTAATAACAAAGATAAAGTTAATTTGAAATAAGGTATATACGAAATTAATTGCGACGATTGTAATTTGAAATATAAACGAAATATAAACGAAACGCTCAATAATAACCCGTTTTAAAGAGCAGATATCACATATTAAATTTAATAGACCAGAACAATCCAGCGTGGAAAACCATGGATCACAGCGCTTCGGTAGAATTTTGCCGAAAACATTCATATCGTTAAAAACAAATTTAATACGTTTAACTCGGACAACGGTCCTATCGCATACAGTTGCCTTTTCCATTTTTAGAATAGAGGTAGAAAAGATTAAGGGCGTCAGAATAAACACATGATGTTGACGTTTTCTTAAGAAGCGTAAGTTGACGTAATTTTACTTTGTGTATTTATTTTAAAATCAGTGTATGCGTGGACGCCGTGTAAAGTTGTGCGTTTCTATGTGTTAAGATTTACTTTGCCCCATGTTTGACATTTGATTAGTGGTTTTACCTACTGGTAATGACAACATAGTTGTCAAAATACGTATTTAGGATACGATTATTAATTGTGGTAAGGGGTTTTATACCATTTTTAATACAATAACTATTTATACAAAATAAATAAAATATGAACACGTTGCATAAACGAGATGAGTTTAATACATGTAAATTAGACAGACTATGGCCCATTCCAAATAAGAAAGGACCAGATGCTACTGCAGTCTGAGTAATTTACACAGGTATTTTAAACAAGTAGCATATGGATGCTGTAATATATTATCTATATAAAAAGTAATTTCTTGACTTTTACGTTTGTTTATTAACATGTTTAGTATTAAGGAAGCTTAGACATTCTTTAATAATTTTATTCAAGAAAGAAACGGCAAATGTATATCAATGCAAGGTATTACACACATAGATTTCTAATAATTGTCAAATAGCGACGTCTCCATAAGATAATATCATCTCGCTCAATTAATATGTTGCTTCGTGTGCGTTTTTTCCCACTAGTTTCTTTAAAATTCTCCAAAGTAATGTTTGTTTTATAAGAGGTACGCTGTCATCTCCTCTAATAGCCTCACATATTTTGCTGCAAGTTGGTAATTCATTTTTTAAGAAAAAGTCTTCTAACTGTACTTTTTAATGTTTCTTCTAATTTATTGTAACCATCTTAGCAACTTCGTTTTCTAAAAGAAAAGTGAGAAACTCCTGACATTTTAATTTCTTTGATAATGTCAAATACAGTATTCCTGCTAATCCCTACTTTCCTGGATATTTGACGAACGGCAGCTATTTTAGACATATTAGCTTTGTTCTTAATATACACATCCCATCTGCCTCTGTCCATTTTTTACATATTTCTATTTAGGAATTTTTGATGGACCTGCTGGTAAAGCTGCTTTTATCTCTATAAAGAACTATTTTTAACGAATATTAATAATATATGAGCACAATAAGCAACTAATAGAACACCCAATTCAATAGTACTGACAGAAGTACTGATCAGTATTGACATTAAAAAAATTTGGCAATTGTACCTGTGTAAATTCGCCCTATCTTTCAGCCAAATCGCAAGCTTTTATTTTAAGCCCTATCTTTCCCAACGGTCAATTCTTATTTGGAATGGCCCATATATTAAATAATATAAACATAAAGTAACATTAATAATGATAAATAGTAGGTAATAATTAGGTTATGGAAAAAATAACGTTTAGTTTGATTTCTGTCTTTAACAAAACCTTTTTTTTTAATATGCAACTAATAAAAGAACCAACACAACTAACGCACGACAACATAACTAATTAGTAATGTATATTTTTTAAACACTAAAATATGGAAATTTTTTCATCAACATAATGCCACCTAGAGGAATGGTAGATTAACTAATAAAAAGAATCAATCCGAGATATGCCTGATTTCTCTCATGAGTACTCCATGTAATAAAACAACAAATTTTGTAAAAAAAACAGGTGTATTTCCTTCTTCCGGCAATGGCTGTCACTACTCCTTGCCCTTGAAACTATCGATGTAATTAGTGTAATTGTGTAATTAATGTGTAATTAGTAATTAGTAATTAGCATTTACGATGGTGATATTTTCCTTGTTATATAGGCTGTTTCCGGTGCCTGTTTGTGCACTTGTCAGTCTCTTCTTTGCTAGTGCTGAGGTGTTCGTTAATTCGACTGGTTGTGTTTTAAGAAAGGAGAGACTAGTGGAATTAAATACGTTGTCGTAAAGATTACGATACATTAGTTTCAACGTTACTATGAATTCTGGCCAAAGAACTCGACAAAAGAACAATTATTAATCAATTATATACTGGAAATCAAATGCTTTGTTGTATATATCAGCGTTCTTGGAAAAAAATCGAAAAAATTTACTTCAAATTAGTAATGCCGCTCAGAAAAAATATATTAGTTTAGTATTCTAGGGTTACAATCATTGGCTATATTTCGAAATGTATGTATATTATATATATATATATATATATATATATATATATATATATATATATATATATATATATATATAGGTTAAAATAAATTAAAAAAGTGGTCTGTCAATTAAAAACTCATTTATTAATTATCTCTATATTTCGCAACAAGTTTGTTGCTTCTTGGAGATAAAAATGTACAGTTCAATAAAAGTTAATTTTTTGGTTTATAATTAAAAAATGTCAGTATAAAGAGGCTATCGCGATGGATTTTCTTGAAAGTAGTTCCCATGTAAATGAATACATCGACTACAACGGTGTTCCTGGAAATATTCTTTCTTAATAGTGCTTAGAACCTCCTCCATATTTGCCTAGATGTCCTCAACGGAGTCAAGTGACTTCCGTTTCACCGTTTTTCACGAAGGTCACGAAGTTTTCTATTTAGAAAATAGATAGACGTCGCCAGGCGCTATATCAGCAGAATAGAAGATTGCGGAACACAGGAATTTTGAATTTTGGCAAAAATTTTTTAATTGAACCCGCACAATTAGCCAGTGCTTTCGTGGTGGAGTATCCGATTCTGATCTCGCCAGAGTGCCGCCCTATTCTTCGGATCTCCTTCAAAACAGGCATAGACTGAGCGTGATGCTTTCGCTCATGCTCGTTTGTGTTTGGAGTTCAAATCGAAGAATAGGCCTCCACTCTGGCGAGACCAGAATTGGATACTCCACCACGAAACCACTGGCTCATTGTGCGGGTTCAATTAAAGAATTTTGGACTAAATTCAAAATTCCTGTGCTTTCCCAATCTTCTATTCTGCTGATCTAGCCCTTGGCGACTTCTATCTATTTCCTAAATAGAAAACTTCGTGACCTTCGTGAAAAACGGTGAAACGGAAGTCACTTGACTCCGTTGAGGACATCCAGGCAAATATGGAGGAGGTTCTAAATACTCTTAAGAAAGAATATTTCCAGTAATGCTCCCGAAAGTTAAAACACTGTTGCAGTCGATGTATTCAGTTACATGGGAACTACTTTGAAGGAAACCCATCGCGATAGCCTGTATATACTGACATTTTTGAATTACAAACCTAGTCTTTCCAAACACAACTAGTGTATAATACGTAGATACATATTTGTAAAATTTAATATGTCAGTTATAATTTTGCTCCAACATAACATTTGAATTTAATTTACTAAATTGTATGCAATTGAAATCGCAAAATACGATCGCGGTGAAATGAATGAGAATGTTAATTAAGCGTATACCCTTTTTGCGTGATGAATACAATATGTTTATTGTTCACATGAAACCAGCTCGTATGCTTTGTCTATTAAAGCCGACTTGTCAGCAATACTATTGGAATGGCGTTAAATATGAAATGGTATGAAGGTAAAGTGAAAACTATGCCAATTTTCACGATAACTTCAAGCTTATACAGGCAACATTACATTACAATTTCTGCAAATTCGTCTGTATATAATTATAATATGCGAGTGTGGGAGCTTTATAATAATAATAAAATAATAAAAATTAATTTTTGTTCGACAGACTAATCCAATTAGGACAACAAAATTTGACTCTATATGACCATACAATAATACAAAAATAAATACATGAATTAGTTCCATAAAAACAAAGGCATCGTTAAATAATTCATTTGTACTTCTTGACTAAGGCACCAATGGAACCGTGCACAATATAATACTTGGTGTTGAAAATACAAAAAATGGGGAGTGTCTAGCAGCAATGCGTGGTCCCAGTAAATATATTCTCGGCTGAGTCAATTTTGTCATTTAGGAGATTCGCCACCAGTAATGCTCTCATCCTTTGCCTACACTGCTAGAATTTCTAATCCATGCCTCACAATTAAATCCTTGTAGTCAATATTTCGTTCTGGATAGACACCGTGCAACCTGTAACTCAAGTACATCAAAAATTTACCCTGTACGCGTTCAATTTGATTCACGTATAGATCATAGATTGGGTACCAAACGGTAGACACATAAGGGAAAAGCTGAAATTATTGAGAATAAAAAACACGTTTAATATTTTCTAGGATTTTATTTTAAATATGCTGAAACTAATTCCCTTCAGCAATGATACACTTGACCAATCTTTCTTTCCACTGTCTAATAGCTTCCCACCAATCCTCTATCGGAATACCTACAAAATAAACGTAAACTTCGGTATCAATCTCTTCTTCAGATGAAAACCCACTACCCTGCAAATTGCGTTTAAGCCGAAAAAATATCCAAAAGTCACATATTGCTAAATTAGGTGAGTACGGCGGATGTTCTATTACTTTTATATTTTTTCCAGACAAAAACTGTAGAGTTCAAACTGCCGCATGGTACGATAGATTGTCACGGTGGAGCATAATTCCCTTGTTTGGAACTCTACTGAACACTTCAGGCATTCATTTTTTCAATGCCTTTCTTTTGGCCATCTAGCTTAATTGCATTTACTAAGCTCGTACTTCTGAAGAATACCGGATACATAACATCTTTCATAGGTCGCTGCTTCTTAGTCATTGTAGGAGCTTCCTCACCTCCGTGAATCCCTACACGACTCTTTTGGCGGGTAGGCAGGTTGAAGAAGGAAATATAAGTTTCATCACCTGTCACTATTTTGGAAAAAATTGGTACCCGCCATTATTTACGAAATTCAAGGTTTCATGTCAAATTCTTACACGCTTCTGCTTTTTGAAAGTCAGAAAGGTGATGCGGCGCAAAACGACTTACCACATTTGTTAAATGCAGGTGATCGTATATGATAATTGTAACAGCTGAGGATTCAATCTTGACTTGCTCTATTACCGCATAAGTAGGTTTATTGTTTTCTTCAATAATTTTTTTAACAGCAGCAATGTTTTTGTCGGTAACAGACGCATGAGGACGACTTCCTCCGTTTTGATGCTGAACAGAATTCCTTTCGTGTTCAAATTCCTTATAGCATCAGTAAACTGTAGACAAGGCAGGTGCTTGTTTACTAAAAACTGAATCTAAGCTCTCTATGCACGCATAAGCGGCCAACCTCTTTTAAAATCATAATAAATTATGATTCGAAAGTGCTCTCTCATTAATTCTATTTTCTCTTACTTTTAAAAAATAAGTAACTGAGTTATAACGAGCACAACTTCAACAATAAAACGTCAAATGACGGATAAAGGGGTAAATAGGAACTCCAGAAGTTAGGTGAAGAACCTAGATTTATACACATTGTAGGTAATATAGTTTATATCAAGTTGATGCATAATCTCGTACTGTTTCCAGTTTCTAGGATGAGAGTACCTTGGAAAAAGAATGTTAAATATATGTCAAAGATATGCCTTAATATTCACCAACAGCTTGGCGCCAATTACAGGGGGCATTGGCGGGCCATGAGTTATTGTCGTATTACCTATTATTTAATTGAATCGTATTTGAATTTGTGAATTTGGTCAAAGATTGTATTCATTATTAACAAAAGAAAATGGACCGTCTAGTAGAAAAAAAACGAGCATCGGATGCCTCTAGTGCACCATTTTGTGTCTTTTACAGAGAAAGCAGTATAACATGGAAATTTTCTAGATGTAAAAAAAGCCGATTCTCAACTTTCGGGAAAATTGGATTTTAATGAAGGTCGTCGAAACGTTTTAGTACATGATGATCCACGCTAACTAACACTTGAATTGTCCGTTATGATATAGATTTCAACTATTAGACCATAATAGGATAATGTGAAATATTGTGAAACAAGTACTTAATGGACTGGCACAAGACAATACTGTGTCGCTGATATGGGTGCCAGGACATGAAGAAATGAAAGGCAATAAGATAAGCCGACGAACTAGCTAAGGAAGTACCTTCCTATTAGTACCTAGTAGGAACTTCATAGGACAACAACCTGTATGTGGAATTGGTAAGGATTCCACTAAAAGGGAGATCTGGTTATTTCTAGAGTGTGAACATAAAAAGAAATGGAGGCTAACAGAAGGTCAACTCCATACTAAAACACTACTAAGGGAGCTCAATGCAAGGTTTTCAGCCAACCTAATTCATAGTAATAATCAGGCATTGTCTTTTAAGGAAGCATCTCTTCAGCATGGGCTTGGTTCGCGAGTCCTGGTATAAGAGATGTCAAAAACAGGAGGAAACTAGCCTTCATGTAATATACACGTGGGAGATACTGAAGGGACTCAGACAGAAATATTCTGGAAGAGATCTCTTGGATCCTACGGGGGTACTTAAACTTCCCATGAGGACTCCCCCGTGGCTTTTATCGAGGACACAAGACCAACAGAGTCGAACCGAGAATCTATTTGGGGTAGTAGAAAGAGCACTGTGCTCAAGTGGCTGGATGTGTTGGCATTCACCCAAAACAGAAGAAAAAGATAATAAAACATTGGGAAAGTTTAAAAGGTTGACGTTTGCCGCATGTTTTGAGCGAAAATGTGTAAAGATTTGTGCCTTTTCACTAGTATAACTCGTCAACAATATCAACCATTTTTATCCAACACTGTTAATGGTGACATTATATTAATATCAAGAACAGGTTAGAATGTCTTAGCTCTAAGAAAAAGGTAACTCTCAAGCCAAAGCGCCAACTGATATGCATTTGGTGCAACAACGACGACATAATCTACAATGAACTTCGTCCGAGGAATGTAACCATCATTAATGTGAATTACTGACAACAAGTCCGTAGTTTTGAGGTCGCAATTTAATAAAAAGTACTGGAAAGACATCATCAATTTCTTTTGCCGTACAAAAACGCTCGTCATCATACCACTAACATTACAAAACCGACTAGCCGAGAATTTGGTTTATGAAGTCATCGCACATTATCTTGTGATCCTCCTGACCAAGTTTCATCAGATTCGCTCTCTTTCAAAAAAATTTCGAAAAAACTCCTTTAATAACGACGTTCCGCTTCAAAATTGACTTGACAACTTCTTCACTTCCAACTTCTTCACTCCAATGCATGCGCGAATACACTTTCCCTTCCCAATAACCTCAAAGTATAAAATTCGGAACCAAATGATTCAGTGATCTTAACCCACATGACTCAGTAGAAATCAAGAAAATGAAATCAGTGAAACTTATATTTAAAGTGTCTATACAAATTTCAAGAATGTATCCACTTGCCTCCATTTATTTCCAGTTTTCTTTTATTCTCCACAGATTTATGGCAAAGTAGTGACTGTAACTGTTTCATTATTTTCTTAAAAAAATATAGTCTAATATGTTTTGACGATAAAGCAACTCACCAAACAGTTATCATAGGGCTATGCAATGACTGTTGTCCTTTAAGAAAATTATTGAGTCCTATAACGCTAATTTTTTTTACATAAATACCAGTTAAGGGTAAAAGTGTGCTTCATTACAAATAAGAAACTAATGTTGAATATTGTTATCATTGCATAGATTTATGAAGTGAAGACAAAATTCAAGTGCCTGTGTTTCATCTACAGAAATTGATTTATTTTCGTGAATACGTTTGTTCCAATTTGATAAATTTAGAATAAAAATACACGTTATCCATTTATGTTACTAATAATTGAATTCCTTCCTATTCCCTCATTAACATTATTACTTATTACAACTACTTTCTGCCGTTTGACATTCAATTTTAAATTCGCCCTCATTCTCTTCATTTACGAACCCAAGACACTATTACCTAACCCTAAGGGTGTTAGCGAACGTTAAATTGCGGTCAAAAACATTTTTGAAGATAAAAACTAAATTTTATTGAATAAACTTTTATTCCATTTTACAGACTCTTATGAAATAATATCTCCAGGACTTGCTACTTAACCTAAAAATATTACTGTAGTAATTAAATAGGTATCTCTTTTGCTATTCAATTTTGCTAAACCATCTTACATATTAATCCACTATTTTATTTGCAATATCAAGTATAAGTCGTTTTGTTTAGTAAATTTTGCTCGGGTATAATTAACTATTACTACTTAACTGTTAGTTTCTTTTTTGATTTCAACTATGATATTATTTAATACTATTATAACAATAATAAATAACTGGAAATGAAGGCTAATATAATATACAGGCTGATTCATTTTCGGCCCTCACCATGGGGATCTTTCTTATTATTGGAGATAGAGTATAGGTTTAAATTTGGCAAAGTTGTTAAATTTTGTGTTTGTTATAAATCCGTAAAGAAAATAGACCTGTGACAAATGACCTTCGTTATTTAAAAAAAAAACGCGAAAACCCCATTTTCTTCTTTTACCTGTAGCACCGACATTTGGCCTTGTAGAAAAAAAATAAAAACACATCCTTGTGGCCATTTCTAAACCTCTATCCAGTGGTGTACTCTAAATTTTTATACGACGTTTCGTTTCTTTCTGGCCATCATCAACTATCTAATTTCTTATAGGCGCCATTTTGGATTTAGACATCTTCAGAAAGAGTTTTTTTTTCTGATTTCAACGATGTACCACATGCTGACTAAACTTTTTGACATTAGGTTTTATTTGAAAGAATAAATTATAAGATTAAATAAGGCAGCCCTTGGAATTTCAATCTGTCAAACATTTCATTTATTGTTCATTAATAATACGAAACTGTCATACACTAACGAAGAAAAACGAGATATGATAAGTATTTTTTTTCTTCGAAACGAAATTCAACAGTAGCGAGTACAAGATAACAAAAACATTAATAAAAATACATAGAAAAGTAAACAATAAACAATTACAGTAAATGTTCAATTATCTGGCCATCTTCGGTAATGCACAATTGGGCACGCCTTCTGGCATTTTGTACTGCCCATTGTATAGTTCTTCCAGGAACTGCATCGAATGCATTCTGAAGTCTGTCTCGTAATTCTTCAATGTTTTGTGGCGCATCTACTTTATAAATATTATTTTTAACATATCCCCATAAAAAAAAATCTAGCGGACTTAAATCAGGTGATCTCGCAGGCCATTCAACAACTCCCCTATTTCCAATCCAACGGTTTGCAAACTCTTGATTTAAGAAATTTCTAACAACAGCTGCATTGTGTGCTGATGCGCCATCTTGTTGCCACCATAAATATTGTAATTGATTTAATGGGATATTGTCGTCAAGATAGTCAGATACGTATGTACGTAAAATGTTTAAATATCTTTCTCCATTTAATGTTCTTCATACATAACTGGTCCTAAGAGACGATTTGCCCATCCAAATACCCATCCAAACGTTTATTCCAAAACGATGTTGTGGTCTTCTAGCTCTGTTTTGTCTGGGATTTTGTTCTGCCCAATAGTGCTCCGTATTTCTGTTGAACATTCCAGAATTCGTAAATTTTGTTTCATCTGACCAGATGATTTTGCTTAAAAAATTTTCGTCATTTTCCATCCTTACCATTAACCAATTATAATATTCTAGACTTCTCAAATTATCTCCAGGCAGTAAAGAGTGACTAACATGGATCCTGTATGGTTTAAACCTACTTTTATGTAAAGTTCTCCAAACTCTGGACTGGCACAAATTTAATTCTGACGCTACTTCGCGTGTAGAAATTGATGGATTATTATTTATCTATAAAAATACAAGATAAACATGAAATTTGAAAACACGCTTTTAATTTACCATTTGTAAAATATCTTGTTGATTTTCATTTAAATTCCTGTTGTCGTGACCATTACGCGGCTTAGTAAACGATCCATTATCGACCAAATTTCTGTCGAGGTCTAGAAAAATGGTACGATGAGGCTGTTGTCGTTCTGGATATAATTGTAGATATCTTGTACTCGCTACTGTTGAATTTCGGTTCGAAGAATAAAAAATACTTATCATATCTCGTTTCTCTTCGTTAGTGTATGAGATTTTTGTATTATTGATGAACAATAAATGAAATGTTTGACAGATTGAAATTCCATGGCTACCTTATTTAGTCTTATAATTTATTCTTTCAAATAAAACCTAATGTCAAAAACTTTAGTCAGCATGTGGTACATGGTTGAAATCAGAAAAAAAAACTCTTTCTGAAGATGTCTAAATCCAATATGGCGCCTATAATAAATTAGATAGTTGATGATGGCCAGAAAGAAACGAAACGTCGAATAAAAATTTAGAGTATACCACTGGATAGAGGTTTAGAAATGGTCACGAGGATGTGTTTTTATATTTTCTCTACAAGGCCAAATGTCGGTGCTACAGGTAAAAGAAGAAAATTCGCGCTTTTTTTTAAATAGCGAAGGTCATTTGTCACAGGTCTATTTTCTTTACGGATTTATAACAAACACAAAATTTAACAACTTTGCCAAATTTAAACCTATACCCTATCTCCAATAATAAGCGAGATCCCCATGGTGAGGGCCGAAAATGAATCAGCCTGTATATACTTATTTACTATAAATTAAAAGCAAAAAGAAAAACTGGAGTCAAGTGCAACTTCAGCGCCAGGTCCCATAAATATGTATAATGCCTCTGCAATCTGCATAATGTGATTTAAAGGGGCCTTTCAAAAATATTAGTGTTTGGAGTGCAAATGTAGAACATTGACAAAAAGTTAACGCCAAAGGGCAACTGCGAACAGTCAATCCAAACAGTGATCAATTTATATAGAAAACTTGCGCTATGTAGCTTTCTTAGAGCAGACTATGAATGAACGTTATGCTGCTCCAGCAAAAAAGAATAGTCAATTCCATGATCTGGATAAATGCCACTTGAAATGCCACTGAAACTTAGAAATTTCAAAAACTGAAGCCGAATTTTCTCTACAGTAACACTCTGAGCAATGTAAAAGGGAGACCAAATAACAGATGCGGATTGCATCTTACTCACAAAAAGCACAAAATCACGTTTTGGGAGATCGACGTTATTGAAAAATTTGATGGATTGTAAGATAGAACCTAATGTTTTAGACGCTGAAATGCTCATGTTTTGTATGTGAAATAGGAAGTTTAAACAGTGATCAAAAGCTAATCCAAGATGCCTCATAGAAGTAACTTTCGAAAGCATATGGCCGTTCCGAGAATAGGAGGAAGAACATGTCAAAGCATTTATTCAAAGACAAATAGTTTTTACCAATTAACTATAAAATCAGTACTTTCTTGCATATGTTTGACATCAGAATCACTTGACACTATATGTCGAATATATCGAATGTTTTAATATCATCAGCATAACTCAAGGCGTTTGAAGGCAAACTTGCAAGTAAATCAGTAATTAGGAATAGTTAAATCCCTAGATTTGAGCATTGGAAACCCCAGAAGTAGATATAAAAACATTAGATATATAACCATTACAAAAAAACATAATTAATCTTATTGTTTAAATAGGACTTCATAAGTATAAGAAGACATTGAGCAGAAACAAAAGAAGAAAGTTGTTTATTTAGAAGTATTACATGATCGATAGTATGAAATGCGCGAGACTAGTCCATCTGACCTTGACAATCAATAGTATCATTAACATATTGTGAGATAGTTGCCTATGTTAATTACAGTATATCGTTCGGAGAGGGAGCCATGTTATCGCGGAGCGGATGTTATGATCTTGTTCGACATTAATAGTAGTATGTAGTAAGTTAATATCCACCGACCGTTCCAAAAGTATAAATTCAAATACTACTCGAAATATATATCACAAGGAGAAATAATCGAAATCGGCGAATTATTCTTGATCATTCAGCATGTCATACCGTTGACCGTTTGGCCAGTAAAAATGTCGAATTAATGATTCGTTGCCAGTTTTCACCTGATTTATCACCTTGTGATTTCTATTTATTCCCAAACATAAAAAATAAAACTCATAGTGAGCGATTTTCTTCAATAAAAGCAGCTATTAAAAGATTCCGAACATTGGTTTCTAAAGTAGCTTAAAAAGGCTTCACAAATTAGTTCAAGCAAGAGTGTATTGATGTTACAAGCGAATGCTTTTAAAACTAATAAAGTATCAGAGTAATTGAAACATATATGAGTAGGTAAACCCCACCAGTTTTGCATAATACAAAGGTATTTTTAATAATATAAAATATTATTAAAAATCTGGTGTGAAGAACACAAATACAGGTTCACTATTAAAATGTTTTGTGAACGTGTCCGAACATATTTCTCCCCAGAGACGTAGATATGTATTTCGCTTTTCTACAGGCTCATCGGTACGCCCCTGCTGGAGAAAGGATATCTTCAGACACATTCATAAAAAAGAACCACATCGCCATATCACAGAAATTATCGAGACCGAGCGCAGAAGTAAATTCAGAGCTGCCTGTTGTCAGACAGCCGAAGTTGGAAGGGCGTCGTTGGTTCGCATTAGTTATGTGGACAGGTACTTCGGCTGTCTGACAACAGGCAGCGCTGATTTTACATCTACGCTCGGTCTGGATAATTTCTGTGATATGGCGATGTGGTTCTTTTTTGTGAATGTGTCTGAAGATATCCTTTCTCCAGCAGGGGCGTACAGATGAGCCTGTAGGAAGGCGAAATACGTATCTACGTTTCTTGGGAGGGACATGTTCGGACACGTTCACAAAAAATATTAATAGTGAACCTGTATTTGTGTTCTTCACACCTGATTTTTAATAATATTTTATATTATTAAAAATAACTAACAAAGTTGTTCAAACTTTTATAAGTTATTTACATCGTTTCCATAAATATATCCAGCTTCCCTCGTGTACAATTTTGATTTATTTACTTCTCTTCTGTCGAAGTGGACTGGTCGAAATGCGCGTAAAAATTTTAGGGTCCTAAAAAAGGTATAATACCCCTTACCACATTAATATTCGTATCCTAAATACGTATTTTGACAACTTATCATCCTTAGTTGGTAAAAAAAAGTCAACAGTGTTGAAAGTGAGGCACAGTAAAGCTAACACAAACACGTATACACTATACCAACGTTAACATGGACGTCTTGTGTTTCGCGATTTTGGTGTTAGCTTTACTATTGTGTCTCATGTGCGAGACTATGATTATTATTTTTATCTACTGAGGATAGCATCTTAGTTGTCAAAATACATATTTAGGATACGAACATAATTTTTTTTTGTTTTCGTTTATTATGCAAACTGTTTTTATAAAAACAATGAGCGTATCTTATTTACGACAAAAATTATTATTTTTATCTACTGAGGATGGCATCTTAGTTGTCAAAACACGTATTTAGGATACGAACATAATTTTTTTTTGTTTTCGTTTATTAAGCAAACTGTTTTTATAAAAAAAATGAACGTATCTTATTTACGACAAAAATGGCCTTATACCACTGAATATAGCTCTATTTGATATAATTTTAGTGTTCATGAGTTTATAGCAAAATATTGTAGGTATCTGTGATTTCACACTTTAATTTAAAAATGGTAAGTCCAATGGCCGTTTGAGTTTCAGCCTACTGATATCTTCGCTGTTATCTAGGAGCTCCAGAGCTAGTGAATTGGGATGTCTATCGAGTCGTTGCAGCAGATAGCGCGTAATGCATTCTCTGATCGTCTCGTCTACTGTATGCACATCCAAATTATGTTTAATATCTTTATTGATCGCAAAGTAGGGAGCATAAATAATTGCAAGCAGTGCTTTTGTTTGGAATCTCTCTATGAACTCACTTAGTTAAATACCATATATCTAGACAGGCTTAAAGGTGCCATATGCCAAAAGTTTGTTTCTAATAGAATGTTGTGATATTCTTCCAAGGAGCCAATAGTATTTCCGAAAATTTGCTCCAAGTTGTAGGCGTTTTTTCCATATGTGTATTTTCCAAGTTAGTTTCTGATCTAGGTTTAGGACTAAATATGAATGTGTTAATGGTTTTATACCCGTTCTAAGTTTTTTTACTTAACCAGAGTCCCCAAGGAAAGAATTTTAAGGCAGCTCGTTTTGTATTACTAATTCTCAGGGTCTATACCTGATTCCCAACACTTTAGATTTTTGTCTTGTTCATCATTACATAGTATAACATTTTTTCTATTTTGCGTTCGAAATGAACTCATTATGAAACCCAAAACAGTATCGAAATGAGCTTCATTTCGATACGCTTTTTTTCATTTTTCAATGTTGGCGTTGATCGAACACAGAAATAAATAAATCATTGCTGTCATTTGATTTTAAGAATTTAAGTACATTTGACACATATGATATGTGTTCGTACTCTACACAAACAACGTATATTGTATACAATTGTCTATACTTCGCGGAAAGCAAGATTTGAATTTGACAATGCCAAGTATCAATGTGATCAACTGCATGCTTTATATAAAAATTAAACTCTGAACTTCCAAATTAAATCATTCCAATTTATTAATGTAAAAAATGCAAAATAGAAAAAATAGTATAAAAAACTCGTTTCATAAGGCCTTTTGCCGCACTCGCTCTTTAGAAAACTCGCCGCTATCGCGGCTCGTTTTCTAAACTGATGTGCGGCAAAATGGTACCTTATTAAACTTGTTTTTTAATATACTATTAAAGCTTTATTTTTAGTTAAGCAGTACCACTATATTAGTTTTCCTTTTATTTATTCTTTTTCCATATTGTTTTAAATTTTTGGTTTTAGTATGGATACCTTTAATCTGTCTGTTTGCTTTTCCTTAACAATCATAAATAATAAATTCATTAATATATAACTAGTCCTTTTATACTCGTAATTACTTTTAATTTATTTTATAAAATCTCGGTTTATCCACATAGTTTCCAATATATGACATATCCATCTTCACCTTTTCTTTTTCATACTCTATCTATATTTCAAGATCTTAGATCTTTGACCTAAAAATTAAATTGTGTTTGATGCTGTGTCTCCTTTAATATTTTACTTATAGATATATAATGCGTAGGATTCAAAGACGAGTAACAACTTTAACGCAGTTTTGGAAGTAATGGTTTAAAAAAAATGTCGACCTAGAGAAGATATTAATGAATTCAATTTGTTCAAAGCCATCCGATTTGACGAAGGAAGAAGAGCGTGTAGAAATAGAAAATGATAACGAAATTACTGAAGACACTATACTATACTTTAAGACGCAAAAGGAATAGCGTGTTTATTTATTTATTCCTCGAAATTTTATGTAATATGTTACTATTAATGCTGGCGGAGCACAAAATAATAAAACATTAGTTTTGGACGAGCAAACCACTTAATAGTTCTTTTCGTGTAAATTAATTTCTACTCGGTTTTAGTAGGAAGTTCATATTTCGTATTAAACACACCTAATCTACTACAGGTATAACTTTTACAGCCATTCGAGTATTAATTAGAGCGCAAGTTTCACACGCTTAACTCATTTCTTGTAGACCAAAACGTTAAGGGAATATTTGATGTCGAGATTTACTTTGGCGAATTTAATTACAGCTAGACCCAGACGATGCGACGCACGCACAAAAGATCATTTAATTTCAAGATACATAGACATTCTAATTAGTTTCGTGTGCAGTAATGAAGTTTCTGGTAGTGATCATGTAACTCGGAAATCTTTAACGTTACCCTGAAATAATAACAATAAATCAGTACGTTTATAGTACCTGTTCGCTCTGTATAAGTACTACCGGGAAAGTAGTGAAGGAAATTAGGTGACCTAGATTCAAATATTTGCTAAAAATGTTTGTAAAATTAAGATGTATATACACTATTACCTATATTAACCCATATAAAGCTAAAGGCCTTTTAAAAACCATCTTGTAGATACCTGTTTATTTTCATAATTGCAAAGTTTCTAACCTTTGCGAATAGATGACGATAGTTGAATGACATTTTTAACGGTTTGCTTCGTTTGTTGTTGATTCTACAAAAGTCTCGAGATATTGTGCTTCAATATTCATTTTGTGATTTGAAAGAACTGAAACACTGCGAACTAAAGGTAAATATAATTAATCAGTTTATAAATTCTCGCGTATTTGAAAAAGGTCATGATGTTTACTCGTTAATACTTCAGTATTTATGTGTGGTTCAAGAAACACCATTCGTCTAGTGTCAGTTTATGCTAATATAACGCGTTACTTTTAAAAGGACTTTAGCATTATAACTAGCTACCACATATTCTTTTACAGAGATCGCCGCGTTCAAACTACATGAAATAATAGTTGAGGTGGAGAAGGCAGTAGCAAAAGTATGAGATCAAATAATCCCGTTTTCAATCGCTATATTTCCACCAGACAATTCCAATGGGGCAACTACAGATAAGGATTCCGAAGAGGATGATGGCGCATCGACAATCTTCGAGGAATTCAACTAAGGGTACAAGCAGAGATAAATTTCGAAGAGCCGTCTCCTCAAGAAGATACCGAAGAGTCATCAGATGAAGAGGATAATTTAGCTCTGTCGCACTTTATTCTGCTTAAAAAATTGAAAACGTTCAACTGGGTTTTAGGACAAGACTCACCCGAACTAACCGCAAGCTTGTACACCATGTACATTTAAAAATAATTTGAATCCCGTAAAACTTTTTTGCTTATTCTTTAACAAGTCTCTTATTGCCGATAATTTTAGTAACTTATATGCGTCTAAGCATAATGGCGTAGGAGATATATCTGAATCGGAAATGTGGTGCTTTTTAAGAGTTCTCATTTTGAGTGGGTACAATATTTACCTCGGAAGCATATATATTGGAAAAATTCAAGCGACACCAGAAACGAGTTGGTACGAAGCACAATATCAAGAGATCGGTTTAGATATGTTATGCAGAATATCCATTATTGTGACAATAACAATTTGAACGCACCATCGACGGAAAACACATGTGCGCACGTGATGCTATCCTGCAAGACCAAATTACAACAATCAATGATATTCGTGATATTGTCGGCTTGACGTACGACGCTGGCAGCCTGCCAAGTGGCGCAACAATTCGTGTAACTTCACCACGACAGTGCACTAATGGCAGTAATACCCCACCCTCCCTATTCCCGAACAGCTTGCCCCTTGTGGCTTCTTTCTATTTTCGAAGTTGAATCTGAAATTTACGGGGCGCCATTTTGAGACGATTGAGGAGATTCAGATTGAATCGCAGGCAAAGTTGAGCTCGTTAACACGGGAAGACTTCTAGAGCTACTTCCAGTCATAGACAAGTTACTGGGATCGGTGTATTCATGCGGAATAAAGTGTAACGGGTTGTGTTACTTACCTATATTTTTTTAGTCCACTCACTACCATATACCTATACCGTGTGTCCCAATTTCGATGCTCACCATTGGTATCTCGGTTATTAGAAGATATAGAACAACGGTTAAATGGGGAATGTTTTGCAGAATTCAATACTCGCGGCAAATCTCATTTCAAATTTGACCTAACATTTTAAATTTTTAAAATATTTTGAAAAATCAAAAATTTGCCGATTTCGTTATTCCTCAATAACTCGATAACTCTGACCTCTTTTAAAGTTTTACATTGTTGAGACACTTTTTTAAAACAAATTATTTGATACAAACAGAAACCCCCCATTTTCATTTGTTTTTAAATTATCACCACTATCTTTTGTTTTTCATATGGCGGCCATATTGGATGTTGGGTTTGTTAGGTAGTCCTCAAAATGTGCTTTTCAACGATGTATAACATGCCAGAAAAATTTTTATTTATAAGGAAAATATTAATAAAAACGTAAATTAATCTTTAATATGAAATTAGTAGGCTGAAAAATTAAACACCAATGTCAAATGAAAGTGAAAAGATATTCTAAGTATACTGTAAACAAACGAAACGATAAAAAAATTATAGAAATAAAAAGTAAAGATACAGAACTTAAAGTTCACATTCACTTAAAGAAATTGTTCAATATGACGACCATTCTGTTCCACACAATTTTGAAACCTTGTTCGAGTAGATTTACAAACTCTACGTAGCGTGTTTCCGTTTACTGATCGTAGCACATCTAGTACTCTTTGTTCTAAAATTTCCCGAGTTTCTGGCGGTTCAAAATCAAATACTTCGTTTTTAGTGGTACCCCATAAATAAAAGTCAAGCGGGGTAAGGTCGGGTGATCTCGCAGGCCATTGCACGGGTCCATTATTTGAAATAACCCTCTCATTAAAGTTTTCTCTCAAAAAATGTTGCACGTTACGAGTGTTATGGGCCGGGCAACCATCTTGCTGGAACCAGATGTTTTGCATGTTCTTGGGATTAATAATTTGCCCCAAAGCAGGCATTATCTCGTTTGTTAGTAGCTCCAAATATCTGTTACCAGTTAAATTGTAATCAAAGATGAAAGGACCTATTAACTGATTATCTAAAACGAAAAAAAGAGTTTAAAAAACAAAAAAAATGCAAACAAAATGTCATACCAATTAAACCGCACCAGACATTAAAACCAAATCGAACTTGAAATCTTCTTTGATTTACCAAATGTGGATTTTCAGTAGACCAATGATGATAGTTATTCCTATTGAACACTCCACAATTGGTAAATCGTGATTCATCTGTCCATAGTATTTTCCTAGGAAAATTAGCGTCATATTCACATTTTTGAAGGTACCACCTGCTAAACTGTAATCGTCGGAGATTGTCATTATCACTTAAACCTTGTACAATTGTTGGTTTGTAAGGGTGATACTTGTTTTTCGTCAAGGTTCTGTGAACAGTAGATTTTGAAATCCCTGTTTCTCGTGTCACACGACGAACTGATGTGCTGGAATTGTTCCTAACGTTCTGCAAAATATTATTTAGACGTGTATCAGCATCATTAACTTCATAGTTAGCTCGTTTTTGTTCGAACCTTCCAAAGTTTTTTAATTTGCTAACTAGTCTTCTAAAAATTGTCCTGTGTGGCTGTTGTCTTTCTGGAAAACGCTCTGCATAACTCGTGCACGCATTTTTAGTGTTTCTATTTGCTTTGAAATACACTTCCAACATATCAACTTTTTCATCGTTTGAATATGTATGTGCCATTATCAATACTTATAAATCTTAATACTTGACAATAATTACTTACCACTAACTACAAGTAGTTTTAATTAACTTATCTCTGCAGCACTAATTGTACTTTGACAGGTTATCGTTTTGTTTCATTGTCAGAATACATTTGTCATTGACGTTTGATGGAACATAATGTCTTTGCTAGTGATACACGCTCAGAGGTTAGAATTATCTGACATTTGATGTAAAACCAAATACAAATCTCCCCACTACTTTTAATCCTGCGCGAACTTACCCCTCCTCGCGCCAACTTAATTGGCGTTTGCTATACTTAGAATATCTTTTCACTTTCATTTGACATTGGTCTTTAATTTTTCAGCCTACTAATTTCATATTAAAGATTAATTTACGTTTTTATTAATATTTTCCTTATAAATAAAAATTTTTCTGGCATGTTATACATCGTTGAAAAGCACATTTTAAGGACTACCTATCAAACCCAAAATCCAATATGGCCGCCATATGGAAAACAAAAGATAGTGGTAATAACTTAAAAACAAATGACAATCGGGGGTTTCTGTTTGTATCAAATAATTTGTTTTAAAAAAGTGTCTCAACAATGTAAAACTTTAAAAGAGGTCAGACTAAGCGTTATCGAGTTATTGAGGAATAACGAAATCGGCAAATTTTTGATTTTTCAAAATATTTTAAAAATTTAAAAAGTTAAATAAAATTTGAAATGAGATTTGCCGCGAGTATTGAATTCTGCAAAACATTCCCCATTTAGCCGTTGTTCTATATCTTCTAATAACCGAGATACCAATGGTGAGCATCGAAATTGGGACACACGGTATATTGAGAGAATTTCTGTAAGTTGATTATTGTTATTTTCTCAGTACATTTCTGTATATTTTATTATGACTTGATTAGGCCATATCATTTAACTGCGCGTTGTGGATATAGGTAGTTATTGTTCTTTCTGTAAAGAGAACTATACCAAAAAAGGTATTGTTTTTTCAATGTTAGCTTAAATTCAATACGTACGGTTATATTTTAGTATTACATCATCAAATAAAAGGAATTCTTTTGTCAGATCGTACACATTTCTGTTATATTTGAATCACTTCAGTTAAGGACTAAAACACTGTTTCTGTATAAGAGATCTTCTCATTCTGTCTATTTATATTGCTTGTGATTATCGGAAATGCAGAAGTTAATTAATTGAAGGTTTCGCCATTTTTTAGCTTCAACTCGATATCATATTTTTTATTGTACAGGGCCCTTTGCCAGCAATATGTATTACATTGTCATCCTACTAGGTTAAGTTATGCCATTTTTATTAACATCTCTGACAACTCCAAATACATACATACGTGTGTGTGTGTGCATAGATTTCTATATGGGCGTGTTGGAATACAGTTGTACAGGTCGAGATTATAAACATGGTTGCGCCTATTCTAAAATGAACCTCTCCCTAGCTCGCCTCTAAACTGGCTAGCATCTTAACCTAAAATCTCCGGGGCATTCGGGTTGGATAAGGCGGTAAGTCGTAAGGGTTATAGATAAGTAGGAAAGGCGCACGTAAAAAAGAGGACTTTTAAGGCGATGGTAATGAATACGTTGTAAGAAAAGTTTATTGTTTTTTTTTCATATTCCGGGAATTTCTATGTAGAACCTCATATGTCCTAACACACATTTTTCGTCGTCTGGCGACGACTACATGGTAAAACTTTTTTTTTACTTTTCAATATGTAATTGCTTGTTACATATTCCTTGACATTGCAAGCTTAAATAAATTGAAATATTGCAGAACATTACTTGCTCTATTACAAGAATGTCTTAAAATTGAACCTATATATTATGTCATTAAAATATCTGTAATTTAATTACTCAAGCAATTACAAATATCTGGATTTATAAATATAGAGCAATTAGAAAGAAGCGCAAGATAACCTCTATAAAGTTCAAGCCCATAAATACCGCACATATAATTGAAGATAATTATCTACAATTCTAGTAATATCCCAGGGAAGTTCTCCGCTGCTTGTTGTTATAAATGAGAATGTTTATTCTTTCCCTCTTATCACAGTAAATTTAAAAATAATACCGAGGACGGTCCTTCTTTTAATTTTAAAACATTTTAATTAAATTCGTTTATTTACGAGCGAATAAATCGCATCTATCTAGAGAGGTACTGGTTGTGACCACCCAGTCACAGTTTTCCATGATAAATGCATGTTACCGGTTCCATTTTAATAATGAACGATCCACTAAATAATTGTTTATGTTCGCAAAAATGCTTTTTGTGTCGTCTCGCTTTGTTGGGTGGTTTCGTATTGTTTTATAGCGTACCCCTTCCAACTTCCAGTCGCGTATTAAAAAAAAACACATTTAATGGATCGATAAACATCTTCCGTAATATATGTGCATAGTTCCATCATGAATACCGTTTGGAATGTAAATTTTAGTGAATTTTATATTTTATAGTGCATACTCGTATTAGGTAAAGGACTTTTCATTAAGAGCGAGACATTTTGTTTGTGAAATTAATTACTAACTACTAATTAACTACTATTACTACAATTATTGACGAAATACATCGTTTAAGTTTATGATTTATTTAACGTGTGGCTCACGCGAATTCAAATGTTAGATATACATCTTGCTACGTGCTTTCTCAAGCTCTAGTTCTGTGACTACTTACACAACGTAATACCTACTTGATTTACCAACTTACCCCAACAACACGATTGCCCCGGGGATATTCGGCTCTAGAGACCAGCTCAGTTAACAGGCGAGCTAGGGGAGGTTCTTTATAACAGGCGCCACCGTGTTTATACTCTCAAGCCGGTACACAGACACCACCGACAGTAAGTTAACTAAATCTCAGGTAAATACGTGGAAAATTGTTACAATAACAATAAAACAACAAATGAGATAACAATAACAAGAAGTAATGTATTCACAACCACAAGATAATCAACAAGCCTTATGGTTAAGAACAAATTAGTAGACAAATCAATCAAACAAAATCTTAACAAGGTTGTTAGCCTTGTTGCTTTGATTGCCAGAAGTAATAACGAATTAAAAATTAAAACAAATATGCCAACTTGCCTATAAAATAGTAATTTTATATAAATAAGTTGAATTAAATATATTAAGTGATACTTAGTTAGTGACTCACCCAGTATATTAATGGGAGATGATAGACAAAAAGTCATACACAGATAATATGCTTGCAAAGCAATTAAATACTGAAGTTAAACTGAAGTAAAGGTATACTAATTGAATTTAGATATATATATATATATATATATATATATATACAGGCTGATTCATTTTCGGCCCTCACCATGGGGATCTCTCTTATTATTGGAGATAGAGTATAGGTTTAAATTTGGCAAAGTTGTTAAATTTTGTGTTTGTTATAAATCCGTAAAGAAAATAGACCTGTGACAAATGACCTTCGTTATTAAAAAAAAAACGCGAAAACCCCATTTTCTTCTTTTACCTGTAGCACCGACATTTGGCTTTGTAGAAAAAAAAATAAAAACACATCCTTGTGGCAATTTCTAAACCTCTATCCAGTGGTGTAATCTACGACGTTTCGTTTCTTTCTGGCCATCATCAACTATCTAATTTCTTATAGGCGCCACATTGGATTTAGACATCTTTAGAAAGAGTTTTTTCTTGTGATTTCAACCATGTACCACATGCTGACTAAAGTTTTTGACATTAGGTTTTATTTGAAAGAATAAATTATAAGATTAAATAAGGTAGCCTTTGGAATTTCAATCTGTCAAACATTTCATTTATTGTTCATTAATAATACAAAAATGTCATACACTAACGAAGAGAAACGAGATATGATAAGTATTTTTTATTCTTCGAACCGAAATTCAACAGTAGCGAGTACAAGATATCTACAATTATATCCAGAACGACAGCCTCATCGTACCATTTTTCTAGATCTCGACAGAAATTTGGTCGAGAATGGATCGTTTACTAAGCCGCGTAATGGTCAAGACAACAGGAATTTAAATGAAAATGGCTACCTTATTTAATCTTATAATTTATTCTTTCAAATAAAACCTAATGTCAAAAACTATAGTCAGCATGTGGTACATGGTTTAAATCAGAAAAAAAAACTCTTTCTGAAGATGTCTAAATCCAATATGGCGCCTATAAGAAATTAGATAGTCGATGATGGCCAGAAAGAAACGAAACGTCGTATAGAAATTTAGAGTACACCACTAGATAGAGGATTAGAAATGGCCACAAGGATGTGTTCTTATTTTTTCTCTACAAGGCCAAATGTCGGTGCTACAGGTAAAAGAAGAAAATGGGGGTTTCTCGTTTTTTTTTTAATAACGAAGCTCATTTGTCACAGGTCTATTTTCTTTACGGATTTATAACAAACACAAAATTTAACAACTTTGTCAAATTTAAACCTATACTCTATCTCCAATAATAAGAGAGATCCCCATGGTGAGGGCCGAAAATTAATCAGCCTGTGTATATATATAATTTTAAGATAAAGATTTGCACAAAACCAGTTATAATTTAAAACAGTTATCAAACTAAGTGTCCACAATTTGCTAACTCGACCATTTTTATCGACAACTCTAACGCCATCTACACGCGTAAAATATGAATGATATTAATCCAATCCTATAATGAAAGCAAAGTTTCCTACATTATTGTGAAATACATCGCAATTCAATTCAAATCTATTTAGAAAATTACTACGACGAAATTTCTAATTTTAACGAGCACTAGGATAAATATCCGCAAAAGAAAGTACATATTATCCAAATTTTTAAATATCGAAATTTACAAAATATAAGCGAAAATATTGCCATATACAGGTCCGTTCAAAAATTATGAATAAACGACTAAAAATGGACAAGGGGCAATTTCAGCCCGTTACAATTTACACAAAACGAAGTTTAATTTTAAAATCAAGGCCATTGGTTTAGTCCAATACGGAGTCAGTGGCTCCGAAGAAGTGACTCATTTTAAAGTCAAGGTCATTGGTTCAGTCCAACACGGAGTCAGTGGCTACGAAGAAGTCACTCATCTCACCTCCATATGCTGTAAGGGGCACATAGTATGGCGAGGTTCTCCTTGTTCGCAAGCTAGTGTCTCAGTCAATCCCAATTTAGATAATGAGTCACGACAGATGCCGTAGAACGTTCTTATTATATTAAGTATCTTCCATTCGTGGTAAAGTAGCGCTATTCCTGGTAGGGGTACGGTAGGACCCTGATATGGGCCGCTTTAACGAATTCCAAGACCTGCAAATACTCTCTCCATCTATCATTTTGATTGAAATTTTCTGCTATAAGTTGTTCTGCTAGCATTAGTGGAGGAGATATATACTTCAATCTCGACAGAACAGCATAAGGTGTACTGGGAGGTGGGGATTCGATATTATTATATTATATTCTGTAATAAGGCTTTCCTGTGTCCGGATGGTGGAATGCAATGTGGCTTAGAACGAGGAGCCATGGTAGAATTGTACTTTTTAAATAACCGCTTATTATTATTCTCATTGAGTTTGATACTCGCGTGCAGTATTGAGCTACCGAGTATACAAGGCTAAAGGCTGACGTTTCAAGGGTTGATGTGTTTGCGGCCCAAGCAGTATCGCAGATTTTGTCGATTGTTATTTCTAGTGTTTATTTTAGCTACGGTATTCTCTAGATGGTTTTTATATATGAGTGTTCAATTCATAAGTGTCTTCTTTGGAAGCTTTGGCAGGAGTAAATCAGAGTTTTGCATGATTTTTTCACATAAGTTGAGCCGAATGTCAGTAATAATATGTTCAATATTGATCTTGAAGTAGTGATAAATAAATAAAATATATGAACAGTATTTATACCATCACATATTCTCTAATATCCGCTGTTATATTTCTCCGCGACAACATGGCTTCTTCTTTAAAAGATTTACTGTAACTAATCTGGCAAGCATCACACGATATATTATTGGGTCAGGTTGACTGCATTTATTTTGACTACTCCCGTGCATTTGATACTATCGATCATGTAATACTTCTAAATAAACTTTTTTCATTTAGTTTCTCTCCTTGTCTTCTCAGAGTTATGGAGTCGTATTTAAACAATAGGATTAATTACGTGTTCTGTAATGGTTACTTATCTGATGCTTTTATATCTACATCTGGGGTTCCCCAAGGCTCCAATCTAGGGGCTTTTTACGGTTCTTATTCTTACGGCTTATAAATGATTTACTTGTAAGCCTGCCTTCTAATGCCTTGAGTTATGCTGATGATATTAAAATCTTCAATGTAGTATCGAGTGAAGCTTATGCGTTTGCAGGAAAGTATTGACTTTATTTTTAATTGGCCTAGTGCCAATCACTTGACGTTGAATACAAATAAATGCTTTATCGTGTCTTTTACTAGGAAATTAACACATATTCCTTCTTCCTATTTTATAGACGGTCATATATTTTCTAAAGTTGCTTCTGTACGGGATATTAGGATAGCATTTGATCCCTGCTTAAACTTCAATTCTTCAATAACGTCGAACTCCCCAAAACGTTATATTTGTGTGTTTGTTGTGAGCAAGTTTGAGTACGGATCTGTTGTTTGGTATCCCTCTTACGATACTCGCTGCTATAGAGAGAATTCAGCGTCGGTTTTTGAAGTATCTGAGTTTCGAAACATCTGGCATTTATCCAGATCGTGGAATGGACTATTCTTTTTTGCTATAGCAGCATGGCGCTCAGACACTGTCTGATCGCAAGACACTAAATAGCGCAGGTTTTTTGTATAAATTTATATGTTGTCAAATTGATTGTTCGGATGTGCTTTATGGCGTTGGCCTTCGTGTTTCGTGCACTGCTTCCCGGCAACCGGCTTCCACGTTTGCTCATCGCACATCAACACGAAAATCTTCTGGAAGGCCCCATTAACTCACATGGTGCAGAATGCCGAGTCAATATACTTCGACACATTTACTGGGAGCCGACTCTAGGGGCGCGTTAAGTATGAAGACCTCAGTCTTTCTTTTTGTTTTGAATTTATATTATCTTTATTGTTACTCTATTATTATTATTTAACATGTACCTATGTACTTGCATTTGTTTATTGTTGTCCTGTAATTGGGTTTGGCCTGTTGGGCAATAATCAATATTATTATTATTATTATTAGTTTTCTCTCTTTTCATTAGACGCTGTTACAAAAATTCCTATACGTTACTGCTGTAAGAAATCTATTTCATAAGCAGTATTAGGAAATCATTAGCATACAATAATATATACATTACGTAGGTGTTAAGCAATAGACTTGATAGAAATACATGTGACAGAAAAATAAGTGCTAAAAATTCAACTTCAAACATCCGAAGAAACCACTGTGTGAAGAAACAATTGTCATATAATGTAAAATAATTCAATTTTTCAATTCAGTTTGTTACTGATGAATATGAACATGTAAAAGCCGAATTAGTTCAATACCCATAAAGAATTTTTTGTATAATTTCACGATCCTATCCGGTTACAAAAATACATAAAAAACAAAATTACTAAAATACCTTTTTCCGAAATCCATAGTGATATAAATTGACATCCAAGTACTTATGCGCGCACCTGTGATAGGAGTAGTTTTGCATTTAAATTTGTCTTGAGGGTTTAAGTGCCAGAGTACTACTAAATCTCGTAAAACCCATATGCTAATGCTTGTATATGAGTATTCATGTTTTGTAAATTCTTTTCCAGTTAATATTTATAATTCCTCAAGAAGCCTTTTTTTTATTCTGTTCAACTAGGAAAGTTCGAAATGCATATTCTGTTTGCATTATACGAGGAGGTCTCTGATAATCGAGGTGACAAACACAGAGATGGCGCGACAATCTACGTATGCGTGTCATCCGTCAAATCATATGCTAGAAGACTGTAAAAGTTTGAGCCAAAAATGTTGCGTCCGTTGTCTTTTAGAGTTGTTTAAAGTAAACGGGTTACGTTGTTTTGTAAATATGGACAAAAGAGAATTTCATATTAAACACTTCCATATCGCCGGGAAAAAAACTCAAATAAATGAAATAATAATTGGATACTGTTCACGACGAATCTGTGCCGTCATTTAAAACAGTTTGTTTCTGGGAGAATGAATTTAAACCTGGCCGTAGGAGTACCGAAGATGAACCAAGAGCAGGACGCCCGAAAGAGGCTACCACTGACGAAATAATCACCAAAGTTCATGATCTTGTTTTAAATCATCGTTGATTAAAGATGCGTGAGATAGCAGACACTATAGGTACATCTAAAGAACGTGTTGGTCATATCTTACATCAACACTTAGGTATGAGAAAGCTATCAGCAAGGTGGGTGCCGCGTCTGCTAAGTATGGACTAGAAACGAATACGAGTAACAACTTCAGAGTACAATTTGACAATTTTTAAACATAATCTCTGCGAATTTTTGCAGTGCACCGAAGAAAGCAAAAGTGGTTCCGTCACGTTCCGTATTTTGGGATTCTCGTGGTGTTGTCTTTATAGATTATCTGCAAAAGGGCAAAACAATTACAGGAGAGTACTACGCGTCGTCATCGGACCAGCTGAGTGAATAATTAAAGGAAAAAAGACCCCATTTGGCACAAAAAAAAGTTTTGTTTCATCATGACAAGGCACCGGCTCATGCATCGAAAATTGTCGCGATAAAATTATTTGAATTACGATTTGAAATAATTCGTCATGCACCTTACAGTCAAGATTTAGCTCCATCTGACTTTTTCTTGTTTCCCAACTTTAAAAAATGGCTAGGTGGAAAGCGATTTTCATCTAATGAGGAGGTGGTTACAGCAACAAATGATTATTTTGTGGCGTTTTATTCGACCTACTGCAATGAAGGCCGTAAACGAGTTGAACATAGGGATGCAACATCGCTCATAAAAACATCGATGTTTTTCAAAAGTAAAACATCGATGTCGAAAATATCGACGTTTACTAACGATACATCGATGTTTCTTCGATGTTTTTGGAAAATTATTGAGAAGCTGAATTTTTAGTGTAAGAATTGAAACATATATAGCAAGCGCCAATTAAGTTGGCGCTAGGAGGGGGTGCGCAGAAGCCGCTTTTAAAAACGTTCACCCCCACTACTCAAGTAATTGTCAGAATACATTTGTCATTGACGTTTGACGGAACATAATGTCTTTGCTAGGGGATCATAAAGTGACACAAGCTTAGAGGTTAGAATTTTCTGACATTTGATGTAAAACCAAATACAAATCTCCCCACTACTTTTAGTCCTGCGCGAACTTACCCCTCCTCGCGCCAACTTATTTGGCGTTAGCTTATAGATCATATTAATTAAATTTATTTGTGAAAGTATGATTTTTTAATAATGGAATTCAAAAACATTAATTTTGATACCCTGGTGCCCAATAAGCGGTTTCTCTCTTGGTTTATTGTTGCCCCAGCCTCAGAGAACAACAGCTCGACGTTTGCAAAAATTTGCAAACAGTAATAGTGATGTGATTCGCTTCTGCAAATAGTATGCAGATGGCGCTATTATAAACAAACATCGACGTTAAAACATCGTTCATTGATTAACGATGTATCGATGTTTTTGGGGCTTCGACATCGATACTAAAACATCGATGTTTATGAATGATACATCGATGTTTGGAAACATCGATGTATCGTTTGTATCCCTAGTTGAACATCGTTGGAATAAGTGCATCGAATCAGAAAAATAAATGCAAAAAACTGGAATAAAGTATCTTCTTTTGTACCACGTACAGGTTTAGTGTTTAATGTGTAAATATTTTCTTCCTCATACCGTATTCCGATTATTCTTATTTATTTCTATCGCATACCCTATTATCTCGAATTTTCTTCTTCAGTCATATTAATTGGAAAGAGAATTAGTAAAAGCAAAATAAATAAAGCTTATAGAATAACAACTAATATAATTATGATACAACTATACCCAATTCTAAAGTAATTATCTTGACGTTATGTATGCGTTCGTGGGCGTCTGTTAAGTAGATCGTGTATATGGTAGGTGATGATATGCGTGTAAATTTTTCAATATACTAATTGCGATGAAGTCAGGTTAAATTTTTAATGATATGGGGTGAGATTAAGAGGAAATATCCGAGGCTTAAAACCGGATGTGAATAGATTTTCAACACGTTGGTTATCGTTTAGTTGCTTAAACAAAATAACATGATAAAGCTCAAGTTAATCGGATTAAAACGTAAAACAAATTTATATTCTGTATTTCTGACGACAAAAGTAAACATCGGCGGAAGTTAAATTACAGATGACATCTTCAGCATGACATTTTGTGAGCCTTTGCAGAAGATAATAAGATATAACAAGTGAAATTGTGTTTAAATTATTTTAGAAAAATGATATAATGAATAAACGAACAAAACTAATTTATTTGTAAAACAAAATAACCTTAATTACTAAAAAAAACTTATTTTTTATATAAACAATTAAAGCATCATGTAGTAAACGAATAAATGTTTATCTTATTTGCTGATAACACAGGCCTGCATTTTTCAACTCTTTGAATGTTGATTTAAAAATTTTAACTGTTTTCTAGTAATTGGGTAGCGCTGATTTCAAATCTGCTTTTATTTTTTTAGTATCACGTAAGGTTATTTTTCAAACCAGTAAAATCAAAGAAAATAGAAAAAACATGATTTATTTCATATTATAAGCTAATTTTATGTTATATTAAAAAAAATACAAAAATATACACATAGAAACTATTGGAAATAGTTATTTATTCTTTACGCTTCTTAGAAAAACATTTTCGTTTTTCAGAAAAGCTTCGTTTGGTTGTTTTTCTGTCATATTCAGCTAAAGGAAGGTCTGAAGGTAGTTTCTGGGGCAAGCAAATTTTTTTGTTTCAACCTAGACCCCAGTACTTCAGAAAGATCTTTTGGAAGTCCCAAATCTCTTACTAAATCATTCAGTCCGGCTTGTGAAAATAGCTCAGGTTGGTTTTGACCTGAGGTTGATGGTTCAAAATCACTATCCATCTGTACGGAGCCGGAAGTTGAAGATGTTTCAATATCTTCTTGTAATACTTTGGGGGGTATATGTATAGGTACATGATCACTGTGATGAACTGGTCTGATAGCTGATTTAATATTGTTTGGGTACAAAATATGTTTCAAAGTTTTTCTATTATGCCCCTTAATATCACAAAGACAAAAGTAGCAATCTTCATAATGATTTTGCGGTTCTCTCCAAACCATCGGTATTCCAAAAGGAAGGCTTTTTCTATTCCTTTTGGTCCAATGTCTTAAACCTTCTTCACATACATTACAAACAACGTGCGGTGCCCAATCTTTATCTTGATCTCCTAATTTGATTTTGAAATAAGCATAATATGCATTTTTCACAAATTCACCAATTGGTCTCTTAAACATTTTCAAGACGAAATATCCACAAATATAACAGAAATCATCTGGTTTGTTTTTGCAACACCGGCTAGACATATTTTTAAGCAATGTTTATTTATAAAATACCACGCACAACACTAAAGACAAATTAATTTTACTTGTTTACTGATCGACACTCAGAGCTATAATGAAGTAAATTACATTAAAATATACATTTTGTTTGGAGTGATAAACTTGAAATCCTTCTTCGCAGTACTAATCAAGTGAAAGCATAATAAATAGGATTTACCAGGTAAAAATTCCCGGAAATCTTGTCCAAAATTAATACATGTAATAAAAGATTTACATCAGGTAATGGGAGCCTATTTAACAAATTTCTTTAAAACCACAACAGAAAATCATGTTTGGGTTAATACCTACAATTTGAGTAGTACATTCATTTTAAAATGTATTAAAACGCCTATTATAAGTTTTTTTTATATATTTTTTCTTTTTCTTTTGTGCAAAAAAAAATCTGTGGATGGTAGAGACCAACTGTATTTTAATTAGTTATTGCTATATAAAAACTGAGCTTAACAAACAAAAATCACGTCATCACAAATTTTATTTATTACACAGGCCTGTGTAATTTGTAGCTGTAGGCGTTGGTTTGTAAGAACCATCAGAGCGATATCTTATAAGCTCTTGGTATAACGAAACAATAAGACAAAGTACCTATCATTATACTTTACATATGATAACCATAAGATTGAAACTAGCCGTTCTTAGCCGTTCTCATTTTAATATATAATTTGATAAATTCTTGGAATTTTTTTTATATTAAATACTTTCAAATTACTGTGTTATTTTGCGAAGTAAGCGTGAATGCAAACATTGCCGTCTACATGAACGGCTAAGAAATTATCTATATATATATTAATAGCTAAGCATGAAAGAATAGCAATTTCAAACGTTCAAACTGACATCTGAATATAAACATCGGTGCTTTATATGGCATTTCCAATAGACGTGACACAAAGGTCCTCGTGGGTCAGTTGGTTAAGGCGATGGTCCAGCAAACCGAAGGCTTGAAGACTCATGTTGTGTGTGTATTCATGTCCCAACGTGGACGAAAGTCTTTCATATATAATTTCGTATAATTTGCGTTATAATTTGTAGACAGCAATGTTTACATTCACACTTACTTCGCATATACATATATATCTATATATATATATATATATATATATATATATATAGATGTATGTTTTCTTTCAGGCCACTGATTAGGTTTACCATATATATATATATATATATATATATATATATATATATATATATATGGTAAACCTAATCAGTAGGCGATTAAAGGTCTGTATATTACTTCAAAATATGTATTTAAAAAACTCTACATGTTTCGGCTGTGTACGCCTTTATCAAGAGAATACAAAATATTTTGTATTCTCTTGATAAAGGCGTACACAGCCGAAACATGTAGAGTTTTTTAAATACATATTTTGAAGTAATATACAGACCTTTAATCGCCTACTGATTAGGTTTACCATATCATACCAAGGTCACGAAGTTATTATATATATATATATATATACATATATATATATATATATATATATATATATATATATATATACTAAACAAGTTGAACTTAATGCAAATGAGAATTATATATATATATTATCAATACCTTATTTAACGTTAGGTGTTAAAATGAGAATTAATAATCATTAAAATCTCATTTTACAACAATAGTTAGACGTGAGAAAACTTCATTGTCGATGATAATGCATCGTCCCATAAAACAAAACGAACAACCGAGTATCTGGATAACTTACGCGTCAGCACCATGGACCCTTCACCATATAGCTATGACCTAGCACCTTGTAATTTCTTTTTGTTTCAAAAAATTTAAGATAAAATTTGTGGAATCAATTTTACGTCATCGGATGAAGCAGTGGATCATTATAAAAACCCGATTTCTCAAGTGTTTCAGGAAGCGTGGTATCATTGTCTTAAGGACTGACTTCATTATATGCAAAAATGTATTGATGTTAAAATTTTGAAAACAATAAAATCACTTGTTCGATTTTCTAAAAATTTTCAGCGTCGCCCTTACCTGTTGTGTAAACGCTCTAAGATTATATTGTTACTAGAACGCTATTTGGGCCCATGTTTTATTGTATTCAGCCACGCGGGAGCGCCAAATTGATACGAGATGGACGCTCGTGGCTCGTGTTGATTCTTTCCGGGCTAGCTGGAGAATCCTAACAATGCTGTTGTTACGCTAAGCATATAAGAATATTTTAATTTATTTTTAAATAATATATTTCTTCTTTAAATATCTCGATTTTAAAATATTTAATTTAAGACATTTTTTTCTGTATATTCGTTTACAAAGAGAAGGCATTTCTTTTGTTAAATCCTCACCTACAGACCCTTCGTTTTCTATCTGACCGTCAGCAACCCTAACGTTTCTGTGGAATTTCTATATACATTTCATTTTAAATTGTTTTAATTTAATTATAGACATCTTCTTTCATATGTTGTGTTTCATATCATTAGAAAGTTTATGTCACAAGGGTTATTTTGATAATATTTATGCCATTGACAGAACAACTCTTCAGGTCGCGCTTCTTATTAATTATTATTCAAGATATCGACCCTCTCTTCGACTTAGGTCATAAAACAGACCGTTTTCAAAGACCAGTGTTCTATCGACACAAAACTATAAGCCATCTTCTCTTTAGAACCTTCGTTAGTAAAACAACTCCTCATGCTGTTCAAGTACACGATGCCGCCCGGCGTCTTTCGCTTCTAAGCTTCACATATACTTAACCAGGTATATCTTCGAAGGCCACGTGACCATCATCGCCATACAAAGGTAACTCTGTATTGTTCGATACAGAGATTATTTTATATTAATCGTATTCAATTAACCCTTAATTTACTGCTCAATTTAACGTTCGTTTTCAGATATTTTGCGTTAATTTTTAATTACGTATTTACCGCTCCTCGTGTATATATTACTTTGATTAATTACTTTTAAATATACCAATTTCAATTTCTTCTTATGTAAATATAAATACAAACTTTAAGGACAACGCTGCTGTGTTTTATTTAGTAAGTAAGTTGTAGTATATTTATTTAAATTAACCAATATCACGTACGTCCCGGCACTTTGATGAAACTTCCCCAGCACCACTAATTATTTTATTATCTATCAAATAATTGCATTATTATGAGCACGGCAACTCCATCCCATAACCCGCAAAGCCGCCGTTTGTAATACTGTAAATGTTTAAATAATAAATGGTGGTGATAATGAACATCAAAGGTCCAGGACGTGTATAATGTGTGCTAAAATAAATAAATTACAACCTATTAACTAAAAGAGCAAACAACAACGTGGTCCTTCAAGTTTATATTTAATATTTACATAAGAAACTGAGATATTTAAAATGTTTTGAAATGGTTAAATAAAAGTAGTAATATACACAAGGAGCGGCAAATAAGTAATTAAAAATTAACACCCAAACAATATCCTGAAAACGAAATTAAAATTATGTTGTAAATTAAACGGGGATTAAATGTGATTGACATAAAATAACTTTTGCATCTAACAATATAGAGTTACCTGTGGAAACGTGTGTTGGTCGGCCACGTGGTTGGTAGCAGGTATTTAGACAAGTATGAAGAGCGATGCTTAGCGGGAGGACGACGAAATGAATTATTTAAATTAATATGAATGAAACCAAAATAAAATAATCTCTGCATCGAACAATACAGAGTTACCTTAGAAACGTAAACATGTGAGCACGTGCTTCATGGTGGGTAGGCACTTGAACAGTGCGCAGAGTTAGCTGTTAGGAACAAACGATAGTTATAGCATGACAGCGGGTCTAAGAAGTAGGATGAGTTAGGTGTAAGAGAATACTCGTCGAAAGGTTTTTGGTTTCTATGGCCCAAGTTGGAGAGGGGTCATGACGTTGATGATATTTTGAATTAAGAACTAATCAAAAGCGCGAGCTAAAAGTTGCGATATCGATGATACAGATATTATTTAAATATTTCTTGTGAAAAAAGCTTTAAAATGACACGCGACATGACATAATTGTACGTAATTAATTAAATAACTTAGATTTAAAAACAAAATGTAAAATAGGAATTCGAAAAGAACGTTGAATGTGAATTGACGGTTCAATCAGGTAGATTTCTCTTCCAAGAAATCCAAGAAGGTCAATTGACCAGAATGATAACAAAAAAAGGCTTTCACTTTGCAAATACGAAATATACACAGAAAATGTCTAAGTTTTAATTCATATTTCTAAATTCGAAATATTTGTAGAATTATAATTTAAAATTAATGAAAACATTCTTATATGTACCGGGTGCAGCACTAGTGTGTCGGCGGAGCTTAGAATGAAAACTAATAAAGGTGTAGCAATGAAATTTTACGTACACATGTAGTATGCTGCAGTGTATTTTCTGTTTTTATTTAAATATCCAAATTTCCGCAACCATTTTCAATTTTTTTTTAAATAGATTCCTATACTTTCTTGTTATTATGATGATAGCCACCCAAATGATCTTTACAATGATATATGACAATGTGCACATACAAATGTTAGTTTTGGTTTTATAGCAAATTTTGTTAAAATCTTGACAGTCTAACATTTTAAGTCTTAGCCTGAAAATGGGTGCAGTGCCTCACGTAACTCTTTTGTTACCAATTTATGGACTAACACGTTATATGTTTTGAGGGTGAACAACGTGACAATATATACAGGGTGTTAAATATGTCGTGTCAAATTTATCGAAGTTTAAACGCTATTTTCCTATTTTTTAAATTGAACCTATAATTTTTTTATTAGTATATTCAATATGCGGTGCATCTAATAGTTGGTTGGCCATAAAGTGATATCAAACAAAGTAACTTTTACAAACACCTGTTTTTTAATTCTTTATTATTAGTTTTAGAATTACATTTTGTAATTTTTCCATAATAAAACAAAATTAGTTTAAAATGTGTTCAAATATATATCCATTCTGCTCAACACTGCTCTTAATCGCCTCTTTATCGACCGACTTACATTTTGAGTCATATTGTTTCCACTTAATTGAAGAAAAGCGTTTCTAATTCGTTGCTGCATATTCTCTGCCTTGTAAGAGGTGTTTCGTAAACTATATTTTTTACAGTAGGCCACAGAAAGAAATCACAAGGGGTTAAATCTGGTGATCGCGGTGGCCAGCTTATAAAGCTTCCTCTCCCAATCCACCTATTGGTGAATACCTTATCTAAATGTGCTCTTGCAGCAGCACCGTAATATGCAGGTGCACCATCATGTTGGTACCACAATCTCCTTATGACGTTATCTGGTAGGCCTTTTAACAGCAATGGTAAATTATTTTGTAGGAAATTTGTGTAGATTTCACAATATAAAGTAGTATTAAAAAAGAATGGACCTATAGTAGTGTTTCCTATGATGCCTCCCCAGGTGTTAACGCTCCATTTTTGTTAGTAAAAATGGGTTGCACAAAATGAAGGTTTCTAGTGTCATAATAATGAGAATATTTTGTGTTTGTTATTCCACAATTAGCAAATGTTGCTTCATCTGTGAAAAGCACATGATATAGAAAAGTTAGATCTTGTCGTAATTGGAAAAGTAGCCATTCACAGTAAACAAGTCTCCTTTCAAAATCCGTTTGTAATAAGCCTTGTTGATTTTGAATTTTGTAAGGGGGAAATTTATGTTTTTTAAAAATCCTTCTTACAGCAGTGACTTCTATCCCGTGTTCTTTGGAAATTATTCTTGTAGATGCGCGCGGATTTTCCACAACGAACTGAACGATTGTCACTTCATTATCTTCTGTAACCATAGTCTTAGTTCTTTCATGTTTGACGTAATTCACTGAACCCGTCCGAAGAAACCTTGTCAACAAATTTTCAACCGTCTTAATATCTGGTGCTCTTCGGTGAGGATACTCCATAGCATATGTTCTTCATGCTAAAAGTGGATTTCTATTGCTAGCGCCAAGAACAAAAATCATGTCTATTAGCTCCTCTTTCGAAAAATTCATTCTAAAGAAACACAACTATAAACTATTACGTCATGTAAATAAAAAATAATGACAACAAAACGATATAACTGACAACAAGATAACAACTAATAACGAACAAACGGAAATTGATAATTAACCAGCCGAACTTAAATTATAACAATTAAACGAGATTACAGAAAGAATAACTACAGAAATACACTTTATACGGAAATTTTAAGTAGATATTTGACGTTAGGTTACACAGCAATTTTTGCCTAATATCATTTCATGGCCAACCAACCAACTACTTATTAGATGCAGCCCCGGATATTGAATATTGTAAACATAAATTAAAGGGTTATAACTCCGAAAATACTAGAAATAAGTACTATGTTATTGGTACCATTTTAACGGCAATTTTACAAGGAATTTGCTGAATAATAAAAAAATTATAGAGTCAATTTAAAAAAAAAAGAGAAAATAGCCTTTAAATTTCGATAACTTTGGCACGACATATTTAACACTCTGTATATGTTGCAACGTTGTTAGAAAATGCACGTTAGAATGTGCACGTAAAATTTCATTGCTATAACTATATTAGATTTCATGCTAGATTTAATGGTCCTCCGCCGACACACTATTGCCGCACCCGGTATACAAGGTGTGTATAAATTGTTGCAAAAGCTACACGTAGCGACATTCTTCGTTTGGTTCTGAATAAAGAAATCTTAATGTTAAAATGTTGTATCATGCTTCGTAAATTCGTAAATGTCAAAATTTGACAGTAATGATTTTCATTGAACTCACTTTGAAATACAAACTTATTGTTCTACAACGTTGCCAAATGTGTTTTTCGTGGAAGTACGTTAATGAATAAATGTTAAAATCAAGCTTTTAATTCAAAAAGAAAACGTTTACGAAATAATACTAGTAAAAAATTTTTCTTTAAACTAAATTGCATCTATCTCTATTAACAGATATCGAAGAGCAAAGGTTAGTTACGCACTAAAAGTCTGAACTTCAAGAACGCCGTGAAAACAAACGAAGCATGATACGACATTTTAACATTAAGATTTTTTATTCAGAACCGAACGAAGAATGTCGCTGCGTGTAGCTTTTGCGACAATTTATACACACGTTATATACACGACGTGTAACAATATGTAGTGAAAACGGTGTACTTTATGTGTCACGTAGGCGACAATGAATAAAAGTTTAAGCAACTATCGAAGAGCTAATCAAAGTAGAAGTTGAAAAATTACCTTCAGATAAATATTATATTTCATGTTAATTTAATTAAAAAATTCCTTCACGTGTTTATATGACTTCTCCTTATGATATTTACTTAATGTTTTACTATTTCTACAGATTAATATTGGATTCTCTATGAAAAATTCTGTACGGTCAAAATTGCAAACACGTATGCTCGTATTAAGCGCAAACAAAGAATATTCAGGTTTCTTCCTCGCATCTCCTCTTCATATTTATTGCGTGATGTCATGGCATTTTAACACATTTCATAGTAATGCAATAAATTCTAAAAGCAATACATACCAACACAGTTACGCTAAGATAATGTAATATAAAGAAAATAGTTTCCGGAAGTCTCATCTCACGTAAATTGAAAAATATTTATGACTAATATTATACTTAGCTGCTGGCGTTATTATATTTGTAAAGCTGAACATGTGTCATATGCCATGTGCCATATGTATTATACTTGTATAAATAAAGTGATACATTCTATTAATAAGTTTTACTAAACTAAATATATGACCTCTTATGCTCAACTTTTGTATGTTGAAGCCTTATTAATTTAAAAAACTCTAAATATAGATTTATTATGGAACTATTATAATATAATGTAATTTAATAATAGTTAGTATAGTTACCTAATTGACGAAGGAGATACTTGTTGAAGCTTCATTATAACGCTAAGAAATAAGTAATTAAACTTCTAGTTTCAAAAATTCTTTTATTGTAAATACCACTACAATATTGTTTCGCCATACAATGGCTTCATCAGGTGGATGAAATACTGAATCTGTACAATACAAGTTTGAATATTTATGTGAAAATTATTGGGGAAATGGTGGTGGAAAAATTTTTACAATCTTAAATTTACTAAAGGGGAGTTGTTTAAATCTAGTTGGTCATTTAAAGCTAATCCTAAACTATTGTATCTATTAATTTCTAAGTTTTCTAACAGGTTAAGTTTTTTACTTTTTTCTTGAATGCGTAAAATTTTTAAATCTATATTAAATCTATGATTGATATCTATACAATGACTTGCGAAAGTTTAATGTGTTTTCTGTTCTTTATGGCTTCTCTCGTGTTCTTTCAAAATTAGGATGAAAGAACACGAGAGATCTATAAATCTAGATTTATAGATCTCTTTGAGAATGGCATAACAGCCGAAACAGATGTTAGAGAATTTAAATAAATCTCATAGTGAAACAAGCCAAGTGTTTTAATTTATTCTTTATTATTTACTGTATGTAGTTATCTTGATTAAAATTGTCTACTGAAAATTATATTACTTCTATGAAATTTTCTTTTCTTTAAATAAAATAAAGCTTTGCTTCCAAAACCTATACATAGGCAACTAGTCTTTTTCAATATCAATAACTTGGTGACAGATCATACCCTTTTTTTTCACTAATATTTTTAAAGAAATAAAAATGAAAACGCATTACTGAATTTCCACTTTATTGAGATAAAATCCCATGTCTTCTTCGGCTGGAGTTGTATTGCAAACTAAACCTAAAGGATGTTGACAAATTTAAACTTAAATGAATTATTATAATGAAAAAATAATTATACTCAAAAGGATGGTTCACAGATATTTCAAAAATCGTCTCTCTCAACATTTTCCATATCCAGTTGCAGGTGGATATAATGATAACACCAAATAAGAGAGCCGTATTCCAATCTACTCCTTACATAACAAAGAGATTTTAATGTTAGCGGCTCACAAAAATTCCTTCAAGATCTTAGTAGTAATGCGCATGTCATAAATATGACTTTGGACACATCACTATTTTTGTAGAAGGCGAGCGTTTGGGATGTTGAAATCTTCCGAGACGGAAAAACGCGTACCGAATGTGAACATAAATATGCCAATGCCCTTATTCAACAGGATAGGTGGGTTATAGTAGGTCAGATATTTGAAACGATAAATTAGTATCGAAACTGCCAAAAATATGGTCAATCTGGCTAAAATATTACATGATTACCGTCATTTGGTTTCCATAATTATTGAAGAACACAAATTAAATCACTGACAAATCTCTCTTTTGTTGGTGCAATGATATGAGGAGTATCTGGACTTAATTCTTGTTGTAGATGAAATTTGCATAGATTATTTCATTTCCGAATTAACATGTGCAAACACGTAATTGTGGCCCACATCATCTTCCAACCTTATAAGAAGCAAAAACCTCGCTATCAATTGTTGAAGATCCATAGCAATAGTTTCCTGAAATCATCAAAGAGTTGCGCGTTACTGTCGTTAAAGCACTCCAACATTGTCTTCACTTTCTACATTTGTAGACGAGAGTTTTTTACTTTGTTAATGATGGTGACTTCCATTCTGCACTTTAACGTCGAGTTGTGACCCCACAACTAGACGTTAACGAAAGCTCCAAGTTGCCGTATTCTGCAATGGATTTCACGAAATGATTATTCCCACGAGCAGCTTGAGGATACGCGGTCCGTACTGAACAAGGTCATGTTTTGCATTTCGCGATAACGATGTAACATAAAACAAAATCCGATCTTTTTCTTGCCTAAATCTTCGACTAAGATGTAAAGAAGAGTTTACCAACTTACACCATATTCATCTGTCAACAATCTCGCAGTTACACAATTATTTCTAAACGAGACTAGAAATTATTTCTGTAGAGTTGTTGCATTAATTGCAGAGTTTCGGTCGTGCTTTTGCTAAGTTTAAAGCAGAATTTAATGTTCGATCTCTGATTCATGCCACTTTCTGCAGAATTGTTGCATTAATTGCAGAGTGTCGGTCGTGCTTTTGCTAAGTTTAAAGCAGAATTTAATGTTCGATCTCTGATTCATGCCACTAATGTGAAAATAGTCTCCTAGTACCAACACGAAATTGCGCCTTAGTTCTTCTCATACGTAACGTAGCAATGTAATACTTCCAAATTGTAGGCGAAGGTTGGACATTTTGATAGCAGGTAATGTATTTTTCATAACATTTTTTTTTATTACAATAAAATCAGTGTATTTATGCCTACTCCACATGTGTTTTCCATTCTAATTCGTTATTTAAATACATTCCTAGGTAGCTAACGCAATCCGTTCAAGAATTCGTTTACTATTTAACACGACCGAAGGCATTTTGTGAACATTATATGTTGTGATTATTATATTCTAATACGTTAAATTTTCCGCATAAAATAAAAATCGTCTCTAATTATTCAGACACCTGGTTGAATGACATTTTTTGGAGCATTTTTGCGTTCTCTGACCGCCTGAAAGCCACATCGCCTTCGCTCGAATATTTAGAATTCGGATTCGTCATTTCAATCTTCTGCTATACATTGATGCCGACTGAGATCACCACTGCGTATTTCGTCGATGTACTAAAGATTTAGGACCGTAACTTAGCCACGCAGATTTACATCTTGTAATTGAGGCTTTACCGTACTCACTGACAATTCATTTCGAGATCCCGATTAATTTAAACAGCAATGGGTTCCTTAATCTTGGACTTGCCTTACTTATATGCTTAACTCAATTACTCCATCTACGGCTGTTGTTGTTCATGAAATAACCCAACCGATTACAATTTGCTAAACTTCCGGTTTATGAACATCATTAATTATGTAATTAACATTTATCCAACACTTTTTCGTCTAACGTGGATATAATTGGTTTCATTGTAAGTATTTTTCGCAGAAATAATGAACAACTCACCGATAAACAACATTCAATAACATGACGTAACTCAGATATATAATGGTCAAGTTATATATATATACGAACGTGCAATTTAGGATGCACAAGAGGGAAAATTCAAATAAGATTCTAAAAATCAATATTGCCATAAGCTCTATTTAGAATTCTTAAATGTAATAATAACCATACTCTCTTAATTATATCTAAAATTCGATTAATTATAATATTATTGCAAAATAATGTAAAATATTGTCCTAAGTTTTATGTTTAGAATTACTTAAGTATATTTTATAAAAAAAAAATTAAATATAACCGGTTCTCAACCTGTGGGGCGCGCCACCCTAGGGGGGGGCGTGATAAAACTAAAGGAGGGCTCGAGTATATCGAAAAAAAATGAGAAAAATATATCGATAAAAAATATTATAAAAAAATTTATTTAATTTATTGAAAATATTCTGACATAATAAAAAATACAATGCAGGTTTACTGATATATAATATAATACATTTATAAATAGGATTGTACCTGTACTGCACAATATATTTAATAAATAACTTATCAATAATAAATTAAAAACAGGATTAATACTTATTAGTGATTCCCTTGGGCCTATCTTGCAGAGCAAAGTTTTTCGAAAGAGGGTTTAATATTAGAAATTGCCATTCTAAGCTGTTTTTCTATATTTAGCTGAGATCTATATTTTATCTTCAAAGCAGCCACCGCAGAAAATCCGGTTCCGCAAAGGTAGCTTGTTGAAAATGGTAATAGTATACCAAATGCTCTTGTTTTCAGTGCACAAAACTCATGATCCAACCCTGACCAAAATTCTAAGAGTGATATGTTAGTAAATTGTCTTTTTATTTCGCCACTTGCCGTGATGTCTATAAAAATTTCATCTTCGGCATTTGAGAGACCTTCGGGAGTATTTTAAAATGGGTCCCTAACCCACTAGTAACTTGCTATCAAGTTGAAATCAGCAACAAAATACATTTTAAAATTCTTTTACAGGATGGTTAAGTGATTTTCAATTGTTATAAGAACAACTTTCATATACTGTTCTTCAGTTTTGTAAGTTTTAACACATTCATCCACATTTGCAAATATTTTGTTTTTTTTTGCTTTAAATTTCTGCTCCACAATTCCAGCTTTCTAAAAAAGCTTTAACTTTATCACACGTATCCAACATATGTGTGTTTGCGAATATGTCGACCAACTAGCTCAATTTCATCAGAAATAAGTCATTTCGAAACATCTTGGGTTGGCTTTTCTTTCCTAGAAAAATGGCGATTTCATCTCTTAATTCATAAACACATTGCTAAGATCTCCCACGAGATAACCATCTTGCCTCGTAATACAGTAGTAATGCTGAATGTACTGCAACCATGTCTTTACAAAGTGCAGTAAAGATTCTTTATTTAGTAGTCTTATTTTTATATAACTTACAACGCAAAAACAAATTAGCATATGGATGCGACAAGTCACATCAAGCTTTGATACAAAATAATACAAATCTGTATAAAAACAAAATTTGTATATGTATTTACATGGACACACAGCACGTATTTACCAGCGTTTGCTTCAACCACCAGACGCATGCGTTTCTGTCTCACGACTTTGTCAATGGCGGGTTTACGAAGACAAACGACTGTAGGTACACTTCGCGGTCATGTAGAAAATTTTGTCCTATCAGATGACACCAGATAACCTCATGACATCTGACGGACAAAACCGACAACGCCGATGCAAAGTGTTTCTTCTCGAATAGCTAAGCTATTACAGAAAAAGAAAAAATACGCATATTACTGTGAGTCCATTAACTCGTCGCCAGGTGGCGTAATATAGCAAAAACAAATTAGCATATCGATGCGACTGTGTGTCCATGTATATACAGATACAAATTTATTTTTATTCAGATTTGTATTATTTAGTACCAAAGCTTGATGTGAATTGTCGCATCGATATGCTAATTTGTTTTTGCTATATTACGCCACCTGGCGACGAGTTAATGGACTCACAGTAATATGCGTATTTTTTCTTTTCCTGTAATAGCGTAGCTATCGAGAAGAAACACTTTGCATCGGCGTGGTCGCTTTTGTCCGTCAGATGTCATGAGGTTATCTGGTGTCATCTGATAGGACAGAATTTGCTACATGACCGCGAAGTGTACCTACAGTCGTTTGTCTTCGTAAACCCGCCATTGACAAAGTCGTGAGACAGAAACGCATGCGTCTGGTGGTTGAAGCAAACGCTGGTAAATACGTGCTGTGTGTCCATGTATATACAGATACAAATTTGTTTTTATACAGATTTGTATTATTTTGAATTTACAACGGTTATCACCGTCGTTAGCACAAGATTCAGACCAGGACTCATTTCTTTGAAAGCCAGAGCTTCTCTGTAGATCATGCAATGTGTCCAGATACACTCTGGAGAATCGAGTCGAGAAGAGACAAGGATGTTCTACAAAAGGGTCTAATTTTCGGCCGTTCTCCGCATGACGTCACTCTCGAAGCCCAACACCCCTCCATGTCTGCTTCTGACAACTAGACGCTGTATTCTCGATATAGTCTGCATATGTTGTACATATTGGTAAAATATAGTTATGCTTTTATAACTGAGTAAGAAGAAATAACAAACTATTCCGCATATATTCCACCAAATCAGAAAAGCGAAGGCTTTTGATCAGGTCTTTGTACTTTAGGTTTATCTAATACGCTGCTAGTTAGCCTGAAAAAGGTTAACAATTGTTGATGAAATTCATGAAATATCAAGTTATCCAACCTTTTAATTATGTCTATGACATTAAGATACCATAGTATTGTCCATCATTTACTTGTCTGCAATATGTTTCAAGGTTTTATTTGGACCACTTTGCACTAAGTTCTTTAACTTTTTGATTGCAATCTGTAGTATTTTACATTATTATGTAACAAAATAGATATTTGCCTGTTTATGCCACCTATACGCTACATTCTCAATTTAGTTAACATTTGTCGAATACATTGATAAAACCTAGTTATACTTTTGCAATCGAGTAAGAAGAAAAAGCCGAAAAAGAAACAAGAAAAATCTCTAACCACAGTATGAATTATTAAACTCTAAATATGTATTTCCGCAACTAAATTGGCATTTTCAGTAGAAAAAAATCTGAGGAATGGTGTTAGATGTAGCGTCTTTGGCCCAAGGTGCAACCTTTGAAGAGATGCTGTATACAAAATGGCTATTGGGATAACACTGGTGTTATCCCGCTGTGTTAGCCCACTGCCGATTTGGCGAGAACCATATCTTCAAAAGTTGTACCTTGGCGAAAGACGTTTAACACCATTTTTATTGTTCTACTGAAGATGACAATTTAGTTGGAGAATACGTATTTAGAGTTAATTAATTTATATTGTGGTTAGAAATTTTTTATGGTTGTGTTTCGGATTTCAATTCAGAGTCTCCACCTATACGGAAGAAATAACCAATTATTCCACTAAATAGGAGGCTTTCGAATATATCTTAAATCTTCGTGACTATCTATCATGTCACTATTAGGTCAGGAATGGGTTAACAATTATTTAGAAAGTATATCCACTTACTTTTTAAGTATGGCTATTTGACATTAAGATACCATAGCACTGCAATAGGGCCAACCACTTATCTGTCTACAAGTTCTTTCGATGTTTGACTTATATCTTCTTCCACAAAAATTCCTAAAATTCTATTGTCAACCAAGATTTCTTCTTCATCGGAAAGAACGTTGTGCAGTGAACTACGAGTTGACTTTCAACAAGCTCAACACCACTGCGGAATTTCTCGGTCTGACCTTATACAGTACGTTCGTGTGCGGTACTCACACCAAAAACTTTGTTCATGATACGAGTTGTTCCCGCCGCATGGCCTTTTTTAAATTCATATTGCGTTACAATGAGTATTACAATGGTACTCATTATTATTCAAAAAAATATTATCGATTAAATACTTAAATTAGATCGATAATAATCTCGTATAATACAAAGATCAACTGACTAATTCACACTATAAATTTCTTTTTTGTTTGTCATATCTCGATATATAACACAATGTTTCTACACGAAAGAAAAAGTAAACATTTCATAGATCGGTGTCCCATGACATGACTGCCACAGCTTAAGGATGTGTTACTTGGAGCGATTTCAAGTAAAAAATGTCTAACGTAACGTTTTCGCAACTAAATGTTTCAGATAAAAAGTATTTTGTTGTTGTTGTTGATTTCGTTTTTATTAAAAATTCGGGGTGACTGTGATTCTTAATAATAATAATGATTTATTTTGCCCAACAGATTAATCCAAAATAGGACAACAAATCTTTGACTATGTTACAATACAACAATACATAAATAAGATCATTAATTAATCCCATAAGAACATAAAAACATCGTTAAATAAAATGAAAATATTAGTCCTTGATGTTGAAAACACAAAAGATTGGAAGTGTCTAGCAGCAATGCGTGGTACCAGTATATTCACTCGAGCTAACAGCGATGCTGAGTCTAGCCGTTTATTCAGGAGATTCGCCACCAGTAATGCGCTCCTCCTTTGTCTTCGCACCTCTAGCAATTCTAAGCCATACCTTACAAGCAAATCCTCGTAGTCTATATTGCGTTCTGGATAGACCCTATCCAGCCTGCAACTGAAGTACTTCAAAAATTTACGCTGAACGCGTTCAATTTTATTAACGTGTAGGTCATAGATTGGGTACCAAACGGTAGACGCATATTCCAACTTACTGACGACATACGCGAAATATAGAGATTTAATGGACTAACATTAGTGAATTTTCGTAACATTCTGATAATATAATCTTGAGACATAAAAGCAGATCTAGTGATGTTTGAGAGATGATCGTTGAAGGTCAACTTACTGTCAAATATAACACAAAGGCCCCTTGTAGAGCTCCGTTTCTCTATAACAGTATTATCAACGTAATAAGGAGAGTTTACATAATTTATTTTTCTTGTGAAAGTTACAACACAACATTTTGAAATATTCACCAGATGTGGACAGTAGCCAAGTTCTTTTGCAGAAAGTCCACGTCAGTTATGTTTGTAATGGTGTGATATATTTTAAGTCATATTTCATGATTTAGTAGTCCTATTAAGAGTATGATAATTTTTTGAATGAACAATACGCCTATATTCACTTTGTTTATGGATTATGTAATGGAAGTGGATGAGCGGTAATTGATACTATCGTCATCGATTTCCCATTGTTAGAGTGCCTTGTAGAATTGTTTTTAGCAATATCCATCGATGTTTAAGACAAACAGGTAAGTTTTCTTCAGCTACTTCTGAATATCCCGTGCAAGAAGGTTATATGGTTGACACTCAACCTTCTACTAGTGACCCAAGAATATCCAGCAGACTTAAAGTAGACCGTAAGAGAGTGTAGAGAATTTACATAATTTCTATTTTCACTTACTTGTACAAGATATAAAACCTGTCGACTACGAATCGAGACTTGAATTTAGTCGCTTGTTAGTAAGAAATCGAAGGCTTTGACGGAAAAATATTGTTTAGTGATGAAGCCTCCCTCACACAAAACGGCATCAATAGCACTAGCAATTCACATTTTAGGGTACTTGAAAATTCACGCCAAATCAGGGAATTCCATTTTCGGTGAATGATTGGTGCAGTATTATTGACGACCATCACATTGGTCTGTTTATAATCGAAGAATGTTTCACGGCCGTTCATTATTTACGTTTCCTGGAAAATGACCTTCCAACATTACTAGATAAGGTTCCTCTTAATGTTAAACGACGAATGTGGATACAGTACGACACCTTCACACTTTGGTAAACAAGTAACAGATTTTCTTTAAAAAAATTTTACGAACCACTAGATTGGAAGAAGGCTAGCAGTTGATTGGCTAATAAGGTGACTGGACTTAAATCCCCTAGATTATTATTTATGGCGATATTTAAAATTTACCATCATGAATAATATAAATATCTGTAATATGCTATTTAAATATCTGCACACTGGCTTATCATTCTGGCAGTCCCGAGTTTAGATCCGGGACTAGGTCGTCCGAGTGGGTTTTCGTGGTTGTCCTTCTCGTTCTAGACGAATACCACCAGCTGAACATCTTAAATCACTCTACGGGCGCAGACATAAAAATAACTCATGGCTTGCCAATGCCCCCTCTAAACGGCGTCTAGCTTTTGTGGAATGCCAAGGCATAAATTATCATTATTATTAAACTGGAATTTATCTTTGAATAATGTAATTTTAATAACCATGACAACTTCACATACAGAGAAATTACATTAATATACTGTGATTTATAATTTAAAATTCTTTGAAACAGGTAGTAATTGGCCGTATTTTTGAATCTCGTATATGACATTAGTTTGTAACTGTCTGGTAATTTATTCATTAATTTTATAGCCAGATACTAAGGATTCTTCTCACTAAAACTTAATCTATGTTTTGGAATTTTCAATGTAAATATATTTCGAGTGTGGTAGTTACCCTTGTTCAACCTTGGCCACCTATGAAAATTCTGTTTAACATACGAAAGTAGGACCCAAATATAGACAGACGGTATAACAATAATTCCCAATTTAGAAAACAAATCCCTTCAGCTAGTGCTACCAGAATTCCGTATCATTATGCGTACTGCTCGTTTTTGAAGTTTGAAAACTCGTATAATATCCGTAAATGATCCCCATACGTCTTAAGTATCGATAAATCAACCTCATATCTTAGCCTACTCAAGACAAAACATATTAATCAGTTACACATAATCAATAGATCCACCCAGAAATTTAGTATTATCGACCTGGTCTATACTGGATTGGTGTCCTTTAACAAGACGAGACTGTTGACCTGGTAATCGTTTAAAGCCAGTTTTTATGTATGTTTCATCGTCTATCACAATGTAATTAGTTTTTGTCTCGAAGTTTAAAAATAACTTACGTGTGCGCGTTCTACACAACTCTTTTGCAGAATCTCGATTTAAAATAGCAGACACTTTATACAATCGTAATCTTCAATTCTTTTACTTTTTTTATACATACGGTTCTGATATATCCAATTTGCGTGCAACATCACAGACAGAAATATTGTTTTTTTTTTTCTTAAACTCTTAGATTACTCTTCTCGCTATCATTTGGCTCGGCTTTCTTCCAGAATCTTTTTTCTGACCTTTCTTTTAACCTTTGATGTTTCAATTCCTAAAATATTTGCTAGCTTCAGTTGAGTTGGTTAAATGTGTTTAATATCTTTTTTTTGTATTTCAATTTGTTTTGTCTACGTACTAGCTAATTATATTTTTCAAATGATTTGACTTTAACTGAATTTACATTTCGTAAACGGCAATTTGCCAACGTTACAGGTGACTAGTTTTATACAAATAATATTTCACGACTAAATTTCGAAGTTTTTTCGTGGGCAGTCTATTTTTTATTACTCGTAATTGTAATTTATTCAATGTACGTATATATACATATAAGAATATAATCATTAATCTCTACTGTTACCTTAAACAAATATTTTTAATAAAAGCTTATCTAAAAATGAGAAAAATTCCTCTTTCGGTTAATACGAACTTTTAATTTAATATATAATAAATATTTAAAACAATAGGACTACATTTTAAATTAGCTTTCACCCGTTTTCATGATTCCTGATAAAACACGTAAAACAAGAAATATTTAAAATTCCAGATTCGTCTTCCGAAGTCTCATTTCCTATAAATTCTTGAAGCATGAAGTAGGAAGTGACCAATTGAGGTCGAGCATGTAGGACACTTAATTAAATCTGTACACGTACAAGCGGAGACAAATTAAAGAGAATTTTAATTTTTAATATACTTTCCTGTACATGGAATCTACTACGAGAATATATATGCGACGGTAAAATATCCGTTTAGCAAAATACTACTTGTTCTTAAAAGTACATATATTAAATAAATATTATTTGGACAAAGAACAACACAGGAATTATCGTATATAAAGAAATTACGTATTTATACATGCATTATTTTGGTTAATTAAAAGTATGTATTATACCGGGTGTCCTTGAAATAGAAAGACAACGTATGAAAACTGAAAAGATGTAATTATATAGAATATAAATCCAAAATATTTTCCCAAAATTCCCTCTCTTAAGTGAGATAAAAATAACAAAGATATTTAACAAATTTTTGTCACGCCAGTGTGCAATCGACTATATTAAGGTCGACAGAAACTTACAAAAAGAATAGTTATGTTATGGTCCACCTCATCTATCTGTTATGTATGTAGGCATACACTGTAGCGTATTTGTGTTTATTTATACACATTTGAATATTTTGAATTCATAGGCGTCATGTAATGCACTTTTCAAGGTGTTTTTAAATTCGTGGTTAGCGTCGTAATTGACTTACAATATTTTAGATTTATGTTATATATAATTACATTTTTCCGTTTATCATACGTTGTCTCTTTATTTCAAACACACTCTATATACAGTCTGTGATAACTGAGTTAGATTCAGTAGGAGTTTTAAAAAATAATGGGTGATCCAATTTGAGTTCCTAAATATTGGTTGCATTACAAAGTGCCTTTTTTGGCGTGTATTTGACACAACAAATGTTAGTTTAAAAACACATTTACGACATGGATCGTTTGCCCAACGCTCAACGCGTTAAAATTGTGCAATTCTTCTACAACAATGACCATTCTGTACAAAGTGTGCATCGATGGGACGATTATTGTCTACTTAGTCGTTCTACTGAGCGAACAATTCGCGACGTAGTGAAGAAATTTGAGGAAATTGGAAATATCGAAGAAGAAGGGTAAGCCGTGTGCAACATCGTTCGCAAAATTTGGGACTTTCGTAAAACTCCCTTTAGCGCATTTTACATAAGTACTTGCATCTACGCCCGTATAAAATTCAGTTAACACAAGAACTTATGCCCAGAGATCATGGGCAACGTAGCATTTACGCAGATTGGGTGTTAAGAGTATCAGGAAGTTGATGTTGATTTTACAAATAAATTCTTTTTCTCTGATGAGGCACATTTACAACTTTCTGTGTATGTTAATAAACACAGTTGACGCATATGGGACGAGGAAGTTATACACGAGATCATTGCATATCCAAAAAGTAACTGTGTAGTGCGCATTGTCCTCTGACTGCGTAATTAGGCCTTGCTTTTCTTAAAATGAAGGAAGCAGCGCAGCGAAAGAAGAATTAAATATAGAATTTGTAGTTAATCGTATAGTAAAATTCTAGCTCAAATAATAAGGGCACACCATAAACTAGAATAGTTCGATCGCGCAAATTAATCATGCCGCTCTCGTACATACTTAAAAAAGCTATTTTCCTGTGATTAAATAAATCTAATGAAAAAGACATGCCAATATACATATCTGTAACTGTACACATGGACAATACACCCCGTATTTTCCAGTATTTACTTCTGCTTAAGATATGTGTTTCTGCCATTTACTATTAGGCGTCATCAGTTAAGCTAGTGAAGTAATTAAAGCTTAAATCGCCTATAAGGTATAGCAAATTTTGTCCTATCAGGTAGCACCATATAATATAGTGACATCTGACGGACGAAAGAGACTATCCCGAAAATGGCAACCCTTCCCTTGACCGGCTATGCCGGTACAGAAGGGACGAAAATACGTATATAGGTGTAAGTCCATTAACACGATGCCAGATGGCAGTAAATATACAAAAAAGTTTAAGTATGCGTAATACGTGCTTAACGTATTGATATACTTAAACCTTTTTTGTATATTTACTGCCATCTAGCATCGTGTTAATGGACTTACACCTATTTACGTATTTTCTTCCCTTCTGTACCGGCATAGCCGGTCAAGAGGGAAGGGTTGCCATTTTCAGCATAGTCTCTTTCGTTCGTCAGATGTCACTATATTATATGGTGCTACCTGATAGGACAAAATTTGCTATACCTTATAGGCGATTTAAGCTTTAATTACTTCACTAGCTTAACTGATGACGCCTAATAGTAAATGGCAGAAACACGTGTCTTAAGCAGAAGTAAATGCTGGAAAATACGAGGTGTATTGCCCATGTGTACAGTTACAGATGTGTATATTGGCATGTCTGTTTCATTTGCAACAAATGCGGAATACGTGCTTAACGTATTGATATACTTAAACCTTTTTTTGTAAATAAATCTAAACCAAATGCCAAAGACTTAAATGTTTTAATGCATAAATTGATTGAATTGTTGAATGCATACGTCGCCATTGTTCGACGGCATCCCATACATCGTGACTTCTAGTAAATGTTGGCACTCTAATATCGAAAAGAGATAGCAACTTCGAACACCTGATCTTTATCAAAACCCGGCATGCGAAAATGTTCCAAGTAATTATAAGCATTTTTATGAATAATTAGCAGCTTATAAACTAAATAATATACCTTGTTACGTTCAACTCGTTCAAATGTGCTCACGATATTTAGCGTTGTAGGGATGCCATATAATACAACAATATTCCAAGATCGACCGAGCTAATGAACAATATAAATTTATAATAGCAATAATATTGTTGAAATAACGCGTCTGTCACTTAATAAATATACAGATTTTATTAACATTACACAAGATACCATCGGTGTACAAGTCAAATCTCATAGTTCACCATCCAGACTGCTACTCAAGTCTCGGGTCGATTCTACTCTCAAGAGAAATATTATTCAAAATGTATTGTGTTGCTGCCATTTTTCTTTCTAGCAAATGATATAAGTTTACATTTATTAATATTAATTGGTATGTGGTTTCTAATAGACCGTGAGTGAAATGCATTTAAATTTGCTTCAAGCGTAGCACGGTAATTAAGAGGACTAATTTGATGGACATTTTTTAAATAAGAACAAAAGTATTGTATTCATTCAAATATACGAGGGATGTCCAGTTACTAAGGTATATTTGTGAATTACAGACAGACTACTTTATTTATAGAAATCAAACATACACTAAGTAAAAACGTGAACTGTTGGCTACTTTTCAAAATAATCGCCGCCAATGTTAAGGCACTTATCATATCCAGGCACAAGCCTCTATATACTCTCTTCGTAAAAGATGCGATCCAAATTTCTAAAATATTTCCGTACTTCATATTGAAGTTCGTCGTCGTCTCTAAACCTTTTGCCCGACCAATGGCCCAAGCAAATGAAAATCAGAAGGAGCCAGGTCTGGGCTATTGGGCGGATGGACAGTAACTTCCCAATTGTGTTTCTGAAGCCAGGCCTTCGGCTGATATCAGGTGTGCGGTCTTGCATTGTCATTGAACAACCTGATTCCTTTCGTCAACCTTCCTCTTCGTTTCTGTCTAATGACAGGGTGTAAAATCTCTATGAGCAAAATGCCTTGCATATCCCTGAACACAGTTGCCATTGTCTTTTTGTAGTATACCCACGTTTTGTCTCCTGTAAATATAGACTCTAGAAATCTGATTTCTTGGCGATAGTGCGTTAAAAGTTCCATTGCCGTCGCCATTCGTTGGATTTTGGGTTGGTCGGTCAACAGTTTTGGTACCCATCTCGCAGACACTTTTAGATATCGTAATTCTGATACCATTTGATGAACAGAGCTTTTAGGAATGCCGGTCAGTACAGCAATTTCCAGTATTTTCAACCGACGATCTTCTCGAATCAGCGTATCTACCTTTAATTGATTCTCATCCGCTTTCGTTGCTGATTTTTTTTTAGCACACATTCAGCATCATCGTTCAGAGCTGTGCGTCCACTTTTGAACTTTGTACACCAAACACTAACTTGTTTTCGACTCATAACGCCTTCTCCGTAAGTTTCTTTTGATGAATTTCGGTGGGTGTTATTATTTGCATGCAAAAGACGAATGACCGCTCGCACTTCAAACTTGGAATATGTTTTAATCGGAACTGATATTGTGCAGCTCTCACTGTACACGTTGTACTGAACCTAAGGCAATGACTATAGCCACCTATGCAGTAGATATGTGCATCTAAAATGCGCGCAAGTTTCCACCTGATCGGAGCGACGTAGGCGGTGTGCCGTGTAAACGTACCTTAGAACCAGACATCCCTCGTATGTATTTCCACATTCTACATACCAATAAGAAAGCTGGAGGTTCAAGAAAGGAGACGGACAAGAAAACACGTGAAAACCTTGGGCGATAGTAACTAGCAAATGAGCAGCGCCCATATCGGCATACGGTGTGACAGGAGTTAAAACAGCGTTTCTAAATATTATTAAATATCTTAATGCGGCATAAGGTTTCTTGGTAATGATTACAATTATTTTTAATTTGTGTACAGATACAATAAATATTATTATTGTTGTTTGCTCATTTAATTTCTTAGTCCCATATAGTTTCAGTATACTTTTTCTTTCGAATATTTTCAAATTCTTTCAGAAAGTCTAAAGATAGAAGCAAAACTTTAGCAGTCTTTAATAAAATTAAGAGCATCTAAACATTTACAACTTGAAAACATCAAATTATCAACAACTGTCATTTAAAATACGTAAAACTTAATAGTTGTTTATTTTCAACAATTTCTAAAGAACGAATCAAATTTTTAACATTATTTAGCAAAATTAGAAATACAGTTTTCGAAATGTCCTGAAAAATTATGTGATCCGAAGTTCTTGAAGGGAAAACATTTCCACTAGTACTTTGACAAGCAAACGAGGATGTGACTGAATTTAATATCATGCTGGATACTCCAGAAGAAATGCTTTCCTCTATGTATCCTTCTGCTACAGATGCACTTTTCTATTAGATGCGTAGTTATTAGTTGACAGAAATCTCGGAACTTTTCCAATGTAATTTGAATTTTCCGCTTAATAAATTTATTTTTTGTGAAAAATAAAATCGTGTATGAACCACTGCCGTTATGGCAATTATATTGCCCTCCGTTGACAGTCATTCTTCGGGCCAGAGGCCCTCGGGCTGATTTAACGTCGACCTCAGAGAGATATAACACTCATAACGCTCTTGGTGCATAAATAACTATTTCTGCCTTGTGCACGAAACTTTCTTATATTTGTCCAATATCGGTGTCACCATAACTCAATATGTTTTCATTCATTAATATGTTGTTTCTTATGCATTATTCTCCCACTTAGTTCTAGTTTCTTTAAGGTTTTCCAAAGAGAGGTTTGTTTTGTAGGAGGTAAACTGGCATCCCCTCTGATAACCTAGAAATAAAATACTTGTCAATGGTTTACGTTATAACTTTAAAGATATATAAATTACCTCACATATTTATGTAAAAGTTTGTCATTAATTTTTTCAAGAAAAAAGAATGCAGGTGACTTCTAATTGTACTTTCAGATGTTTCGTCGAATTTATTATAAGCATCCGGGAGCACTTTATTTTCTTAAAGAATGTAAAACTCCAGACATTTCCATTTCTTTATTAATGTCAAACAGTATCTTCAGAAGATGAGTATTTTATTTGTACAATGAACTAATTTGAAAGAATATTAATAATTAATAGCACAATAAGCAACTAAAAGAATACGCAAATCGGTAGTAGTGACAGTGATTGACAGAAAACAGAAAATTGACACAACAAAATAAACTGGATTTTGCCTGCGTAAATTCACCCTCTCTTTTAACTAATCATAAGCTTTTAATTTAAGCCCTATCTTTATCAAGGGTCCAATCTTATTTAGAATGGCATATACTAAAGATTAGGTCTCTGTTTGACGAATTTAGAAAATTTAATATATACTAAATACTTTCACTGAATAATTGGTTAGTAATTTGTACAATAATAAGTTATTGTAAGAAAAAATGAAGGACAAAAGGATTGACGCATTGCTTCGCCAATCTCGTTTACCACTCGAACTGTCGACAATATAAACTCTTTTTGAAGTGGAAGAACAATGAGAAGTCACACGTTCCCACATCAGGCGAATAAGGTGGATGTTCTATAAGTTTTACATTATTTTTAATTAAAAAATCACGAGTCAGTTGTGCAGTGTGTAACGTTGCGTTGTCCTAGTGCAACAGTAATCTGCGAATATTGATTGATTGAAAAACAGCAGGTAAACATTTTGTAATGTACCAGTTAGGTGTAACTGTACGCTGTTCTTCAAGCTTAATTGCTTTTACTAAACCTATACATCGAAAGAAAACAGCACACATTACTTTCTTCATAGACCTCTGCTATTTTGACATCGTTTAGGTTGGTGTGTCTTCATGGAACCGTACACCACTCCCCTGGCGAGTGGGAACATCATAAAATGGTATGTACGTTTCATCATCTGTTTCTATTTTAGAAATAATACGATGCCCCCTCTATTTAAGAATCGTAACGTTTCCCGAGCGATCTTTAGACGCTCTGCCTTTTGTAAGTCATT